>JAKSZT010054334.1:57925982-58373421 GCA_026826555.1 Tolypeutes matacus
AATAAAATAAAATAAAATAAAATAAAATAAAATAAAATAAAATAAAAAATCTATATGTGGCTAAAACAAACACTTTGAAACAAGGAAAAGCTCCTACTGTTTGCCATTCCATAATGTCAGGGTAGCATCTTCTCTCTCATTTGCTTCACTTTGTGGGGTTAAAAAGGTATGCATTCCCTGTGATTAAGGGGATGATTTTGGCAGTCTTCTCACAGTTGTTTAGACTATAGGTGCATCTGAATCAAGGTCACTGACAGTAACACAGTTCCCTTGTCTAAACAGGTGTTTACTTTTAGTGGACTGGACATGCATGCTCCAGTCTATTGGAACCATGCTTGGTATTACTCACATGGCCCTCCAACTTTACTAGTCCTAGGTGTCAGCTGTTGTTCTTTACATTATTTTTATTTCACAGCAGATGCAGGCTGGCCACCACGGGTGGTGGGAGCTGCGGTGGCCAGTCTCACGCATATAAAATGCATTAACGGGAAAAGCTGAACCCAACGTTATTAAAAAAAAATGGCAGAAACCAAACACTCGAGGCTCAAGAAGAGTTGAGCCAAGATTTTAAAATTTCTAAGGAAGAAAATAAATGTTGCTGCATCCTCCTCCACTGCATGCCAGCTAGCAGTGGCAGTTCAGTCTCTCTAGATGCCTCTCAAAAAAAGAAACACCACAAATGTAACAGGAGCTGAGATCCTGGGGGAGCCAATTAGATTTAAGCCGCTTTCAAAATTCTGTTAAAAAAAAAAAGGAATTAGAAAAAAGCTTGGCACTTGAAATGACAGTTTACGTGTTCTGCTTCAGGCCTGTGGAATACTATTCATATAATGGCTAGTTCTCACATTTATAAAATAAACCTTGGGTTTTTAATAGAATATAATCATTACCTAGTAAAACAAACTCAGCTTCAGAGGGAGAATGTGGCACATCAAATCTAATAAGTACCTCATCCTTCATCTTTGTCAGTCTAAACATGACAAATCAGGCCAAGGTCAATGGTGGATAACTCTGCAGAGAAACGCTCCTTCTCTGGCTAAATAACCTATGGCTGGCTGCTGTGAACTAATTTGCAGTTCTTGCAATCACCTGGTAAATTCTGGCGGAGAAGAGGGAACCTGCAAGGCAAGAGGATTTTTTAGACATCCTCACCCACCACCACCATAAAACCTCCTCGTGCTAGCCTATGGCAGGAGAGGCTGAGGTTGGGAGAGCAGAGGCGCTCTCAGAAAAGGATGGCAGTGTCTCCTCACTACAGAAGCAGGTCTGGAGTTCAGCTGGT
The DNA here is from genome assembly GCA_026826555.1 of Tolypeutes matacus. Lineage (NCBI taxonomy): Eukaryota > Metazoa > Chordata > Mammalia > Cingulata > Chlamyphoridae > Tolypeutes > Tolypeutes matacus. Next base: position 57,927,265 of record JAKSZT010054334.1, read on the forward strand.
GATGGGAACAGAGGACTGGTGTCCCTGACTCATCCCTCTCTCCAGAGTTCACTGCACTAATACAGCAACTATTTGTGAGCCAGGTATAGCTTGTTGTTGTTGTTGTTGTTAAATGCAAAGCAGATGTGCCAAAGACAGGAGAACCAGGCAAAAAGGACAACACGATTTAAAAATACACCAACTTCAGTGGGTTTCTGTGATGGTTTCTCTTCATTCTGGGACAAGGTAGTCACAGATCGATCCACAAAAATGATTTTGTACAAGCAACCAGACTCTACCCCTCAGAGCCCCATTTACTCATTTACCTTCTCTTCAACATGGCATCAAAGTAACTGGGTCCAAGAAGACAACAAACAGCTAAAAGTAAACGTTCCCTCTTGAAAACGTTCCAGGTTTACTGGGCAATGACATGCAGATGTTCTACCATGTAGCTGAATGTTTTGCCTACATCACCTTGACCAGGTAGAACTGGCAGGAATTCAAGTCTACAAGTAAGTATCAGGTGCCCACTCTATATTAACCACTGAAGCAGATGTCATAAAGGACACTAAGGAAGAGAACTCTCATTCTGCCTCCTCAGAGACTACCCTCTAGGCTAACGACGATGTATGTGACTGTAAAAGAAGCAACCCCATCTGTCAAAATCTGATCTTTTCCAAAGCTGACCTTAAATGTAATCTCCTCCATGTGGTTGTCTTGGATGCTTCACCCAGAAACCACCTCTCTTGCTGCCCGAGCTCCTATATCCTTTCCAGTCTTGTATTATAGCCATGTATTTAATTGCCTTTTTGCCCCTTTGCTCTTTTTTTTTCTTTGAGCAATGATATTTTGATGGATGGAAAGAGCAATATGTATGAATAAATACCAAGTACTAGACTATAGGATAGAGAGAAATATCTCAGTTACTGAGAAACCAGATTGTCAGGTAGGACTTCACACAGGTATATGTGATGGGACCACCAGAACTGAATGTCACAGGGAAGGAAGAAGAGCATGTCTAATTTAAGGAAGGAGGAGCAAAAGTCTGAGGATTTAAGATGTCTCCTAACACAGAAATCTAACAGCCAGGAGTAGCCATGAAGGTTGCCTGAAAGTCCTTTGAAGACAGCATCCTGAATCCATGGTAGCACCTTTAGACCACACCTGTGATGCTAACGACTGGGGCAAAATAATAACTGGTTTTGAGATCCCAGAACTCTTCTGCGGACCATTTACCTACAGAAAACAGATCATCTCCAGAAGAAACTTAATTCCCATGTTTTCATTTCATCACACTGAATGAGATGACCTCTGTGGAAAGAAGAAAAAATTAATAGCTAAATTAAGCCAGCACGTCTTTCTCCACAGTAGAGACAGTCCACAGCAGACAGTGATAAGCAATGTATTTTTATGGATTTTTTTGGAACAATATTTTCCCTAGATAATTACAAAATGGGAATGCACATACTGTACTCAAATTAAAAAATTTCATGTTCCATAGCTAAATAACATCAATATAAATATCTGAGCGTTGCAGTGGTTTTCAAAGACATAGTATTTAGGAGCTCTCTCTTTAGAGCTCAAGGTTTTTAGAAATTACTGTTCCTTAAGCATTTACTTTCTTTCTGGCCTCATGGAAAAGTCATGCTGATCTTCCTCAACTCCCCAGGATCCCCAAGGTCATTCTCTATGGTGTATGCTTTAAACATAACTTGGTGCCAAAGAGTCTGCCTCAGTTTTCAAGTTCACTCAGATGACATTTTCCCACACTGAGTCTCTTCATATTTCCCTATATACAGATCTAGTCGATCTGCAGTTTCTGCAAAAAAAACACTTTCACTTCCCAGTAATTGCAATGTGCCTCTTGCATAGTTTTCTTCTGTTCCCCTGAGTAGGTCAATTCCAGGAAAGCAGAGGAGAGGAGGAGCTTTTTGATGCTAATGAGGTCTTTGTGCAGGATGCACAACTAATGATGAGGAGCTCAGTATGGGCATTCTCTGGGGATCCTAGGTGAGCGCAAGTGTAGGGGCACAGCAGAGAGTCATTTGGGCACCCTGCTGTTAGCCTCAAGCAGGTATTCCAACATCTGAGCAGTGATCTGTTAATGGCTTACATAATGAAGAAATTAGTTAGTGTATGTGGCAATTTAAACCTGAACTATGCAACACCTTAATTCAAAGGGAAGGGGGAAGAAAAACATTAAATGTTGACAGATTTTTTAAAGATGCTGCTGGTAAGATAAAGCATTGACATTTGTGCTCTCGTTCTGTTTTTATCTTTCTGGACTTTCAGATGACTGTGAGCTCACTTTGCGCTCAGCCAGCGTTGCCTCCTGGGAAGTCTGAGGACTAAGGGAGCACCTGGGCCTGCTGAGAGGTATACCTATTACTTATTAGAGTAGTCCTTCTCAGGAATCAAAGAAACATAGATTTAAACACTCAGTAGCCTCCTAGAATAGGTGATGTCCCGGCCAACGTACACCAACGAAGCACTCAAATCATACATGAGTCCTCTGGCTATTTCAGCAGGCTCTTGCCACTGTCACAGTTGGAGTGGCAAAGGAAGTATCTGACTTTCTCAACAGAGAAGAAACAATGGGCAAAACTTAGATTTGGGGCATCAATTACAAAAGAAAACCCCAAGGAGGTCTGAGAATATACCAAGACTTTGTATTACCTCTCATTTAATCCTCATAACAACCTTATGATGTGGATGATAGTATTAACAGCCCCATTTTAAAAACATTTTTAAAAGGAGGAAACTGAAGCCCAGTGAGCTGAGGTAAATTATCCAGGTCTCCACCACTAGTAAGTGATAGAGATGGGGTTTGCATACATGCTAGCAATTACTTAGGAATTATCAGTGGTCAGTGAAATTTTCTATCAGGATTAGCCTATTGCTAAGAAGTTTGGGTGGGCAAAGGAAAAAGGTGAGCAGGAAAAATAGGAATAAAGATACTGAAAAGGATAAAGAGAAAGATCCAGCTTACTGAGGCAAGAGGGGATCTAACATGAAAATATATATGTATGATTGCATTTGTTCTTAGCCAATTGTGCCTGTTGTTAAACAATATTGCCCACAGAGACTCAGACCTCACCCAAAGACCACATGGTACCATGCTCATTCAAGTGAGATGTGTTCCCATTTGGTTATTTCAAGTGGTCAATGCCCAGATACTGAGTTTTCCTACCGTGTCTCCTAGGGGAGTTTGGGAGGAGTGGTGACATCACGGAATAATGTCTGTCTTCTCTCCTATGACTCAACCAAATAAGTCACAGAAAGGCTGCTACTGCTAGACCTGAAGCAATGCATAAATTATTTGATCTGCCAAGCAAATCCATGTGGAAAATAGCATACTACCCCCATCTCCACCCAAAAGAAAAAGTGGGAAAGGCAGCAATGATTACTGCCAATGATTACTCATACAAAACTGAACCACAAGAGAGGTAAATTTTATTCACTTCCTCTACATCTCACATACAAAAAATGTACATACAACATTTCCATTTTCATCATGCCAGAAATAGGTAAAAGCAGAATTTGCTTTCTTGACTGCGCTCTCATATCACTTTGTACATACTGTTAAATCATAATGCTTATTATATTGTCCTGTAATTTGATTTTAGGTGTCTGCTTCCCAAGCTCTGTTTTTCCCTTAATATTTGTATTCCAAGCATCTGGTATCATGCTTAACAAATATTGGTTAAACAAATAAATGAAGATTGAAAGGAAGAATGAAAACATAAGAACTTGCTCAAGGGCTCTCTCTCAACTAGGGCAAAAAGAAATGTTCTTTTTCCTCAATTCTTTATGACTGAAGATGGTTGACACTGTCACACTTAGATTGGGGCTGGATCATGTCTGTTTGCAGTATTAGGTGTCAAGGATGTTTGGGCAGTTCAGGAATGAGGGTTTTGTGTGGGGATGTATATTTGTGTATCTGACAATTTTCTCTGCTCCTATACTCTACAGAGTTCACCTCTACACCCTCACACCCACCCAGCCTGCCTACTGCCTGTCTCGCTCCCTTAATCACTTATTTTCTAATTAATTCCATTAGAATATTTATTCTAGAAAGGTGTTTTCCTTCTTGTTGTAAGTGCCCGGGGGGAAGGGAAGACAGTAAACGTGATTTGACACTGCCCTGCAGTGCCACACTCAACCCGTCTACCACATCCTAAGTATGATAGATGTTGGATATTCAGCAATACTCCAGACCGACAGGGCCCCTCCCTCCTGCAGAATGTACAGTCAGTGGGAGGAAGAGAGATCAAGACGACGACCAATAAAGTGCAATAACTGTAATTACAGAGTAAGCACAGGGTGCTGTGGGAACATAGCCAGGAGATCAAACCTGATCTGAGAAATAGGTAAGACTTATCCAGGTAAAGGGGAATGTGAAAAGGGAGAGGAGAAGACCAAGAAGCAAAAGAGAAAACTATATTGTTTTATATTATAATATTGTTTTATATTATATTATTAACAGAAAATTTTAAAGTTAAAAATGGCTAGAGTTTAAGTGCAGAGGTAAGCTGGGGCCTCAGTTATTTTATTCTAAAGGTAATGGGAATAAACTTATCATCATTATTTCATTTTCCTATTAATTGTATTTGGCTATTGTATTGGCTTCATCTTTAAAGAAACTTTGGATCACAGAAGGGTTACAACTGGGGCGGGAGAGAATCATTGGTGGGGGGTGTCAGGGACGGGGAGTGCATGGGAGGAAGTTCACCTGAACATACATAAAAGGTATATAAAATTGTTCAAATGCTCACGGGGCATGGTCACAGTTGGTGGAGAATCACCCAATAAATGAGAGAATACTGAATTCCCAGCCTGGAGAGCTCTGCCACGTTCTCCAAGTGAGCAGCAACAGTCCCCCAAGTGCAGGCGCAGTGTCTGGCAAAGGAGGATGATCCACTGATGGGCTCTTGTTAATGAGGACTAGCCTTAAGAGTCTTTGCTCTTGAAATTGAAACTTAGCCTATTGTTATGGGGTGCCCGAGAGTTGCCTCCTGAAAGAGCCTCCTTGTTGTTCAAATGTGGCCTCTCTCTAGGCCAAACTCAGCATATGAATGCATTACCTTCTTCCCAGCATGGGACATGACTCCTGGGGATGAACCTCCCTGGCAATGAGGGATTACTACCAAGTCCCAACTGGCAATACAACTGGAAAAAGACCTCTAATAAAAGGCGGGAAAGGTAAAGACAAAAGAGTTCATATGGTTAAGTGACTTCAAAGTGAGTTGGGAGGTCATCCTAGAGATAATGCTTATGCACATCTCAGTAAGGTCCTCATAGGTTTCCAATGTGGATATCACCCCAAATAGAGGAGCTCCTGAGGGCCTTGGAGACACCTAGGCCCTATATAAGGGTGGATAGCCCCAGAGTTTGGTGCATTATCATTGGGCCCTCCTTTGGAATCTGTGCTCCTGTAACAGAGTTGGACTTAAATATGTCTTCCCTGCACATGGTCCATCTGTCCCTTCTATTCAAACCTATATGTGGTACTGGAGTTTACAGGTATACTTCCAGAGACTGGAGTCTTTGGGCTGTCCATATGCCAGCTGGGCCTGGAATCTCGGTGGAGCTGCAACTCCTACTCTACAGCTCAATGGACTCACCCATGACACCTGGCGGGGAGATGATGACAGACAACAGCCATCCCAGGGAATGGAGAGAGTCTGCAGCTGTAGGCAGCATAGTCCCATCCATCTTATCCATGGGATATAAGCCCCCTCTCACTTGGAGGTGGAGTGGACATCACCATCCCAGACTCCTCAGGATTGGGGGAAGAGCTATGGACTAGAGCGGACTTACTGGTATTCCGTTATAGACATATTGTGATTCAAACAATGGAAGAAATTACAATATTAATGTGGAGCCAGTGGCCACTGGATGCTTTGGGGGCAGGGAGAGGGAAAAGCAGTTGTAATACAGGCGCTTTTTCAGGACTTAGGAATTATCCTGAGTGACATTGCAATGAGAGAGATATAGGCCATTTTATATCATCACATAACATGCAGAACTGTGTGAGAGAGAATGTGATCTACAATGTGAACTATGGTCCATGCTTAGTGGCAAAGCCCCAGAGTGTGTATATCTATTACAAGTGATGTGCCACACTAATGAAGGATGTTTATGTGGGAGGTTGTGGGAGATGTGGGAGGTGGGGCATATGGGAATCCCTATAGTTTTTGTTTAACATTTATGTAATCTAAGTATCTTTTAAAAAAATTTTTTTTAATTGATTAAAAAAAAAAAAAAAAAAAGCAAATAAAAGAAGGAATATGCACACAGACACTCATAATTTTTTTTTTTTTTTAAATAAAGGCAATGGGAAGCTATTGAAGGATTTTAACCAAGGTGGTGATATTTAGATTTGAATTTCAGGAGAAAGATCTAGATTGTAGGTAAAATCTAGAATTGGGGCTTGTATCGTTAGGGAAGACTGAGTATGAAACAAATAGACAACTCATATTTCCTTTTTAACAAAGTTACTTTGGCTGCCATATGAAAAATGGATTGTAAGAGAGTGAGCCCAGATGCATGGAGACTCCATGGAATGCTCTACCAGCAGTCCAGGCAAGGATGGTAATGGTGATGGTGGGAATAGATAGAAGTGGATGGATTCAAGAGATACCAAGAAGATAGAATTAATAGGCTTTGGCAATTGACCTAATTCATGGGTTAGCAAACCTCTTCCGAAAAAAGGCCAGAGAACAAAAACCTAGTCTTCGCCAACCATACAGTTTCTGTCACAACTCCTCAAGGCTGCCATTGTGATGTGAAAGTGGTCACAGACAAGATGTAAATGAATGAGAATGGCTGTATTCCAATAAAAATCTACTTACAAAAATAAACCAGCAGGCCAAATTTGGCCCTGGCGTCAAAGTTTGTGATCCCTGGACTAAATGATGGATGTGGGAGTAGGGGCAATCAAAGATGGCTCCCAAGTATCTGGCTTGGGGGTCTAGTTGGCCAGGGATATTATTTACAGAGACAAGGGACAATGGAAAAGAAGCAGGTTCAGAAGGAGAGAGGTAGTGGTCAATTCTGGATAATCTGAGTTTAAGGTATCCAAAAGATAACACCTAAGGGCCTTCAATCAGCAGTTACATACTCGGATCTTAGTTTCAGGAGAGAGAACTGGGCTCTAGGTAAAGATATACAGATTTGGGAGTTTGGTATTTGTAGATTTGTATCAGTTAGGCTATGTTAAATTGTAGTAGCAACTACGAAATTCAGTGGCTTAAATACATTTATTTCCTTTCTCACATAGTGACCCAAGGGACCCAGATGCGGGCGGGGGAGATGGTGGTTAGGGAGACTCACTCTGGGAGTTCCATCCAACTCAGCCAAAGGAAGGAAAGCACCCAGAGGAGCACTTATAGGAGGTTTATATGGGCCAGGCCTGGAAAAGGCACATAGTATGTCCTCCCCACATTCTACTGGTGAGTTCTTACTCTCATGGCCATACATAGCTGCAAGGGAGACTGGGGAATGTGTAGAGCTGGGTGCCTACAACCAAGGGTGGAGTGGATTGGGCTCACAGCTGCCAGGCTCCAGCCCTGGGGCCCAAAGCACATGTATAAGGCAGTAAGGCAAGAAGATGAATAAAAGGGAGTCAACAACTAAGAGCTGAGGCCAAGTTCAGAGCTCTGAAGAACACCAGTGTTAGGACATGAATTGAAGAGGAAGAGGGTCCAGCAAAGTAGAAGATTTAAAACTAGGGGATTGTGTTAGATACTTCATGAACATATGTAGAAATGAGTAAAAATTTGGACATTAAGTGTTGAGCCCATCTCTGACAGGCTGAGACTTATTTGGTACCTCTGACATTTACATGGAAAATGAGCCAAATTGCATTTAAAAGGAATTGGCAAAATCAGCTCCTCAAAACACCCAGATTTTCATTACCACGTCATGTATCACTTTAGGGCTACACAGTGCAATATTCGTTTTTTCCATTCACTTTCTAGGTAAAATGTGAATTCTGTACCAAAATGTTATATGATCTTATACATGTATGAACATATTAATATAAACATGAATACATACCCATCTAGGTAGAAGCACACACTCATCACACACAAGATTCATTACACAGTGCATTTCTTTTCACTTCTCTTTTTTTCTTACAATTCTTCACACTTTCTAGCTTTGTTCAGCCTTTTCCTCCACTCCTATCCCACCCACAATGTTCAGTTTGCAGTCTGTACTTGGCTCCCAGTGAAGAGACCAAGGGAAAAAGGCTGGGCTCCATCCTGGTAACATTTGAAGCATTGTTCCATTATTACAAAATACAACAGAATATGAGTTTAAAAAATCCAGGCGAGAACACCTGCGCCGCGCTGCTTCCTGGGCTCGTTCGTCTAGGAGGCCTCTGCTAGAGAAAGAGGAGCCTCCCAATTGGCTGGCATGTTACCAAGGAGTAGAGCACTATCTATCCACTTTTCCTCTTCTCTCTCTTTAGAATGTAGGGTTCTTGGGGACAGGGAAGGGGATGCTGCAGGTTTTATATCCAGCTTTGCTTATTAAAAAAAATTTTTTTTAAATCAATGAGTAGATTTAAAAAAAAAAGATCTGCCCAGGAGGTACGTGGATAATAAAGAAAACAAAATTGGTAGCCTCTCCTACTTGCCCAGCATAAATTATTAGTGTACTCAACCTGACCAAATGACTATTTATAAACCTGACCTTGAACACTATGGCGTTCAATAAATATGAATTGTGGTTGTTGATAATGCCACCCATATTTCTTTAATGAAGTGGAGCTAGCAGTTCAGAAGCACAAATCATATATATTTATTCTTCTTTTACTCATTTTCACACTGTAATTCACATCAGCCTTGAATCAAATGATTGAAAAGAGTCTTCCAATTAGTAAAATTAATTATTTCTTTGGTTTGGGAGGGAACAGCCAATACATATTAGCAAAATGAAACTTTGCAAGCAGCATTTCTGCCCTGGATTCTGTGATGAAATTTTCTGCCAGCTCCAACAAGTCTTTCTTATTGCTACTTTTATAGGACCATCATTACTCAAAGTCAGCTAGCTTTAAATAGCATCTGCAAAGCATATCTAGAAATTTAGCAGCTGATTTGATAATGTATGAAACTGAGAATCTGCAACTTGTTTCCCAGTGGCTAGGTTAAATATGTAGTTAAAATCTTTCTAGAATTTCTCAGCTAGTCCAAGTGAGAGTTGTTTAGGAGATGGGCAGGAGTTCGCCAACACGATAAGTATGTAGCCTCTACAAAGTCAGAGGCATTTGTTCAAAAGAATCTGTGAATGCAAAATTCATAATTTGAACTGAACCTTATATCATACCTTCAAATGGAACCTGGATTAGAATCACTGCCCATAATTTTGTTTGGTCAGGCCCTTCTCTCATCTCTGTCATTCTCCTAAACCCATCAAGCCAACATCTGCCATCTCCTCTTTTCCACCAGACAGTTTTTGTCTTCCCCATGTCTAGAAAGGTGAGGTCATTCACCAATGCTTGGACACCTGGAACCACCCTTCACTCTTTCCTCTGCATCACCCATCCTTCTTCATAAGTAATCTCCATACAGGTCTATCATCTGACCCTCTTTCGTTCCTTGACCACCACTATTTCAGTTTGGATTCCCATCACCACTTGTTTTGACTGCTATAGAAACTTCTAGTGATCTCCTTGCCTACTGGATCATTTCTCTTGAATCCATACTACACATCTTCCATGTAAAGAAACACAGATCAGATGGCATCACTCCTCTGCTCAAAACACTTAACACTGTACAACATCTGAGAATAAGTCTAAGTTTCTTACATGGCAAAGAGGATCTTCCTAAAATTGGACACATGACCATGTCTACAATCTCCTTTCTCATGATTACTGCCTCATATTTCACACCACAAATGCACACACACAACCACACGCTGCTACTTCTCACACTTGAGATTTTGTACAAACCACATTCTCTACCTAGAAAAAACTTCCCCATGACCCTGCTCTGCCCCTCACTTGGCTAGCTCCTACTGCAGACCTTAAGGTTCATTCAGGATCACTTCCTGGAAACCAAAGGACTCTTTCTCAGTGTTCTCTCAATACTCTGTACCAGACTCTGTGCATGAAAGCTAATACTGCTATATGATGATTATATATATATATTTAAAATATACATTTTTATTTTTTTAAAAGATACTTAGATTACATAAATGTTGCATAAAAAATATAGGGGATTCCCATATGCCCCGCTCTCTACCCTTCCCACACTTTCCCACATTAACAACATCCTTCATTAGTGTGGTACATTTGTTATAATTGATGAACACATATTGGTGCATTGCCACTAAGTGGGCACTGTGAAAAACCGTTTGGCAGTTCCTCAAAAGTTAAACAGAGAACTACCATATGACCCAGCAATTCCACTTCTAGGTATGTAACTCAAACAATTGAAAGCAGGGACTCTAACAGATACTTATATACCAATATTCAAAGTAGCGCTATTCACAATCACTAAAAGGTAGAAGCAACCCAAATATCCATCAATAAATGAATGGATAAATAAAATGATGTGGTATATAACAGAATATTATTTAACAGTAAAAAGGAACAAAGTTTTGATACATTCTACAACATAGATGAATACTGAACACATCATGGGGAGTGAAATAACCAGACACAAAAGGACAGATATTGCATGATTCCACTTACATAGAAATTAATAGAATATGCAAATTTATAGACACAGAAAGTAGAGTACAGGTTACTAGGGGCAAGGGGGAAGGGCAGGGGAAATGGGCAGTTAATGTATAATAGACACAGGGTTTAAGGTTTCTGTTTGGATAATTGAAAAGTTTTGATAATGGATGATGGTAAGAGCAGCACAAAGTTGCAAATGGGATTAATCCCACTGAATTGCATGCTTCGAGAGTGGTTGAGATTGGAAATTTCATGTTGTATATGTGTTCCTACAATTTAAAAAAATAGAGACTAAAGAAACAATGAAAATTAAATGTAATATATGATCCTGGTCTGGATCTAATAACAGAAGAGAAAATGCCCCAAAAGACATTATTGCAACAATTGAAAAATGGAATTAGTTGGTATGCTTTATATCAATGTTAAAGTTCTTGAACTTGATAACTGTACTTAATGAGGTTACATAAGTGAATATCCTTGTTCTTAAGAAATACATGTGGAAGTATTAAGTGATCAAGGAGTATGACCTACTCTCAAATGGGAGGGTAGAAAAACAGATAAACAAACAGAAAGAGACAGCTTATATAACAAGTGTTAAAAGTTGGTAAATCTGGGTATGTTGTTAGGGCATTGTAGTTCTCTGTATTGGTTTTTCCATTATTTTTTAAATTGTCCTGTAAGTTTGAACTTATTTCAAAATAAACGGATTTAATATATAGATTTATGTTATATTATTCATATCAGATGTTATGTTATATATGTAAATAAATCTGAGATATATATATATATCTCAGATTTTTTTACTTCTAGAAGTTTATCCTAGAGAATAGCCTAAGCATTAACCAATAGGAAGTTGCTTAATAAATTATAGGATCTCTTTATATTGCAATATATTATAATATATATACCCAACAAAATTAATGATACATTCATATTTATTTACATGGAAAGCTACATATAATATGTTGCAAAATAAAAAAGAGTTAAAATCAATGGATAACACACTATTTTTAAATGTTTTTATATGCACAGAAAAAAAAAAATCACACAGACTTGGAAGGATATTTGCCAAAATGTAAATCATTATTAACTCTGAGAGGTGAGAATATGAGTGTTTTCCCTTCTCCTTCATACCATTTTTGCATTATCTGATTTTTTCAGAGTATGTATATTTTTACAATGAAAACTAGTTACAAACAATATAAGTATTTCCATTGTCTAAAAGAGCTGCCATTTTAAACTAAATTATACCAACTACTCACATGGAAAGTCCTAAAGTCCATACTCTTCAGGTCTGCTAAGCTCAATTAACAAATCCTATAGGGCCACCTAAACTACTGCCTGGACAAGTAACACTATAAATTTACTTTTCTGGGTCATTCTCATATACAAGACCATCATCAGTTATTCTGATTCCAGTGAGTACAGAACAAGGGTGATTGTTTCCTCTTCTGATAAATTTTAAAATAGAGGAGGAAGAGCTATTTTTCTCCCTACCTCCCTCCCCTCTGATGGACTGCATATCTTTGGTCAGAAGAAAATTGGAAGACCTTAAGCTCTAAGGATAAATCCTTGAATAGTTTACCAGAAACTGTAAATATATTGCAAGTCTATATATAATATGCTCCCACTTTTTAAAAATGTCTACGATTAGCTAATATTTCTCACAAAAATGGGTATCAGAATATATTTAGAAAAATACAACAAACAAAATGTCAACTAACTAAGCTTTAAATTCTACAGATTTTATTACCCACTATCAGGTTAAGTCCATCATTTTAATATAGGGCTTATCAGCCATGTGGAGTTGGGAGAAGCTGTGATGTAGTGACTTGTCTTTCTGAGAACAAAAGAAGTAAAAGTTATTTATAGTGACCTTTTAATATTTACCTCAGAGCTGCTAATCAGATGTAAATTGTTATCCCATGGATATGCATAATCAACTTTATTCCCGTTGCTAATTGAGAAATAGAGCTGTTAATGTCAAGAAACATTTGAAAATTGTACCAAGCTTGCTCAATGGAGCAAATTCTTTTTAAAAGTCAGAGATTCCATATGGTAAAATCATGGAAATTAGACTTAGGGAAGAAAAAAAGAAAAAAAAATTAATTTCTTATCAAGCTTGTCTGTGCTGGAACAAAATCTGTTTTAGCAGCCCCAAACCTGGGATTTTTAACCACTTCTTATGTTCAAAAATAACTCCCACAGATTGCATGAAAAATTATTCCGTCATCTTATTCCAAAGTTCCTCTCCCACTGAGTTTATACTTTCCTATCTGGCAGTGGCTCTGGCTTAGCAAGTCACGTTGCCAGGACACTCATATTTACCTATGGAACTTGACAGACACGAGTCACTGGTTCCATCTTTAACTCTTCTATATGTCTTCTTCTGAGTTTCCTTTAACATCAATCAACAGAAGGTAAATGAGCATCACCTCAATTGTGTAAAAAAAAGTTACATTATGGAACAGTATATTCCCTTGACTGACATTTCAAGATTACAGCCATCTTTATAATGCCAGCTATGTGAGAAGGGTGCCTAACCTCGATTTATTGTTAATTTTAGAGAAGATGTGGTTGACAACATTGACCCTTACCTGAGCCCTGTGTTCCCAGGAAGCCAAGGGCCACCACCCCCTCAGACAAAGGTAAGAGCCACCTCTACACCCTTTCACGAGGACTCTTGGTATTATGAAGCTGTTTTCTCCCTCTTCTTCAAGAATGTCCTCATTAATGAAGGTTCTCCCGACTGCAATAGCCTGAATGAAGTCCTCCCTCAACTGTGTGATACGGTTTTTCTTTCACAAGGTGCAGTTATTGAAGCCACCCACCCCTCAGGATAAACCAGCCACTCTCCTCTCAGTAGGGTGGCCAAGAGCCACTCTGCTCCTAAGGAGGACAGAAAACACAAGGAGCAGAATACGACAAGCAGAAGAAAACAGCATAAGCTCCAGCGCCCTTCAAGGTCCTATAAGACAGACAGTGGGTGGGACCTCATCCTGAGTAAGTCCACACTTCAAACTAATTCAAACAGCAGGCCCCACGGAGCGAGCCATATGATCACAAAGATATCCCCGACATGAGGTGTGTGCTCTTTTGAGAAGGCACCCCAATAGTGGTATAAGCACAACTTTGGAATAATGGTTCCATGCTCCATCCCCACCACACCCTGCAGGACACTGGGTAGGGTCATTTAACGTCTCTGAGCCTCAATTTACTTATCTGTAAAATGAAGAAAATCCTCTCATTTCCACCTCATGAGGTCACTGAAACAATTACAGGAGACACATATCTCAAAACCCCAAGTAAAGTGATAGTCAAATGGCTAGTGATCAATACACCTCGGCTTTCTTCCCCTTCAGGGTAAAGAGCTAGCTATTCACATCAGATCAGTAGGAAACAATCAGCCAGAATTAGGGAGACACACTTCCTGACTCCCAAAGGCCTCATGATGAGACTAAATCACTTTTTCTGGACAGTTATCAATAATAGCTTCCCAATCAATAAATTTAATGGTCTTTTCCTAGTCCACAGTTGTTGTTTTTTTCTCCTCTGCAGCTTTTCTCACTGTTGGTTATTCTCTGCTTCTTAAAATTTTCTCCTTATTTGGTCCCCATGAGAAGGCTCCCTCCGCTGTCTCCTTCCACCTCTCTAACCATCTCATGGTGCAAATACTCAACAGCATCCCTGCCCTGCTCCTTCTCCCATGCCCCAGACAAGCAGATGAAGCAATCACAACACTCTTGTCCTCTCGGCAAAACATGGTCTCAAGTTCTTTGCAATATACTGCTCCAGGCAGCCACCATTAATCAGTAGCAGTTGACAGAGCTGAAAAATTCCATCCTTCTTGCCAAGGACCTGCCTCCAAAGCCTTTGATTCCCTTCTGCTCATAAACAATTCAGGCAGCAGAGCAGAAGAGGGGGAGTGCGGGCTCCAGGGTCAGTCTGCTGGGATCTAATCCCGGTCCTCCTAATTAAATGCATGACCTTGTGCTCCTGATTTGGCCATTCTGTGCCTCAGTTTTTTCATCTGTAAAATGGAGACAAGACTATTTTAAAGACCAATGAGATAACAGCCATGAAGTGCATAGAACAGGCTCTCACACGTAATGAGCACTTTAAAATGCTAGATTTAATCACTGTCATTTATTACCATTATGGAAAAGTGTGGTTGGGCAGTCCAGGCATGGCCTGCCGTCTTTCCCTGGGACCCACAAATACATCTTGTGCTCAGGATCAGCTGTGCCAGCTGGCAGATAAAACACAAACCCCTAGTAGGTGCATCCCTTCCCCTCTTGCCCCGAGCATATGGAAACATTTGCTGGAGATAGTCTGGCTCCAGTGGGCTTGTTTTACGACATCCAGCTCACACCTGGTGGTATAGCTGTCCTTGGCAAAGCAAGTGGGGTTCCCCCACTGTGGCAGTAGATAAACGTAAGAGAGGGGTGCTGTGCATGGAACACCTCCCTGCATCAGGCATGGACTGAGAGCCACTGGTTATGGGGAACCGAGGCCCACTAGTGAGGCTGACTTACTCTGGCTCTTCTCTACTTGAGTAAAACGTCTTTCCATCAGAGCCCTCTGAGTCATGCTTTGGCTGACGACCCTGACACCAGTATTGGAGCGGGCTGACATCTCTTCAGGTGTCTCTCCTTCTGACCAACAAGTAGCATGAAATGCTAAGGAAAGGAATTTTAGATATTTCAGAGCTGACAGTCCTCTGTTGGTCCCCTCTTACTTTATTGGAGAGGAAGGCCTGAGAGATTTGGGAGAAGACCAGATTCACTGAGTTATGGCATGTGTATGGCAGAAAACTCATGAGTTTCTTTTGCAAACACTTCCACTGACCACAAGTTTCATCAGGTAGAAATCTACAACACGTAACAGTGTCTTAAGCTAACAATCCTGTGAGCCTCCACACTATGAAGGACTGATTGGGAGATTTCTGTCTTCCTCCCCCAAATACAAAATGCCTTAACTGGCCTAAATACAACTAGAGGCCCCACCTTCAGCAAAGCATATTGATATACTTTCTCCTTTTACCTTTAATTTCTCTAATCTTTCCTGTGCTTGCTTATTTTTTTTAATAAAAGCTTTATTGAGATTTAATTCATGTACCATAAAACTTAAGCCTTTTAAAGAGTATAACTAAGTGGTCTTAGTATATTCACAATGTTGTGCATTGTGAATATAGTACCTAATTTCATAACATGTTCATCACCCCAAAAAGAAATCCCACATCCATTAACAGTTCCCAGCTTCCCCTCCCTCTCAGCCACTGGCAACCACTATTATACTTTCTGTCTCTATGGATGTGCCTATTCTGGATATTTCATATAATGGAATCATGCACTATGTGGCCTTTGTAACTGGCTTCTTTCACTTAGCATAATGTCTTCAAGGTTCATCCATGCTGTAGTATTATCAGCGCTTTATTCCTCTTTCATCGCTGCAAATATTCCATTGCATGGATCTATCGGTTTGTGAAACCATTCATCAGTTGGTAGACGCTTAGGTTGTTTCCAATTTTTAGCTATGATAAACAATGCTGCCACAAACACTCATATACAGTTTCCTGGGTGGACATCTACTTTTAATTCTCCTGGGTATATATCTAGGAGTGGAACTGCTGGGTCATCCAGTAACTATGTTAACATTTTGAGGACCTGCCCAACTGTTTTCCAAAGTGACTGTGCCGTTTCCTTTGCTTTTTAACTTCTTCATTCGGTGCCTGCTTTCTGGTTGTTTGGGCTCAGCTGAGAAAATAATTGGGATGATGGTAAAGACATTTGCTTTGGAATGGCAATGTTTAGCCACTGAAGGTAGGCACAAGCCCATCAAGGTAGCTGAAGCAAGTTTGGGGGCCACAGAAGGTGGTGCTGCAGGACACACAGAATGGATGTCAGCAGCAGGCTGCAATGACAGCTGGAGTTTGGGGACCAATTCAGAAAGATTTGTGTAGGTTTTGATGTGACTTAAATATCGAGGCTCTAGAAATATAACAATAAATCACATGCAAATATACACACACCCATACCTATACATTTAAGGTATTTATCATATAGGAAGAATAGCGCAACAGGTGCATAAATACTGACAGAATATGGTAAAAAATTTTTTTTTAAATATATATACTAAAAAGATAAGAGAGAGTTGTTCCACTTGGGCTTTTCAGGGAAGATTTTTTTTTTTTTTTTTTTTTTTAGTTCTTAAAGGATAGTTTTTTTTTCAATATTATATTTTCTTTAAAATATTATTGAGCTTTTCAGGGAAGACTTGGGGAGGGGGCAGAAAGTATCCTTATTAGCTCTTAAGGATACTTTTTTTTTTCCAACATTACATTTTCTTTAAAATATTGTTGAACTTTTAAATATTGAATATTTAATTTTAACTACTCTGATTCCCATCAATCTCAGACATATTGTTGTCTCACAATTTTAGGGATTCTATCATTTTAAAAAAAGCATAAGTCAACTATGCATTTTAAATATTCCAAGTCATACATTTATGGGACATCTAATTTTAAAATTGGACATATATGATTATAGTTCTAATGACTCCCACAAAAATATTCTGAGCACAAGGATATTTTCTTTAGATTGGGTGAGAATTTGAAAAATTATGTGATCATTCAGGGAAAACATTGTAGTAGGCTTAAATAGACTTGATTTCAACCTAAACTCACCTACTTAATAAGTCCATGAAAAAAGACAAGTTATCGATATCCTTATCTCTTTTTTCCCCACCTGTATTTTGGGAAAATGTGTAAAAGGACAAGTTTTTGTTGTTGTTGTTTTAAGGAGGTACCAGAGATTGAACCTAGGACCTCGTATATGCAAAGCAGGTGCTCAACCACTGAGCTACACCCATTCCCAAAAGGATATGATTTAAACAAGCGAGAATAAGGAGGAACTGCCTCTCAGGCAGAGGCAACAGAATAAGCGAGGCACAGGGAGCAGGGCTGAGAATGAGGAGCCAGAAAAGGGGCAGGAAGGAGGTGACATACTGGCCTCACTCAAAGTGAGGAAGTAGGTGAAGTAAAAGATGACTCCCAGACTTTTGGCATGGAAGGACGGGGTAGAGGGTAGGGCTATTAATAGCAAGATCGGCAAAGTCTAGAGGAAGAACTGGCAGGAGAGGGAGACCATGAGTTAGTTCAGTTTTAGAAACATATTGAGTTCAAAGTACCAGGGGAACACACGTAGGTGGTGTCCATTAGGCAGATGGAAATGCAAAACTGCTGCTTGGAAAATATTGCTCTATAGAGGCCACAGCTAAAGCCTTATAGTAGGTGAAGAGGGAGAAGGAAAATGGCCTGTTATAACTCATACCCAAGCAGGATACTCAGTCCACTGCAAAAGGAAAGGAAGCCAGGGCTAGGTGAGACCAGGTTTGGGGGCACTGATCCAACTTCAGCGCTGAACCTTGAGGAAAGCAGCCAGCAAGTTCCAGTCAAAGAGGTTTTAGTCACTGCTGCCGACTGAGGAGATGAAGGGCAGGGTCCAGCCTTCCCAGCACTGGCAAGAGCTGGACAAAATATCCAAATTCCATTCAGGGGAAATGGGGTTCACAGAAGGCTCCAGTTTACATGGATTAGATGGTGTGGCAGTTTGATGTAATTATGAATTCCAAAAATATAATTGAATCATGCTTGTAAACTGATCTGTTAATCTGGGCATGATTAGGTTAAGATTAGGGTGTTGAGCCCCACCCCTTGGTGGGTGGGGAATCGAATATAAAAGGCAAGGCAAAAGACAGTTGAAGCAGCCTTTTAAGAAGCAGTTTTGATGTTGGAAAGAAGGCCCCAGGAGAAGAGAAGCAAGCCGTTTGCCTGATCGTCTACAGCTGACCCTATGGAGGAAACAGGAGCTAAGCCCGGAGAGAAACACAGCCCCGGGAAGAGAGGAACCCCAGAAGCCTGAACCCTGGCAAACGCCGGCAACTGTCTTGCTCTAACACGTGGCAATGGACTGTGGTGAGAGAAGAAACTTAATGCTTTATGGCCTGGTATCTGTGGACTTCTACCCCAAATAAATACCCTTTATAAAGACCAACCCATTTTTGGTATTTCACATTAGCACCCTTTTAGCTGACTAATACAGATGGCTACAGTGAGCTTTGGGGGATGGGTACAGCGTGGGGATGGCGGGGGTGACCAGGGCTTACCCTCTCAACCCTCTCTCCTCACTCCCAGTGACCTGGCCCTAGCGAAACAAGACTCATTTGGGGCCCCATATGTTCTTATAAATGAAGCTGCTATTGCATCTTCTGTCCTACACAAGAAAGGCTCAAAAGCTGAGCGAAGCTGAACCTACAGATGCTCCGTCACTCCAGAACCTGGGCTGAGGACGGAAGGGAGAGAACCTTAAAGAACATCCACATTTGGCAGAGCAGAGAAGGAAGAGGAGGAAAGAAGGTAGGGCAGAGAAAGCTTTCCAGAATCAGACACCAGCAGGGAGCGACAGTGAAGAAGGAGAGCAGCAGACCAGGGAAACTAAAGGAGAGGAGGACCCAGAAGGAAGGGAAGGGTCACCAGGTAACTCTTCTCATCTCACTGGTGTTCCCTGAAATTTTCACTTCATCATCTCCAACAGCAACGAGCTATCAAAACGGACAATCTGTTTGTTTGCCCATTTTTAAAAGCCCCTTCCTTCACATTTTTGTCAACCAATCTGTAAAAAGTGGAAACTCCTAAATAAATACCTTTTGGTGAACACATCCAACCTTGACCTAGAAGCTATATTAAAAACAAAGAAAAGCTCAATCAGGTAAAATTGGAAATACAGATCTCAAAAGCCCTAATCCCTATCGCAGCCAACAAAATATCAAAAATACCCCAGAATTTCAAATCACAGCATAAATAATGAAACGCAGTGGCTATAAACCAGAAGAATTATAAACTGAAATTTAAAATATATCATTAAAAGAACATTTTAAATATTATAATTTTAACACAAATGAAAACTCACAAAAATAAACAGTTGCTTTCCCCTCACATTTTGAAGCAAAAAGTAAAATAAAACAAAAATCATTCTAACACCAAGATCAAAAATAGAAAATTTCAATCAACACTGCACTTTTCACAGAATTATAACAACCTGAAAACTGCCAATAGCACATGTCAAGTCTTTTGCACACTTCACTAAAGATATACTTATTCAAAACAAAATGTCTCCCAGTGATCCTGCTCAAAAAGGAACATGAGTCATATATACTGAGAAACTCTCCTCACAGTTTTAACCATTTGGGGATATATACAGTAGTAAAGAGGTTCTGTGAAAAACAATTTCACAGTTTAAAAAGCAAGAATTGCACTGGCACTTTGAGGCCTCCTGTGCAACATTTCAGGTTTAGAAGCCAAGAACTCACCTCAGTTCATTATTGCCTTGTAACTCAGGAAGAAATTATATAATGACTCATTTAGGAACTTGTACAGACTCTGCGACAAATACCACAAACCTTGTAAAGGATAAAAAAAAATCCCAGTGGGTAATAAATCAGCATGGTTGCTCACCTCTTCCCTACACCAATCATCAAAATATTCTACCTTAACAATTAGCCTAAATCTAGCTTCACTACGATTAGATGTGACCTGATTAGAAAAGACAGCACCGAAAAGCCTATCATTCCAACTCTAGGCCTTCAGTATAATATGGCAAGGCGAGCTTGAAGGCCCTAATAACTAATTGGGCATCAGCTTAGTAATGCCTTGAGGGAAGCATGCTAGCTATGGAATGATCAACAAGCCAAACAAATCACTTTATGCTCCTACACAGCAGCTTCTTGTTCAGGGTTCTGGGGAAGAACTCATACATTTTGTGCCAGGGAAAAGGAAGAGAGAAAACTGTTTTCTCCCTCTCTAGTGGAGAAAGTGCCCCAGGGAAACTTCCCCCTACAACCCTATTTGATAGAAAGGAGATATGCTCCAGAGCTTTCTTAAACTTACTCCTTTTCTGAATACTAAGGAAATTTCCTCAGGCTTTCAGAATGAGCAGAAACAAGTTTTGAGAGATAAGATATTAAACCATTTCTATAGGGAATAAGAACACTGGAGATTATTTACTTTGCTGTAATTACTCTGGCACATAGGGAGATTAGCTTACAAATGCTACTAGATTTGCATACAGAGATTTCAGTAATGAAGAAAAATTAGTTCATGTTTTGAATATTTAGAGCTTGAAGTATGTATTGCTGTTAAAGAGAGAACACTGGTAAATACCTGTGCAGAGAACAGTAATTACCAAAACCATTCACTGTATCTAAGTCTACACTTCTTGCTCCAAAAACAATCATTTGTTTTTAAAAAGCATCTTGATTTTTATTGAAGCCAATAGTGAATGAAAGTGTATTTGTACATTCACAAATGAGTTTGAATTTCATAAGTCCTAGATTTTAAACCAAGGCAAGGCAGTCAACAATCTCATCTGGTAAGGGCAGAAATGAAAGCTAGCTTTGGCGTTAAGCAACCTTCAGGAAGAGACAAATTGACTTTTTAAAAAATTCATTATTTGATAGGATATTCTCCTGAGCTTACCTGTGTCATGACTTTAGTTGAGAGAAAAGGCTCTCATAGCATGGCCTGCTTTATAAGCTCTAGTTCATTTCCCTGCTTGCTACCTCGCAACAAGGAGGGACCAGATGAAGTAACAAAGTATGCACTCTTTTTTAAAAACTTTTCAATCTCAAAAAAATAAAAATAAAAAAATTTTTAAAAAATAAAAAATAATAATAATAGTAAAAAGAAAATAAAAAGAAAAAAAAAACCTTTTCATTCTGAAATAATTGTCAACACACAGAAAGTTGAAAAAATAGTACAGAGAGTCCTGTGTACCCTTTGCCCAGCTTCCCCCATGGTAGCATCTTACATAACTTTCAAATCCAGGAAATTTGGCATTGATAAAATAGACTGCAGGCCTTATTCAGATTTCACCAACATTTATGTGCACTTATTGTGTGTGTGTGTGTGTGTGTGTGTACTTCTATGCAATTTTATCTCCTGTATAAATTCATGTAACCACCATCACATTCAAGAAACAAACTATTCCTCTCGACCAAGGAGCTCCCTTTTGCTACCCCTCCCCCACCCCTACCCTTACCCCTGGCCCCCACTGATTTATTCTCCACCTCTATAATACTGTCATTTTGAAATTGTTATATAAATGGGACCATAGAGATGTTACTCTCTGAGAATGGACTTTTTTCGTTCAACATAAAGCCCACTAGATACTTCCAAGTTGTTCCTTGTATCAAGAGTTTGTTTGCACCCTTTTTAATAATTTGAAATATTGCTATCATTTTGATCACCATACAAACTGGCTGGATACAAATGTATAATGTCGGGGTTTGAAAGGATCAACAAATAGCACTCCTGTCAACAGTCAAACCATATAAGAAGGCGAATGAAAGAGGCAGATAGGGAGTAAAAATATCAGCGCTTGCCCGTTCAAAATGATGGGAGAATAGAGTTTTATATCTACTGCCAAAACGGCTGCTTCCCACTCTACTGCAGGACTAAACTTATCCATTGGCACAGCTAGAAAAATGCAGGCAAGCAGAGTGCAAGTGCAGGACATGCTGAGTTCCTAAACCCTACTCGCTCCTCAGGAAACCCCACGTCCTTGAGAGGAGTGAGAGGGCTCAGAGAAGTGGGTCGTGTCTTCCCATAGTCTTCCTTTATCAGAAGAAGTGTACAAATTCTCTCCCCTGGATAGAAACACGGAATAGAAGAGTTTCATTGAACAATCTAGCTCTTATCGATCTCTTTCACTTACTTTTCACTTCTCCCCTTTACTTAGGGGTAACCAGAAATGTGGTTATCTCTTCTCAAAGGAGACCACTGGCTGCTTATCAGGGCTATACAACCAGGCAGCCTCAGACTGTGTTCTTAGTTACTTCTTAAAGGCTTTTCTGGAATATTACACATCTATCTTACATTCTGTTGTCAAAAGTCTCCGTGATGACTCTATTCCTAACTTATTTCTATATACTATCTCAACAATATTTCTTTAATATATATTGTTATTAGAGAAGTTGTGAGCCTACAAAACAATCATGCATAATGAACAGAATTCCCATACAACACCCCTCCACCAACACCTTGCATTACTGAGGAACATTTGTTACAGATTATGGAAAGAACATCATCAGACTTTTACTACCAACTATGATCCATAGCTTACATTTGGTATATTTTCAACAATATTTCTTGATAACGGATTTTTACGCAATAGTTGAACAATTCAAAGTAAAATATAGAATAAAGAGGTGATATACAAGGAGTTAGGAAAATTAAATTCCAATTGAAGACTCTCTTTTCTTTTCTCCTAGTGTTCACTCAAAAAGGAATTGCTGACATAAAAAAATACACTATATTTACCAATACTATATCTGCCTTTCTTTGGAAGCTGTTTCTTCACTGACTGATCAGTTTTACATTTAAAAAAGATCCAGTGTCTAATGGAATGAAATGAAATGAAAGGCAAAAAGATTGTAGTTGAAGAAATAAAACTACTTTCTTTCTTCTTCCTTTTCTTTTTTTCCATGCAGACAACATTGTTGTTTACAGAGGAAATGTTAAGAATACACACACAGCTACAAGAACTAATAGGTTAATTTAGTTAGGACACAGAATAGAAAATCAGTATATAAAAACATGTTTGAAAATCAGTATGTAAAAATACAGCAATGAATAATCATAAATGAAACTTAAAACAGTACTTTGTAATATCATCATAAAACATTAGTTAGGAATAAATATAATGAAATGTATGTAAGACCTCTATAATGAAAACCACAGAACATTAGAGGAAAATGAAGACTTTAAATAAAGAAATAGTTAATGTTCCATGTCCATGACGTGGAAGTCTCAATATTGTTAAGCTGTCAATTACCCCAAAATTGAACTACAGATGAAATGACATCCCAATCTCAGCAGGATTTGTGTAGAGATTGACAGTAGATTCTAAAATTTGTATGGAAATGTGAAGGACCTATGCTAATGAAAACAATCTTGAAAAAAGATTTACAGGACCTGGTTTCAAAATTTACTGAAAAGCTACAGTAATCAAGAAAGTATGGTACTGGCATAAAGATAGAAAAATAGAATAAATAATTGAGAAATATGTGTGGACATATACAACCAATTAATTGTCAACAAAGGCACCAAGGTGATTCAATAGGGAAGAAGGAATAATACTTTCAGCAAATGATGTGGAACCATGTAAATCTGTATGGAATAAATGAGCCTCACAATATGTAGAAAAAGTAACCCCAAATGGTTCATAAATATAAAATATAAAAACTAAAACTAAACATAAAAACTAAAACTGTAAAGGTTCTAGATAAAAATAAAGGAAAATATATTTGCAACCTTAGGATGGCAAAGGTCTTTGCAGACACAAAAACCATTAAAGACTAGAAAAAATATATATGATAAATTAGACTTAACCAAAATCAAAACTTCTGCTCTTCAAAAGGCACCATTAAGAAAACGAAAAGGCAAGCCACAGATAGGGAAAAAATATTTGCAAACACACAGAACTGATAAAGGACTCGGAACCAAGATTTGTAATATATATAAAATTCTACAATAATTAAAAGAATAATGACAAACAGACACACTAAAAAATGGGCAGAATTAAACAGGCTGGTCACCTATGAAAATACAAATGGCATTTTAGCACTTGAAAAGATGTTCAATTCCACATCATTAGTTAGTTACAAGAGTAATGCAAATTAAAAGCACAATGAGATACCACTTCCTTCCCACCCACCAGAACAGTTAAACTTAAAAAGACAGAATGTGGAGCAACTGGAACTCTCTGACATTGCTAATAAGAATGTAAAATACTAGGACTCCTTTAGAATATCATCTGGTAGTTTCTGGTATACCTAGCCCGTGACTCAACAAATTCCTAAATATTTATGCAAAAGAAAACATATATCCATGCAGAAATGTGTACATGGATGTTTACATGAGCTTTATAATGGGAAATTAATCAAAACAACTACAATTTCCATCAACAGGATGATGGATGATGGAACTGTAGTGTATTCATACAACAAAATACTACTCAAAATACAACAAAACGAACTACTGATACTGGCAACAATATGAATAAATTGCAAAAATATCACACTGTGCAAAAGGAGCCAAACAAAAAAAGAGTACATATTGTGAAATTTCATTTTTATGAAGCCCTATAGCAGGTCAATTTAAACCATTTGATAGAAAGCAGACAGTAATTGCATCTGTGATGCAGATCAGGGTACGCAAAGTGACTGGAAAGAGGCAGGAGGGCACTTTCCAGGTGATGAAAATTTTCTCCACCTTGACTGGCATGGTGGTTACATGGTGTTTCATTCATCACATTATACACTTAAAATCAGTGCATTTTATTGTATGTCAATTTGAAACTCCCACACACACAAAAAAAACATAAAAAACAAATATGCCCGTAATGGTTTTAAAAAGCAAGCAATATCATGTATATGAGTCAAAGTTAAAAACAAAAGGATATAAAAATGAAGGAAACAAAAGAATAAAATAAAGATATTTCAAGTATATATGATCCAAAAGTAAGCCAACATAGCTATCTCAATATTTGACAAAAGATAACATTTAAGGAAAAAAGTCATGAGGGACAAAGAAGTTATACATGAGGAATAGGAGATCAAGAAGATAAACCCATCACGTGCATCTATGATAACACAAATATACAGAATATACAAAATAACATTTGGCAAAAATATAGAGAGAAGTGGATAAATCCAAAATTGTTATTATGATACTAAGATATTCTCTCAGAAACAGATGGATCAAGCAGATTAAATAGTAGCAAAACAATAGAACAGAATAACAGAATTAACAAACCCAAACTAATAGATTTAAATAAGACCCTATACAAACAAAAACAAGACAGAGAAATGTGCAATCTTTTTTGAGTACACTTGGAACATTCACAAAAATTGATAATGTAACAGGTCCCAAAATAAGACACAATAAATTCCAGAGAATCAACATCATACAGAAAATGTTACGTGACCATAGTGTATAAAAAATACCAGAAACTGATGACACAGAGAAAGCTAATAAAATACCTATGTCTGGAAAATAACATACCATTAAATTGCTATTAAAGAGGAAATCTTAAGGGCAAAGATGATTTTCAATATGTTTTAAGGAACAAGAAGGGCTGAAAACAAATAAATTAAAAATTCAACACAAGAAGCAAGAAGTGGGAAAGAGCAACTAACGAATTTAAACATGCAAAAAGGAAATAAGAAAGATGAGAGCAGAAATCAATGTAAAGGAAATTTTTTAAAAATTAGTAGATTATAGATGAAGGTTGTATAATACAAACCCCAGGATAATAACAAAGGAAGTATTTTTTAAATATTCAGAAATGGAAATGAGAAAGGGATCCATCAGATATAACACAAAAGATCAACTACACAGAAAAGGAAAATAGAGACAAAAAATTTTAAAGATATGACATATAAAACCAAAGGACAAAATAACTGAAGTAAGTATTGCCTTTACAGTACTAAAATTTAATGTTAATGGATTAAACTCCCCAATCAAAAGACACAGATTGGCAGAATGGATTAAAAAAACAACTATAGGGGGGCGGATGTGGCTCAAATGGTTGGGCGTCCATCTGCCATATGGAGGGAACTGGGTTCGATCCCCGGGACCTCCCCGTAAAATTAAAAAAAACAACAACTATATGTTGTTTACACTTAGACACAAAGACACAAAAAGGTTGAATGAAAGGATTGGGAAAGATAATCCTTACAAATAGTAACCAAAAAAGAGCTGGGGTAGCCATACTAATATCAGACAAAAAAGTCTTTAAAGCAAAAGCTGTTACAAAGAAGGATGCTATATATTAATAAAAGGGTCAATCCAGCAAGAAGAAATAATTATAAATACTTAGCACCTAACCACAGTGGTCCAACACTGGAATGAGGCAAACACTGGAAAAACTGAAGGGAGAAATAGACAATTCTACAATAATAGTTCGAGACTTCAACACTGTAATCAATAGATAGAACTTCTAGACAGAAGATCAATAAGAAAACAGAGAACTTAAATATGATAAATGAACTAATCCTAACAGACATATACAGAACGCTGCATCCCAAAACATCAGGATACACTTTTTCTCAAGTGCATATGAATCATTCTCCAGGATAGACCACATGTTGGGTCACAAAACAAATCTCAGTGAATTTGAAAAGATTGAAATTATATGAAGCATCTCCTCTGACCACAATAGAATGAAGCTGGAAATCAATAACAGGCAGAGAAATGGAAAATCCACAAATATATGGAAGTTAAATAACACACTCTTAATCAATGGATCAAAGAATAAGTCACAAGGGAAATCAGTAAATATCTTGAGACAAATGAAAATGAGAACACAACATATCAAAAGTTATGAGATGAAGTGAAGGCAGTGCCCAGAGGGAAATTTATAGCCCTAAATGCTTACATTATAAAAGAATAAAGAACTAAATCAAAGACCTAACTGCACAGCTGGAGGAAGCAGAAGAAAGAAAAACAAACTAAACCCAAAGCAAGCAGAAGTAAAGCAATAACAAAGATTGGAGCAGAAATAAATAAAATAGAGAATAAAAAATCAATAGAGAACATTAACCAAACAAAAACTTGGTTCTTTGAAAAGATCAATATAATTGACAAACCCTTAGCTAGACTGACAAGCAAAAAAGAGAGAGGATTGAAATAAATAAAAACAGAAATGAGAGGGGGGCCATTACTACTGACCCCACAGAAATAAAAAGGATCGTAAAAGGATACTATGAATAAATGTATGCCAGCAAATTAGACCAACTAGATAAATAGACTTATTCCTAGAAACACACGAACAACCTACACTGACTAGAAGAAACGGAAGATCTCAAAAGACCATTACAAGTAAAGATGTTGAAAAAATTTTTTGAGTCATCAAAAACTTCCCAAAAAAGAAAAGCCTAGGAACAGATGGCTTCACAGGTAAATTCTACCAAACATTCAAAAAAGAATTACTACCAATCCTTCTCAAACTCTTCCAAAAAAATGAAGAGGAGGGAACACATCCTAACTCATTCTATGAAGCCAACATCACCCTAATACCAAAACCTGATAGAGACACCACAAGAAAAGAAAATTACAGACCAATTTCTCTTATGAATATTGATGTAAAAATCCTCACAAAACACCAGCAAATTGAATCCAATAGCACATTAAAAGAAATACACACCATGATCAAGAGGGATTTATCCCAAGTATGTAAGGATGGTTCAACATAAGAAAATCAATTAATGTAATATATCACACATTAGCAGAACAAAGGGGAAAAACACATGATCGTCTCAATTGACACAGAAAAGGCATTTGAGAAAATCTAACATGCTTTCTTAATCAAAACACTTAGAAAAACAGGAATAGAAGGAAACTTCCCCAATATAATAAAGAGCATGTATTTACAAATCCTACTGCTAGCATCAGTGAAAGACTGAAAGCTTTTGCTCTAAGATCTGGAGCAAGAGAAAGATGTCCACTGTCACAACCATTATTCAACATTAAACTGGAGGCCCTATCCAGAGAAATTAGACAAGAAAAAGAAATAAAAGGGATCCAAATTGGAAAGGAAGACGTTAAACTTTCACTATTTGCAGATGGCATAATCTTATATAGAGAAAGTCTAAAAAAAATCTACAACAAAACTACCAGAGCTAATGAATGCATTCAGCAAAGAGGCAGGGTACAAGATCAACATGCAAAAATCAGTAGTGTTTTTGCATAACAGTAATGAGCAATCTGAGCAGAAAATCAAGAAAAAATTTCCATTTACAATAGCAACTAAAAGAATCAAATATCTAGGAATAAAAAAGGAGTTGTACACAGAAAACTACAAAACATTGCCAAAAGAAAGGAAACCAATTCTTTCATGAATTGCCATAAAAAGAAATGAAATTCTGATACATGCAACAGGGGACAACATGGATGAACCTCGAGGACTTCATGTTGAGTGAAATAAGCCAGACATAAAAAGACAGATATTGTATGATCTCACTGTTATGACATAATTAGAATAAGCAAACTCATAATGCCAGAATCTAGAGTATAGATCACCAGGAGCCAGGTTGGGGGTAGGTATTGGGGAGTTAATGCTTGAGTTGTACCGAGTTCCTATTTGGAATGATGGAAATATTTTGGAAATGGATGGTGGTGATGGTAGCACAATATTGTGAATGTAATTAACTGCACTTAAATATATATATCTGAATGTGATTAAAAGGAGAAATGTTAGGTTATATATAGGGTAACAGATTAATTTTTTTTTTTTTAATCCATGGACTGGTGCAGGGCATTGAGGGTGGAGTGATATGCAGGACAGGGCACACCTGGGACATGCCTCTATGGAATATGAAAGTGTTCATCTTGTCATAGTGTTATCTCAATGGGTTGAGACCCACACAATAAACAAGAAAATATTAAACTCCCATCCTGGGGACTCCTGCTGTGTTCTCAATTAGAGGGGCAAGAAACTCTCAAGAATATAGGCATTGTCTAATAAAGGAAACAGATCAATATGTCAAGGCCTCAATATTATTACAAGTAACTATAAATCTTATTCTTCAAAAACTGAAACTTAGTGGGGAGGGGGAGGGAAGAATAGAATAGATGGAACATAGAGCATTTTTAAGGCACTGGAATTGCTCTGCATGATCTTGCAATGACGGATACAGACCATTTTAAATTTTGTGAAAACCTATAAAAGTATATGGGCAAAATGTAAACCATAATGTAAACTATTGACCATGGTTAGTAGCAATGCTTCAATATTTGTACATCAATTGTAACAAATGTACCATACATATGTAAAATGTTATTAATAGAGGAGAGTGGGAGAGTGGGAAGGGTTTGAGTATATGGGAATCCCCTATATTTTCTATGTGACTTTTTTGTAAACCAAAACTTCTTTGAAGATAAAGCAAAAAGGGTAAGACCCTGGGACATATGGAAGAAATTGTCACTGTACATAAAAGATAAGAGATCTTACAGGGATGAAACACACAATATGAAAAAAATTATTTTGTGTGTGTGTGTATTTTATTTTTTATTTTCTTATTTTTATTTGGGGTTTTTTTTGGCTTTGTTTTTAGGGTGGTTTTGTATCACAGAAGGATCACAACTGTGGCAGGGTAAGATCATTGGTGCGGAGTGTCAGTGATGGGGGGATGTGTGGGGAGGGGTGCACCTGCGACATGCCTCTATGGCATATGAATATGTTCAAGTGGTCATGGGGTATTGTCTTAGTGGGTGGAGACCCACACAATAACTGAAAGAATATTGAATTCCCATCCTAGGGAGTCCTGCTACATTCTCTAATAGAGCAGTAAAAATCTCCCGAGTACATAAGCAGTGCCTAGCAAAGGAGAACAGACCAATACACCAGGCCCTTGATATTGATGGTTGTACTTACGAACCTTTTCTGGTAAAATTGAAATTGAAACTTAGCCTAGTATTATATATTGCCTAAAAGTTACCTCTTGAAAGTCTGTTGCTTAAATGTGGACTCTCTCTAAGCCAAACTCAGCATATAAACATACTACCTTCCCCCCACCCCCCACCCTTCCCAGCATGGGACATGACTCCCAGGGATGAGCCTCCCTGGCACCAAGGGATTATTACCAAGCACTGACTAGTGATGGATCTTGAAAAAGACCTTGCCCAAAGGGGGAACTATTAAATACAAATGAGTTTCTATGTCTAAGAGATTTCAAAGTGAGTCGGGAGGTTACGCTTATGCACGTCTCAACAGGATCTCAATGACTGCCACAGTAAACAGTGCCTTAAACAGTGGGGCTCCTGAGGACTCTAGAGGCATCTAGACACTATAGGCAGGGCAGAGAATCTCAGGAATTCGGGACCCTGTCAATAGGCCTTACTTTGGAATGTATGTTCCTTAGTGTAACAGAGTTAGACTCATTTATAACTTCCCTACACATAGCTCTTCTGCCCCTTTTATTTGAACCTATAATTAGCACTATACTTGTTAAATATATGTCCCAGAGACCTAAATCTTCAGTTGATTTAGGTTTAGCTGGTTGAGCCCTGAAGCTCAGCAGAATTGCAACACCTGCTCTCCAGTTCATCAGACTCACCCAGGACAACTAACAAAAGGATGATGATGGACAATGTCCATCCCAGGAAGTGCAGAGTGTCTGCAACTACAAGCAATACAGTTCCATCCATCTGGCCCATGGGATCTAAGACCCCTTTAAATCAGAGGCAAGGTGGGCATCACCAAGGGGAAAGCAACTATGCACTAAAGTAGACATTATTATTCTAACAATGGAAGAACTTGTATCATTAATATAAAGGCAGGGTCACCAGAGCTTCTGAGGGGAGGGAGAGGAAAGAACAGGTGCAACATAGGGGCATTTTGGGGACATTGAAATTATCCTGCATGACATTGCAATAATGGATACAGGCCATTATACATTTTGTCAAAACTTATAAGATTGTGCAGGACAAAGTGTACACTATAATGTAAACTATAGTCCTTGGTTAGTAAAGAAAGTTGTTGTTAATGTGGGAAAGTGGGTGGGGGGAGAAGAAGGGGGAGGGGTATATGGCAATCCCTGATATTTTTGATTAACATTTATGTACTCTAAAGCTTCTTTAAAAAAATTTTTTAAATTAGATCAGATGGTAGGTATATGGATTGTCACTGTACTATTATTTACGATTTTCTGTGTATTTGAGCATTTTCATAATAAAAAGTTGGGGGGAAAAATCCATGGAACTATACTACACAAACAGTGATCCCTAAATTAAACCATGGACTAGAGTTATAGTACAACTGTAAAAATGTTCTTTCATGAATTTTAACAAATGAACCACACTAATGCAAGGTGTTAATAATAGGGTGATGTGTAGGGACTCTGTATTTTATGTATTTTATGCATAAATTTTCTGTAAACCTACAACTTTTCTAATAAAAATCCTTAACAATACTCTACAAGAGCAAAAATCAAGTAGGAAATATAAAAGAAAATGAATTGATGGTCACAATAAAACAAAATATCTTGAAATTAACTTAAACAATGTACAAGACCTCCATTGAAAAATGTTAAAACTGTTAAGCTCTGATGTAAATGGCAGAATGAATTGATGGAGAATTAGGTCATGCACAGAAAAAAACAGATGCCAGCCCTAAGCTATTTTTCCTACCAATATCCTTCTGCAGTTCTCCACAGCGGGTGAGAGAGGGGTGGGAGTGGGTGACTGATTTGTCCCTTGAAGACTCAGGACCTAATGCCAATTGATCTAGATGTAAGACCCCTGGCTTGGAAGTTCCCTCTAGACCTCCCTCCCCTAAAGGTCACCCTTCCAGATAAAGGTTTTCACAGAGAATCCTAAGCCTTCTATGCTGTCTGTTAGAATCAAATGCCCTATAGCAGTGATAACTGCCATGTTCTTATACTTCCCACTGAGCAGTAGCTCTCCCCACCCACCCACAGGACACACGAGAACATGAAGTCAGTCACCTACATGTGCGCATGCACACTCGGGCACTTACATTCAGGCTTAGGTAACAGCTTTGGTTTCTGTGATCTGTCTTGCTCTAGCCTGTCACTCTGCCTGGGAGCTGGTACCTGAACCGCAAGGCAGTGACTGGGCAGGGCTGATTCTCTCCAGTCCTCACTGACCCCGCAGTGACAAGACAGTGGCTGGGAACCTGGAGGATAAAGAGAAGATTACAGGTGAAAGGAGAGGAACGTAGAAATGCACCACATCCTACAGCTCTTGCAGACAGGACACCTGATTGATGGAGCCTCACCTCTACATACGACATCTAAAGCAGCAGCCGCCAGAGAGCCCAGACGCAGCTTTCATGAACGGGCAGCCTTGGAACATGCCATGGAGCATCCAGAATGCTGGCAGTACTGGCCAGAATCCTGATAGGGCTTGTCCACACCCTTTGGCCATGGCACTTGCCCACCTAACAGAAGCCCCCACCCCCAAATCCTGGCTGCCCAAATGACCGAGTCTCTTGCCCAATTCTAACCTCCAACCTCGGGCTGCTGGAGAAGATATCAGAACTCACCTCCTAGCTCTGAGCTGTAAGGACATTTCTAAATTCACTGGAATTTTCACCTATAAAGAAAAGAACCTACAGAACATTCACCTAACTCTCTCTTCCAGTGGATATTTACAAAAAAAGTCAAGATTTATATCTCTAACTGTAATCATTCTAAAAGCAAGACAGAGAATTAATAGTGTTTCATTTTGGGGGAAATTGTCTAAAGTTAATATAAATTACTTACGTTATTATTGAAAAATCGCATATATAAATCTGATGTTTCTCTCAGGACTGTGTTTGCAGATTTATAGACCCTATGCGATATAAATGAGAAGAAGGAAGCAACGATCTTATTCAATTATTCTCGTGCCACACAGAGTAAATGTTCCATAAACCTGCTGCATTCTCTACACGCAGGCCACCCTGGATACCTGCTGCTGCTTCGACCTACCAGGCACTCTGTACTTTCACTCCTCCATGCCTGCGATAGAAGACCTTCCAATGCCTCTATTGCTCAACTTCCTCCCTCAATGACTAAAAATGTCATCTTCTCTTTGAGACTTTCCAAGGTCTGGACATGGGCCAAAGCCCATGGATCTGTCTCAGTTACAGCTCAGCTTCCATTTGCCTTGTATTAGACTTATCTCCTTCTCCACTGGACAGGGATGGCTTTATGAGCAGGTGACCTATGCAGTTAC
Source organism: Tolypeutes matacus (assembly GCA_026826555.1). Taxonomy (NCBI): domain Eukaryota; kingdom Metazoa; phylum Chordata; class Mammalia; order Cingulata; family Chlamyphoridae; genus Tolypeutes; species Tolypeutes matacus. The sequence continues at coordinate 57,960,732 of JAKSZT010054334.1, forward strand.
ACAGAGCCCTACTCTCAAAAGGGCCCCACATTTGGTTTAATGCTCTACTGTCACCATCTTGAAATTCTTAATAATGTTATCTTTGAACTTGTGTTTTTCATTTATTTTTATTTTTAGCAACATATTTTATTTCATATTTTGCCATTCTTATATATATATATATATATATATATATTTTTTTTTTTTTTAAGATGCTCAGATTACATAAATGTTACACAAAAATTACAGGGATTTCCATGTTCCCCACCTCCCACACCTCCCACAACATCCCACATAAACATCTTTCATTACTGTGGCACATCACCTGCAATGGATAAACACATCCTGGGGCTCTGCCATCAAGCCTGGACTATAGCTCACATTGTAGATCACACTCTCCCTCATACAGTTCTGCAGGTTATATGCTAATGTAAAATGGCCTTTATCTGTCATTGCAATGTCACTCAGGATAACTCCCAAGTCCTGAAAAAGCACCTGTATTACAACTGCTTTTCCCTTCCCTGCCCCAAAAGTGTCCAGTGGCCACTGGCTCACCCTCACTGTTGTAATTTCTTCCATTGCTTGAATCACATTATGTCTACAACAGAATACCATTAAGTCCACTGTAGTCCACTTGAACTTGTGTTTTTTAAGTGTAGTCTGATGGGACAATGGAGCATGTGTGTGAGGAACAAAGGACATGCAACACACGTGTCCCCCACTGCTCCCCACCGCATCTGCATATAGCTTTCTCCATGCCCCATGAGGACAAAATTCCAGGGGACTCACGATGTGTGGGAGTTTATCAAGACTCAACGCGAGTACAAGGTAGTACAAGGTAAGTGTGTTGCATCTAGGACTGAGTACTGAGTAAGTATGGTAGGCTATGCTTTCCATTTGAAAATGCAGAAAAGCAGCCAACAGCATTGTACAAAGTACACACAGCAAATGAATCCTATCATATCCTTTCTTACACATGTGATTTCCCTCCATCAGCCAACAATCACTTATGCTGAAAATGATGTAATAGAAGGAAAGGGAAAAATAGGGTAGCCCATAGTTCCTTTTTCAGTCAGTCTTTCCTTATTCTTCAGTAGGCCACAGGTAGAGAGTGTTGGTAGAATTTGTATAAATCGGGAATTGAAATATAAACAGTTGAGTTAGTTTTGCCCAATGCTTCCACTGTTCTGTAAGAACAAAATACATACCAATCGTGTGATTTTGGTGATTCTGCACACAATTTTAATGCTTTTGTGCTTACATTTAAAACTGAAATTGTACTAGATTAAGAATGGTAAAGTTCATGCTAATAATTTATAATTTTATTATTCTTTACTTAGAACATTAAATAACAAATAAAAGACACCATAAGTCAAGAGAAGAAAGGAAAAAACTTTAGATTTTAGTACCTTAATTTTAAAGATACTTTTTTCCTGCCTTGTGAACAAGCGGCCCCATGTTTTCATTTTGCACTGAGATCTGCAATTTCTGTAGCCACCCTGCAACTAGGACATCAGCTCCTAGAAGGCAGGACCCTGCTTTATGCATGGCTATTTGATCACAGTACATAGGCTTGGTGTTCATACATTACTCAGTAAATACTTGTTAAATATAGAATGTGGTAGATATTATAAAGAACAAAAGATCTTAGGGTGCCAAGCCAAGAAGACAATCATCAATAACCCCAGTCTACGAAGCTGGCAGACCACACTTGAGGTATTATGCTGAATTCTAGAGGCTACATTTGAAAAGGGATATAGAGAATAATTCATCAAAAGGAACTGGGTTCAAATTATTTTGGTGACTTAAAAGGTACATAGCCAAATAAAAGTTATTAACCTTTGTAAGCCTCTGTGTTCTCTTTTATAAAATAGAAATAACACGGTGTTTTTAAAAGATAATGTAAGTGGAAAGCATTTTGCAAATTCTAATGCCTTCTACAAATGTATAAAGTAAAAAAGTGACTAACTAGAAGGTGTCCAGAATGGTGAGGTGACATAATCTGAGGTCCTTAGGAATTAGAGAAGGCCTAGGAGCAACACAACAGCTACCTTCTAACAGAAGCATCTGTAACCCAGAAAGGAGAAGGTTTAAGAGTGATCTGTAAGAGTACAAGTAGGGGCCATTGGGAAGAATTTAGAAGAAGGCAGAAACCAAGATAAAGAAGAATTTTCTAAGAGGTAAATATGGGGATAGAGTAAGCTCCCTGTCCCTTAAGAGAGTGCTGGACAAGGTTTTAGAAACATATAACATCAGATAAAGAGTTGACATAATATAATGATGATAATGATGGTAGCAGATATTGTTTCTTTGTACATCCTAAATTCCAGGCACTGTGAGAAGCACTTGGCCTAAATTACCTTATTAGATCATAACAACAAACACATGAGGTAAGTAATTTTACTCTTATCAATCTTATTATTACTCTGAGGCCAAACAGGAAGAGTTAAGGAATTTATCCAAGATCAAAAGCTAATATGTGGGAAGCGGCTGTGGCTCAATCAGTAGGGCTCCCGTTTACCATATGGGAGGCCCCGGGTTCGGTTCCCGGGGCCTCCTGGTGAAGGCAAGCCCGCCTGCACGGCGTGGTTAGCTGACCCAGCGAGCACAAGCAGCAAGGGGGGGATAAATGAATAAATAAATAAAATCTTTTAAAAAAAAAAAAAAAAAGCTATTATGTTACAGAGCCATTCACCTTCCACTGAATTCTCTTCCAACTCTGAGATTCAGAAATACTGAACATTCACCCAAATACTAAAAGAGATAAGGATGATTACAAATCCCATTTCTGAATGTGAAAGACTCCTGGTGTTACCTATTTAATTTCACACAACCATAATATTATCCTTCTGAATCATTATGGGGACACCTAAAATTTACACTTAGCCTGTTAAAGAGAATTACATCACTATAATGTAGAGCTAAAAAAAAAATTAAAAAAAATAAAAAATCAAGGAGTCAAAGGTTGTCTCCTAGAGCATCAACATAGCTATGGAGTTTCCAGTCTGTCCAAAACTGCACCTTCCACCTGGAGAAACAGGCAGGGTTCCAGAGCTCTTTATGCAGAAGATCCCTAAACACAGCTTTAGCCTCTGCCTTAGCAGAGCTAGTGAGATCCTGGGACTGCCAGACAGCAGCTTTGTACCATTTTTGGATATGTTTTGTAGTTTTGTTTTTTTTTTAACTTAAACATCTTGAACATCACCCCAGGGAAGCCATAGTTGGGCACATGGAAGTATAGCAGGTGTGAAATTACCTCTTGGTGGGACACTGTTCACTTTTACTAGCTTGTCTCCAGCCACTCAAGCCCAGAATATGATGGAAACTAAGGACTGTGAAATCAATGCTGGTTTGCTCATTTAAATTCTTTCATTCTTAAAAAAAAAAAAAAAAAAAAAAACTACTCGAGAGACTTATAAGTACTCTGTATTCTACCTGTTAGAATTGTATTGAAATGACATCACCACAAATTTCAACTGAAAATTAAGAATTGGAAGAGAACCGACTCTATCTGCTATTCCTAAAAGCACTTCAAACTTTTAATCTTCTTATATTTATTTCAAGTAGGTAACAAAGCACTTCTTCAGTCAAATGCATTTTTTTTTTTTATTATGGGTAAAAATCAAAATTCTCCCAATACATACAAACATTTGCAAAATGATATATAAATATATATGCATATATGTGTATTTGCTTACAAAAATGTTATTTATATATATATATATACATATATTTTAAGAGGTGCTTAGATTACCCAAAATCAAATGCATTTTTAACATGCTTTTGCAAAAGGAAAAGCCAATACAAAGTAAGAGTCACCAAAGATACTGAAAATTAGAAGTGAGTTGATACTATAGCCATAATTGAGACCCAAGACTTTCTGTCCAGGTGCTGTGCCCCTCCAAATTGGTGGTGGCATTTTAAGCTCCTATATAAATGCCTGAAAAAAAAAATATGCCTGCCTGCCTGCCAAGAAAGGGGGGGGGGGGAGGGCGGGAGGAAAGGAAGGAAAGGAAGGAAAAGAAGGAAGGAAGAAAGAAGGTGGACCAACCCCTAGAGCTACAAGTAGGACAAAAAGAAATTAGGACTCTTGAATGTTTCATTAGGATAAAAATGTTCAATATAAGCTTCGCCACTGAAAACAGTTACTCTAGGATATCTGATCAGCAGTACAACACTTTATCTCTTCACATTGCTAGAGGAGTTTTTATATTTGAAACTACATAATTTATTACACTCCAATACTATCTGCTTCAAACGCAGTAGAAAAACACCTACACAGCATAAATCATACATGACATCACATTAGATTTTTTAAAATAATGTGAACACCAGGAAACCGGGGATGCATTTTTCATGTTCTTTTTGCTACTGCCCAAATGGAAGTGCCTACTTTGCCTTTCCATCAGTTCCTTTCAATTAAATTAACCAAATGTATAGAAAAAACTTTTCAGAAATGTAGCACATGCCTCTGCACAAATAAGAATGCCATGTCCATCTCCCCAGCCCCCAGGAGGCTGAGTTGAAGCAGGTTAGATTACCCTTGATGTACTTTACCCCTGTTAGGTCTAGTGCCTGGCTTCTCTTCTGTCTACCTTTTGGCATCTGTTTCATCAATACCTTCAATATCCAGACAGAAAGAACAGGGGAGCTTCCCAGGGCACTTATGCATCCCTCCCTTAAAGCACTGTGACCATATTGGCAAAATAATCGCCAATAAGCAATAAGAAGGACTCTCTAATTCGTTTGCATATCTTCCCTGCATAGAATAATAAAAGAAACCCTATAAACACCAAATGAATAAATAAAGATTAAACAAAAATCAGTCAAGTTCACCTTACTATACTGTAACGTCGGTAATAAGTTTTGGAGGAAATTCAACTAATACCTAAAATGAACTTAAAGATTCTGGACTTTTTCCAATGCATGTTTATCTAATTTTTCAAAACAAGTTCAAACTGTGGGACATCTTGACCTAACTGGCCTTACAGAGTCAGTCTCAGTTGTCTTCCTCTTTCCACTTCTCTCTCTCTCCTCTTTTCTTTCTGCTTATGATGGTTAACTTTATTTATCTGCTCAAACACTGGCCTAGTTGTAGCATGAAGGAATATCTTAGATGGGATTAGCATCTACAACCAGTGGACTTTAAGTAAAGGAGACAACCCTCCCTAATATGGGTGGGTCTCATTCAAGCAGTCAGGGGTCTTCAGAGGGAGAACTGAGGGTTCCAACCATCCAGAGGAATTCTGCCTCAGGACTCCTTCCAGAGTTTCCAGCCTAAGGAATTCAGACTCGACTTCGACATCACTCTCACTGGCATTTCCAGCCTCTGGCCTGTCCTCCAGAATTTGAACTTGCCAGCCCCCACAATCTTGTGAGCCAATTCCTTATAATAAATTTCTTACACGTATACTTATTTTCTCTAGAGAACACTGACTGATATACCCTTCTACTCCTTCCTCTCACATACAGAGCTTCTATGTAAATTCATGAAAGAAATACATTTTTCTATGACTAGTTCATCACCATTGCCCTGCTTCCCCTTGCTATGAATGCAGCACATATGAGATAACTACAAAAGAAAGATGATCTGACTCTATTATTCCCATCATCAGAGTGCAGACTCATTGGGAGCAAAGGCAGAAGAGAGCACTGGACCAGTGCGAAGTACCACTGCATATCCTGCTGCTTGACACAACAAGGCTAAGGCAACATTCTCACGCATCTCATGAACTCAAACGTGATTCTAGCTTACATGGCAATTTCCTCGGAGCCATCTCGTAAGATGTGTTCATGAGAAAGCTCACTGACTTGTAGCGCTTCCTGAGCCAGTTACACAAGCGTCTCCTGTACGAAGCGCTGGCGGCTCCTACTCATCTTTGAGGCCTACCATTCTCCCAGATGTATCATTCCCAGAAACACTTTGTACATCCTTTTTCACATCTACTCATCCTGGTTCTGTTGAACCTAATTTATCATCTCAGAAAATCCTGTTCCTTATAATGCTCTCAGTAAAAAAGCAGAGTATACAATTAAGAGGATTAGTTGCAATGTTTACCATTTATACCCCTTTTCACACACATCTCTTGGAAAGTCAGGAAGCTGAATTATAAACAGCCTGATTTAGTGTGCTTTGGGGGTCACAGGTAAGTAGGTGAAGGCTTTCTACTTTCAACACTCTCTTCCTGACAACTTGCATCACCATTAGGGTCCCACAGACTACAAGGGATGTATGTTCCCCCTCCCTTAATTATCCTGGGAAAGGGTAAGCTAAGATTTTTCTGACTGGTACTTAGAAGGAGGGATAGAAGTATGCTACTTTTTAATTCTGCTTCTATGAGGAAGTCAAATAGGGTCTTCTTTCCCACTGATTAAGGGAGCACCGGCCGATTACTCTGAGACTAACACAATGACTCTAAAGCACCCTGCATCCCTGAAATACTTCAATGTTACAGGATCAGGATATGGCTAATTAGGCCTTTTTAATCACGGCTAATTTAAAGAACATGGACTTCAGTGCGCACCAAGTAGTAATCTCATTCTCTTTCTACGGGGTGGTCCAAAGAAAGAGCTAGGTCAAGCTCCTCTCCCCGAGACCAGCAAGAACTTTACAAAAAGGAGTGCATCTTTTGTCTCTTTAGTCAAATTTATCTCCCATGAGTAAGAAATTTCTGCAAGAGAAGTGACTGCTGCTCTCTACTGTAGCTATTTCTAAGTCACCTTCTCCTGCCCAGCAGTGAGATAGATTTCAGCTGTCACTTAAAGATGGTTTTGTTAGGGTGTTGGGGTATGGGGGGTGCGGGGGTGCTTTCAGGACAGGGTGCACCTGGAGCAGGCTTCTAGGGAGTAAGTGATCATTTTGTCATAATATGTTGTATCAGGGGCAGAGACCCACATAATGAGCAGGAAGGAGTTGGATTCCCATCCTGGGGAAGACCAATTTGTTCACAGACAGGAGGGGGTCTCTTGAGAGCACAGGCGACTCCTAATAGCAGAGGACAAACCAGTGTGTCAAGACCTCAGTCGTGTTGCATGTAACTATGAATCTTGTCATCCAAGGAGTGAAGCCAGGGGGTCGCTGTGGGCCTGAGGGGGAGGGGGAGAGAAGAATAGAATAGATCAAACAGGGGGTATTTAGTGGGCAATGGAAGTGTTCTACATGATCTTGCAATGATGGACACAGGCCATGTTAAATATCATCAAAATTTATAAAAGTGTACAGTCTAAAATGTAAACCATAATGTAAAATATTGACCATGTTTAGTAGCTATGCTTCACTATTTGTATATCAGTTAAAACAAAGATACCATCCACATATAAAAAGGTATTAATATAGGAAGGGGAGAGAGGGGAGGATGTTGGGTATCTGAGAGTCCCCTGTATTCTGTATGTGACTTTACTGTGACCTAAAACTTCTTTGAAAACAAAATGAAAAATAGTAAGATACTGGGGAATAAATGGAAGAAAATGTCACTGTACATACAGGACAACAGATATTACAGTGATAAAAGGCAGCATGTCAAAAAAAATTTTTTTAATATTTTTCATTATTTTTAAATATCCCATAAAATTTTATTTTAGTTTAGTTTTAGTTTTTTTTTTAATTTTATGTATTTTATTTCTTATATTTAAACCTATCGTTATTGTTTTATTTTCCTATTAATTGTATTTGACTATTTTAATGGCTTCATTTATGAAGTAGCTTTGGATCACAGAAGGGTTACAATTGGGGCGGGAGAGGATCGTTGGTGGGGGATGTCAGGGATGGGGAGTGCATGGGAGGAAGTTCACCTGAACATACATAAAAGGTATATAAAATTGTTCAAATGCTCACAGGGCATGGTCTTGGTGGGTGGAGAATCACTCAATAAATGAGAGAATACTGAATTCCCAGTCTGGAGAGCTCTGCCACATTCTCCAAGGGAGCAGCAACAGTCCCTCAAGTGCAGGGGCAATGATTGGCAAAGGAGGATGATACATTGATGGGTCCTTGATATTGATGACTATGCTTATGAGCCTTTGCTCTTGAAATTGAAACTTATCTTAGTGTTGCAGGGTGCTTAAGAGTTGCCTCCTGAGAGCCTCCTTGTGGCTCAGATGTGGCCTCTCTCTAAGCCAAACTCAGCATATAAATGCATTATCTTCCCCCCAACATGGGACATGACTCCCAGGGATGAGCCTCCCTGGAACCAAGGATTACTACCAAACACCAACTAGCAATGCAACTGGAAAAAGACCTCAAATAAAAGGGGGGGTGGGGGGAGTAAAGACAAATGAGTTTATATGGCTAAGAGACTTCAAAGTGAGTTGGGAGGTCATCCCAGAGGTAACACTTATGCACATCTCAGCAGGATCTCATAGACTGCCAAAGTGGATACTACCCCAAATAGTGGGGCTTCTGGGGGCTCTAGAGACACTCAGATACTATGGTCAGGGCAGATAGCTCCAGAGTTTTGTGCCTTGCCAGTGGGCCTTACTTTGGAGTTTGTGCTCCTGAGAGTGACCAGAGATGGACTCAATTATGGCTTCCTTACACATGACTTATCTGTCCCTTCTATTTAAACCTATATTTGGTGCTGGAGTTTGTAGGTGTACGTCCAAGAGACTGGAGTCTTTGGGCTGTCCATGTGCCAGCTGGGCCCGGAACCTCAGTGGAGTTGCAATACCTACTCTCTAGTTCATTGAACTCACCCAGGGCAACTAACAAGGAGGTGAGGATTTGTCAACCACTATACCAAGGAAACGAGAGAGCCAACAACTACAAGCAAGGGACTCCCATTCATCGGCTGTATGGTATCAAAGCCTCCTCTCAATTAGAGGTGGAGTGGACATCACCATCCCAGAATCCTTGGGATTGGGGAATGAACTATTACTAGAGTGAACTTACTGGTATTCTACAAAAGACATATTGTGATTCTAGCATTGGAAGAAATGACAACATTGATGTGGAGGCAGTAACCACTGGGGGCAGGGAGAGGGAAAAACAGTTGTAATATGGGGGCTTTTTCAGGACTTAGGAATAGTCCTGAATGACATTGCAACGACAGGCCATTTTATATCATCACATAATATGCAGAATTGTTTGGGAGAGAGTGTAAACTATAATGTGAACTATGGTCCATGCTCAGTGGCAAAGGCCCAGGGTGCATTTATCAATTGCAATGCATGCGCCACACTAATGAAGGATGTTTATGTGGGTGGGTGTGGGAGGTGTGGGGAGTGGGCCACATGGGAATCCCTATATTTTTTGTGTAATATTTATGTAATCTAAGTATCTCTTAAAAAATAAAATAAATTATTCAAAAAAAATATATAAAGATGGTTTTGATGTTCTTAACTTATATTGTAACCAGATATGGTCCAAGGCTTGCATTATAGCAATACTAATTTTTTTTAAGCAAAGCACATATTTACCCATTAAAGAAGGGGGAAAAAAAAGGTCATGCAATCTAAAAAACTGTCAGCCCACAAAAAAGCACACAAGGAAGGATAAATGAAACCTTAAGGTTTTTAACTCTGATTTTTGTTACACAACTTTTCGTGTGTCAACTTTCATCATTCACTGACCATTCTATCATTTCCATGAGCTTAAAATAAAATGAACTGGAAAACTTCCCAGGAAGATGGTAAAGTAGGGCGTGCCAGGACTCAGCCCTTCCACCAAAACAACTATTAAACAGGCAGGAGCTTTCTGAATCAACTATCTTAAAACTCCAGAGTCCGTGGAAGAGTGGGAGGAAAAGGCTGATAAATTACAATAAAGAACTGTAAGTTGCTCTCTCTCTACATGGCAGCTACCAGTGCTCATCCTCCACTCTCACAGCAAGTAGGTAAAGTTAAGTACAGAGAAAGAACTAAAGGGTATCAGGAAAACAATGAAGGAGCAATATGAGAGTCTAAGTAAAGGGACAAAACTTTTAAAAAGGAACCAAACAGAACTACTGATGTTAAGACCATAATAACTGAAATGAAAAATGCCCAGGAGGGTTTCAAGAACAGATTGGAGCTGGCAGAAGAAAGAAACAGTGAACTTCAAACTAGTCACTTGAAATGAGTCAGGCTGAGGATCAGAATTAAAAAGAAATATTAAGAGTGCAAATAGCCTAAGACCACCAAGTGCACCAATATATACATTATGAGAGGGAGGGAGGGAGGGAGAGAGGAAAAGAAGGAAGGAAGGGGGGAGGCAGGGGGGAAAGAAGGAAGGGGGGAAGAATCAAAAAAATAATGACAGAAAACTTCCCAAATTTAGCAAAAGACATGAATATGCACATCCAAGAAGCTCAGAGAACACCAAACAGGATAAATATGAAGAAAAATATACCTAGTCATATACTGATTACACTATCGAATGTAAAGGACAAGGAGTGAGTTCTGAAAGCTGCCAGAGAAAAGCAACATGTTACATCCAAAGGAGTCCTAATTAGTTTGTGTGCTGATTTCTCAGCAAAAACTATGGACACAAGAAGGCACTGGTTTGAAATAAAGTGCTGAAAGAAAACAACTGCCAGCCAAGAATTTTAGAGACTCTTTTATAAAAATGATGAGGAGATTAAGACATTCTCAGATAAACAAAAGCTGAGGAAGTCCATCACTACTGGACCTGTTCTGCAAGCATTGCTAAAGGATGTTCTTCAGACTGAAAGGAAAAGACAGTGGTTCAAAAAGAATAAATAAATAAAAACCTGCAGTAAAAATAGCCATTTGACTAATTATAAATGCCAGTAGTATTGTATTGTGTTGTTTGGTACGTAACCCCACTCCTTATCTTGCACAAGTGCTAAAATGCAAATGCATAAAAAAGTATGTCTATGAACCTATGATGTACAAAGAGGTAAGTGGTAACAAGTACAAATAAAAATGGTGGGGAGACAGAGGGGTATAGGAAAAGTATATGTGCATGGTATTGAAGTTAAGCAGGTATAAAACCAAATATAATTGTTATATATTTAGAATGTTAAATTTTAACCCCATTGTAACCACAAGGAAAATAAATGAAAAATATATCCAGGTAGAAATGAGAAGGCACTCAATATGGTACAACACAAAAGGTTAAATAAACATAAATGTAGGCATTAACAGAAGTGAGGGACAAAAATGGTATAAGACTAACAAAAGCTAGTTAGCATAATCACAGAAGGAAGTCCTGTATGATCAGTAGTGACTTTAAATATAAATGGATTAAACCCTTCAGGCAGAAGGCAGAGATTGGCAGAATGGATATAAAAACATAATCAAAATATATGCTGTCTGCAAGACTCACCTTATACTATTCAAATATACTAGTAGATTAAGGGTGAAAGAATGGAAAAAATATACCATACCAGTAGTAACCAAAGGAGAGCTGGGGTGGCTATACTAGTAACAGGTAAAATAGACTTTAAGTCAAAAACAGATAGGAGGGACAAAGATGGTCATTATATACTGATAAAAGAGACAATTCAAAGGAAGATGGAACAATTACAAATATATATGTACCTAACAGTAGAACCCCAAAATATATGAAGGAAATACTGACATATTTGAAGGGAGAAACTGACAGTTCTACCTTAATAGTGGGAGACTTTAATACACCACTCTCAATAATAGATAGAACATCTAGTCAGAAGATCAATAAGGAAGTACAGAACTTGAATGGACTAAACCAACTAGACTTAACAGACATATATAGGACACTCCTCCCAACAAAAACAGAATACACATTCTTCTTGAGTGCACATGAATCATTTTCCAGGATAGACCATATGCTGGGACACAAAAAAGTCTCAATAAATTCCAAAATATTGAAATTATACAACGTATATTATCTGACCATAAGAAAATGAACCCAGCAATGAGGAACAGACGGATAAATGGAAAATTCACAAATATGTGGAAATTAAACAACATAATCTTAAACAACCAATGGGTTATAAGGAAATGAGAAGTAAAATTAGGAAATATCTTGAGGTGAATGAGAATGAAAACACAACATACCAAAACTTATGGGATGCAGCAAAGGTAGTGCTGAGTGGGTACTTTACAGCTCTAAATGTTTTCATTTTTTAAAAAGTAGAAAAACTTCAAACTGAGACTTAATCTCAAAACTAGAACTAGGAAAAAAAGAGCAAACTAAACCCAAAGTGAGCAGAAAGAAGGAGATAAAGATTAGAGCTGAGATTAATGAAACAGAAAACAAAAATAACAATAGAGAGAATCAGCAAAACCAAAAGTTGGTTCTTTGGTTGACAAAGAACAAAATTGACAAAAAAAAGAGAGAGAGAATACAAACAATGAAAAGGGGGGAATGAAATTACTACTGACCCTGCTAAAATAAAAAGAACTATAAGAGGATACTATGAACAACTGTATACCAATAATTTAGGTAACTTACATGAAATGGATAAATTCTTAGAAACACACAAACTACCTAAATGGACTCAAGAAGAAATAGAAGATTTCAACAAACCAATTACTAGTAAAGAGATTGAATCAGTAATCAAAAACCTCCCAACAAAGAAATGCCCAGGACCAGATGGCTTCACAGGGGAATCCTATCAAACATTCCAAAAAGACTTAACTACAATTCTGCTCAAATGCTTCCAAAAAACTGAAGAAGAGGAACACTCCCTAACACATTCTATGAGGTCAACATAATTTATACCAAAGCCAGATAAAGATATCACAAGAAAAGAAAACTACAGACCAATATCTTTTATGAATATAGATGTAAAAACCCTCAATAAAATTCTAGTAAACTAAATCCAAAGACAAAGTAAAGGAATTACATACCATGACATAGTGGAATTAATCCTTGGTAGTCAAGGTTGGTTCAACATAAGAAAATCAATTAATGTAATACACCACATTAAGTGAATGAAGGAAAAATCATACAATCATTTCAATTGAAGCAGAAAAGGCATTTGACAAAATAATGCACCTTTCCTGATAAAAACACTTAGAACACTAGAAATAGAAGGAAACTTCCTCAACATGATAAAGAGCATAGGTGAAAAGTCCACAGTTAACATCCTACTTAATGGTAAAAGACAGAAAGTTGTCCCTCTAAGATCAGGAACAGGATAAGGATACCACTATCACCACTGTTATTCAACATTGTACTAGAAGTTCTTGCCAAAGCAATTAGGCAGGAAAAAGAAATAAAAAGCATCCAAATTAGAAAGGAAGAAGTAAAACTTTTCCTAACTAAGCTCCAAGAACTAATTAATGCATTCAGCAAAGAGGCAGAATATAAGATCAACATGCAAAAATCAGTAGTGTTTCTATACACAAGTCATGAACAAATGGAAGAAGAAATCAAGAAAAAAAGTTCCATTCACAATAGCAACCAAAAGAATCAAATATCTAGCAATAAATCTAACCAATCTAACCAATAGCAACTAAAAGAATCAAATATCTAGGAATAAATCTACATGTAAAGGACTTGTATACAGAAAACTACAAAACATTGCTAAAAGAAATTTTAAAAGACCTAAATAAAAGAAGGACATTATGTGTTTACAGATCAGAAGACTAAATATTGTTAAGATGTCAATACTACCCAAAGGAATCTATAAATTCAATGCAACCCCAGTCAAACTTTCAACAAACTTCTTTGCAAAAATGAAAAGCCAATCATCAAATTTATATGGAAGGGTAAGGGACCCTGAATAGATAAACCTATCTTGAAAAGAAGAATGAAGTTGGGGGCTTCACACTTCCTGACCTTAAAACTTATTACAAAGCCACAGTAATCAAAACAGCATGGTACTGGCACAAAGCGAGATGTATAGACTAATGGAATAGAATTGGGAGCTGAGAAATCAGTCCTCACATTTATAGCCTACTGATTTTTTACAAGATAGCAAAGACCACTCAATTAGAAAAGAATAGTCTCGTCAACAAATGGTGCTGGGAAAATTAGAGCTCCATTTGCAAAGAAAAAAAGGAGGAGGATCCCTACCTCACACCATACACAAAAATTAAGTCACAAAATGGATCAAAGACCTTAATATAAGAACCAGAACTATCAAATTCCTAGAAGAATATGTAGGTAAGCATCTTCAAGTACTTTATGTTAGGCAATGGTTTCTTAGACTTTATACCCAAACCACAAGCAACAAATGAAAAAATATATAAATGGGACCTTATCAAAATTCATTGCCAAAAGATGGAAGCAACCCAAGCGTCCATCAACCAATGAATGGATAAATAAAATGTGGTCTATACACACAATGGAATATTATTCAGCCATAAAAAGGAATGAAGTCCTGATACATGCAACAACATGGATGAACCTGGAAAACATCATGTTGAGTGAAACAAGCTAGAGAGAAATGGGCAAATATTGTATGCTCTCACTGATATGTAATAGTCAGAATAATCAAGTTCATAGAATCAGAATCTAGAATATAAGTTACCAGGGGACAGGGTGGGGATAGGGAAAGGGAATTTAAGGCTTAAAATGTACAGAGCTCCTATTTGGAATGATGGAAATGTTTTGGTAATGGATGGTGGTGATGGTAGCACAACACTGTGAACACAATTAACAGCACTGAAATATATGTCTGAATATGATTTAAATGAGAAATGTTAAATTTATGCATGTGTAACAGAAAAAAATTTTTTTTTAAATCCATGGAACTACACTATAAAGTGAACCCTAAGTTAAACCATGGACTTTAATTAACAGTACAATTATAAAAATGTGCTTTCATCAATTATAATAAATGTTCCACACAAATGCAAGGTGTTAATAGTGGGGTGGTATACAGGAATCCTATATTTTGTGCATTATTGTTCTTAAACTCACAACTTCTCTAATAAATAAAAAATGAAATACAATAATAAAACAAATGAACTGTTGAGAAATCTGAACCACCTAACAAATACATACATGCTTTAAACAATCAAGGACAAGGAGAAAATTAGAATTTGCTGGGAAAAGTAGAATTTCTCCTTTGATCAGTATTCAGCCCTAAAGAATATTGGAGAAACACGTTTCTTTTAGGCAGCAGCTTTTGATTTTCTGCCTCATGGTCAAAGTCTTGCACCAACGAACACGCTGAATGTCTCTGAGTACTTTCCTCTGCACAGGTATCTGCACTGACACTCCAGCTTTTTCCTACAGCAGTCCTCACCATCCCAGACTCCAGGGCAAAACCAATGCCCCTCAAATCATTTTAATAGTCTCAAGTTATTTTCTTTTACATAATCATTCTGTGGCTAATTCCTTGTTGTGTGTTGAACTGTGATTCCCCAAAAAGACATGTTGAAGTCCTAACTCCCAGTACCTGTGAATGTGACATTATTTGGGAAAAAGATCCTTGCAAATGGAATTAGCGGAGTTAAAGTGAGGTGGTACTGGTGTCAGTAAGCAAATCACTTAATCCAATATGACCAGTGTCCTTTTAAGAGGGGAAATTTGGACACAGGCACAGGCAAACCTAGGGCAGAAGGCCGTGTGATGATGGAGGCAGAGACTGAAGGATGCAGCTGCAAGCCATGGAATGCCAGCAGCTAGAAACACAAGCAGCTAGAAAAGGAATGGAAGTGTCCTTCCTCAGAGACGTC
The DNA here is from genome assembly GCA_026826555.1 of Tolypeutes matacus. Lineage (NCBI taxonomy): Eukaryota > Metazoa > Chordata > Mammalia > Cingulata > Chlamyphoridae > Tolypeutes > Tolypeutes matacus. The sequence continues at coordinate 57,976,263 of JAKSZT010054334.1, forward strand.
CGAGGGAACACAGCTCTGCCAACACCTTGATTTTGGACCTTTGGCCTCCAGACTGAGACAATCGATGCCTGTTGTTTCTTATCTGTGGTACTTTCTTAGGGCAGGCCTAGGAAACCAAAACATTCCTCATCACATATGTTCCATCATATGAGAATGAGAGTGCAAGGTCTTCCTCTAGATCCAGTAATTACGGTAATTCTCGGGCCCCTGCATCTCCAGTAGAAGCTCTGCTTTACAAGGATAACCCAGACTGTTGTAGTCCTCATTCTCAGTGGACAAAATAGACACAGATTTTTAAGTGCGTTAAAAACATGTTCTTTTCTACTTGGCTGGAAGACAACATAACTTGTCCATCATTACAAAGTTGCTATAGGAAGTGTATTGTAGACATGGGACTCTCTGAAGTCACTGGGTTCCCCACGAGGAGAAGAGGAAGGGCAAAGGACAGTGCTGAAGCCCTTGGGTGGCTCTTGTGGAGGCAGAGGGGAGAGGCCAGGCAGAAGTGTGGAGAAGTGGGTGATTTGAATGAAATCTTATGTTGGATGTCCAGGTAAGATCAGTAGAGAGAGGACCTGGCATTCCCTCTCTTCGCTCCCTCTCTCTCCAGCCCCACTGTTCCCACCTCTAAACGTATTAAGTCATGTGAAAAATACTGCAACTGAGTGTTTTTTTATGGCCCTGGCTACTAAAACTATTGTCATTATTGTTTTACATTTGCTTACTGATTCTTTCATTTTAAAGAAATTAGAGCTTTAAAAGAGGTTAGTTGTAAATCCAAAATAACCACACTGGCACATCTGGTATAAACACTAATATCACCCATTCACAACCAGAAATCATTCTAAATTTAAAAACAAAAGCTCCACTAACACTTTGTTTTCTACTATGGAAAATGTATAATAGTTTAATGTACCAAAGCCATGGCGCCAGCTGCCAGAATTTAGTACCCCTTGGGTTTTTATAAATCCAATCCTCCTCTCATTCTCCTTCGGTCTTTTTTATTTCTTCTGATTTTCCTGTTCCTTCTTTTTCCCTGGGAGAGGACAGGAATGTCATGTGCATAGGGCAGTGATCTATGAATCAAACCAGGTCAAATTTTCACATGTCAGAGCACATTCTTTTTCCAGGACTGGAAAAAGAAAAAAAGGGAAAAGTTCCACTCCATAGATTTTGGTTCATTTCTCCCACTCGATATGGAAGTAAAGACAATCTCAACAAAAAATAGCAGCTCTTGTCCATTTAAAGGCTTTCAGGGGAAACACACTCACTTTATTTCCTCTCTGTTTGACTTTCAGGCCCCTTTAGATTAGGAGACTTGGGGTGGGACCACGCATTCCACATCTACCACAGTGCTCATCTCTCAGCATTTAATATCCTGTTCTCGCAGTGAGCATCTGGAGGTTTGGGCAGATAGAGCATTGCTTCCCAGAATATGCATGGAGACCAAGGGCTCTTTGGGATGGTAACAGATTCTAAGTAAAGGGAATCTCATAAATTAATTTGGGAACAGCTGGTTTCAAAAAACAAAACTTGGATTTGCTTACTGACAAAGGAACTGCTTGGAGTCTGGGAGATACACTGTGAATTTCTAAGAGGTGGTTGTGATACGCAGCATTTCCTAAGACATATCTGACCACTAACTCCTTCAGGGGTTACATGTCACAGAACCAATGTTCCAGAAAATACACTTTGGGAGGAAAATGGATATGTCTATACAATCCAATCACTTGTATCTGCAAACTATTTTTCTAACGCATTAAATGGCAAACAAGTGGTATGGAGTATAATCAAGAGTCTGAGAGACTGAGAAGGGAAGGTGGGGAGAAGGTTTCTGCCCTGTACTTGACCAGTATGGTAGATTAAATTATATACCCCATGGAAGTGCATGTTCTTAATCTTAACCCACAGTGCTGTGGGTGTGAAAGTGCTTTGTAAATAGTATCTTGGAAGGTGTTGAGCCAGGGAGTGGATTTATTTGTGAATAGGACCTTCTAAGGCCCTCTTTAGGTATGGCTCAACTGCATCGGGGCAAGCCATAATCCATATTACGAGAGCTTTTAGGGAGAGGAGCCACAGGAAGGAGGCAGAAGCCAGAAGTCAGCAGAAGTGGAGAGCAGACAGGACAGCAAGATCACCACATGAATGGAAGCAAAGATGCAAGTCAAGGAACCCCAAGGATTGAGGCAAGAGAGCAACAGAGTGCTACAGATTTCGGAGAGAAAGCATGATCTTACCGATGCCTTGATTTTGGGTTTCTAGCTTCTGAAAGGGTGAGACAACACAATCCTGTTGCCTAAGCCAACCCATTGTGGTACTTGTCATAGCAACCCTGGCAACTAAGATACACAGTCACTTTCTATCTCAAAGTTGAGCAGCTCTCACAACTTTAGGCATTCACCAAGAATAATAACCATAATAATAATGACAGCCATTGACTTAGTCCAGGCCTTTTGTTTTGCGGATGAGAAAACTGGCCCGTTGAAGTTATCTCCTTTGCCTGAAATCTGTCAACAAGAAAGTGGCAAAAATTAGAACAAAATAGTGTATCTAATATTCCACAATATCCAACATTTCCTGAAACTGTAGTTACTCAGTATGTACTCTGGATATAATTATATACGCTAAAATAACATAGAAAATCTAAACAAGTACCTATTTCACTCAGATGAAAACACTACTCTTCTGATTAAATTATAGTAAAACCTATTAATTCATATGCTGCAAATTTGGCATTTGGGATAATTCAGCTAAGCCTAGGGAAATGGTTTCCTTTGCATTATTTATAAAGAAGGCAAAAAGGCACATGTCTAAGGTAAACATAAATACCACTGGAAATACTCATATATATGATAGACAGTAAGTGATTTTCAAGCATCTTAAAAGTAAACAGACCACAAACTCATGTTTTTTCATCTATTTTTCACCTGCCCATTCTTGTACTGTTTTGTGATCATTTATATATTGAAAAATAATAAATTCATGCTAAACTGTTCTGAATCAGGGCAGTCTTGGGTTAGCCTTGTGCATTCTCTGTTGTCTTCCCCCACCCCAGAAGCCAATGTCTTGACCAAAGTGGAATCGAGTTTTAAAAGTTAACATATTCAGGCGGCTATAAAAGAAGGCAAATAAATCATAACACAGTAGCATGAAAATAATGTCTATCAGATGGACGGAGTGGGTAAACCTTTCTTTGATCTTACTGAGAGAAAGTGAACTTTGTAAACAAAGCCCAGTTACTGGAAAAGACTTCCCCTCTGCAGTGAATCTAAAAGGATTCCCTCACTCCCTCTCTGGGGGTTTCCCTCTCTCTCTCTGGAGGAGAGCATCAATGCCCCACTCTCTAGGAGGTCCCTCCCCCTTCTCTGTGATTCCCCCCTCCATGAGAACCCTCTCTCTGGAAGGATCCCCTCCCCTAGTTCTGAGAAATCCCTCACCCCTCTCTGGGAGATCTCCTCTCTACCCTCTCAGAAGAATTCCCTCCACATGGGGATGAGGGATCTCTTCCATGCTCACAATTTTATCTACCACCCATAAGCTAAAGACTCACAAACTCATTGCTGACATTGGCCACATTTTATATTTTTGCAGTGAAACAGCCTAGAGAAGATAAGAAGGAGGGGGAAATGGTGTCTTCAAAGCAGGCTTCGCCCCAAAGGTATTGCTGTCTATACCACAAGCACATCAAATTAATCATGTCCTCGTCTTCGCCCATAAGCCTGACCTTCACTTTTGTTTTCAGTCTCACTTGTTAGCACCAGCAATTCTCCAGATGGCCAAGCAAGGGATCTGGGATTTGTTTTAGACTTCTCCTTTGCCTTCAGATCCTACATCCAATTAATTTCCAAGTTCTGTTGCTTCTACCAACAAGATCCTAATTCATCTCCTTTTTTGCATGGATAACTCAAAAAAGTCTCCTAACTGGTTCACATGCCCCTGCCCTGGTCCCACCCTCAAATCCATCTCTCCCCTTAACCCACAAAGGACTTTATAAAAGTTCCCCCAACACCTTGCTTTAAACCATTCAGTAGCACCACATCCCATACAGGTCAAAGCCCAAGCTCCTTACGTAGGCTCCAATCTACCCTGGCCTCACCATCATGGTGCCCTCCCTCTGCAAGCTCCAGCCTGAAGCTTCCTGCAATGCCTGAGCTTCTTCTCACCTCAGTGCATTTTCTCAGGCTGTGCCCTCAGCCAGCCTTACCTTCATTTTGCAGGACCCAGCTCGGGCCTGACCCTGACTCCCAGTCTGGTCTAGCTCACCATTCTCAGTACTTCCTTTATACCCTCTAACCTGCCAGTGCTCTTTCCATTGCTTCCCGACTCTGTATGGTGTATGTCACCCTTGAGGGCTGAGGAAATGTCTTACTCCATCTGTGTATGCCCAGTTCTGAGCAAAATGCTTTTTACATAATGGGTTCCCAATAAGTTTCTACTGAACAAATAAAAATGACAAGTGCAGGCTCCTCACACCCACCTTCTCTCTGAGTTCCTCCCTGCTCCCCACAACCTCTGCCAAATTCTAGGTAACGGCCTTGGGTAATGATATCAATTTGCCATACACTAGAGATTATTCTCATTTAAACTTCACTAATTTGGCTGGCCTTTCCAAGTCAGTTTTAATTAACAAGGCCGCCTCTGTTGAGAGATTTCAGATAGAGTGCTTTATGGACTGAATTATTCTGATATGTGCCTAAATTCTCTTTCAATTTCCACGGGTGGAGACTTCCACAGTCAGTGACAGAGTTTACAGTTTCTTAAAAGGTCCTGCTGAAGGTATTTCTAAGGAGAATATTACAGCCACCAGTTTTCACTCAATCATAACTCCTTTCCCCAACCAAATCTTTTAAAGCATGGTCCCAGTCCTATTTTTTTTCTTTTGTCAAGAATAATTTGAGGAAAAAAAAAATCTACTTAACCATTCTGGAGTGAGAGGAGATTGGAAATGATTAAAACATACTTTGCATTGAATGTGTAACTGCTTATGGCTCAGAATAACCAACACAATTTCAAAAATACATTCAAACTCCAATTCAATTTAGTTCCTAGCTTAGTCTTCCTTATGGAATCACTGTCTAACCAGCTAAAAGCAAAATAAAATATTTACAAGTTATAAAGGACTAAGGCTATCACGTCTGAGTAAATGCAATCAGCATAATATTTTAGCAGAACATCATGATTATTATAATACATAATAATAATAAACATCTCTGTCATTGAGGTCCATAGCACCGCTGAGAAAAGAAAGGAGCTTGCCCCCTTGGGCTTGTAATCTAAATTAAACAAGCAAGATGAGTCACACAAGTTTCACAGGTGAGAGTTAATTAACATTTTATCCCAAGCAGGGAAGGAAAAAGGGAAGGAAAATTAAAATCAATATTAACAGCATCACAATTCAACTTCAAACCTTCTAGAAGTCATATGAAACGTGAATATAATTTAGAAGGCTTCCCACACCAGTAAGCCCAGCCTGGTACTCTCTTCGTATCGCCCCTATGCAGCTAATGCCTAGTTAGCATATTGGGAGGTTTTATTCTTGTGCAGCCTCAAACAGATCTGCCTGGAAACACAGGGTAGATCAGGTGAGCCCCAGGGAAATGCTCCTGGTGTATGACTCAGTAATTCCCCCCGTTTCTTCCGACTAGCATGCAATGACAGAAAGTACATTGAACCTACATCTATCTATCTAACCATCTATCCATCTATCTATCTATCTCACACTTTGTCTGTTCCTAAGTATGTACCCGTAAATCCTTATAGCCAAAGACTACTTGAAATTGATGTATAAACAATTTAAGCATCTCTAATGTACTTCATTCCACAAAACCATTTACCTATTTTTAGTAAGTCATTGAAAACTATGACCAAAGAAGGATGAATGCACAATCAGCCCACTACTAATAAAACAAACAAACAAAAGAAAGTGAACTAGCTTCTCACTGCTAAACACTGAAGAACCAATACCAAAAACAACACCTCTAAGAAAATGACAACATGCTATTTGGTGAAAGAATACTACGATATATTCTCTTTAAATCTTGTGCTATGATGTTTAAAATGAGAATCCTCATAGGAATTAAGTTGGTTGCTGCAAAACATCAGAGGGTAGAGTCTAGGATGAGGCATAGTTGCCTGTTGATATTGTGGTATACCAGAAGGCTTATTGGCCCTTGGTGCTCACTGGGTTCTTTCAGTTCTGCCCCAGGAATGCCAGACGAAGCAAGGTCTTCCCCTGACCATCAGACTGCCTGGAGGTGGTGAAGTCAGTGCCCAGGCTGCAAGCTTTGACAGCGCACATCACTGACACATCTAAATGCACAGAAGCACACACACAGAGTAAAAGCCCATACCTCATTGGCTGGACCAGTCACAAGCTACATCTCGCCATTAACCAGTCCTTTCCTAGAAGGTATACCTCTCCCCATCCATACCCAGTGAACGGTACACCTTCAAATGCGAATGACCAGACTCCATTCCCCACCAAAAGTCTGTGTATGGTGGGGACGGGGGCAAAACTAAGAGGATATATACACCCTAGAGAATTTTATAACATCCACATAGAACCATGACATCAATACCAACAACAAAAATAAAATGCAGCAAATGGTGCATAAAAGACCTCTGTAGCAAGAGAAAAGCAAAGCCCAGATAGCAAATGCTATATAGAAGGTATCATAACTGTGCATTTGAAACACATCAGCTCAGTTATTTTCCACACAAAGAACTGAAAGATAATAACCTCGATGCACAAACGAATCTTGGGCTTTACAAACATGACAGAAGCATCAAAAGGCATTTTACAGTAAGCCACAGCCAATGTGGTGGTTTATCCTTTACTTTGTGTGAAATGCTCCAAAGCAAAATAGAGACCCAGTTTTTTAATGTCCCAAAAGCATTGTCCTTTAAAAAGCTTTATCATCTTTCCTTGTACCAGGGACTTGTTTTCAAAATACACTGTTCAGATTGCTGATCTTCAGATCCAACCCTTCACCAAGAGGCTCTCTGCATCTCAGTCATGGATAAAAACTTAAAGGTCACCTCTTCCATTGCTTTAGCTTCCAGCAGGACTGCATGAAAAGTGATACTGATGGGTGGGCTGAGGTAGAGTCTCTAGAATCCTTTTGTAACCTATCCCTATGGCTAAGAGCCCCAAGATCAGAAGTTCTTATCCTTAAATGAAAGAGAAACAAAAAAATGTCACTGCATTTCGTCACCTTCAAACCTGAAAGCCTCCTTGGATCCTGCTGCGGTCAACCTTCCTTCCTTTCCTAAAAGAGTTGTCCTAGCACAGGCAATGAGGCAAATCCAGAAGTACCAGCAATCAACTTTTAACACTTGTCATTTGCTTTTCAGAACATTCAGATCTAAAGATTTCTTTAGTTGTTTGATATTTTAACATCTGCATGTATGAGTAAATAGCTGATGGCAACTCTACATCATTTAAAGATATCAAAGCATGCACCACTAGCAACTGGGGAGACTGAGCATTCCTATAATAAAATGTGATGTAGAAGAGATTCCAGTTTGGTCTGTTTGGAACAAAGGTATATGATATATAGTCACAAGAATAGAGGACAAGTAATAAGCAAAGTTATTATTAGCTAGTTATATTTTTAGAGATATCATCCCATAATTTTACAGGTGGGAAAAAATCATGTTCAGGATGCATCTCTTTCTTTTTTTCCAAGATACATCATTTGGACACCATTGCAGACCCTGGCCTAGGCAGACATTGTGCCAAACTGCTATCCATCTTCAAAGACAGGAAGACAGTATTGGTTTATAATAAGCTTTCAGATACCTCTGCTAAAGCCAATTTTATTTTAGGGGAAAAAAAGTCTACTACTTTAAAGTGGAAAATGGATCTAAGAAAATTGTTATGCTATAAAATATTAATCAAAATCCTCAATGTTTAAATGTATCAGAAGGCATGACATTTAAGATAGCAATCTGGTAATTGGGCCTTTAAAGAACATAATTACAACTTGGCTTTTCTGAACCAATGCAAAAAATTCCTCTCTACTGTACCTAGCAAAACAGTAATATAATCAATAAAATGCATTACAGAATTTACCAAACTGAAACAAAATGATGAAACTTATTACCACTCACTCTAAACAATACAAGTATTTGCAGAATCAGGAAGTATGAAAGGAAAAGGGAAATTTGGAGCAAAAAATGAAATGTGAAAGATGAAAGGCCACGGGAAAAAAAAAATTTAAAAACCTCCAACTTAGAAGGACAGTCTATACACGTATGTTTAATCACACCAGATTGTCATGCAAGGTCAAGGCTTACAGTAACTTAAGCCTTCCATATAGTACTGACCCAGAGCACAGTGACAGGAAGAATCCTCACTTCCCTAGACTTCCTGTAAAAGTGGAACATTGTAAGGTAAAGTGAGCAATAGAGGATGATGATCAAAACTCATTTTCAGAACTAACTCCTTCCATTTCCTTCCTTTTATTGATTTTTTTTAAAACCCACTTTGTACTCCCTCAGTCCAGCTTGGTTTCAGGGATCATCATTTAATGCACCTTATTGATTCAATAGTACACATTTATACTTGTGCAGAAACTTTTGCAACAGTGCATGTATTGATCTTTTAATTATTCTTGTAGGCCACAAAACCCAAAGAGCTTTAATACTTTTTATTTCCCCAAACTATGGCCAGAAAATTATCAAAACAGAAAAAAAAAAAAATCCAGCAAACGAAGCACAGCAGTTTGCTTATGCCCTGTGTCACACCTCTAAATTGACTAGTTGACAGGTTATGTTTCAGATTTGCTGTCGATAAGAACTATTTTTCTGAATTCAGAATTATACAAGCCTGAACAGTTCATTGGATGAAAATGTTAAACATTTTCTGGAAATATTATTATTGACATGCCCTTAGTTTGGCTCTGGGAATGGTGAGCAAGTGTTCCACTTCAGTGTCTTCACATTCAGACTGCACAGAGCCACATCAGGTGGGCATGCTTTCTTTTCTTTTTTTTTTAAAGCAATTTTATTGAGATATATTCACATACCATACATTCCATCCAAAGTGTACAATCAATGGCTTTTAGTATAATCACAGTATTGTGCATTCATCACCACAAAAAAATTTAGAACATATTCATTACTCCAAAAAGAAAAAGTCCACACCCCTTAGCAGTCACCTTTTAATCCCTCTATCCTTCCCCAGCCCTACACTTTCTGGTAAGACTGCCACAAGGCCATGAGCCTGTGCTAAGAGCTCTGGACAAACGGAAATTGCATGTATTCTCTGTGCATTGCTTCCCCTCACTTTAGTTAGTTCTTAATATTTTGTCTCCAATCTACAGCATGACTCCCTAGTCCTAGGGAAAGACTCATTCTCACCCAGCTACACTGCACTGGATTAGCGAACTCCACAGGACCAGCCACAAGGCTGTAATGAAAAGGGGATTCAGAGGCCTTTAGAGAAGTGGACGGAGTGGTATTGCGTACTTTATGAGATCAGTGGAGGCAATGAAGATATTAAGTTGAAGGTAGGACAGGAATGAAACTATAACTTATCTCCTCCCAACCAAGCTCCTCTGCCACTTCTCTCCCCAAAAGGGCACTTTGGATAGTCTTAAATATAGTCAACATAAACTAGTTTGAATTAAGTGAACCAGAGGATACAGTCCTGACTCTCATAGAATGTCTCTTGTGGAAGACAGCTTTGCCCTTAGTTTTGGGGACTGAAGATTAGCCAGCAAATATTTTTCCCATTTCATCTTATACCTTCCAATGCCAAGGCAATCATGTGTCCAACAAAATCAAGTACAACCTCTAAAAGTCATGGTTCAAATTCGGAATATTAATTTAAATTTGTATTGCTCTATTACAGTGTCCATTAAGTTTTCCCAGGCCTAACCAATAGTAGGGATATCTGTCACTTCTGGCCTGAATGGTCCTGAAAATCAACAGAGGAGCTGCATATCTTGAAGTTTTTATGGTAAACACCAGTCAACCTGGGAACAGGACTAATGGCTGAAGCAGGCTGCCTCAAACACACGTTGGTCTAGAACTCTGGAAGATCTCCGCTTTGGTTGGCAGTGGCAATGCTCAAACAGAATTTTTCACTGAGATCATGGAATGCTTCTTCCATTTGGTTGAGGCCATCAATGAACTATCCAAATAGATGGGGAACCCTTCGGCAGAACTGATCTCATTGGCCAAGGACATCACCCATCTGCTTATACATCACCCAGTATATATACTGGGCATATTTACATACTGTGAGTGAAAAGTAGGCTAACATATTCAACAAGGAAAGAGAACAAGCTTGACTCTCTAGAAAGGACCACCTGATTAAAGGTCTGGGATCCACAAATATAAAGATCAAACAACTCATAATTTGTGACTATCATGAATATACCTTGATTTTTATTATTTAAAACTCATGAAGAGCTGATTTGCCAATCATACTGAACATACAGCAAGCCCCTACATGGCAAACACACCTTATAGCATGGGTTTAATTCTTATTCTGCTCCTCATCGCACATAGTCATCAGGGATTAGCCTCACTGGAACCAATTCTGATAGGAAAATTGGGTCTATGGTTTTAAACCATATTTCTCTTCCTTCTATAGAATTTCTACTTTACCTTAGACCTAAGTTAATCATAATTAGGTTACAATGCTAAACTTTTAACTGAAATGTTGCATTTTAACTGAAAATAAGTAGGAAGATGTTATTAATACGGTATTATTTTCCCAAGATAATTCAAAAGCATTACAAATACCATATTCTTTATTTTATACTGTGAATACCTTCAAAAACCCTTTAACTCAAGCTCAGAGTACACAGTATATGAAAAAAACAAAAGGAAAATAATTTTATGAATTAGACCATAGCGTTTTAAATGTAAGAGTCTTTTTATCAGTTTTTCAACAGCAATTAATATATAGTTAGGTAGTCAAGTACATATGTGTTTGGCCACAATCCAGTAATTTAAAGAAAAGCTCTCTGACATTAAACAAATAAAGGGAAAATATTTTACACCAAAAACATCTATTTTGATTATGATTAACTGCCTTTATGAAACTAGTTATTTAAAAACTAATTAAAAATTAATTGGTAAAAATAATATAAGTCTATTTAAATGGTCCATGTATCATCACATTTGAATAGAAAAAATGTCCTCAGTTACTATTTTTCAAAGAGAAGTGTCTTCCAAATTTTAATTCTTTGACTGGATATCATTAGAGATGTCTCGAAAAAATAAAAAGCAAGTTAATGTACAATCACAGGACCAAGATGGCAAATTGATCCTTCTTGGGTATGTTTACTCAATACCTTTTCATTATACTTCACTATAATAAGCATATATTTACGACTTTCTGGCCTCAAAACTCTGAAATCATCTCATCTATTCCTGCTAGATTTGCTAATCAGTAACTCAATTCTGAAGAAGGCCCAACACTCTCCCAAGGTAAAACTGCAAAGGAAGACACGTTGCTCTTAATTCCTCCCATTTCTCCTTCCACGCCATTTCCTCTCTGAACCTTTTCCTCAGCTAGCACCCAGGACCCTCACCATCTATATGCATGGCTTAACAGAGTTGCCTCTTTATGGCTGCTGCCCGCCATTCTAAACTTTGTCCAAACCTCAAAGCCACATTTAAAAAAAAACAAAAAAAAAACTATCTTATCTTCCATTTCTTCTGACTCTACTGCTTCCTAGACTCCAACTAGCAAATCTGATCAAGTGATACCAATTGTTTACTGACAATCTTATACTAATTCATTCATCCAACGAATAGCCACTGAGTGCCTATTATGCACCAGCAATGTTACAGGTGCTGGAAATACAGCAGTGAATAAAACTAGACCAAAATTCTCGCCCCCATGGGGAGACTGACACACTAAATAAATTGATAAAAATAAATATGTTAGTGGTTCTAAGCATAATGGAGAAAAATTAAGTAAGTGAAGCGCTGTTGTGGTTGAGCTGTATTTTAAACAAAATAGGTAGACAAGGTGATAGTTGGGTAAAGACCTTTAGAAGGTAGGTGACTAAGTCACATGGAAATATATGGGGGAAATCCTTCCAGGCAGAAGGAACATAGATTCAAAAGTTGTGAGTTAGAAGAATGTCTAGCATTTCAGAGGAACAGAAATAAGACCAGTGTGTCTAGAATTGGGTAATCCAGGCAAGGTAGAGTGGGTATAAAAGTCTGGGAGGTAGTAGGGACTATTGTAAAAATATTGCCTTTAGTCTGAATGAAAAGGGAAGAAAGTGGACTATTCTGAGCAGAGAAGTGATATCACCTAACTTATTTTTTAACACCTTTAATGAGATATAATTCATACCCTGCACAAATCACCCATTTAAATTGTATATTTTAATGGTTTTTAGAATTTTCACAGATTGTTCAATCCTGTGCAATTTTAGGACATTTCCACCATCCTAAAAAGAAACCCCTTATCCTAAGCCATCACTCCCTACCTACCCTACCACCCCTAGCCCTAGCAACCACTAATCTACTTTTGTTTCTATAGATTTGCCTTTGCTAGATGTTTCATATAAATGAAATCATACAATGGGTGGTCCTTTAAGACTGGTTCATTTCATTTATGTTTCCAGCTTCATCCTTGTTATAGCATTTATCAGCACTTCATTCCTTTTCCTTGCTGAATAACATTCCATTGAATGGCTACACCACTTGTTTATCCATTCATCAGCTGATGGACATTCGGACTGTTTCCATTTTTTTAGTCATTATGAATAATGATACTATTGAACATTCACGTACAGTTTTTTGTAGGAACATATATTTTCAATTCTCTTGAGCCATCTTACATTACCACCAGCAATGTGTGAGGGTTCCAATTTCTCCAGTCTTGCCAACTCCTGCCATTAGCTGTCTTTTTTATTACAGCCATACTAATGGGTGTAAAGTATCATCTCACTACGGTTTTGACTAGCATTTTCCTAATGACTAATTATATCAAGCATTTTATTCATGTGTTTATTGGCCATTTGCAGATCTTCTTTGGAGAAATGTCTATTCAGATCTTTGGCTCATTTTTTAATTGGGTTATCTATCACCTTATTGAGTTGTAAGAATTTTTTAATATATTCTAGAGACAAGTCCCTCATCAGATAAATGATTTACAAATATTTTCTTCCATTTTGTGGGTTGTCTCTTCACTTTCTTGATGGTGTCATTTGAAGCACAAAAGTTTGTAATTTTGACAAAGTCCAGTTTATCTATATTTTCTTTTGTTGTTTGCATTTTTGGTGTCATATCTAAAAATGTATTGCCTAACCCAGGGTCACAAATATTTACACATATGTTTTCTTCTAAGGATTTTACAGTTTTAGCTCTTACATTTACATCTTTCATCCATTTTGAGTAAATTTTTGTATATAGTGTGAGGGAACAATCCAACTAAATTCTTTTGCATGTGGCTGTCCAGGTGTCTTAGCACCATTTGTTGGAAAGACTATTGTTTCCCCCATTAAATTGAGTTGGCAGTCTTGTGAACAAATATATTTTAACAAGATTTCCCTAGCTGCTATTCTGAAAATAGACTTAATGGGCAAGGGTATAAGCACATGGATCAGTTAGAGGCTACTATCATAAAATGGGTAAGAAATGGTGGTTCAACCAGAAAGATAGCAGTGAAAGCGGCAAAAAGTGGCTGAATTCTGGGTACGTTTTGAAATTTGAGCATCTGCTGAGAGACTAGATGTGGGTATGAAAAAAAAGAGAACTCAAAATTGATTTCAATATTTTTGGTTTCTAGTTTTGAACCAAAAAAACTGATTTTTTTGTTTATTTGTTTGGAGAAGCATGAGATGATCACCCAGGCTTCTGTATTAAAAATAGATGGTAGGGGGAGCAGGGATGGAAGCAGAGAGACCAATCAGAAGGCTAGTGCAATAACCTTTGACTGGGAGTTTATTTGAAATTTCATTAGTTCTTTTTAGAGCCACGATGACTAACCTCAAACCAATAGCTGTAAGACAAATTCTACTAAAGGTCAGTCAAAGAGATATTATAGGGCAGGCAGGTTTGTAGGAAACCACCTTCCCCCCACCAAACCACACTCCTCTGGAACATTTCAGTGGAAGACAAGGAGCCTCATTTCCTAGTAACTCAGAAACTCTTTCAAGCAGTTTTTGGGGTAGATTTTCCAAGAGGTCCAGCCCAGGGGGTTCTCAGGCATAAATGCTCAAGTTCTATTCAAGCCCCTTGAGAAGATGGTCAAGACACAACTCAAAGAGCTCAAATTACTGAAGCGGGAAAAAAAGCCACTACAGCTCTAGTGTCCCTTGGTGAGATTTAATCTCCCTTCCCTGACCTCAAGTGAGGCAGGTGAAGCAGGATATGTACCTGCCACACAGGGAGGACACAGCAGCATTAAAATGGGCTCTTTCAGCATTAAAAAAAAAAACAAACAAAATTTTCTTCTGGATTTAGTGGTTTTCCATTCCCTTCCACCCTAAACAAGATTTCCATTTCAGTAAAAATCTCCCAAGTCCACAGGGCACAAGGAATAGTGCTAGCTAGCATGCCTTTCCAGTGAAAGCATGAAGCTTCGAGGCATCTCTGAAAACAGGTGCTGAGCAACTCTGAACTGGTTCTGAAACCTGTAATGCAGACAAAAAGAGTTCAGTTCAAGACCTTAATAAGCCCCTCAAGTCATTTTTTGTAAACCAACAGGTAATGAAGAAGCCATCCTTTCAACACTGGAGAGATTCAGAAAGAAGGAGGCTGGACTACTACATTAAGGATTTCCAAGGCACACAAAGGAAGATGTAAATCTATCCCCAGGCCTGGAAAGGAGACAGAGCAAATGGAATCTTGGAATAGGCTGTTAAGCAGTTAAGTGTAGAAGAATGGAAGATGTGTGATAAAACACTCCAAGAAATGATATTAAAACAAACAACCCAAATGTAAATATGAAGACTATTTGCCTCAATTAAGTCTAAGCTACAGGAGTATGAACTTTAATATTTCCTTGGTGTACAGCTCTGCCAGTGCCTTCACCATTATTAAAGTGTGTTTGTACAGGGTTTGGCTTTTCATCTATTATGGAAAAATTACATCTTGCCAACAGCACTACGGAGGCCTAAACACAGTAAATCCTCCACTGACCTTGAACCCCAGCTAAAGTAAATAGTCACTCTCCTTGGTGCTGAACTGCCTAAATAATACATTGCATAAATGGCTGTGAATATAAATTGCATCTACAATGCATCTTAGCATTTATGGATTACCAATAGGGTACAAGGTTTTTTTTTTTTCCCAGAAGGCAGTATTTGTCAAGGCACTGCAATGTGGAATAAATTCTTAGGAATCTAACTGGGAAGGTGCTCACTCACAAATGATCATTTATTCCTGAGCACTGAGAATGTGCTCAGCCTTTTTCCCCACAGAAGTGGCCAGGGCAGCAGCAGCCTCTGGAAAAAGGTTTCACAGAAGTGAAGGAAGAAGAAGGTGCTTAACAGAAGTTATACAAGAGGAGAGGTAACTGCCATAGAAAGCTCACAGGGGTAAAGCATCAAGAGACATGTAACAGAAAGCAGAAGAGGGAGTAGAAGATGATAACCATCAACCAGAATATTCATATAATGGGAAACGATGCTTCCAATAGAGCCACCAGCACCAAGAAAATTTATCAGCATGGAAAAGTGCTTATAAAATAATGTTAAAAGAAATGCAAAATGTAAAATGGTATACTATGATAAAATCATGTATAACAAGGCTGAAGTATGGCAGTAAATATAGAGAAATCAAAACCACTAGATGACAGTGGTAGAATAATGGACATATTCGTTTTCTTTTGAAATTTCCTTTAATCTAATCATGAAATGCACAAATATACTCAAACATTATATTTTTTAAGGAAACTAGAACATACGTGAATATTCACTGCAGCTCTGTTTGTGATTGTAGAAATAAAGTGAGAAACAACTGAAATGTCCATCTATAAAGGACAGATTAAATAAACTCTAGCATATCTATAAAATGGCCTCTTACACTGCTTTAAAAATTGAGATATATCTACTTATAATGGCATAAAGATATGTCTCTGAGATATGACCAAGTGAAATTTTTTTAAAAAGCAAATAGCAGAACACTGTGCATATTCTCATATTTACATGAAAATAAATAAGTATATTAATACTTGTTGATATGGACACAGAAAACAGAGTTTGGGGCAACATACAGTAAATTGAGGGATATGATGTATGCACTAAATTGAAGGATATGATGTATGTAAGATTTTTACTTTCTGCATTAATGTAATGTTTGAAATTTTAATAAACTTGCATCCAATGTATCCTTGGAAAAAAAAAGATTTTTTAAATTAAAGAACAAAATTTAACATGAACAACTGGTATATAGAGCCAAGGTTTTAGAAGTATATTAGGGTGATGAGAGTTAACATCTAAGAGGAGTTTTGAAGGCAGGGGGTGGTTAGGGAAAGGACAGGGAAGGATATAGTCACACCGTATAAATAGGAAAATTAAAATAAGTGGTCAAGTTGGGCTCTAACCAGGGTATAATTAACCATCACACTAAGGTGAGAGGGAGCAGAAGTAAGGAAATCACCTGAACATAAAGGTAAGAGAAGGTATTCCACCAGATAGGAAAGTATCGCTTTTCATCCACAGAGTTCTGAGAAAAAGTGCTGGGGATTTGATGAAAGGGAGAAGGAAAGAGGTGGCAAAAAACTGGAACATGAGGTTGAGAATTAACGGGAAACAGTGACCGCTACAGCACAAAAGAAAAACAGGAGGAAATAAATAGACTTTATAGGCAGGAGGGGACTCATAACATACGACCAATTTACAAAAAGCCAGTCAAGCACAAGTAATCTGACACCAAAGCCATTAACCTGAAATCCGTTTTCTTACCTCCAAATAGCAATCTGAACTTCAAAATGCAGTTTGTCTGCCCTTAACAAGTTCAGCACAATTCCTGTTGAAAATCACTGCCACCGTGTCCCAGATGTGCCCGGGAATCGGACAGCTGAATTTTTTCAGTATTGGGCCCCCTCTTCCGGTTGAGCAGGCTGGAGAGCTGACCAGAGCAAGGGGGACCCCTCAGCAGCACAAACAGTAAAAAGATTGGCTCTATGCTCAGAAACGCAGCGCAGCTATGACATGTGTCAAGTGTCAAGTTGCTATCTGAAAAACGGGTATAACTGCAGAGACTTGTTGTGATGTTTAAATGTAGACAAATGATAGCCCAGTGTGTGGAACACAGGGCAGATTCAATAAATATTTCTGAAGGAACAAATGGACCCATGCAGTATGGTATGCCGTATGATACTATCATCACTGTACTCGAAAAGAAGGTATGGGAAGGGGCAATATTCTAGTGATTCCATCACTGTAGTAAGGTCAAGTAACTTCCTCTTAACGCCAGAGTTCCCCATTTAAGGCTTCTTTTACTATCAATGCCTTTCCTGAGCAAGCTTCCAGGGTGTCTGGAATCCCATCCCCACCTTGAATGTGCATTTCTGTGCCTTTCGCTTCTCTCTTTAGAACTATAAGCTCTAGGATGGTGAGCAAGCTGCCCTCATACCAGCCAACACTATATCCCTGCAGAGGAACAAATATTTTCAACCCTTCCTCAGGCCCAGGGGGAATCACCAGGTACAAATCTCTATCTGGTGGCAGGGAAAGGGATTCCTGATCCTTCGGTGAGGTTGACGCAAAAAAATGTCAGATTTCCTGTTTCAAGGACCTACATATGAATAAAGCACCAAACTGCACATCGATCACTTGATGGATATAATACTAAGGAATACCCTATAGACTAGAGTTTGTTAATCTGGGTCCTCGGATTTCTAAAGGGTCCATATATAGAATTCAGAAAGGGACTTAAACACAGATGGGAAAAAAATAAGAACTTTATTTTCATCAATGTCTAAGTGAAATCTTGCATTTGCTTCAATTCCAAATTTAAACAGCTCACTAGAGTAGTATTAGCAGTACATGGGACACTGTCACCAAGAGAAACCAGATATTATCTCATTGGAGTTGTTGATGTTATCTCAAAATATCCTCTATGCTCATTGCCACTTTGTAATTATACTGTTCATTATACCCACTGCTAGATCTAATGTAATTTGCTAATAAGGAAGCACATGTATTGCTATAACACAAATCTGTTTTAATAATAATTTGATAAATATACTGAAGTTGGATGGTTT
The DNA here is from genome assembly GCA_026826555.1 of Tolypeutes matacus. Lineage (NCBI taxonomy): Eukaryota > Metazoa > Chordata > Mammalia > Cingulata > Chlamyphoridae > Tolypeutes > Tolypeutes matacus. The sequence continues at coordinate 57,994,450 of JAKSZT010054334.1, forward strand.
CAATATAGGTGGTTCCTTGTCAGTCTACATATTTCATTTGACACATTTATATAATCTACTCTGACAAGCAATCCATAGATACCACCATATTGTCAAAGACGTTCACGGCAAGGTTCAGAACCACTGCTCTAGACGACAGGACCCAATAATCCAAAGCATCAGGCAAATACCAATCCCCTTTCTTGAAACACTTTTAAATGTGAAGAGGAAAACATGAGTTGAGAATCTGCAACCATTCTGATATTGTAGGAGTTATTTACACGACTAAAAAGTTCAATATTAAAAGAATGACTTACAAAATAGAGCAGTCCGAGCATGAACCAGCCCATTCTGAGTTCTTTTTATTATCTTGTTCGCATAGAGTTAAAATCACAAGCATCTGAGTCAAGGACTTGCCTTTGAATCCCATCTGGAATGTACTCTCTAGCCTTGGGAAAGTCAGTAAACACCTCTAAGACTCAGTTTTCTCATCTACAAAATGTGAATGACGGTATCTTTCTCAGAGACATCGTAAGTACTCAATAAATTGAAGCAATATTATTGTCTTATTTTAGTTATTAATACCACTTAAATGTTAACTTACATTGAGTGTTTAAGGTGATTTCTTTTCAAGTATTTCGTAATTAAGAGGCAATATAGCTTATTGCTTCAGAATACAGAAATAGAGTACCTGGGGGTTTGAATTTCCCTCCACCATTTACAAGCTGTGTGACTCTGAGTTAGTTACTTAACTTCTCTGAACTTCAGTTTCCACCTCTGTAAAAGAGGGAAAATAAAAGCATCTACCTCATAGCGTTGTTATGAGCATCAAATTAGTAACCATAAAGCACTTTAAAATGTGCCTGGCACTTGGTAATTATCAGATGTTATTTTTATTATTATCACTATTGTTATCAATATTTATTACATAATCGTTTCTCATAATTACACAGAACTGTTCCTGCTCTAATCTGAATTTTAGTGAAGATTTATTATAAAAGAAGTGGCAGCACCATGTAAGTGAAACTATTTAAATGAATATATTTTAGTGTGAATGAGAGCAAGGCAGAGAGAAGATTCAGCTAAAATTATTTCCAAGGAGGGACTAGAAATGCCCCCGCTTCCTATGGCTCTGTAACCAAGTCAGAGTCTGCAAAAGAAAGATTCTCTATAGCTTGAGTGCTTCTTTATGGCAACAGATCCGTGTCATATAGAGCTAAACATAACTTCTTTCTTGTACCTTTAAGCAGGTGCCAAGGGGCCTCTGTGGCACAGGCTGGAGCTCACCTTGGAGAAGGAGCCATGGAAATACTGGGCTCGCTGATGACAGCGAAGGCCACGTCAGCATCCCAGGAGCAGAAACGTACTTGTTGCCCAGCAGGGGACCGGCCTTGCTCTTCACTTGGCAATTAGTAGGGTTTTGACTTAATTTAAAACCTACACAAACCACTGATCTCTGAGAACGCAACTGATGTTATTTGCCAAACTAAGAGTAACAATAAAAACAACAATAATGATAATAATGAGCACTTACATTCCCTTCTCTCCATCGTTTAAGGGAGATGAATAATTAGCAACTCAACAATTAGTCTTCATAGCAAAACTATGAAGCAAGTGAAACGAGTCTCATCATCATTTTATCTCACTGTTTTACACTTATGAGCTCTAAGAATTCAGGGTGCTTTTCTGAACATGACAGTTAACACCCCTGGCATGTAAGATAATGAATATTAAAATCAAATTAGGAAACATATACCAAAAATTATAATATGCTCTGAAATTAATGTTCATCACCATTCCTAGTACTCACCAAAAATCCAAATTCTGGATCACATTTTTTAAATAACAATTAAAAGGTTATTAAAGCACCCATATTAAAAGTCAGAACCAATCTTTAGGATTTCCCTAGATACACACAAAGGTATCCCTAGGAGATTTAGTCTTCCAACATGTACGGCTAAATGGCCATTCCCAGGAGGAACAAAAAACAAAAAGGTTTTCTTCTGACTGGGAAAATAAAATTCTGCATATTCCAGGTTTAGCGATCAAAGATTAACAAGCAGGGTAAATATTTACAGTGGAATCAAGGCAGATGTGATCGTTAGAGGGCTTCATTTTCAATGCCCTACTCATGTCAATACTGGTATTTCCAGCATTCCTTAATGGAATCGTAACACTCCAGCTCCGGCATTCGCAGCTGCCCTGGCGATGCTGGCTTCCAACACTGCAAGAGGCTTTTCAAAGCACCCCAGGGAGAGGTAGGCCTGGTCCCCAGTGCTTAGATGACCAGAGCTCAAAGGCACTGAAATGCCTTCCAATCTCCAGCCTGCTGAGCTTGGCTCTCAACTCTACTCTGACATGATTCTACAGTGGAGCACTTTAAGGGCTCACGTAAAGGCCAGATCTCTACTCTGGTATTTTTTGTCAAAGCAGCCCTGGAACAAGATTGACAAATGTCTCCTCTATCTCGACAGATGGGGTAAGGGGACAACAGAAGAAAAATCCAGGAATGTTTATCCATGTGTTTCCATCCATGGGCACTCCCATCCATTTGTGGCCAAGTTTCCAAGTGATAGAACTTCTTCGAGGTCCATTCAAAAGACAATAATTCCACAGGAATTGTTCATATGGAACCTTTACCATGGAAAGCTCTTTTCTTATTTAACTGATAGTCCAGCATACCTTTAATCATCATGGTCAATATTCACTGTCCCATAAAACCTCCCAACAAAAGCAGATCATTCAAAATTTGCACCACCACTCTACCTTGAACCCCTATTGTGTATTTATACTATTTTTTTTTTTTATTTCACTTCAATTTTTTTAGTATATGTTGTCTAGGCCATCTTCTTTTTATTCTCCACATGCTCTCTGGTCAATCTCAAAACTTTACGTCTTTGTCTCCAGTAAAAACCTCTCCTCTGAAATTGAAAGCAGTAGTTCCTACTACTTATTGGATTCACCTGGATACACCAAGCAACTCAAATCCAAGGAACTAAAAACTGAAGCAGTCATCTCACCCGGGGGCCTGCTTGACTACCTGCAGTCTGAACATTGGGATAGCAAATCAAATCTCTTTCCCTCCGCCCCTCATCAGACTAACAGTGAAGTCCTAGCCCTTCTCCATCCTACACAGGTGTTGATTCAGCCCTCACCTCTCCATCTTCACCCTCCTTACCTCTCACCCAGGCTACTCCAGTTCTCTCCTACCTAGCTTCCCTAATGCTAGCCTTGAAGCCTTTCCATTTGACCTTCATACTGGTGCAGGAATAAATCTTCTTTAAAGAGGAATACGGCCTATTACTGCCCAGATTAAACACCTTCAGTGGCTTCCCTGTGCCAATAAGCTAAAATCTTCAAGCTTCAGGTTGACAACCATGAACCTCTGTGGTCTGCCCTTACCTTTTTCTCTAGCTTCATTTGCTGTGCTGGCCACCAGGACCCCAAACTATTGGCCCTGCTCCTTCACACCTCCCAACCCTCACGGAATCTGCCCTCATAGCTGGAATGTTCTGCTTTGTAGCAGTTCCGGCAAATGCTTATTTATCTTTCCGAGCTCAGCCATGGTCATCTCTCCTGTAAAGCCATTACAAAGCACGGGTACCCCCCTCCCAGGAAAAGACACACTACTTCCATTGTGCTCATAAAATACCCTATACCACCCTTGCTTTCCTAGCTGCCATAGCACTTTACTGCACTCCGTGTTTTTTTTATAGATTTGAAGTAGGATTCACGATTCACATACAATAAACTGTACCTTTTAAAGTATAAAATTTGATTTTAACATATGTGTACACCTGTAAAACCATCACCAGAATCAAGATAATCAGCATATCCATCATCTCCAAAAGTTTTACACACCCTTTTATCATCCCTCCATCCCCCCACTCTGCCATCCCTCCTCACCAGAAAACCACAGATCTGCTTTCTGACACTATAGACTCATTAGCATTTTCTAGAGCTTTACCGATATGGAATCATACAATATATACTCTTTTGGGTTGGGTTGCTTTACTTCTTTCACCCAGCATAATAATATTGAGATTCATCAATGCTGTTTTGTGAATCAATAGTTCATTACGTTTTATTACTGAGTAGTTTCAGCCTGGATATGGACATACTACAATGAGTTTATCCATTAGCCTGTTGAGGGACATTTGGGTTGTTTCAAATTTGGGGCTATAACCAAAAACCCTGTTCTGAAAATTAGTGTACAAGTTTGTACAGACAAATGTTTTCCTTTCTCATGGTAAATACCTAGGAGTGGGAATGGATGGATCATACAGTAGGTGTATGTTTAACTTTTTAAGAAAATGCCACACTTTTCCAAAATGGCGGTACCATTTTTCATTCCCACTAATGGTGTTTGAAAGTTCCATTTTCTTCATATCCTCAACATTTGGTATGGCCAATTGTCTTAATTTTAGCCATTGTAATATGTATGTCGTGTTCTCATGTTGGGGTTTTCATTAGCATTTCCCTCGTGATTCATCTTGCCAAGCATCTTTTTCATGTGCTTAGTTGCCACCTATATTTCCACTTTAGTGGAGTATCTGTTCAAGTTGTTTGCCCATTTTTAGTGGGTTGTTTTCTTTTTATTACATTTCAAGAGTATTTTTATATTCTAAATGCAAGTCCTTTATCAGATATATGATTTGCAAATACTTTCTCCAGTCTGCAGCTTGTCTTTTCAGTCTCTTACAGTATTTTTCAAAGAGAAGTTTTTAATTTTGATGAAGTTCAATTTATCAACTTGTTCTTTTATAGACTGAGCTTTTGGCAATATCTAAGAAATATTTTCCCAACCCAAAGTCCTAAAGGTTTTCCCTTATATTTTCTTCTAGTCATGCATAGTTTTAAGTTTTACATTTATGTCTGTCATCCATTTTCAGTTAATTTTTGTACTTGGCATGAGGTATGGATCAACACTGACTTTTTTTGCATATGGATATGATTGTTTAAGCACCATTTGCTGAAAAACCTACTCCTTCTCCACTGAAGCGCCTTTGAGCCTTTGTCTGACATTAGTTGTCTACATTTGTGGATCTGTATCTGGCTGTCTAATCTGTTCCACTAGCTTTCTCTACCCTGACACCAGTACCACATTGTTGATTACTGAGGCTTTATAAGGAGTATTGAAAGCAGGTGGTTTTAGTCCTCCAACTTTGCTCTTCTTTTTCAAAACTGTTTGCGCTATTCTAGGTTCTTTGCATTTCTACATGAATTTTAGAATCAAAAACTGTTGTCATATTGATTGGGATTGCATTGAATCTATAAATTAGGTGGGGTAAACTGACATCTTCACAATTTTGACACTTATCACCATGTAAAAGTTATTGTTGGCCATTTACTTACATCTTCTATTGCTCTCTGCAATATTTTATAGTTTCCAGGAAATAGGATTTTCATCTTGTTAGATTTATCCCTAAGTATTTCATATTTTTATGCTATTGTAAATGGAATTGTTTTTTATTTCATTTTTTGATTATTCATTGCAAGTATAGAGTTACCTAGAAATACCATTGATTTTTGTATATTGATAGTCTATCTTGGAACCTTGCTAAATTCATTTATTAGGACTGGTAGATTTTTTTGTACAATTGACTGGATTTTACTACATGAGAATACTGTCATCTGTGAATACAGGCAGTTTTACATCTTCCCTTCCAATGTGAGTGACTTTTACTTCCTTTTCTTGCTTTGTTGCACTGGCTAGACTGTCCAGTACATTACTGAACTGAAGTGCTGCCTTGTTTTTTTCCTGATCCTAGGGGGAAAGCATTCCATTTTAGACCCCTAAGTACTATATTAGCTGTAGATGCCCTTGATCAGGTTGAAGAAGTTCCATTATTTAGTTTGCTGAGAGTTTTATCAGGAAAGAATGTTGGACTTTATGAATCATATTTTGTGTATCTGAGATTATCACATGGTTTTTCTTTTTAGATTGTTAATATGGCAAATTTTTTAAAATTGATTTTCAAATGCCAACTTTGCATTACGCTGAATCACACTTAGTCATGATATATTATCCTTTTTTATGTATTGTGGAGTTCAATCTGCTAAAGGTTTGTTTAGAATTCTTGCATCTATGTTCTTGAGGGATATTGCTCTATAGTTTTCTTAGAATGTCTTTATCAGGGTTTGGTATCAGTGTATGATGTCCTCAAAGAATGAGCTGGGAAATATTCAATCTTCTTCAATATTCTAGAAATGTCTGTGCAAAATTGGTATTATTTCTACCTTAAATGTTGGTAGAATTCACCAGTGAAGCTATCTGGGCCTGTGGGTTTCTTTGTGGGAAGGAAATTTCAAATACAAATACAATTTCTTTAATAGAGATAAGTATTCTGGTAATGTCTTTCTTTGTGAGTGAGCTTTGGTTGTTTGTGACTTTCAAAGATTTTATACAATTTAAAAGTTGCCAGATTTATTGGCAAAAGTTGTTCATTCTTTACTATAACATCTCCCCTCTTTGATGTGACCCATGTTAATAGAGCCCTCCATTAAGAAATGGCAGGAAAAGAATGAATCTCTGATCCCTTGATTAGCTCAGATTACTTTATTTGCTGTATCCATCCTCTCAGTCTCAGAAATGCTCCCTCAAATGACAAAATGGCAGCTTTTACTGAGTTGCTGCCTAACTCTGCAAGGTCCTTAGTTTCTCTTCCAACCCCTCTGGCTTGAGATACTAGCAATTGTACAAAGTTGTCACCTGGATTGGAATTGTCCTGCATGACACTGCAACATTGGATACAGGCCATTATACATTTAGTCAAAACCTATAAAATTGTGCGGTACACAATGTAAACCATAATGTAAACTATAGTCCATAGTTAGTAGCAATGCTTCAATATGCGTTCATCAATTGTAACAAATGTACACACTAATGAAGGATGTTGATAATGGGGGAAAGTGTGTGCGTGGGGGTTGGGAATCCCCTACATTTTTGGTGTAGCATTTATGTAGTCTAAAGCTTCTTTAAACATTAAAAATAATAATAAATTTAAAAAAATAAATAAATAACGTCAACTGCCTTCTACTGGAAAACATCTAAAACAATGTTTCCACGAATGAGTGAATAAGGGTAATCTCCTCTTTGAACACAGAGAGTTCAAAAGAATGTCCCAGAAATGAAGCTTTGGTCTTTACCAAAGGTGTTTTAGTTTCCTCATTGCCCAAAGCAAATACCATGCAATGGGGAATTCAATAATGGGGAATTATTGGCTCATGGTTTTGGAGGCTAGGAGAGAAGTCCAGAATTAAGACATCATCAAGGTGATGCTTCCTCCCGGAAGACTGTGGAGTTCTGGGGCTGGCTGCCAGCAATTGTTGGTCCTTGGCTTTTCTGTCACATGGCAGTGCACATGGCAGCCTCTCCTGGCTTTTCCCTTCTCTTCCAGGTTTCAGCTTCTGGCTGCTCCCTTTGGCTTTCTCTCTCTCTGTGGCCTTCAGTAATAGGATTAAGACACATCCTGATTCTGCTGGGCCACCCCTTGACTGAAGTAACCTCATCAAAAGGTCCCATTTAAAAGAGTTCACACCCACAGGAATGGCCCAATTCTAAGAACATGTTTTTCTTGGATACATTACTCCAAACCACAATAGCAGCCTGGGAACACTGGAATTAAGATGGGATACCTCTTGATATATTTGTAGACAAAGAAAGGCAATCTTGGCTACATACAGGAAAATGGTGTGGGGAGAGATATTTGTAAGGGAAGAAAGAGAAGTAAAGATATATACTCAGCATTTCTGTTTCTATAACTTTGGCCTACCTAGTTTGAACCTAATGAGTCTTTGAGCCAGGTGATTTGGGGAAGAGCATAAGGTTCAATGCATATGGTCCTTCCTAAAACAGTTTCTGAAATGTGAATTGGTATAATCCCCTCACCACAGTAGAGGAACCTGGAGGGGTGCATAACAGTAATGCCTTACCTCTCTTTTGGTCTTGACTTATTTAGACTGGTCCTTGTTTCTTTTTCTCATCCTCCTATGACAAGGTTCCCATAATAGGAATCTAGTCCCTACGTGTGATTAGTCTTGAGTCTTGACTCAAAATTATACTTAGTAATGTCAGAGAAAAATTATGTTCATTGCTTATAAGACTAAATCTGCTTATATTCTTGTTGACCCTCCATCAGTAAATAGGATGCTTGCTTAACAAATACAGCACGTCCTGTTTTCTGTATTGATTCTCCACAATAGGAAACTCAGTGGTCACTTGCTTCTCCAGCCTTCATATCACCCGAACTCTCTATCCACTTGGGAAATAAAAGAAAGAATACCATTGTTACAAACCACAGCACACCAACTACTTCTCTATTCTACCTGGCACAGGAAATCTCAATGTGTACTCCTAATTGAATGGATTTTTGGTTGAACATGAGCATTTTTGTCATGTCCATATCTCCAGATGACCATCCCTGTCAGAAGCATCATCTTTGAGGATGAATGACATGATAAAACAAAGGCAGATAGAAATGGAGACACCAAGGGAAAACAAACAGAATTAACATCAAAGAATGAAATCTGGTCAAAAATCCTCTAAACCTGCTTCCTGTCTCTTTAGGTTGATAAAACAGTCATTCAGGAAGCCTATGTCAGCACTTGAATCAGAGCTCATGTACCTGCAAAGCTCTAGTGCACTGGTATGCACTCGCTGGCCCTCTCTCTCCCTCCCTGCCCCCCACTCTCTTTCTGATTATAAATCATTACCTGTTGGCACTAAATTTTCTTCACATAAAAATTATTTTATTTTGGTTACGACGATAATACTTTTTTTGCAGCATAAAATTAGAAAATATAGTTAAGCACAAATAAGGAAACAAAAATCATTAAACTACCCAGAGATTATACTCTTACTATATGGTGTATGAGCTCCCAGAATTTTCCCATTACAACATTTTCAACAAAAATGAGAGCATAAAGAATGTGCAATTGTATTCTAAACTGCCAAATAAGGAAGCTAGCAAGAAGATATTTCGATTACTTTTGGGGGGAAGACCTTAGCAAAATGAGAGTTAGACCTTCAACCAAAACCATAAAATAATTGTGATGTGACACCAAATTACCTCAAGTCAGCCCCTGGTTTATTACTCAAATGATTGGGATTTTCTAGCAAATGGAGAAATCCTGTGCTAATCAGAAAAACATCATTGATGTGGAGGCAGTGGCCACCAGAGGTTCTGAGGGATGGGAAAGGGAAAAATAGGTGTAATACGGGGGCATTTGGGGGACATTGGAAGTGTCCCGAATGACGTTGCAATGACAGATACAGGCCATTATCTATCTTCTCATAACTTACAAAATTGCTGAATGGGAAACTAGAAAACAGTTGAGGCCCTGCTGTTCCTGGTGAGAAGGAAAAATGGTTAATAAATGCCAGAGGTCAGAAGAAAAGGATGTGAATGAGGGGAAGATACAAGGCACCACTTTCCATTTTTACTTATATCTGGAACATTCCACTAGACTGGAAGTCCTCAGCGGTATCTTATTCCTCTCTTCATCCCCAGTGCCAGCACTCAGTAAAGATTTGCTGAATTTGGGGGTCATTGGAGAAGAAGTTCTGCTGAAATTGGATGGGCAGAAACTAGCCCATATAACACGTTACATTACACAAAAGGTGAAAAATAACCTCTAATTAAAACTGCTCCTTCCTAATTTAAGCAGAAGCCATCCTAAATATGTGAAAGGTACATGTTTGTAAATAAGCAGGTTTGTGTTAGGGATCCAGGCATCCTTAATGCAATTTCTTAACAAACAGACCGCACAACAATTGATTTTCCAACTCCTGGTTGAAAAATTTTCCCCCTAAGGCACACTTGTATGCAAGGTTTATGTGTCTTAGGAAGGAGAACAATGGTAGAAGATAATTATACTAGAGAGTTGGTATGGTAAATTAATTGCAAAATGGCCCCAATTCTTTATTCCTCCCAGTATTCATGGCTTTTTTAATTTCACTTTGCAGCTTCTTCCATCAAGAGGTAGATAGACTCTGCTTCTCCACCTGGGTTGGCCTTATGACTTGCCTTGACTATACAGGGAGTGAAGGAGTGCCAGTTCTAAACTAGGTCCCAAAAGGCCTGTGAGCACTCTCTCTCTCCCCTCCCTGCCCAGCCACAGAGCTGGCTTGCTGGATACTGGTAGACACGTGGCTTGGCCACCCTCAGTATCCCACCATCAGCCAGCCAGCCATGGGGCATGTGATCAAGGCCATCCTAGATTGGCCAGCCCTGAGCCACTCTGCCACGTGAACACAGATGCATGGCATTTAACCAAAGGGTATGTAGAGATGGGCAATAAGCACATGAAAAGATGTTCGACATCATTAGCCATCAGGGAAATGCAAATTAAAACCACAATGAGATATCACTACACACCTATCAGTGTGGCTAAAATATGAAATTGTGACAACATCAAATGCTGGTGAGGATGCAGAGAAAGACGCTGCTAGTGGGAATGGAAAATTGGTTCAGCCACAGTGAAAAAGTTTGGCAGCTTCTTAGAAATGAAACATGTAACTACCATACAATCATACTCTTGTCCATTTATCCCAGAGAAATGAAAACTATTTTCAAATAAAAACCTGTATATAGATGTTCATCACAACTTTATCAAAAACGAGAAATAACTCAGAGGTTCCTCAACAGATAAATGGTTTAAAAACAGTGCAAATTCGGCATCTTGTCAGTGGGCCTTACTTTGGAATTTATGCTCCCAGTGTAACAGAGTTAGACTCATTTATAGGTTCTCTACACATGGATGCTCTGCCCCTTTTACTTGAGCCTATAATTAGCACTATACTTGAGACTTAAATCTTTGGTCCATCCATGTGCCAGTTGAGCCCTGAATTTCAGCAGAGTTGCAACACCTACTTTCCAGTTCACTGGACTCACCCAGGACAACTTACAAGGAGATGATGATGACAACACCCATCCCAAGGAACAGAGAGTGTCTGCAATTGCAAGCAAGATAGTCCCATCCATCTGCCGCGTGGGATCTAAGCCCCCTATTAGTAACAGAGTGGGCATCACCATCCCAAAATCCTCCAGATTGGGGAATAAGCAATGGACTAAAGTCGTCTTATTATTATTCTACTATAGACTTATTATTATTCTAGCACTGGACATTCGTGACATTACGTCCAGAATAACAAATATTACAGAGACTTGAAGTGGAAAAAAACAAACAAAAAACCACCTGCTTGGCAGTGAGCATTACTGCATGTTGATTATGATAACAGAACATTTTCCCCAGGAAAGAGCTAAAACTTTCATACAGGCTATTATTTATTTTCCCCAAAATCTGAGGTATACAAAAAGGCAAGTATAATTATTAATACCTTTGTGGGGAAAGGTGAGAGCATCAAGATTTTAAGTGGGTTCCCCAAAGTTACAGAAAGAGGACTGAGAATTATCCTGCCTTCCTGCCTTCATTTTCTATCCAGGAAACGATGCTTTTAGAGCAGAAATGCCCACACAAGACCTACTTTCCTCTAAGATACAGACAAGTTGAGGAAGCAAGTTCCTCAGAATTAATACCAGTAAAATGTTTTAACAGAGGTTTTTCAGTATGAAGGAAATCCATCTTTATTTCCTATGAGAACTTCTGCTGCTGAGAGTTCCAAGTTTAAGACCCTTCATCTTTCTACACCACCACACAGGCTAGCCCCGACCTTTCCAAACACCTTGAAACTACTTCACATAAATTCAGGAATTCTCAGAGCACTTTCCACATGGTGAGCAAAACCACGCCATTCTATGACATTATATAAAACTGTGTACACACTTCACAGAAATGGCTTTGCATTAACATGTTACAAACACCTCCCTGCCCATTATCTTCTGACTTGTGCTGCCTTCGACTGGATTATTTTCAGATGGATTTCATTCTGTTTGGACCAGTCTCCACTTGTTATTCAACTAGAGGGATGATGGCTCCTTTTCTTTCTCCTTATTTGTGTTGGCTGAATCACCCAGCTTTCAAGCGGAATTCTTGGTATGTAACATTTAGAAGTGTTCATAATGTTCTCGCTGCCTTAAGCAGACTCTGTGTCACTTTCCAGTTTAAATTAGTAAAATTATAAACTTTTATAAGAGAGGAAGTGGAAACAGCTTTCCAAGGAGCCAGAAGCAGAACATGAAGAGAAATGAAAACAATAAAATAAAACTGCATGGCTCTGTCCTTCTCTAGGTCATGCTGTTTCCTCCTGCAAATTTAATTTGTGCACGTCCTCTTTTTACTTCTACACCATATGTCGAATAAAACTGGACTTATTGATGCAAGTGGAAGGGTAAGGTTTAATGTGCACGGGTGTATCTGTCATGGACACGGCTGAGAAACATCTACAGGGATAGCTGAATGTTGGCAAAAGTCTGTAGAATTCATCTGGCAACATCTCGATTAAGTGAGAAAGTCATAAAATAAAGCAGTTCAGGGGCAATTTAAACTTCGTTACCAATTCAGGCTCTCCTTCCACAGAGTGCTCTCTGCTCCGAGCTCCAGGATAAATGTAAACCACAGAGGTAGCCATTTTCCATTTTCTCATGTATACTTCCCCTCCAATTTTCATTTTACTCTTTGTGCTGTCAGCTGCGTACTCAGAGAAAGAGGAGAAGGTATGCAGTTTGGGAGCTATTATTTATTCAATAGGGGAGCCAATCTCAGTTTTCTGAGATACTTGGAGGTAGGTGAGTTAAGCTTCAAGTTGACAATCAGATTTGAGTTTCTTCCTCATCCACTTTCCCACCTGTTCAGTTAACCATGGAATAAAATGTGAATTGATCTCCTTAAGATGGTCCCTATGTCTCTGAAGTGGTTATACTAATAAGCATGAAGCTAGCTGATACACAACATAGAAAGAAAAGCAGGAGGGCAGGGCTGGCTGTAACCTGGAACTCTCCTGTCCAACAACAGTAAGCCAGGGTCTCCACTTTCACCAGAGGGAAGTTTATAATCTGGAAAAAGCACTCATTTGGAATTCTTGAGTCCTGAAAAGGCATTGTCAGTCGCCATCCATGGAAATTAGATAAGATGCTTACTCTCTTTCTGCTTACAATGCAAAACAAGACAATACTTGTTCTATGCACTGTCAGAAGATATTTTAAGGGGGAAAAAGTGTCACATTATATGAAGCCTATAAAATATCATATGAAATGTTCATGGAATAGTTATATTTTTGCTAGAGTAATTAAGGAAGGTGTCTCAATGATTCAGTTAATTCTCAATTATTCCTACTAATGTTGTGGATCAATACTATGGTTAGCCTAAAACGGCAAAGCACACAGTTTATCTGTGGCTCTTAAATCCATTCTATTTATCATTGGTGTATGGGTGCACTGGCCTCTCTTCAGATTTAACAGAATTCATCATTTCAGAACTGCTGAGAATCTTACAGGGTTAGGCTTAAAATGGAAGTGTGGGTATGGAAATGATAGAATTGATGGCAACACATTACAGTAAGTATAACTAATACGGTTGGTTTATAAATGGGATTGTAGCTGAAAGGGGTACTCTAGGGATGTAAATGTCAACTGAAAGAAAGCTAGAGAATAATCTAGGGACTGAATGGTGAATGCAGAGTGGAGGAGGACTATGGTTAATAGTATAAATATAAGAATGTTCTATAAACTAGAGCAAATATACATCACTATTACAAGGTGGTAAGAATATAGTGATGCATGAGAAAAATACATTAATGTAACTTATGGACTAGAGTTGACAGCAATATTGTTATATTCTTGCATCAATGTCAAAGAAGGTACTATATCAACACTAATTGTCAATAATAGGGGGGTATGGGATTTTTTCTTTTGTACTAAGGTTTACTGGGGCTATGACTGCACAACACTGTGATGAAAGTGAGAACCACTGAGTGTACACTTTGGGCAGAATGTACAAGGCATAGGACTGTATACACAGTGAACCATGTGGTGGAAGACGGACTGTGGTTAACAGCACAAATATGAGTGCATTCTCTCATGAACTATAACAAATGTACAATACTAATATGTAGTGTCAATAATAGGGGTTATATGGAAAAAATATACCAAGTGTATGCTATGGGCCAATTAGTGATACAAGTCTGATCATGTTCTTTCCTAATCTGTAAGAAATATTCCACAACACTGTAAGATGTTGGTGGAGGGTGATGTATAGGAATTCTGCACGTTATGCATGATTGTTTTCTAAGCTCACAACTTCTCAAATAAAAATTTTTTGAAAATTAAAAAAAAATTTTTAATGGAAGCACTGGACCTCCCTATGACCAACTGACATCGCGAAGTGGATCCATCAGGACTACAATCAAAAGAAGTCTGAAAGCCAACCAGTTGCCTCAATGAGTGTCTTCCCTTCCCTACACCACCCTTGGTTCATCCCTCAAGACTCACAATCCACATAATAGTAACAATCATTGAGCGGGTAACAAATTCAGCACCTCCCATGGTCAGTCTCATATTGATTTGATAACCAAACTTAAATACAACTTTAACGGTTCTCTACATGGCTGCTGATTGACTACTTCCTTGCAGAAGTAAGCAATTAGCAATTGTGATTTCAAGACAATGTTACCAAAAATTTTGCTAGGAGGAAAGAAGCCTTTTGTAGGTCAATAATGTAAGCGGGGGTGTGTGTGGGGGGATGTGGTTCAAATGGTTGGGTGTCCGTCTCCCATATGGAGGGACCTGGGTTCGATCCCCAGGACCTCCGAGTAAAAATAAAAAATAATAATAATAAAGAATGATTAAAAAAAAAAAAAAAGTAAGGGGGATAACATAACAACTTCAAAATAAAATGTGACATTGTCAGAAGTGGCATTACATGTATTATCACAGATGCATAAGACTCAGAGAGAATCTGTAACCTGAACTTGAGAATTTATCCTGTTCCTGAAGAATTCCAAAGGAGACTCCACAGCACTTCGCAACCTTCCGTTGTAGTATATTTGAATGTTTACCTCTCTCACCAGTGTCATAAAACACCTATTTAAATCCTGCCTACTGCAGTTTAATCGGCATAATGTTTATTCTAATTTTGCCAGAATGAGGTGGGTGACTATATAAAGAAGAGATACGGTGCCTCTCAAGTGTCATCCAGTACAGCTGAAGAAAAAAGTCACCCATCCCTCCTAATCTCAGCCCTCAACCCTGAAATATCTTTGAAAACATTTTCAAACACAAACAGTTAAAATGATTGGGAGAGTTAGAGAAATCCTTAAGGTGTCTGTGAAAGAAAACACTGCTGGAACAGGGGCCCTTATAGTCCACAATGTGACATCCTCATAAATGCAGCTGGGAAATCAGCCCACTAGTTACAGCACAACCAGGACCCAGGATAATTACAACAGAAACATTTTATTTCAAATCATGAAAAGAGTTACACTTGATCTTCTTGTTAGCAGAGACTGTGCAGACAGCAACATTTACTGTGAAATGTAAGGGCAGATAACAGCTGATTTGAAAGGGGATTGGGTAAATCTAGTTAAAGAGCAACTTTAGAAGATTATTTTCAATTACTGAGATAGCATCATGGCTCAGGAAAAAAAAATGGAAAGATTTGTTCTTCACACCACATACAGTATATACAATCTAACAAAACTGCCTGCTTTCAAGCAATAGTATCAGTCAACAGCTAATGTGCCTTACCTCCAATTTACCCTCCTTCTTCAAGTCGTTTTCAATTATTTCTCGTACGTTCACAGCTCTGTGGGGGGATAAAAGGCATTTTCAACCAGGAGAAACAGCTTAAAGAATACCATCCCCTTCAGAATAATTACTAAAGCATTTAGATTTTCCAGGTGTCACATATATATAAAACCTTGAGGACCTCTAAATTAGGGCTGGGGCCATGTAGTAAGAGTGCACCTGTTTGTGGTTGATAAAATGACATGTGCTTCACCTACCTGAACACTTACCTGAGAATACCTGGGACAAAGCCCCCAGCCACTTCTCTTTCACGGACACATGCACAGATTCATATATTGCCTACAATACAAGCTACACCTCTGGCTAATTATGATAACCTTGTCAGATGAAATCCTTAGTTGTCATACTCTTCAACACGGCTTGTATAGATGTGCTAATGATGTATGAAAAAGAAAACACCTCAAGGAACAAAGAGCCTAGTGAAAAGAAGGAACATTAGACTGGGAAGCAGAAAGCCCTGTACCTTGCCAGCTCTGCCATTTACCAGCTCTGTGACTCCAAGCCTCATCTCCATGCTCTCCACATGTTCTCAACACTCCTCCCACCTCACACTACCCTCTCTGGGTGCACCTCTGGACTTCTACTCTGAGTGACCTTCTCTACCTGGAGAACTCTTTTGGAGCCTGGCTTAATTCTCATCTTCTCTAGGAATGGAACCTCACCCCCCTGGTCAGAATTAATCATGGCTGGCTTTGAGCTCTTCTGACACTTAGGGATGCCAACATATTGTGATCACGCAGCAGCGTCAGCTCTCTACTCCTGCCCAGCTCCCCCCGGACACTGGGTGCCCCCCAAGGACAGGGACCATCTCCTCTTTGCACATTCAGAGCTGCCCTAACATTAGGAAGTGCTCAGCACATGTTTGTGAAATAAAGAATCAATCAATGGAGGGATGAATGGCCAACTGACTTCATCAAATTTCAATTTTCCCACCTTTAAAGCAGAGAGAGTCATCATTACCAATTTTATTCAGAAGCCATTATGATCAAAAGATGAAGTGCTTTGTACTTTAAGTGCTATAGAAATGTATGAATGTATATGATGATTATGATAAATACAGTAATAGTAAAAAGTCATAATGTCACAATGTCTAAATAGAATATAATATCTTGGCATACAGTAAAACAGTTATTCCCCAGGCATATGCCATGTGCCTACACTCAATTCAGTCTCAATATTTTTTTCTCAGAGAAATTTAAAATGTGACAAAAGGCACACTTCACTCTCCAAAAAGTGTTCTTATGACACCAGAACTAAATATCTGAGTGAGAGACTCGTCATAGTCACTTTACATGTGTTTCTCTTTCCATTAATTAGACACATTTTGTTCTGCTTGGGCGTGTGGCTATATAAGATTCCACGCTTTGACGTAAACTGGATTTGCCTAGTCCACTCCCATGTTGCCAACACAAAACCGTATTAGGGCAAAACTGATTTTTTTCTAGGGAAAAAAAAAAAAAAAACAGGTCCATGATGCACTAAGGGTTTGAGGCATCTCTTTGAAGAGAAAAAGATACCTGAGGGATTTTGAAGGTGAGCAATTGCAGTGATAACAATCTCATATTTCAGCTGTAGGTAACTGAAGATGGTATGTTAAACAGGTCTCCTCAAATACCTCTTTTCTTTCTAACCAAAATACTTTCTTACCAAAGATAGAGAATCCTCTCATTCGATCAAAACCACTGCTGTAGTAATGAATCCTAAAGTTCCCTTGGCTTAAGGAAGCAGAATGTCTTAGTCTTGCATTCAAGGCAAATCACCACAATCCTCTCCAGCCCTGGAACAAGGGGTCAGTTCCAGGGCTAATCACACAAGTATAGAGAGATCAGCTTTGATGCTCTGAAGTCTAAAAAGGTCACAAGCTCACGACTGTTCCCTTATTTATATTTCATGATTATTTTAAAGTGACATGTCTAAGGTTATGTTTAGGGTCCTATATTCCCATCACTCAGAAGAGCTAAACAGACTGAGTTTCTAAACTTGCAGACACAGACAAGTTCAAAATATAGTCCAGGCTCCTGCAAAAGATGTAAACTAATCTCATCATTGAAGAGACGGGTGAGAACTGAGAGTTCTCCCTGAAAGGGTGAAAAGGATGTCCCAGCTGTGAGTTATCATCAGCTAGCTGGCCCATCAGCTGCCCGGCTGCAGCTGTAGCCGACGCTCAGTTCACCCGAAGAGATTCATGCTCTCATAGTGCCAAAATGAATGTCTCTCTTAAAGGAAAAAATTGTCCAATTGAAAATAACTCTCTAATCTGCATCCTTTCAATAGAACTGAAGTGCACTTCACCAACACAGAGCATGGACATCTTCAATTAGCAGAGAACTATTTTTAACACATGAAGGATAAGATATGAAATTAGTTTCACGGGGAATGAGAACCTTGGAGATTATTTACTTTGCCTTAATTACTCTGACTCACCATTAATTTAGCTTTCCTAGGGTACTAAATATTTCATGCTAAGATTTTGAGACTAAAGAGACATGTGCATAAATTCAGAGCTCTGAAAGTCTGCAGCAGTACCTTTAACACCAAGACATGGGGCCCCACTGAGCATGGATACACGGCTCAGTGACGTTTTCAGTTACTGTTTCTGTTTTGTTTTTAACCCAGGGACAGAACCCCTGCCCTGAAGTATGCAGGGAGCCAGGCTTCCTTCAGCTTCTGTTTTACTCCTCAGCCAATATCATCACCAGTGCTCAGCTACTCCCAGCAACTGCCAAATAGGGCAGGCGGCATGTCCCTCAAGCCAAGGCGAGAAAAGTTTAGACTCTGTATTACAAGAAAGTTTCCAATGATCAGTGCCATTGGGCCAGAGAGTCAGTTCCCAAAAAAGGTGACTAAGGAGATAGTATGGCAGATTTTCCATAATGGGTTCATTAGAGCACTATATAGAGGGGGAAATAATGCACTCAGCTCCCACCGAAGTGCTTACAGAGAGCAGTGTCTGCCTTATAGAGCTGGGCACTTGCCAAAGTCCTGAACTCTCCCCCATGGCTCCTAATCAGTTGTCCACTGGCAGATACCACAAACAGGGGCAGGAAAGAGCAGCTGGCAGGAGCCCGAGGAGAGCAATCCACTTGCGGCCAGATGCAATCGGAGTCCCACTAGGACCACTCAATCTGTGAGTGCCCTCCAGCCCCATGTGGCACTGGGCAATTAAGAGAGGGGGAGGGGGCAGAGAGACTAAGAGCGCTGGGACCTGGTTTTGGCCCGTGCCCATGAAGAGCTCTTCCTTATTTTAAATGTCATAGGAACTGACCCTAAGTTCATACAATTCCATTCCAGTGGGCTTCCACCGCCATTAATATTCCCCATTAAGTACCCTACACCCTAACATTCTCTGTAGTGGGGTACAAATGTATTTTCACTCTAATGACTCTGTGCTTTTATTTGTAAGTTGCCCTTTTTATTCCTTCTCGATTAGGCTCTTGTTTGGGCTTCATCGATCCATATCCTTCTAGTATTCTGAACCCAAATAAACATAGCAGCCAAGTTTGGATAACACCAAAACTTGACCCCTTCTCTACTTTGTAAGAAAATGCCTCTGTTCTGTCGTGGAAATCTGCTTCCATGACAAACATTTCTAATTTAACAATAATTATTTATATTTCTTCAGCATACTTTACAGCTTTAAAACATGCTTACCTATATCATATTACTTTATCTTGTCTATTTTTTTTTTTTTTTTTTTTACTTTTTGTCATCCTTCTGCATGTCTCATGCTCACGAAAACTGCTAAATTTCAGAGTCATTCTCTACAGGTAAGCCTGTTCCCTTTGTCATTATTAATGCAAATTCCTTGTTTTCTGTCTAGGTTGCATACCTTATATGGTCCATTAACAATTTCAGTCATGATTATCATTTACAATTCTCAGGTCAATCTTGTCAATACCAGCTCTCCATTTCAATACTAGATACAGTCTTCCCCTCTTTGTATCATCAGTTAAAATAAAATAAAGTTCTTATTACTAATTTCTATTTTGGGGAAGGAGCATCATGGAGCACAATGTGGAAGAAAGGGTCCACAATTTTTGGTTCTTCTACCTACCAAGTATGAAGTGGACAAGTCACTTAAACTCTCTTTTTGTCAACATTAAAATAAGGTTGCGGGGAGCTGGTGTAGCTCAGTGGTTGAGCACTAGTTTCCCACATACAAGGTCCCAGGTTCAATCCCTGGCCCCAGACCTCACAAAAAAAAAAAAAAAAAAAAAAAAGTTGCCATGAGGATTAAAGGGTAATGCATAATGGTGCCTGGAAATGCTCAAAAGATGTTAACTCTCTGAGATCTTCGGCTAGGTTTCCATTCAAATGCCCTTCTCATTCACATTAACAGGCTCCCTGGTAAGCAGCACCTCCCTGCCACTTGGGTCCCTGAACATGTGTCACCCCCAAGGAGCTTCCCAATTAACTTCCTCAAAAGGTTGATCAAGGCACACAAAGTCCTGCCACTCTAGAAATCACCAATTTCTAAGTTAATTTTTCCCCCTGAATACAAGTGCAGGCAGTTCAGAAAAACTGCAGTTGAGAGTTCAATGTGAATGTATGAGCAGCCCATCAGCACTTTCAAGTCCAGGGCTTTGGCAAGTGCGCAGGCTGTCTACGACAGACGCTGCTCACTTTAAGCACCGGACCAGCACTTCTAGGGACGCCTCCCTGGTCTGTATTTCACACACTGGGATAGAGAGGTAGGCTGTAACATACAACCTGCCGAGCACGTGCCAATGACAAGTGCCTTGGGGCTCTCAGGGGCCCCCAAACACTCTATTCCTGAGCCATCACCCACTGGGCACTAGACCTGCAGCTGGTAAGTCCTTTTCTCTTGCCTTCCTAGTGAAATATTCTATACCTTAGAAGCTTTGAATAACCCCTGATGGCATCACTTCACATTTGTCTTGCTTGCAACACCTGAAATTCTGCTTTAATTCTGAAGTCTCAACTTACACATTCAGAGGCTTGAAAAAGCTCACAACAGGGATGCCAACATATGACTGGCAAAAGTGTGGTTTTATAGCTTAGATGGCTTATGGCTATTAAATGTAAAACGGGCAAACTTTTTGATCCAGCAGTACTTCTAATGAGAATTTACCCAAATGAGATCATTGCACAAGGGTCAAATGGGATACACACAAGTGTGCTTAGAGCAGTAATGATTTTTAGAGTGGTACCATGCTACCCACCTACTCTACCCACTTTCTGTAACCATTAGTTGCCTCTTCTGTGGCCATTTGCCCTTCTTTCTAACAGAACTCTGGGTTTCCTATTCATGAAGTGTCAATAGGATTAGCATTTATTTCCATCCAAATCCAAGGCATTCAGAAAATGGATTTCCCCTGACCACATGACCTAAGACAGTCCAAGTAGAAGGAAGCCCAAGACTTTAGTTTTATAGAAGAAAAGAAGTTCTCTTCCTCTGGATAGCGAAGGGGCCCCGGAAGCTGCAGCCATTTTGCCACCGTGAGTTTCAGGACAAAGAGTAGGAAGACGAAATCATAAATGAAGAAATGGAATTAGTTTTATGAATTGTGACTATGTCCAAGCATTTTTTTTTTTTCATTTTCTTCATTAACAAGGAGTCCTTGGTCATATTATTTAATCAGTCTGTGTTCATTTATTCATCTTATAGAATACTGGAGAAACAAATGAATTTGTTTTTTAGGATTAAATAAGATAAATGTACCTGGACAGGATTTTTTTAAGTAATCTTTCTATAATTTGTTAAGCTGCCTTTTGTCTGTTATTTTATTTTTTGAAGTAGAAATAAAGTTTTTTAAAAAATAAATCCTAAGTCCTGATTAAATCACACCAGAAGCCCCTACCTATTGGATGTTTCAATATATTCTTATTATTTAAGCTAGTTTGCCCTGGGATTTGTGTTACTTACAATGAAAATCATCCAAGGAAAATATTCAGCCATTAAAAAGTTAATGTATATTTCTTGACATGGAAAGATGCCCACTACATGTTATTAGAAAAAAATAGCAGATTACAGAATAACACATACAAAATTACTCCCATTTATTTATAATTATATGTGTAAATGGTGTGTGTGAATAAATACTCACACACAGATACATGCATACATAGAGAGAAAGAGAGAGAGCGAGCCCTGGAAGAATTTTTCTAAAATTAAAACAATGGTTATATCTAGTAGGACTTCTGAGGAATTTTGCTTTTCTTTCTGTTTTCTTCCATATTGTTTGCTCTTGTATAACCAAATACATATTGTGGAAGAGAAAAATTAAGCTTTAAAAAAAAAAGCTGTTTACTTACTGAGTCTGTCTGTCTTTACTGTAAAATAAAATGGACATCTTTGACTCATACCCCTCTCCAAACTTATGTGTTCCAGGAAAAAAAAGAGAAAAAAGAAACTAGCCAGGCACTCAAAATATTATTTCATTATCAAATTCCATGATGAAGCGACGAAACCACTTTCAGACCTGAATTTATCCATGGTGAAAAAGAAACGCAGAGGTACCTAAGTGCCTTTCTAGAAGAGTGGAAATAACATTAATCAAAGTGAATCATCACCTTACAGAAGCTGAGCAGTTCATGTTCCTAAAAGGGAGACTCATAATCAGGGGAGGGCAGCAGGGAGAGACACGGGAACGGCCCAGCTGCATCTGGAAAGAGAAGATGCCACTGAGGCCACTCAAGAGCTGCAAGGGGATGGCTGGCTCTCGGTGCTAATATGTGGGGTAGAGGCACAGGTTTTCAGCCCTGACCACTGGTGCATATCCACACCTCCTTCCTGGGGATAAACCCCCAGCTACCTAGCCCCTCCCTGAGCCATGGGGTCTTACTCCAGGGTCCTCAAGCTATCCAGAGCTAAGTGTTTCGAGCAAACTACACTAGATGTTCTCTGTGACCCTTTTCAGTACTAAAATCGTAATTTCGTCACACGTTACATCAATTGTTGGGGTGGCGGAGATCCAAATACCACTTGATTAGAAACTACAGGAGTGTAGCAGCCTCAGGCTGGAAGTGACAGATCTGAGAGGTAGCACTGGCTTAGGAAAACCTACCAAAGCCACACAGAAAACAGAAGTCAGATAAAGATCTTGATTTGATTTTTTACTACAGCTTATAGGACCTTCCAACTAAAAGGTATCAAAAACTCCAGCTTTTAACACCAATTAATTTGTATAAATATCTCTTTAAAGCAGATATTTGTTTCTTTCATAATAAATTACTCCACTGTACTTAAATTTATTTCAAGATAATGCCTTTATTCACAGACAGTCACTATTTAATTCTGGGAGAGTCACAGTACTACAAGAAAGAAAAATAAAAAATAAACACCATCCATCAAATTATTTGTATTATATATTTGGCTTTGGGATAAAGTTAAAGCTGCATCCCCAAAAAGCATCCCTCCCTTTCAAAATTACAAGCACATACTAGGTTGTCTATTTGTCTATTCCATGTCTGGTTCTAATTCACTACCCTTGATGGACTGTTGGCAGCCTTTGTTCTTACAGGGCATCAAAATGGGAAAGAAGGCAGCAATCAATGGTTTTCAAACTTCTGTTCCAATAAGAATCCTGTAGGGAACATCTCCAGGAGGTACTAGGGATTGTATCTCGGACTTCATGTATGCAAAGCAGGCACTCAACCACCGAGCTATACCTGCTCTGCTCAAGTAGCTATATCTTTAATAAGCATCCTAGGTAAATCTAGGTCCCCCTTTTGGCAACACTGATGTAGATAATTACAAGATGACTTAGTCACTTATAGATAATCAAACCTGATTATATACCTCTATCTCGGATCATTCCACTCTTCTCCCTGTCCATAGCCCCACTGCCCTTATCCCTTGTCCAGGCACCATCTCTCCCTGGACTGGACAATGATTGCCAAATCCATTCTCTTGCTGCCAGTCTTGCCCTTCTCTAATTTTTTCACTAGAAACTGGCCAGAAAGGTCTTAAATACTACAAATCAGACCACAGCACTCCTCTTAAAACCCTCTAATGCCCAGGACAACTAACAAAATGATGATGATGGAGAACGCCCATCCCAAAAAGCATAGAGTATCTACAACTACAAGCAAAACAGTTCTTTCCATTTGCCCCATAAGGTCTAAGCCCCCTCTCAATCTGAAGCAAGGTGGGCATCACCATTCCCAAATCCTCAAGACTGAGGAATGAACAAACATAAGGGGGGGGGGAATGCAACCATGGACCAAAGTAGACTTACCATCATTATTGTAGTAAAGGAAGAACTTGTAACATCGATATAAAGATAGTGGTTACCAGAAGTTTTGAGGGGAGGGAGAGGGAAGACTAAGTAGAACATGGGGCATTTTGAGGGCATTGGAATTGTCGGGCACGACATTGCAATGATGGATACAGGCCATATACAATTTTGTCAAAACCTATAAAATTGTGGTGCAAAGTGTAAACTATAATGTAAACTATAGACCATGGTTAGTAGCAATGCTTCAATATTTGTTCATCACTTGTTACAAATGTACCACTCTAAGGAAAGATGTTATTAATAGGGGAAAACGTGGGGCGAGGAAGGGGTGGGGTTTATGGGAATCCCCTATATTTTCGATATAACTTTTCTGTAATCCAAAACTTCTTTAAAAGTAAAGTTTAAAAAACCCTCTAATGGCTCCCCATGGCTCTCTGGAAAAAAATCCAAAATCCCCAGCATGGCCTGCAAGGTCTGACATAAGCAGACCCTATCCTACATCTCAGCTGCCTAGTCAAGTCACTGCTCTCCTCACTCCCTATGCTGCAGCCACACTGGCCCTCTTTCATTTACTCCAAAAGCCAACCTCCTCCTCATGTCTGGGTTTTTCATGGGACTTTCCATCTGAATAACCCCAATCACCCTCCAGGTTTTAATTGATAAATTGCCTTCCCCTGCAAGCTTTCCCTGACCACTCCACCCTCATTACACCATTTCAAAGAAACCTATTCTTTTCCAAGTACTTATCATGAGGCCCAGTTATATAATTATTTTTGCGTTTATTTAATGTCCTTTCCAGCAAGCTGTGGACACCCAGGAGGACAGGAACAGTAATTATTTTGTTCACTACCAGCACCTAATGTAGATTTGACACAATAAACACCTATTCACTGGGTACAATGAATACCTAGCATGCTTTCCTCCAAAAACACCAAATCTCTATTATAAAATGAGCATCAAGCTAGGTCACAATAGTACCTGGGACTTAAAATATAGATGCCAACATTCTTCTTTTAATAACTAGAAACTACTTAGGGTCAACTCAATACAATTTAAAGTGCATCAACCAATGCCCAGAAAACAACTGCAATAACTTCTACAGCACCTGCTTTGTGTTTCTCAACAGAATCAAGTCCCTAATGCCCCAAAAAAGTTCTATTTAAACGCTTTCTCCTCATGCCACTACACATTACTGAGTAATAAGGAAAGAAACAGTCTATGCCTTTGTTGAATGATGCAATTGAAATGGGTAAAAGACCAGGCTTCAAGAGGCTGTCACAAAAAACTGTTAGCTGCTCTCTCTTAAGCAGGACTTTCTGGAAGGAAAGTGCAGAAAGTACTACCAAGTAAAAAAGACTCAGAGCTCAATCAGTGCTGAGAGAGATAAGGAAAAAAGAGAAACACTGAAGAAACCGGCATAAGCAGCAGGCCTAACTGGTGTTTTGTTACTAAACAAACCGTTCTTTAGCAATCATAGGTGTGGCAAATGATTTATTATTTTCCAATCTTGTGCTTGTATTTAACTAGATGCCTAATTTGTCCATGAGGTTGAAGTGTGTCTTAATTACTCACTTTCAAGGCTTCTGCTCATTTAAAAAAAGCTTATTTCTTTTCCATTGTCAGCTTACTCAGAGTTGCCTAACCCACAATTCTCCCGTCCAGCACGCACCACTTCTGATGTGTATAGAGAGCACAGATAAGCATGCGGTCTTGCAGGCAGGTTCCA
Source organism: Tolypeutes matacus (assembly GCA_026826555.1). Lineage (NCBI taxonomy): Eukaryota > Metazoa > Chordata > Mammalia > Cingulata > Chlamyphoridae > Tolypeutes > Tolypeutes matacus. The sequence continues at coordinate 58,020,060 of JAKSZT010054334.1, forward strand.
AAAAGCTCCATCTGTTCATAACCACGATGTCCTGGGCTTCAAAACTTCCCCCGGCCCTGCTCCCCGCTCCAATAGCAGGAGGCTGTCAGGACCTGGACACGTTTAATCGCCATGCCACAGGCTATTTTCAATACTTAAAATTCTTCTTTAGCCAAAGCTTTGAACTCTCCCAGGTCCCACGTCTGCAGGGCTGTGGCGTTAAAAATAATGCACAGTGCTGCAAGCCCCACGGGTACTGTTCCTGGTCTCCTCCGAGGATGGGGCACCAGGGGTGGTCTGTGTGCCCTTCTGGACAGCTGGATCAGAGCTAGCGCTAAAGGGTTTTTCTGTGATGGAGACTCCAGTTCCCAGTCATCAGTGCTTGGCTGGGGACTGCTGGAGGAGAAGGGATGAAGCTGCACCAAGGTCAGAAGTATCCGATGTGGCCACCCATGGGACGGATATGGCAGCAAGCCGCAAGAGTGCTCTCCAACAGGGGGCGGGGCCTGAGCAGCCACTATATGGCCCCACCACCCTCCCTAAGGAAATCATATCGCTCTCTTTGCCCCTTTCTTCCAGGCAGGGTGTGGGACCACGGTGGGGCCCCGGATTTCCTTCCTCTGGCATGCCTCCTAATGTGCTTTAAGCCAACAGAGACACAGAACTGGAAGATGTCACTTGAATCCTGACCCCTTCTTCCCAAACATTCTTAGTAATGTTCTTACCACTGCTTCTGTTACAGAACCACACTCTCTTGTGTGGAGACAGGTGGATAAACCTGATAATACACACAAAATGCACCCTTGTGCAAGAGAGTAAAGTGTCAGCAAGACCAAACCTTTAGGTAGCAGGGCATGGTCCAGAAGCTGACGTCATTCAGGAGTGAGTCATGAGACCACATGTTAATTCAGGCATAAGGAGATCACATGTGGAAAGGAGGTCAGGAAGGACTTCTGGCAGAAAATAAAATAGGGAAGGTCAAAAAGTGAGGGATGCAAGGACAGAATACACTGGAGGGAGGATGCCAAAGTGTCAAAACTACTTGACAAAGGGGAACTAGTGTTTGGAAAAGCAGAAACTAGATGGGGATGAATAGACACTAAAGGGAGGGGAATGCCTGGTAGCATGAGTTTATAAGTGGTAGGTGCTCACCTTCTACCCCAGCTGGAGCTAGTGAAAGAAGCCAGCATGTCGGAAGACAATGACCTTGTCAGACTCTTACCATTTCCATGTTCTGAGGAACTGGGGGATGTCTAACTAGGAAAATGGAAACCACCTCAACTATTTTCCACAGAGGGAATTGAATAGAGAAAAATGAATTACCAGGGTGATGGAGGAGGAGGGAGTTGCATACATGATAGTGAGGTAATTCTGAGATTAGAAAGAGCAGGAAGCTGCTAATTCCCTCAGGCTGAAGAGACGATGGCCCTAGGTGGTGATGCTAGAGATCAGGGGTCATGTTCACTTGCCCACAGCTGGAATCACGGCTACAGAGGAGGGGTCCCCACTGCCAAAGGCTACTAGGAAAGAGAAAACTCCCCTGCCTCTCCCTTCACCTCCAGTTTCCCAACAGTGCCTTCTGTGGGCTGACACAGAAATCTGGTGAAGCAGGCTGCGTGGGTGAACCTGCTCGCTACAGGGCATAAGAGGGAAGGAGCAAGGGATGGGACCAAAGACAAACTCACCCAGCACAAGAGGGAAGGATAGAAAGGCTAGCCTAAGGAAAGAAAAGCTACAAAGAGCTTAAATGAATAAGTTTTTTTAAAAAATAGACATGCTTTAAAAGGTTTGCTTAGCACCTTGGTAGTCCCAAGGGAATAGATAAAGTGAACACTATACCTTGTGAAATGAGCCTACTGACCTTCCTGCCATGTTCAGTTGGTCCCTGAGGCCACTCTGCAGAGCCTGGTATTAGAAGGGAATTTGGAAATTTCTTCTATATTACTCTTTCTTCATTCAGTTACAATTAAGCCAGTACTGGTCTAACAGGTTAAAAAAAAAAAAAGTTCAAAAGTCCAGAATGAAAAATGATCTTACTTAAATAAAAAAATGCCATAAGTGTTTGCATAATAACCTAAATGAATAAGGCCTTTTCCTTCCCATTGCATTTTCCTCATAGTGTCTCCTGCCTCTTTTATACTCACAGACTCAGGCATTTCTACTCCCACAAGTCTTTGTTCTCCCTGCTAAACAAGACCCAGTAAATTCTTTGCTGACCCATTCTAAGACCTCTCATAATTCAGCTGTCTCCTTGCCGTTGACTCAACACTACTTCTGCAGAAATATGATGGCATCAGGTTGCTCTTGTTTGATTATGCAGCCTTTGCATTTCTGACTAACGACAGAGCCAGAATATTACTATTCATATGTGGGACAATTCGAAGGCTACTCTGATCTAATTTTATTTTATTTAACAAGGTTTTAACTGGCTTATTTCATAATTGAGAATTTAATTCAGATTGGCTCTCCATATAGATTTATGTTTTCTTTCTCCCATCCTCTGTACTTCTTGATCTCCTTTGGGAGCTGATGGCCTAAGATCTGGCAGCAAAAACTGCAGTCAAAAGCCTGGCATTTTGACAGAACAAGAGAAAGGAACTAGCCCCAACCCGAGCTACCATTCATTCACTTAACTAAAATATTGACTATCAGAGCAGCAGGGAAAACAATAGCTATATATGCATTAAGAGTCACGCCAGTTCTTCCAGAAACTGACAGTGGATGAAAATCACCTCTTGGCCAAGAATAAGGGAAAAAGAAATCACTATTCATCACAAAATGGGCATGCATCACTGGCATCCAACTCTCCTTGTCCACAAATCCTTCCTGTAAAACGTAAGTTTCTTCCTTTAATGATCTGGTCATGAATTATTTATATTCTTCATTTGTCTTTCCCTCTTCTTTTATTTATGCCCAGAATTGGGCCACTTAACTCTATAAAGCCTGACCAAGATTCCAGGCAAGGCAGATGATTCCCAGCCATGCCAGCAGTGTCAGCCTATTGGACAGACCAAGCAGGGCAAGAGTACAGAGCAGAGGACTGGACTTGAGTTTTTAGAATGGCAGTGAGCTGAGTGACCACATACCTTGCTGACCTATTAGGCAGCTTTCCATAAAAACCCATCTTGAATCATTTCCCATGTCTCCATCCCTGACCTTAATTTGGGAGTTGATCATTGCTTGCCCCGGCAATGCAGATTCCTAACTGGTCTCCATACTCCAAACTCTTCCTCCTTCAATCCATTCCCCAAACATCAGCCAGAGTGATCTTTCTAAGCTACATAATAATTATGATTATCCCCTCACCATACTGCTTCAGTAGTTCTCTATTACCTGAGGTCATGTCTCCCAACCTTGCTTCATTATAAAAACCAGAATGTGCTAATAAAAAAGCCATACTCCTCAGAATCTTATGCTGAATTCTCCCATAAGCAGATCTTGAGATAGGGTTTAAGTGTAAGTTATTTGTTTCATAAGGGAGCCTCGAAAGTGCGGGTACAGCAATGGGGAAAGGAGACAGCCAAAAAACACAGGCTATCTGGCAGATTGCCACTGTGGGCAACTGAGGCTCAGTTTCACTGGGGAAGTCTGGACACAGCGGAGCACATGACCACAACGACAGCGCCCAAGGCAGAGCATGCTAGGGCATCAGTATAGCTCCTTCTGCCACCGGCTGAGGTCTGCTCTGGAGGCCATTCACTGCCCTGCCCTACCACACTGCCTGCAGGTGGGAGAGGAAGCCCTCAAATGGGAAATAGTAGATGCCTACAGAAGGACTCTGCAAGCACTTACTGGAGTAGTGTGTGCCAAGGACATTCAAGCAGGAAACTGATGGGGTCTGCTCATCCTGGCCACCTCCCCAAAGATTTTGCTTCTGTGGGTCTGGAGCGGGACCTGGTACTCAGTATTGATGAGCACTTTATGGGATTCCTAAGAACAGGCAGATGTGGGAGACGCTGACCAATATCATTAAGTTCCAAATCTTTACGGGCCTTACTAGGTCCTCCACGGTCCACCTCTGCTCTATTTTCCATACCTCCTGACCCCCATACACAGTCACTATTCAAATCACACGGGATGTGTGCACTTCCTCATGAACAGCTTGTTCTTTCCACAAGCAGGACCTGTGCCTCACAAATCTTTATGATCCCAGAGTCAAACACAATATAATACAATACCATTCATATAGGAGGAGTTCAAAAAATGTATGGTGTTATTTAACAAGTATGGGGAAGGTTCCCTGGACAAAACTATCTCCCCTATCCATCAAAATTGTGGGTACAATTCCATTTTAGAAGTAAACAAATATATATTGAGTATCAAGATACTCAAGAATCCCTCCAGAAAAGTTCTTGAGCCTTTTATCAGCTTACACCTTAACAAAGATTTGCTGGTACAAACCCTACAAAGGAGATAAACATGTAGTTATGGGGGGGAGGTAAAGGATGTTATAAGAGGAATTGGAAGCATGTCAGATTTCACCTACCTTGGGATTCTGTGTTGTCCCTACAGACATTACCAGTCTCCACCTGTTCCTAAAGATGCAGCAGGATAAAGAATAAAGTCTTTTTTGGAACAGCATTGCATGTGTAGGGTTGTGACTTCTTCCAGTGACAAGACGGTGATACCTGGGATCAAGACACTAACTCCGGGCTCTACCCCTTAGATGCACACCGGCTCTGAGGTTTACCAGATGCTCTCATGAAAGTGTGACCACAACAGAGGCTCTGGCTGCTTATAGTCATTTCAGACCTCGTCCGTGGCTTTTCTCCCACTGCTTGGGATGCTAACCACGGTACCTTGGCCCCATTCCAGTCTGGATAATTACATCAAAGCGAGCAAACTTCACCCTCCAGCTCCAACTAAATAAAGTATTCTTTGGAACTCACTGCCATAACCTTTGTTATGCTGCTGTGAGCTATTAAAGAGCTATTCTGTACTTGGGATGGCTGAATTTGTGAAAAATCAATACCCCTGGTATAACTTTCTACACTGGCAAGAAAAAGTATATTCCAAAATATCACTGGCTAAGTGAGCCATTTTGGATTTTTTTATACAGTGCCAGAAACAATTAGTAAATGACAGCAATTTCTTCTCCATTCTCTTAACTTTTACTTTTCACACAGATTAAGGTTGAAATATTTGCAATGTTAAACACACAGGGAGGGAAGACACATTAATTCCACAAAATATGTATTGTATGTCTACCAATTTCAAATTTTTCCTGGTAGGCTTGGTTGGAAGAACTGGGCAATCTTCTAGGTGCCATGGAATGTGCTGTTAGCATAAATGGGAAAAAATTCTAAAGGAAATAATTCCATTTAATTCTTCCTATGTTACTATATTTCTGAAAATCTGAATCCATCATCATTATTTTTGAAACTACCATACACAGATCTCCCAATCAAATACTATTTCTGCCCATCCTTAAAATAAAAGTCTAAAGGACCTTAAACTGCATGTGTTTGTGTGGGTGTGTGTGGAAGTGTACATGTGTCTAAGAATGAGAAATTATGATTTCCTGGCTAGCCTAGAGGATAGAAAATGGGATACTGCTTGTATATATTTTTATTAGTTGACTCATTTTCAGCAATCATCCTATTTGTGTGGGTGAGAGTTTACAGATTATAACAGCAGAAGGTGACATAAGGAAATTGAAAAACGTAAATATCTCTTATTTAAAGCTTCTCTTTACTCTATAAGGAAACATAAATCAGGTCCCTTAGCATTCTATCATAAGGATGAAAAACAACAAAAAGATAAAATATAAGCACTTTATATGTGTTTACATAGACAGTTGCACACACATTGTCTTGTACATAAAAATAGGAAAGGAAAGTTAAGTAAATTTCAAGATTCCAGTGGGATAAATTAAATATGAACTACAGGATAATATATAACAGCACCCAATGCAAATGGATTAAAGTACAGAAAATGTCTTAAAAAAAACATAATCTTGAAACTCAGATTAATCCTAGAAGGTTCAAAACAAGTACTTGTCCTGGACAAACCATAACCAGACTGTTGAATTTTTTTTTAATCAGTGAAGTCACTTGAAATCTGCCAAACTGTTATTCTACTTGAAAATCCCTCCAGCTAGATCAAATTAGTAGCAGGCTTCTAAAACCAGGTTAAACATGCTATAAATTAGTTTATTCCCACCCCCACCCCCCGACAAATCTGCTAAAGGCATGTTTTTCTAGGGAAAATGACTATTCAATGGTACTTAATGTTGTCACTACAATGTTTCTCTGACCAGTTTGCTACAAACTTTACTATTTAAGGTGCTGTATTAAAGTTAAGTGCCCATTTATGTCATAAATAATAAAAGTCATATGGATTGTTTCAAAGAGTATAAGAAAGCTCAAAATGTATCACGCATCCAATACATTTCCAAAGTTTACAGGAAATGCTTAATAATGCATTTTTTTAATACAAGTTTGTAACCCATCCAATAATCCATCCATCATCATTTTAGAGTTAAGAACAACACACACTCTTAACATCCCTCAGAGAGAGATTAACCATCCTGCCTGGACAGCCATAAAAATCCACCTTTGCAGGGAGCAGGTACAGCTCAGTGGTTGAGTGCCTGCTTCACATGTACAAATTCCCAGGTTCAAGCCCCAGTACCTCAGGAAAAAAAAAAAAAAAAAAAAAACCTTTGGCAGGACAGCTTTGACAAAAGAATGAACCGGTTATCATGCAGTGTCACTGTCTGTCCCACTACACCCAGGGTGTGTCTATAACAGGGCATGATAGGAGACTGGAAGGAGAGATTGATCGGCTGTAATGTTTAAACTCTCGCAGGTATACAAGCCGACCAACACACTGTGCAATCTCATCCCTGTTAAAAATTCACCTATGGAATAATAAACAGATCTTTAGAGATTGTCCAAAGCTGCAAACAATCGCCAAAGCACGGGACTGGGTTTCCTGGTTTGGGAAAGGAGATGGAGGTGATAGGTCTTTCAGGGCCTGAGGGCCTGAAAGCAGAATATACTCTACACGATGCATCCAGACCAGAATCAAGCCTAGTGTCGATACTGAATTTTCACTCCCAAATATTACTGCATTCTCTCTGTATCCTTATTTTGATAAAAATCTTGGTTAGAAATTTTATGTAAATTAAGAACAAAGAAGAAATTTGTTAGTAATTCTGGGGGAAAACAATAGGGAAAAAAATTGTCAAGAGGGACTGGCTCTGTCACCAGGGTCTAGTCACCTCACTGCCCCCTAATGTCCCTTAAAAGAGGGTTAAACCAGAGCATCAATCCCAAAGTCCCCCCCTTGCAGTAAAATCCTACCATCTATTTAGACATCACAGAGAATTCATGATTTTGTAAAATCCTAAGAGCACATGCTTAAGATGTCTAATGACTCAATAAAGAAGGAATGAGAAGGGTCCTGTCAACCCTCTTGATTGCTGAAGAGAGCAACTGAAATTAGATGCTTCATTTCATCCCACAACATAATTCTTACTATAATAAAAAGCTGTAAATATTCTTTTTTCAAAGCATCCGAGAAAAAAAAGGAAAAAAAGAAAAAGCCTCACCTTACTCAAATGAAACTTAGTAGATTTGTCTCATTAGGAGGGTGGCAATACTTGAGTTACAGTATGTGTAGCAGGATGTAGAAGCAGCTGTCACTGCTTTGTTTTTCACTCACAGTAGGTGGTTGCCAGGCAACAAAATACTATTGTCTGTTTCCATGATCTATTGGCCAATTCTACTGGTGATAATGCTTTCTGCAGTTTAAAATAGAGACACCTTTTGGACAGGAAGAAATGAGAAAAAATTCCAAGGATGACAATAACATATATCTGAATATACTGAATATACTCCCCAAATTATGTGTATAAATATATAACTGTGTGCGTATACACATACAAATATTTACATCTATGCATTTTTACACGTGATTGTATACACTTTTCTCCTATCACCAAATCCATATATAGTCGATAGGCCTAAAACTAGAATCTAAATCCCTGAAGGCATGAACTAGAGCTAGGAAAACATATGAGGAATTATTTTCTCAGATGTATCAAATCCTGTCCCTTGAATATAAAGTCTTCCAGTCACAAAAGCACTTCTGCCTATTTATATAAAAATAAAAATAAATAGAAAGCCTTTACCATCTACTTTAGAATCATCTTATATATTTAATACCATCTTTTACTTGGTGTCATGTGCTACAAATATGTACAAAGACAATAATTCAATTGGGATAATGCTGCTGCTGTTTACACCCAAGAATCTTAGTATTTGTTCATTTATAAAATAATTGAAATGTTCTCCATGGAATAGCCTCATGCACTTCCCCACTGTGTTTTGATATAGGGCCCTGGGGAATAGCAGTCATGCTATGTTACTCTTGCATATTTCGCTAGCCTACAAATAAAATAACACACTGTACTCAATATAAAGTTGTCAACATTAACTTGCATCAGTTGTTGTTTGTTTTACCTTGACAAGGCTACTAAAGATAAGAATTACAATATTCTTAGATGTACAGACACAACATCAAAACAGCCTGAAGGAAAAAGAGCTTGAAAATGCTAGAGGCAATCACACTTTAAATGAAGAGAAATCAGTATCATTTATGCATGTACATATTTCTGCAAAGGCCCTAAATAATGCCAGGACAATCTTTGGATTTTATGCAATGCTCATCTGTCTTCCTTCACAACATTTCAAAAGCACTTTAACTTAACTATTTAGTGCATCCCTCTAGATGGGCTTTTGAAATTTACTTTTGGAAATTCATTACCACTTGGGAATCTATATATTGCAAGACACTGGAATAAGCAATATTCATTACATCTGGGGTAGATATTGTTACTAAGAAGTTTCCTATTAAAGGGGCAACACTAGCAAAACAAAGCCAAAGTGTATTAACGAATTAAGTACTAACCCAAACTTCCACTTGCCCAGACAGAGCCGTCGTCAGCAGAGCACCCACTTGGGTTTCTCCTTCACATTTTACCACGCAACTGACCCAGGTCCTTCTCCCTCACCTTCCCAAGCTTACTCCTCCAAGAATCGATTTCTTTCCCACTTTCTCAACCCTCTTCAGCTTACTCAAGCACCTCTCATTACCTTCTTCAAAACACCACGCTCATGTCTGCAGCCCGGTTCTCCCGGAACCTCCCCTGCCCTTGTTTCCTGCTTTCTCCTACATATGCTTGAAAAAACCGCATCCACGAACAAATAGTGTTAATAAAATTAGGGTAACAAGCCAATTATTTTTAATGTTTTTAGCAGTAAAATAGAGAGAGAAAAGGAACAAAGCAGGCGTATATTGGGAGGAAGGAGGGTGGCTGGGTGGCCACGCAGCATGGGACGCTGGGATCCCTCCCAGCAGGGCTTCCCCGCCGGCGGACCCCACTTCCCCCTACCCCCCATGTGCGCCCCTCGGGATGTCAACCACAACACTCCAGAACCACCACCACCCCCTTCCAGGAGGGGGCGGCGTTACGCCTTCAACCAATCAGGCCCTGCGAACGCCGGGTGTCCGACCTATGGGGTGGCCGTGGCCGTGCTGAGGGAGTACTTGGGGTGGTCCAGGAGGGGCCACGCTGGTGGAAGGTGCGCACGTGTAGAGTCCGGAGGGGCGGGAAGGCGGCTGATCGCCAGCTGCCGAGGCGCGGACCGTGCGCCCCGACAGCGGCCAAGTCCAACTGCCAAGTACCTCCTTGGCCTCGGGCTGAGCTGGGCCGGGCGCGGTCTCGCCGAGGAAACCCCGGCCGAGGCGTCCGGGTTCCCCGGGAGGGGGGCCAGCCACAGATGACAATAGTACCTAGCGCCGACGAGACGGGGAGGAAAGTTTCCGGCCCGCGCCAGAGCGGAGTCCGCCCAGGCAGGGCGGAAGGGTGACTGCCCGGGGGGAAGAGTGGAGCGGGAGGGCTGCGCGCGCCGGGCCGGGGCGGGGTGCTGTGCCGTGGGCGACTGGCGGCCGGGGTGCGCTGTCCAAGGTGCAGGGAGGTGGCAGGCGCGCAGCGGGCTCGAAGCCGGGAACCGAGACCAGCTGGCGGGCGGCGGGGAGGGCTGGGAGCCGCTGGCGGGGATGCCAGGCACCCCCGGGCTGGGACAAGTGAAAGGGGCCGAGCTGGGATCGGGCGGTGAGGGGCGCGGGGGGCTACGCCGAAGCCCCCACGCTTCCACGCACCCCGCCCCACCGAGCTCACCTCTGTCTCCACTCCCCTCCCCCCTTTCCCACTCCCATCCAGAGCCTTGGTCCCGGAGCGGTGGCAGGGACGGGACCAGGGAACCCCGGCTTGAAGCCCGAACGCCCCGGGATGCCGCGGGCACCGGAGCAGCTTACCTGGGGCCGCGGCTCGCGAAGCCGAGACAGCCCGCCGCTCAGAGCCGGGCGCGGCGCGGTTCCTCCTCGCCTCGGCGTCCTCCTCCTTCCCGGCTTCGCTCAGACTCCGTCCCCGGCCCAGAGCTGCGAGACGCGGCCGGGCTGCAGCCGCCGCTCCCTCCCGCCGCCGCCGCTGCAGCAGACGGAGGACGCCCCGTGGCGGCTGGAAGCCTGTGTGAGTAGCGGCGCCCGGGAGAGCGGGATCTGCTCAGGGGCGCTGGAGACTCCGCGGCTCGGAGCGCGCGGGCGTGCGCACGCGCGCCGGCGTGTGTGAGTGTGTGTGAGAGCGCGCGCGCGCGTCCACGGGGGTGTGGGAGTCGCGAGGGGAGGGGGAGAGAAGCCGAGAGATGCTCGTAGGGACCGAGGCAAAATTCTTCGCCCCCTGGAAATCCGTAAACCGGGGGAGGGAGAAGCGGACGCGCGTCCCGCTCGGCGCAGCTGCCCGCGGCGAAGGCGGCAGCGGAGGAGGGGAAGGCAGCCCGGCGGGCGCGGGCCCCGGAGCCCAGCGGGCTGAGCCTAGACGAGCGCGCAGCCACCGATGCAGCAGAGGCGGCGCCCGCAGCCCACGGTCGCGCTGCTCCCTCTGGGGAGGGGCTGAGACCGCTCGCTTCCCCCACCGCGGCCGCGGTGCGGACTTCTCGGCTGGGCGCTGGGGGAACAAGGACCGGGATCCCACGGTTGCCACGGCGACCTTGGAGGCGCCGGGCGCCGGGGCGCACGTGGCCGACGCCCGACCTGAGCTGGCTTGTGCGAGGGCTGCGGGCCTGGGGCAGGGGCGGCGGAACTGAGCCGAGCCGCAGCCAGAGGTGGGGGGCCGAGGGTGCAGTCGGCGTGCAAGTTCGGTATGGGAGGGGGCCTTCCTCGCGCCAGGTGAAATGTACCCTTTTTCCTCAAAGTTATCTACTGCCCAGGTAAAAGTGCCTACCTCCTCTTTGTTCTGATTCAGCTAACTGTGCGGGCATCCGCGCAGCGTCTGTTTCAAATCTGCCTCGACCCAGAAGCCGCCAGCGCCGCGAACCTGGCGCTGCTCTTGGCTGGTTATCCGCACCCCCACCCCCACCACCCCCCCACACACATACACATACACGCTCCCTCGTTCGTCCAGGCCACAGCTAATACCTGAAAATAAAGAAAAAAATAAAGCCCATTTATTTACATGCCCTCCCTCCTAAGATATATCGTCCTAGCAGTAAACTTTCTTTTGCTTATTTTAAATTTTGAGTAGAAATTTAGTCACCCAAAAATTTCTTCAAGGGGTTCTTAGAGCCTGGCTGATACTTGAAACACCCTTTCAGGTAGGAATCCTTTGGGCAGGGATCGTGGTTTGCATACTTTTGCGTGCCCTCCAGTACTTAGGAATGTGCGGGTTACAGTGCGTATACTCTATGAATGTGGAATGAATGACATTGTTTTCTATCTTCACATATCCTGGAGGCAAAGACTTGGATGCTGGGAAAGTCATTACCACTCCACTAAGCTTGCTTGATTTTAACTTAATGCCATTTCCCTGGTGTGGCTATTTCTCCCTCTGCCTGCCCGAGCCCGGGTCCCGGCCATTTTGACCCTTTGTGCAACTTGAACTGCAAGGGCGTACCGGAAGGAGGCGCTGCACGGAACCCAGTGGGATATAGCTGGGGAAGAGAAAGCTAAAGCTCATTTAATTTTGGTCTTGGGGGAACCTAACTTCTCAAAACCTGAAACCCACAGTTCATTACAATTTATAATATCCCTTCTAAAGGGCTGGAAGTGTTTTAAGAGAAATGCATGTTTCAGGTACAAACTTTACTTTTAAAAGGCGCAGCACTTCGTTGACACGAACCAATCAACGCCATCTCCCCAAGCTAGTAATCCTGTTGTAGCATCAAGCCCCCTTCCTTCCACCTTTGGTATTTCTACAATCATCCCCTTGGAAGCAAGAGTCTTCAATTTTGTATTCCATGCTCAATCTCAATGCCTTTGAACTTTGGCTCTTCTTCTATGAGCAGATCTCTCGCCACTCATGATATCGCAGCTGTGAAATGTAACTGAAATAAAGTGTAAATTAAAATGGACTTATTTGGATTCTGCCGTGTATTCTCTAGTGGGGGTCCTTTAAATGACTTCTTTTCTGTCATTCAATTTACAATTTTCTTAGAATCTATTTCTTGTGATACCGGAAATTATGTGCTTTTTTTCATGTTGAAATCTTAGATATTTAAATTCTTTACTTGAAAGGAAGTTCTAGAACTTGGAGGTATAGCAGAAAATTTCGGAGACCCAAAATGGACTTTTGGCAGCCAACATTGAACATGGGTCTGAGCCAAAGTCGTCTAAGATCATTTCTGAAACGTTTTTTTTGTTTTGTTTTGTTTTGTGTGTGTTGTTGTTGTTGTTTTGTTTTGCCCCTTAGAAAACTGACTTTAGGGTGTCAATAGTTTCCCAAGTGCTGGTCTTACTTGGTGAATCCAAGAAATGTAACAAAGCTGCAACTCTTCTGATGACCACCAAAGAGGGCAGTCTTGCTTTGTAATAACAAATACATCAATGAGCTAACATATAAATATAAGAAGCTACAGGTTTAACACAACTTATTTTAATTGAGCAAAAGATAAACAATAGAAAGTATTCTCATCTTGATATTAAAAGCAATACAACATAAGATATGTAGTATTTCTAATCCATTTAAAGAGAAAATTTTGGAGGAGCAGCTAGGATTAAAATGCTATAAACCCATAGTTCTTTGTGCTACCTGAATGCTAAAAAATAAGATAATGTGCAATTAAGAGAGTCATTTTTGTGCATTAAGACTAATGCACAAAAATGCATAATTCAGACTAAGAATCAATAGCATAATTATAAAGGTTCTATTTTTCTTCCTAAAAAGGGAATGCTCCTTAACATAACTGCTTTTTTGCAATTTGCAGCAGTGCCATAAATTAGTCAAATATTAACTTCCTTAAAAACACAAGCTTGTGAAGGGGTGTGGCATTTGGCAAAACACTTCAGCCTGATTTCATCCCAACTAACTCATCTAAGGTGTCAGTCTAAATAACAAAGAAAAGTGTTCTGCCTCCAAAGACTGATAAATTCAGGCTGTGAGATGTACTATGAATTCCAAAGCCAGTTCCTCATGCTGGGAGCAGATTGCCCCAAATTCTTTCAAGTGAGAAGCCAGGGACCGTTAGCTGAAGTGAGGCTGTTGATTCCAGCAGTTGTGAGCACGCATACGGATACAGGTAATTTCACCCATAATTAGATCCCAGATCACTTTAGGCCATTAGAGTTTCAAATGATATATATATATATATATAAAACACCTTGACCTGCACCTAGGAACAAAGTGCCAACTCAGTACAAAGTATAGCATGGGAACAAGGAACAGATTCAAGAATTTTATATAGCCTTATTCCAGGCATAATTGAGGGCCACTAAATCCAGGCATCTTTGGGAAAATCAAAAATCAGGGGAAAAAAAAATTATAGTTTATTCTAAGCAAAAGGAGACAGGTTTTCCTAGGCATCAGTGCTGACATTTGGGGTACAGGTGGATATGTTAGATGCCATGATTCTTACTATTTCATAGACTATGGATTTCCTGGAAGATGAAGATAGCTATGGTTCCTCTCCTCAAGTAAGTGAACAGATGAACACACAAAATAACTTTGAATAAAATTTTAGGGAGCTAAAGGAACCTCCTTTGAAACTCAGATTAAGAACCTGGCCTAACAGATCCTTTGTACACTGGCATTCTGTGAGAAAAGGGAAATGAATTGGTGAATTACTAATGTCTTCACTTCTATTTTTAATCTAATTGCTTATTTGATTGTCAACACCAAGAAGATACAGAAGCAATTCAGTAAACCAAACAAGTATTTATTGAGTACCCACTTCATAATCAGTTGTGCTTCATCCTTGAGGTTGTTACCAATAAAATACAAATCAAGACCTATCTCGGCCTCTAAGAAACCTACAGTCTGGTTATCATTATTCTTGGGGACAAAAAAAGTGAACATAAGCCTACTTTATCACTTGACAAACTTCAGTTTGAATTACCAATATGAGTTAAATAAACCACTTAACAAATGAGAACTTTTTATTTATCTGGTTATTAGTGGCCAATGCATATGTGCATGTTTTCATATTCATATTGCCTACAGGTAATCAGAGTAGCACATAATGTATAATTTAAAAAGCCAGCCTATTGCAGTAGTCCAAATTTCAGATTGGGAATAAGAACATTTCTGACAAGAAAGAATGGATCATGTTAGCAAGGGCAGCTATTGAATACCTATTCCTGGAGATCCCTGGGCAGAGTGGAAGAGGTTAGACTATGCTAGAGATTATTTTCAACTGTATTGAAGAATTACTAGGGCAATCCATATATTCTGAAATTTTGCCATATCTACAAAGACCCAACTGTCTATTCTTAGATCATTTTAACATGACATTTTATTACTAGTCTCCTTAAAGTTTCTTGATTTTTTTTGGCCTTTTCAGTTTTTCACTTATTTTCATGGGCTTATTTTGGGGTAATATAACTTTAAAAAATACAACTCCTTCACTCAATTCACAACAGAATTTATAAAGAGCAGAAAGACAATAATCCAAGGAAATAAAAAGTTTGCAGTGGTTAGAGGCAAAATTACCATGGATCCCCCTCCCACTGATAGGGTAGAATTGACATAACACTAGTCCCATAATGAGAATTGTTAAAACCCCAATCCATCCATGCATTAAACACTTTATATAACCTACCTCCTCAAGGGCCCCAGATGCAGCTTGCGGGAAACCAGGACCATCAATCACATCTTTGGGTTTTTCCAGAGGCAGTCTTAGTGTACTATGAAAATCTCATTGGGCATTGAGTCATAAGACCCCAGTTCAAATCCCAGCTCTGCCAACAACTTGCTCTGCCATCTTGGGCACCTCACTCTCTGAGCTTCAGTTGTACCACCTATGAAATGTGGATGGTAACACCCACCTCACTGGTTTATGAAATTGGAATAAAGTAAAATGTGAAAGGGCCTCTCACATTATAGGAGCTCAATAAATCTTTGTGAGATCTTGGACCTAAATCAAAATTGTGTCATAGAAAAGTAAAATACATAGCTGAATGGAAAGCGCCTGTAGAAATTCTGAAAACCTTTGTTAACTTATAATTGAAAGATCGTTGAACTGAGTTGATGATTCCTGGGAGTCCCTTCCAAGGATATTTTAAGAAAACCACAGTCAACCAAAAGTCAGCAGAAACTGACCCATGCAGGAAATTGTGGATTCCATAATACTAGAGGTGCTGTAGTTCTATAAATTCTGCTACTGCTGCAAAACCCAAGCTTTGTTCATTTTTTAAAATTACTCTGTTTTTACTGTTACACTGATTCTGCTTCCCCAGTGGTGCTTTGCCCTGCTAATTTAGCAATGAGAACAATTCACTTTATAGATAAACACCCATGATGAGATTTCTTTTCTTTTAAACAATAATTGTTCACTCTTTTCCTCCCTTATTTGTAAAAGTAATGTGTGTTCTCATTGGAAAAAAAGAAATAGGCAATACAGAAATGTATTAAGAAGATAGGAAAAAAATGCACTAACATCACTTCTCAGGGACTAACTAGTGTTATTATTTTGATGTATACCCTCCCAGACATTTTTTAAAATATATTTATTCTTTTTAAATCTCATTGGAGTTAAAGTTTGGCCATTTAAATAATGCTAACATTTTGGCAGTAACGTTGAAACACTTTCACAAAAAGAGTCAAATGTTGTTTTTTCTTTAATAATCCTTATTTCCAAGTTGGGCTGTTTGCAAGTCCTTCAAATCCGAATCATTCAAAGGGGCATCCTTGAAACATTTCCTTTTTATGTTCCCATTTTCACCACTCCTAACAATGAGTACTTTTTAATGGCCCTTTAAAAAATTAACCTCACCTTGCTGACTTATTCTAGAGTCACAAGCCCTGCTCCTTGGCCTCAGGACATTTTGTGGATGCTTTGCTTTTACTTAACCTCTACCCCAAGATGACGTCCAGCTCTAAACTTGGATCTGGCCCTACATTCTCTGATGGAGCAGAAAAGAGTCTTGATTTCAATAAGTAACTAGAGTGTGCACTGGTGTAACCAATTGCCTGTCCCACAGAAGGTTGGTGAATTATTTGAACTCTTGTTTTATGTCAATTGCTGCAGGCAAAATTTGGGAATTTGGTTATATTTTGCTTTCGAAAGCTTATAAAACAAAGCTGAGCAATTAGTGCAACTGTCAGCTACAATTTCAGTGAATTTCCTACTTTTGCAGTTCCACATGTTCACTATCTTACCCACAAAGCTATCATTATTAATAAAAAATATTATCCCACCCTGCAAATTTAAGAGATCAGGCCCTCAAGTGGCTCTCTGCAAATTAAAGCTAAAGAATTGATTGTAAGAAGGAAGGAGAAAATAAAGGAAAAGGGGAGAGAAGGAAGGAAAGAGGGTGAGTAAGAAGGAAGAGAGGAAAAAAGAAGAGAACATGGTCTGAATATGCATCCTACATTGTGATTTATGAAAGTTTTAAGTAAATTAACTGCCATTCTGTGTGTACAATAATACAATGCAACATATAAGATAAGCCATAATCTTGGAAATCATATATATGGCCTAACAACATGCATGAAGAGGTTTTGGTGAATGCTAAATTGCAACAGAAGGGAAGTGGATATGGCTCAAGTAATTGGGCATCCATCTACCATATGGGAGGACCCGGGTTCGACCTCCCGGGAAAAAAGTGAGCAGGCAAGCCGGGCCATGCGGTGAACCACGCAGCAAGATGATGATGCAGCAAGAAGAGAGAAGCAGGGGAGAGTCAAAGCGAGACAGGCCAGAAACCAGGAACTGAGGTGGCACAAGTGACAGGGTGCCTCTCTCCCACATTGGAGGTCCCTAGGATCAAATCCCAGTGAAGCCTGGAGGAGAAAAATGAGAAGATAAGGCAAGAAACAGACACACAAGATCACCCAGCAAATGGACACAAACAGCAAGGGGGGTGGGGGGGGTGGGGAGGCTAATGCACACTAAAATGTTCTTCATTAAGAAAATAATAAATAAATTGCAACAGAAGAGTCTGAGGACCGAAATCAGATCATTTGAAGCTGGGAGAGAGGATGAGGCCAGTGGTCCAGGACCAAGTTCCAGAGAGTTAAATAGCCACGAAAAGCCCCGCGTGCATGATACCAGACTTGGCTAAAGCCCAAAGAGATGGATGCTGTCCACTTCCCTTCCTAAGTGTCAAATCTTTTTTTTTTTTTTTAATTCGACTATTTTTATTTAATTCAACTATTTTGCTGGCAGTTCTGCTAAATAAAATATGCTGAATATCCTTTAACCTAATCTTAATAAAGCAGAATCACCAGGATAAATATTCACCTTTAGTGGCAAGATAGTATGGAGGAATAACAATAACTGAGCTAGATTTGAATCACGAGACTGTCACTCTGTAAGTGCTCTTGGGTACGTTTCTTAGCCTCTCTAAGCCTCAGTTCCACACCTGAAAATAAGGATAATTTAATACCTACTTCTTAGGATGTGTGTGTGTGTGTGTGTGTGTAACTTAAATGAGACAATACTAGGCCTTTCCTTCTTCCCTGACTTTGACATGGCCCACAGGATTATGGGAAGGCAGAGTTAAGCTCCTCCTCCACAATGGTCCTTTGAGTTCACAGGCTTGCTTTCTCTGGATAGCTTCCCAACATCAGCCATACTTCTTGCTTCTATCAGAGTACTGATTCTAGATTCTTCTCTGCTCAAAAGAGAATTGCATGACACAAACTGAGGAACATCTACTTGACTGCAAATGCCCCTTCTCCCTGACTTCCCATGGCCCAGGCTGTATTCTGGATTGATAAAGAATAATTGGACTGCAAATATTCTTGCTGTCCTGATTTTGTGATAATCAGAGTAGGCCAAACATTCGCTATATTAGAAACCATGCATGTGTCCCCAGACCTATTTTTTCTCCCTAGGTCTGGTTTTTAGAATGCTAGTGATACACTGAACTTGATTTATTATATGATCATCCTGTATGGGAAAAGACTGTAACTTTGGGTATCTTTGGTCAACCCTGAGAGACATAGCAGGGGGACAGATGTGGCTCAAGCGGTTGGGTGGGGAGGGACCAGGGGTTCGATCCCCTGGACCTCCCGGTAAAAAGAAAAAAAAGAAAAATATAGAAGGCATGTGGGCCACCAGGCCCCGTGTGTGGGTGCACCATCAGGCCCTGCAAGCAGGTGAGCTCCCCAGGCCCCACAAGCCATGCAGCAAGATGATGATCTAACAGGAGAGTGACACAAAGGAGAGCCAAGATGAGACACCCTGAAAAAACAGGAACTAAGATGGCGCAGACAGTAGGACGCCTCTCCATCACATCGACGGTTCCAAGGATCGAATCCCAGTGAAGACAGGAGGAGAAGGATGAGAAGAGAGGGCAGGAAATGGAAACAGAAAGTTGCCCAGCGAATGGACACAAAAACAGCAAAAACGGGGTGTGTGTGTAAAAATTGATAAAAGTAAATAAATAAATAAATCCTTAAAAATAATGTATAGGGGAGTAAGATACGTACTATAGTTAGTAGTAGTACTTTGACGATGCTCTTTCATAATTTGTTAACAAATGTTTAAGAACTATGCAAAGTTTGGGGGTGGGGTGATGTGTAGGAGCCCTGTATAATGTTTGTTTTGTAAGTTCACAATGTTTACTGAACACTTATAGTTTATGTATGTTCATGTATGAATGATATACTTCAATAAATTGTTAAAAAAAAAAAAAAAAGAAAAGAATTGGAACTTCGTTTCTCAAACACATTGATGTCTGAGAAAGGATAGCCACAGTGAAAGGCGAACATGTGCCCCTCCTCCTTCCTGCTCAACTCTTCAGCCCCCATGCCACGGACTCACCCTTGCAAATCAGTCTCCTGTGATTTCAGCTAGCAGGAATCAGTCCGTCAGGGCCTGACCACCCCTCAACTTTCTGAATCTGCACAACTGTGGGCCAAGCCCAAGCCCGAGATCATCATGTTCTTCCCCAGGACTGGCATCCGGTGTGACGCAGCCTGAAGCATTGGGTCGGTTTCATATCTAAAATCACAACATGCATTTTTGGGAACAAATGAATTCAAGGTCTTTTCTATTTTCAAGAGGTTCCAAGAGTCAAGTTTTCTCATACCGAGATTAAGTTTGTATATTTATGTATTTTTTTTATCTGTGGCATGAAAGATTTAATTAAAATATGAAGAAGAATTTCCTTACAATTAAGGGGATTATATCTTCAATGAGTTACTAAGGAAGATGGTGGAATTGTCTTCTCTGAAGCTCTTTTTAAATAAGTCTAAATAAAAGTAATTTTTAACACAGTTCTCCCTAAATCTAGAAACTGCTGCTCAATCAAGTACTCCTCTAGCCAGGTGACCCTTTAATACTATAGAATAGAAAAACAGACTATGAGATAACTTTTGATATCTTTTAATAGTTTTGTTCCATGACAATTATAGAAGGAAGAAGGAAAAGGATAAGAAAAGGAAATTGTCCTTTAATGTTTAAATTTGAGATTTATAGAATGGAGCCAGTAGCTAGGAGAAGAGAAACAATTTTAGGATATGTTAAAGATCTTGTTCTTATTGTGTTATAAAATGGAGAGAGAGAGAAATTATATATATACATATAGCTGGAAATGCTAGGCTATCCCATGAGTTATTGGAGTGGTTATTTTTCACTCTAGCTTTAGCAAAGGGACCATGTAGTAATTTGTTATTGGACTAGAGGGCCCTATTAGAATTTCAAGGAAATCATTATGGCTTTGCTAACAACCATATGTAATTATATGAATGTGTATAGGTATACTCATCTACGCTTCTCATTAATACAATTAACTACAACCTGTTTAATTCTTGAAATTGAAATGTTAATCATAACTCTCTTTGGCTTATATTTCTCTAAAGTCATTTTTCATTCTCTTTTCAGATTTCATGTTACATGATAATAAAATTAAAATAAGACAAATGCTTTAAACTTTTCAGAGAATCCCTCATTGAGGCTCTCTTTGGAGTATCCTAACAATGCCATTAGGAAACTATATACTAATCATATTTAGTACTACAAGCCACAATTAAACCCTCACAGTGACATTCTTTAAGGAGGCAATATTTGCCTGGAACAATTTCAGAGAATCCTTCTAATGACTTTATCACTCTGGAAACCAATGGAATTAACTTGTAAATTCTAGAACAGAAAAAAGATAAGGGCTATGAGGGACAGAGCTTCCAAATTCAACTCATGTTTTAAAATTGGCTTTTAATTTATTTTCCACAGTTCTTTATTTTCCCAGTCCATTAGAATAGTGCTTTGTTTTGGAATATTGATTTATTTATGTGAAATGAAGATCTTAGAGTCAGAAAACCTGGGTTCAAGCCATGGTTCTCCTATTTAGAATCTTACTTTGAGTAAATCATTTTGCCGACTCCTCTCCCAGTTTTTTCATCTTTCAATTAGAGGTAATAGTGATGTCCATCTCACAAAGTTATTATGGGAATTAAAGTAAATTATTCACATGAAAATATGTTATAAAATCTAAGGTACTGTATTAATAATAACATTTGTGGGGTGTTGCTACAGTTATTCTACTAATATAATATTAATATTTTCAAAGCTAAATAACAGTATCGTAGTCAAATATGAGTTGAAAAATAAAGCATCCCACACGCAAATTGAGTCACTGTTTATCCCATGCCTGCATCAATGTTTTCCACATACAGGATTTAGCACAATATAAAGCCTACAATAAGGTGCTCCTTAAATTTTGTTGGACTCAACTGCCCACGTATTCCATCTTCCCTTCTTTCTACTCAGTTTCATTTCTTTTCAGTCCTCTTGTATCGTTCTTTTCTTCTTGCCTCCAGATGTTTTACATCAGGTAGCTTATCATTTTTCTCAACAAGCAAATATCCTAAAGGACTATGAAAAATGCCCATAGCACTTTCCACCTAAGAAACACATGAGCCTTTTATAAACGCATTAATGATCATGACACAATAGTTTCTGCCTTGCATGTTTTCTCATCTTTTTATCATGCATATCTGCCTAGTTTAAAATCACAGGGCAGGAATTCTGTCTAATTCTATTTGTAAATCAGAGATAGAGCATTGTCGTTCAATAAATGCCAAGAAGCTACAGCATCCACATGAGGTGAATAGGTGGAAATTATTATTCCTGTCTATAGCAAGGTGAAAAGAAAATGGGTACTTTACAATGTTTGAAGTATTCACATATCCATGATCTTGTTTGTACATCACACCAACGATGTGAGAAAGCTAGATAGGGCAGTGCTACTTTTATCCTCCTTATACAGACAAGAAAAGTGAGAGTAAGAGATTAAATGCCTTGTCTGAGGTCCCACAGCAAGTCTGTGGCACAGGTAGGGCAAATCTGAGCCTGCAGAATCTCTCCCTGGGGCTACTAACTGAATCTACAGTAACTGCATAGCAATTACGGCGATGGGACATATGCAGTGTGTCAAGAGGTACATATATTTGGTTTCCTTTGTCTCTTTAGCAACTAGCACTGACTCTGAGCCACCGTAAGTACTTGGGAAATAGTTGTTAAATTAATTAAGTGATATTATGGAGGTTGAATCCACAGGATTCAAGAACTCAAGAATCCATGGCAAGGCCTGACATTCCTGCTGCTCAACCCACTCAGCCACTACCTATTGCTAATTTTCAGTTTTGTTTAGTAAACTTGTGATGCCAATTTTCAGTGCTACTTTCCAGGCATTCATCCTCCCAGCACTTTGCTCAGTAGCTCAGTTTCTCAGAGCTCAGTATCTTGGGTACATAGGCCATGTCTCTAACGGACCTAATTGTAGCCTGCAAAATGCAATTTATGAAAAAGCCTAAAAACCACGTAAGGGTAACTTTTCATTTCATTAGGAAAATGGGTGATGCATTTGCTGCTAAAAATCATCAGAGTTGTCCAGAAACTCCAGAAGCTGGACACTGATACCAGAACACACATGGCTTACAATCTCAGAGCCTGCTTTTAATGTCCTGTGTCTGTGCCTAATGGTGAATGACGGTTCTGAGCTATGAAGAGTGTTGGGCACACCAGCTGGACTGTGCAACAAGAGAGGGGGGCAATAGAAAGCAATGAAGAGAAGAGTGTGAGAATGTGCATTTCTCCGAGACTACTATCCTTACATGTGGCGTGAAAATCAGTAACTTTAGCTAGATTGGATTTGGGCTCAAGGAGGTGCTCACACGTATGTCATTAGGAAGGTCCTAGAACCCTTGATGATGCCAGATCAAATGACAGTATGTCTGATAGATAGGTGCACTAGCTTAGGGACCAAATCAACATCCTTTCTATGTCTGCTTTCATTTTGCAGATGTAGTTTCAGCTTTTACCCAGCATTTTGGCTAAATCCCTTTGTGAAATGACTCATCAAGGAAGGAAGTGGTTGAACTGACCAAATCTTTTCCCCAGAAGCATAATCAGTTCAGGAGACCACCAGCCCTTTTCACTCACACAACCTCTTTTATACATGTACACAGGTACAGTGTATCACAGCCACCTCATGGCCTCAAGGATTTGAAAAACCAACAAACAAAGCATCAGATTAATACTGTTGGAAGAAAAGTTTATTTCAAGTGAAGATTTTATGGTAATATATTCTGATAACCTTTCAAATAATTATAAAATAAGCAACCTTGGGTTCATTAATGTAGCTAATAGCAACATGTGCTAGTTAATTTTATTATCCCTTCATTAAAACCACCTGAGATTTTAAGTGCTTTTCCAACCTTTCATATCAAGTAGAAGTCTAAGGAATAAGCAGAGAAAATGACAGGGCAAAGTGGATCCGAACTTCCTACCTGGTGACCGTTAAGCCTCTTAGATATTTATTTTGCTTACCTTTAATTTTCATATACTGACTAGCCATATATTAACTAACATTTCTGAACACAGTTAAATAACTTTCAGATATTAAAAAAATATATTTAGACATTAAACAAATATTATTAGATATTAAATATCAAAATATATTAAATATCTAAATATATATTTTAAAGATATATATATATGCCAACTAAATTAACAAATCTAAATATCAACCACTCCTATTTAAATAAAACATAGAAAAATATCTGTTAGGTGCTACCCAAGAAACAATGTAATGCCCTCTTTTTTTGGTGCTCTGTTAATTCTACAGGGATAGTTCACTGTATTTAATAATGTGTTGTACATTGTTGCTTTCTTTAAATTCTAAGCACACGTAAACACATTTTAAAGTGATTCAGTTGCTATTTCTCTTAGAATAATCTTGTAGAGATATTGACTAATTTTGCAAATCCAGATTTTCATATATGAAGTTGTTTAAAGAAGGGTACACTTATGCTCTGAGTTAATATTTTTATCAAGTATCGAGCATCTCCTACATTTCATGCATTATGATAAAATACAATAATCACTTCCTGTAGGGTGAGTATTATTATCCTCACTTTTTATTGATGGCAAAGCTCTGCTTCAGAAAGGTTAAATGAGTTCCCAAGGTAAGGAAATGACTAAATGCTAGAATCTTCCAGGAACCCAGATCTGCCTTTTCCCAAGGCCCATGCTCTTTTCAGTATATCATGTGGCCTCTCAAATTTTAAAACCACCAAGATTTATAAGATATATGTACTTGCACATACACATAGGGCAGATGGGGTTCTTTCATTTTTAAAAACAGTCTTGCCATCCATAAAACAATTGCGTCGGAAAGATCTGAGTAGCAGTGGGGAACTTCTGACATTTTGGCAATACCTGCCTTCATTTTAACCTTTACAGAATCTTAATTAGCATTAAGTCAACCTTGATGAATCATCCCTTGCTCTTCATAAAGTAAATATGATTTGTGAAGAAAACAGTCTCACATTTTCTCCACCCCTAAATAGTTGTGTCATCAGGTATAAAATTTAACAGTAGATTTAATAAGCTATTTATTTCTATAATGAGAGAAACCCTTATTATTCACCAGGAACAGACTGCATTTGGGGATACAGTAATAGATGGCAGAAATAACAATTGAAATCCTGAATACGTTAGAACCACAGCATGTTGCAGACCAATTAAAATTGACAACCAAGAGATGCAAATACACATGGATAAATATAGAAAATCCAAGTTGCCGTAAGAGTGGTTTTTTTTCTCCTTTTCTCTTTACTACTTGGTATTTTTCTTCCTTCTGTATATTCCAGTTCATTTTTGTTAATCTTTTCTGCTTGGCTTCTGCATTTTAACCAGACTGAATGCCAACAGATATGAAATTTTAATTCATAGGGAAAAATCTTGGCACTTTGATGTATTCAGTGTCCCAATGTCGGGAAACTATCACTGACGAGAAATACTAGCTTTTGTAGACAATATATAATTTTCATAATTTTAAACCAAGATGGGAAAAATAGACACTGTGCTAAATGTTTCAGCCATGTATTCTCCTCTCTGTACTAGCAGCTCTCTGTATTGACATCTGAGTGGGTGATTACAGGGTACAGCTGCTTTAACCTTCAGTAGTAAATGATGCTTGCTGAATCACCTAAATGTGCCTCTAAAGACCAGGAAGCTTAAAAATATAGGTTTGATGCTAATAATGAGAAAACACAGTGAATTAGCATCATTTAGATTGGGGGAGAGTTAGGACTTAATATATTGCTAATGGAGATTGTGGCATCTAGGAGTTCTTTAAGAATGTTTTTGTATAAATTCTTTAAGAAACAACAGACACCACGTGTTGATATATAAATATATATGTATGACATGTATTATCTTGGGTGCTATACAATAATTTCATTTTCTCAGTAACCTTGTAAGTAGGCTTTGGTATCATAGTTACACACGTGAGAACACTGATGCTCAGAAGAGTCATAGGCTTAGAGCTGGGTCTGGAGTGCCAAAGCTCAGCCCTGGGCCCTTTCTGATGCCAACAACCTACCTACATTTATTACACAGTAGTTCTTTCTCATTTGTCTCATCAAAACACACAATAAAGTATTTGTTCCCAAGTGTATGATAATGTTTGAAAAACTGATGTTAGGGAATAGCTAGGTGTGATTCCAATACAAAGCTGGTATAATTTAAACACAAATGAAATTCTGGCCTGAAATTCATTTTGAACTTACCTCTTTTTTTGAAGAGAGCATGTGCAGTGTTGGCAAGAGGCAGGAGGGATACTCAGCTGTTTGGGCAGCACTAAATAGGAAAGGATCAAGTTAAATGCTTTCTAATCTCAGGCAAGATTAAGGATTCTGAAGTACTTTTCTATTTACTAAATTGTGACAGAGTCATTCAACATGGGTTCCAGAAAAGGACATAATGATCGGACTCCTTCCAAGAAATGCTTTTTTAAAAATGGAGGTTGGCGTTATACTATCCTAAAACCAAATAGGTTTGGGGATGAGGGAAATAAGTCCTTGCTGAATTAATTTGTAAAAAGTAGCAAACAGTGCCATCTACTGGACTGTAATTTTCTCTTTTTTTTCCTTCGGTTTTGCAGGCATTCATAATTCTAGTGTATATACTGAATACATAAATAAGAAAAGACATTTGTTACCTGTCATGAAGATTTCAAGCTATTTAAAAAAAATCATTGCATGGCTATGTTTGTTTCTTCATGAAGACTTTCTATGCCTTTTATTATTGCTATTAAAAGAAGTATTCAATAAAAACAAAATAATTGCTTTAAAAGAAATCTATCTTGATATTTAAATAGAACTTTCTAGATAAAATTTTAAATCACCATACATTGAAGCATCACCAACTAAAAACTGAGATTTAAAAAAAAAATTTCACAAGTTTGTGAAATAATCCATCTCCTCTGCTAAACAGACAATTCTCCTTTGCAGCCTCCATCTGATCCACCTCAGAAGCTAAAAGGTTTCTCTCATTTCCAATTTGATGGTCATGGCCTACAGGGATGTACAAATGCTCATTCTGTGCCCACCCACACGGTGGAGAAGATGCTGGATGTGTCGTCCCACCTCCTGAGGACTGAGTCAAGTGGCTCTCCCACCTCGTGCACTGCAGAGTGTTTCTTAAGGGCTTTCTGAGTGTCCTGGATGACTCACATCAGGAACACCTGGGAGCTTGTTGGAGGTACAGGTTCCTGGCCTGAACCCAAGACATCCTGAACCATAAACCAATGGCCTGGGGCCCAGGACTCTGGGTTTCATGGGTTATTTTTATACACACTGAAGTTTGATAACCACTGCTATGGCACTTGGGATTCCTTTCTCTGTGGCTTCTGCAGTCCCTAAAATCAAATCGCAGGTGGTAGAACAGATATCTGAATCAGATAACTGGAATCTTCAGATTTTTAAAAAGATTTTGAGGATAAGGATTCCCCAAATGTGAATTATTACAAAATTCGTTATTACAAAAATTATTACAAATTGCTCTGGTAGAAGAACCTTGAGGATCTTTACCAATGTTCTCTATTCCCAAGCATTTCTGCCAACCTTTAATGCTGGAGAAACAAATGGTTGAGAATATGAATTGCTTTGCGAAGAGGACTGCATTGGATGGAGTTTAGACATGACTCCCACTCAAATGTGCTGCCCAGTAGATGCTGTTGCCAGTGGACAACCGGGTTTACTGCCCACTCAGTGCACCTTTTCCAGGATTTTAGGTGTTAATTACCCTTGAGGACAATAGCACAGGATATTTCTCAGCCCATCACTATGATTTGCATAGTACATAAAGTGTCTGGGAGATATGAGCATGGGTAATAAATATACGTTTGTAATAGGCTTAGCTAAAATAAAATGACTCACAGTAGGAAAAAATGCCCTCCTCCACCCATTCGAAATTGTTTTATTTAATTGCATCCCACACAATTGGATCCTGAATATTTCTGTCAGTCACCAATAGAAATGATGATGGCATGTCTGACAATCTATTTTATCAGAAAAAAATTAGCTTATCTGAAGTACGTAATTAGTTTATAAAATGTGTTTTTGGACACATTTAAAGAATGAGAATTTTCATCTGCCCATTTCACTGAATGGGCATTCATAGACATAAAGGGAACTCTGAGGATAATTGGAAAAGAACTTGTAACCAATTGAGGCATGAACCTTAGAAGAGTAGTCTGAACTATTGACCTGAAATTATTATGAAGCCATGTCCTCCTTCCCAGAACATATTCTGTGCTCTGAGCTGACAGCAGCTGTTGCTCTGCTTCTATTCTACTTTCTTTGCTTTTTGTTTCTTTTTTGAAAATTTTAACAGATTTGCTAGGTTTGGGTTTTGTTAGCTTTCTAAGGATTCAGAGATGTGTAATTGAAAAATCAAAAAGATTCAACAAATCAGAAAGCCAGGGTGAGCATCAGAATACACAGATGTGTGATTCTCAAAGGCCCCCCAACTGTGTTGCTTTCTTTTTAATTTGCAGACCCATGTGGGTTTGTTCCCTTTGTTCTCTTTGTCCCATTTACTAAGCATGTCAAAGTTGGCCCAGCAGCATTTAGTAGTTCTTTAGAGATGAAGAGGACTCTATTGACGCAGTAGCTTCATATATTTTTAAGTATGAAATTTTGTTCTTTTAAACTGTTATTAATATTGAGTAGATGCCCAGGTAACAGATTTTTTTCCCAACACAGACCCAAGGATTTTCTTGCTAACTATCTTGCGAATTAACAGAGAAGATGAATGGAATAGAAAATGGTCAAAATATGATGGTTCCTGCTGCCACAGTAAGGACAAGGCAAAATCTAGAAAGCAGATGACAGACAGAAGCCAACTGTGTGACAATTAATGATGATTAGGGACTTAAGGATTCTGAGCTATTCCTCAATTTACAGAAGATGAAAAGGAAAGGGCGAGAGGGAGAAGAGAAGGGAAATAAATCTCTTTTTCCATCTTGCTTTACTAAAGAAGGCTGAGAAACCAGAAGGTGTTCTAATAAGGTTACAAATGGGTTAGAAAGTAAATCATTCCTTCAGCCTCCTGTAGGATAATAGCAATTGCCATCTCCTCTTCTGCAACTATTTCAAGGAAATTTATTTCTATGGGTAAAAATGTCTTGGCCTACATTAATAGATGATTAGGACTATGTGTTGCACAACTCCAGGGGGCATTCAGATGGGTGTCTTACCTTCTTAGCAGGTATGACTCTTAAACCACGAATCTAATGGTGCAAGAAATAACCATTTATTTTCTATAACACAACTTAATTTCTGAGTCTACTTGGAAGGAAATTTAAACTCTCCATTTTGGGGAGCCCCCTACATCCACCCCCTTCTTGGATTTTGCAAACCACTAAGAGATCACCAGAAGAGAGTCAGGTCTGACCCATCTCAAGAGCCGCTTGTTGTTCCTGTTATAACTTCTTTGCAGGACTTATCATATTTACAACTAAATAATTCATCTCCTGGTGACTTCTTTAACATTTGCCTTCCCTGCTCCATGGTAAGCTCCATGACTGCAGGAACGAGGTCTGTCTTTTCACCCTGGATTCCAGTAGCTTACAGAGAGTGGCTGCTCCATAGAATTGCAATATGGACGGTAAACCTTTCCTTCTCTGACTTGGGGGCCTTTTGGGGAGGGCTGCGACGCTTGCTCTGTTTGTGGGGTGACCGGATTCAGATGGAACAGGTGCTACAGCTTCTTGACTGCTGTGTCCCCCCACCCCACTTACCCAGGTGGGTCTGGGTTTTGTGGGTGATGGGAGAAGGGCGTTGCTGACTTGTATATAGTTATATGAAAAGTAGTTCTGGGGGGTGAGCCTTCCAGATCCTCTCTGGGGCTGTTTTGAGCAGCATGCAGCCTGCTGGTTTGATGAGTGAAATAGTCTACAGGGAAATAAAAAAGATCTGTTTTTTTTTTTAATACTTGGCATTTTTTAAATAAAAACCTTTTGTCTTAAAAAAAGTTCTTGAACTTGATAACTGTACTTAAGGTGGTTACATAGTACATATCCTTGTTCTTAGGAAAAGTACTTGGAATATTAAGTGTTCAAGGAGCATGATGTGTACAGCCTCAAATGTCCACAGGTACTTTTGTTAAAGAAGTGAATAGCTTTGTTGAAGTGTTAGGTGTGGGAAGAGGTGTGGGCCAGGGAAAGGTCAGGGTAGGCCGCCTGAGTCAGATAACCCATCTAACTGCTCTGTGTGAAAAGTCTGAAAAATCCGGGAATTGGGAGGGGCCAGTTGACGCTTAAGAACTAAACTGACTCCTAAGATCCTTCATAACTCACTCAACTGCCCAGAGACTTTCTACATCAAGGTCAGCCAAAGGATTTGGGGTAACAGGATATGGGCTGCCATGTGTTCTGGTGGGTTTTATTCAAGTATTTGCCAAAATGAAAATAACCAGGCTGTTTCTTTTTACTTTCAAGAAGCATGATAAAATGACATCAACTCATTAGCTGCTTTCAGACCTATAAACAGGAAAAACATTTGTTTCCAGTTTGGGGTTTTAAGAGAGAAATTCAAACATTTAAATTGTTACCTTTTTAATTGTTTATTTTAACAATTAAAAAAGAAAAAAAGCATGGGTCCTTTAAAGACTTTGTGCCTTGCACCAAAGTCTGTAGTTTCCAGATTAGTGAATTCATCTACTGAAGGTTGCTTGGGGGAGGTGGATTTATTTAATGATTACAGAGAACACTGATACATGCAGACTTCAGGTTCTGAAAGCCATTATTATGGGATTATAATAAATAGTAATATTCATCAAACCTTATAGTTTGTGATTAAAGAATCATGCCATAGTTAGAAATGCAAACCAAACTAGAGGAGTCGGATGTAGCAGATAAACAAACCAGGGGTATAAATTCTCAGAGATCTGCTTTCTTTCTCCTTCTCCATCACACAGCCTCTGAATCACAGCACATCTCTTCTTCAAACATTCGCTTTTTCTCCTTCCCCATACCAGTCAGACCTGAAGGCTGAGCAATGTGTTTGTTCCTGATTCCAGGCTTCTGCACACAACTGATGTGATTTGAAATCTCCAATCCTGTCTTTTCCATGCAAATCCCAAAGATAGCCAATGTTGTTCATTCCTCTGAAAATTACCAGCTAAACGCGCTGGTACTTCATTATACTCACTCTTTCAATGTTGCTAACCATCTGTTCATGTCTTACTTGTAAGATAAAGGAGACAAAGTGTCATATATTGCACATTATATTATATTGCAGAAGTATGCAGGTAATAGATGCACAATTGTTCAATAAATGGTCCAAAGCCTTAGCAATTAGAATACTTAATTAACTAAAGTTACATATTTGTGCGGTGCCCTAGCGAGTGCCTGGCATTTCTTACGGTGTTCAAAAAATATTAGCATGGCATAAATCAACCTGCAGTACCCGTGGTCCATGCCTCAGACCATGTTTTCTTGTTTCTTAATAAATTCTACTCCCTTGCCTTAAAAAAAAATTAGCATACCACTTGTATTCTCAGGTGTTCAATTTAGTTTATATATATATATATATATATATATATATACACATTAGAGAAGTTGTAAACTTATAAAACAATCATGTACAATTTGCAGAATGAATTTAGTTTTTGTTTTTTTTTCTCACTCACTGAATTTAGTTTTAAAATAAACCAGCACACTACTTCCCAGGGTTGTTCTGAGTTTAGCCTTAGTTTTTTTGTTGTTGTTGTTTTGTTTTTTATCTTTAATATATTTTTAATTTTAATGTTTTTATTTCTTTAAAAGATAGATTATTACATAAATGTTTCATAAAAATATATGGAATTCCCATATGCCCTGTTCCCTACCCCTCCAACATTCTCCCACATTAACAATATCCTTCATTAGTGTGGTACATTTGTTACACTTGATGAACACATTTTGGAACATTGCCATTAAGCATAGATTATAGTTTACATTGTAGTTTACACTCTCTCCCGCAAAATTTTGTAAGTTATGACAAGATATATAATAGCCATTGCAATGTCATTCAGGACAATTCACAAATTCCAAAAATGCCCCCATATTACACCTGTTTTTCCCTCTCCCTCCCCTCAGGACCTCCAGTGGCCACTGCCTCCACATCCATGATAAAAGTTCTTCCATTGCTAGAATCACAATAAGTCTATAGTACAATACCAGTAAGTCTACTCTAGTCTATCATTCATTCCCCAATCCTGGGGATTCGGGGATGGTGATGCCCACTCCACCTCTAATTGAAAGGGGGCTTGGATCCCATGGGGTAGATGGACTGGACTATCTTGCTTGCATTTGCAGGCTTTCTCTGTTCCTTGGGATGGTTGTTATCCATCATCATCTCCTTGTTAGTTGTCCTGGGTAAGCCCAATGAACTGTAGAATAGGTGCTGCAACTCTGTTGAGATTCAGGGCCCAGCTAGCACATGGACAGCCCCAAATTTTAAGTCTCTTGGACATATACCTATCAACTCTAGTACTAACTATAGGTTCAAATAGAAGGGGCAGAAGAGTCATGTGTAGGGAAACCACAACTGAATCCAACTCTATCACACTGGGGAGCATAAATTCCCAAGTAAGGCCCACTGGCAAGGCACCAAACTCCTGAGCCGTCTGCGCTGCCTATAGTGTCTGGATTTCTCCAGAGCCCTCAGGAGGCCTGCTATTTGAGGCAATATTTACTATGGCAGTCAATGAGATCCCGCAGAGATGTGCATAAGCGTAACCTCTGGAATGACCTCCTGACTCACTTTGAAGTCTCTTAGCCATATAAACTCATTTGTCTTTACCCTTTTCCCCTTTTGGTCAAGGTCTTTTTCCAGTTGCTTTGCTAGTTGGTGCTTGGTAGTAATTCCATGGTGCCAGGGTAGTTCATCCCCAGGAGTCATGTCCCATGCTGGGGGGAAGGTAATGCATTTATATACTTGGTTCAGCTTAGAGAGATCGCCTTAGTTTTTACAACTTCCATATTTGCAGCTACACTACCATAGCTAGGGAAGAGCTTTTCAAAATGATGACCCTGAGATAAAAATTCTTAATTTATGAATAAAAGTTAAAATGGCATATTGAATTTATTTAATTCAATTTCCATCCTATTGTCTGCTGTGCCTCCTGATCCTGCACAACATCACGTTGCTAGACAGGCATTGCAAATTTGAGCCCAGTGAAAATGATTCCTTTAATCATTCTCTTTTTTCATCTTGTCTCAGGAATGCCTTTTCTTACCAAGGCAATTCATTCCTTCTCTGCCCTGAGCCTGTCCTGTACTGGCCTTCCATGACCCATAGCATGAGTTCCCCTTCCACCATGTCACCCTTTCCGTGAGCTGTGCAAGCCGGGTAAATTTCTCTGGTCCTAGAAACTTTCTTGCTATCCGTAAATTATTCTTGCATTTCCAGCATTTCCTTTACTATCTCATTCCTCTAAATGTGTAATCTAATGTGCAATCTATATATGCAATCTACTTTTATGGTTTGTTGCATAGCCTCCCTCTAGTCCTCACACCTAAGGCCACAAACTCAAGTTCTAAACGGTGAGCTTGCTCTTAGATTCTAGGACAAATCTGGTTCCAAGGAAGCAACTATCACTTCCTAAGATTTGCAGTTTTGGGTCTTGGTGTTAAGTTCTCCAACCTGGAACTAGATTCTGGTTGTTCCACTGCAACTAGAACTTACTGATGCCCAAACCACCTATCTTTCAATATTTGTTCATCAATGTACCACACTAATGAAAGATATTGTTGGTGGGGAAAATGTGAGGGGGGAGGATGTGGGGTATATGGGAATCCCCTATATTTTCGATGTAACTTTTGTGTAATCTAAAACTTTTTAAATAAAGGGAAAAAACTACCTATCTGCTTCAGCTTCTGCCTATTACTGACTGCCTAAAGATGTGTTCAATCAATTATATTCCTTACTTTCCCCCTCATGTTTGGACAGATAGTGTTCAAAATATAAAGTTCCTTACTGGTACGGCTGACTGGGCAACTTGTCTAGATGCTTGGCCACATAGCTTTGTGGAATGGAACTTGCCCTGACAATGGCAGTCCAGTATGCATCCTCTCTGCACTTGGTCTGCAGGCTGGCTGTTGGGAAAAGGGACAAGGGCTTTGCCTTCTCCCCAGTTCACAAAAGCTAAGCCACTCAACTATTGGGAGAAGAGGAAGATTGGAGATAAGATAGTGTTCCTCCCATAATTTTCCATTCCTAGGGAGCAGATTTGACATTGTCTTCCCTTTAAGGGAATTTGAGGCATGGGGACTGAATGCTATGCACAGCCCATCCTCTGCCTCCCCGCTGGGACTTCTGATCCTGTGCTGCCCCAGAGAGCCTGTCTAACCTTGGCCATCTCTGTACAACCTGTGCCAGCCCTGATTCTACCAGTGCATGCTCATTCCTTAATCCTACACACTCTGCTTCCTGCCTCAGAAATCAACAGTAAGATCTTAATTACCTAATCTCAGTCTTCATCTTCTCTGGCTTCTCAGTTCTAAAATTCTAAGTACTTCCCATTTGATTGTGGAAAAAGAGTCAAAGATCACAGAGCTATGCTTTGACACACTGAGTTTCTTGTGTAAATACCATTATTTCTGGTCAGAAGAGAGTTCCCTTCATACCTGGCTTGCTCCACTCTACACTTTTCTAAAAATCAACATTCATGTAAAAATGGCTCTATTGTATAGTGGAGGGATAGGAGCTTTGGAATGAAACCAGATCAGAGCATGGATTTGAATCCCAATTCTAACACACAATAATTGTGCGACTTTATCTAATTTCTCAGCATTTTAGCCATTTCATTGATAAATTGAGGGGACTATGAAATAATTAATATAAATTTTATTAACAGTGGCTAACATGTCTTGGATATTTAATGCTAATCACTAAGGGCTTTACAGGCATTATCTTACTTAGCCTTACAGCAACTGTTATTCCCATTTTACAGATAAAAATTGAGACTTAGTGAATGAAACTTGCCCAAAGTCACACAACCATTAAGTGATAGAGTTTGGAATCAAACCTAGTAAAATGTAGTAGAACACAAGTTTACATAACTCCAAGTTCAAGTTATTGACAACTGCGTTTGTGTTCCCCTATATTTAGTGCATGCAAAGAATCCTAGAGTGCTTTGTACAGAGTATGAAGTCATTAGACAGGAGCTATCATCATCATCATCGCCATCATCGTCATCATTACTATTAATCAAAAATTCATATTCTAACGAGGTCAACAGTCTGTTTTAATTTTTCCAGGTTGGTTTATTATCATGGATTCACTTAAAAGTCCAATCTCTCTTTTTCTCTGAACAATTTAGCGTAAAATTGAACAGAATAACTACTAGATAAATTTACCTGGTGTTATCCAAGTACTAGAAAAGAACATGAGCATATTCCTTTATACGCTCATGTTCTCTTCTAGTATATTCCTTTTGGGTTTAGGGAAAACTTTCCTAACTATGACCCAAAATACAGAAGCAATAAGGAAAAATATTGATAAATTAAATTACATAAAGATAAAATAACTTTTGCATGGTAAAATTAAGTAACATAAGCAAAGTTAAAAAGACAATGACAAACTAAATACTTTTACTTGTATCACAAACAAAAGATTATTCTTGTTTGAATTAAAATGACTTCTAAAAATTGAGAAGGAAAAAATCCATCAATCTAATTTTTAAATGGACAAAATATATAAACAGACTGTTTACAGAAACAGAAATGCTTCTGGCCTTTAAACATTTGAAAGATATTCAACCTCACTTATAAAAGAAGTGCATATTAAAAATACATTTCTATATAATTCTTTTATTTATCTTATGGGCAAAAATCCAACAATTTAACAAGGTTCTCTAATAGCAAGTATTTGGAGAAGCAAGTGGTCTCATACACTGTTGGTGGGGATACAAAATGGCACTGCACCTACAAAGGGGAATTGGTAATATCTAGCAAAATTATATATGCATGTATCCTTCCAATTTATAGGAGTCTATCCAAAGATACAATGGCAAAAAAAGGAAAATGACATTTCACGGGAGGAGATTCATTAAAGTACTATTTTTAATAGCAAAAGATTATAGACAACCCAATGTCCACTCAGAGTCAAATAAGCTATGGTACATTCATTACATTGAAAAGCATTGTAACTTTAAAAAAAGAAATGTGGAAGGTATTTATGTATCTCAGTGGGAGATCTCCAGGATATATTAATTTTAAAAAATAAAGTTCAAAGTGTGCAGCATGCATCATTTTGTTTAAGGGGAGGATTCAATATATATTATTATATTTAAAAAGAAATGGAAGAATGAATTAGTCATCACCATCATCATCATCATCACCACCTATTTTCGGAACATTTGAGAACACTTACACACATACTTCTTGAATACAGAATACTTCCATGTACATTTCCAGTGAACAAGGATATTCACTTATGCAATCACCTTAAATGCAGTTATCACTTCAAGAAATTTAACACTGATATATCCAATTTTCTTATGTCCTAATAATTACCTTTGAGCATTTTCTCCTCCATCCAGTATCATGTATTGCATCTATTTGTCTTTGTCTCTTTGTTGTTGTTTTTTCAATTGTGGAAACAGATATACAATATAAATATTCCCATCCCACCCCTCCCATGTACACCATTCAGTGGGAATCATCACATTCACAAAGTTGCAGTACCCTCACCACCATCTATTTCTAGAAATTTCACTTCACCCCAAACAGAAACCCTATACATTAATTGCCCCTGCCCTCCACCTCTGGTGACCTGAACTCTACTTTTTGCCTCTATTAATTTGCATATCCTTTGATATCATCTTTGTGGTTACCTTGGGCTTTAATTAAACATCCCAAATCTATAGCAGCCTCATTTGCTTTAATACCAATTTAACTGCAGTAGCATACATAAACTATATCCTGACCCCTCTCTTTATGTAATTCTTGTTGCAGATTAAGTATTTAAATATTTTGAGTCCAAAATGACTGATTTATCATTATATTTTATGTAGGAAGTAAAAAGTGGAGTTATATAATAAAAGTACAATAATATTTGTATTTATATTTATCCATGCCATTATCTTTACCAGTGATCTTTATCTCTTAATGTGGCTTAAGCCAATTGTCTATTGTCCTTTCCTTTCAATCTGTAGAACTCCCTTTTAGCATTTCTTGTAGGGCTGTCTAGTGGTGATGAAATCCCTTACCTTTTGTTTATCTGGGAATATCTTAATCCTTCTGTCATTTTTGAAAAGCAGTTTTGCCAGATATAGAATTCTTGGTTGGCAATTTTTTGCTGTTCAGCACTTTAAATGTGTCTTCCCATTGCCTTCTTGCCATCTAATTTCTGATGAGAAATCGGCACTTAATCTTAGTGAACTCTCTTGTATGTGACATGCTGCTTCTCTCTTGTGGCTTTCAGAATTCCATTTATTTTTGGCATTTGGCAGTTCAATTATAACACGGCACTGTGTGAGTCTATTTGAGTTTATCCTGTATGAGTTCATTAAGCATCTTGGATATATATATTCATGTCTTTCACTAAATTTGGAAAGTTTTCAGCCTTTATTTCTTTCAATATTCTCTCTGCTCCTTTCTCTCTTTCTTCTTCTGGGATTCCCACAATGTGTTTATTGCCATGCTTGATGATGTCCCACAGGTTCCACAAACTCTGTTCACTTTTATTCATTCTTTCTGCTTTCTGTTCCTCATACTGGATGATCTCAATAGCCTTTTCTTCAGGTTCACTGATTATTTCTTCTGAAGCTCTAATCTGTTGCTGAGCCCCTCTAGGGAGTTTTTTATTTCTGTTACAGCAGTCTTCAGCTCTGTTTCGTTCCTTTACATAATTTCCAGCTCTCTATTGATATTCTTTTTGTATTCATCTATTCTTTTCCTTATTTCCTTTAGTTCTTTGTCCATGTTTTTCTTTAGCTCTCTGAGTATACTTAGAACCATTTTTTAAAGTCTTTACATATTGTGGGGGAAAAAAATAAAATAAATTTAAACAGGAAATTAAAAAGTCTTTGTCTTGAATGTCCCAAGTCTGATCCTCCTTATTGGTGGGTTCTAATGCTTTAATCTTCTCTTTCCCAAGACCACTACTTTGTTTCTTTGTATATTTTGTAACATTTTGTTGAAACCTGGACATTTTGATATTTTAATGTGTTGTCACTGGAATTTAGACTTTGAGGCATCTGTTCCTTAAGCTTGTATCCATCTAAGGTAATGGTGGTGTTTTCCTCAAATGCCAGAAGCTAACAACAACAACAAAAAGAGGGTAAAAAGAAAACATCTTTCCTAGTATT
This sequence comes from Tolypeutes matacus, assembly GCA_026826555.1. Taxonomy (NCBI): domain Eukaryota; kingdom Metazoa; phylum Chordata; class Mammalia; order Cingulata; family Chlamyphoridae; genus Tolypeutes; species Tolypeutes matacus. The sequence continues at coordinate 58,057,634 of JAKSZT010054334.1, forward strand.
TTCAGGTTGATCTGTTTGAGTCCTCTCCTTCAGAGCTTATCCATATAATGAATTTAGAGAATAGTTTCAGGCCAAAGCATAGGGGCCTCCCTGGTTCTTTCTTGGCATGTGTTTTTGTCTTGGATGTGTGTTTGGCCCTAGGAATTTCCCCTGTTTACCTAATTCCTAATGTCTTCTCTTCTCTAGGAAACAGTTTCCTCATGATCCCAGGCACTGCATGTTATGTCCTATAGTCAGCAATCCCTTGTACCAGGCAGGCACTTGACTGCTCTCCCACAGTGTTCTGTAAGTTAGCAATGTGAGCTGTCTCCTACACACAGGGCAAGTTCTAAGACTGCAAGTCCTTCAGGGCACCACCAGAAAGACTGTGCCAGATACATATGCTTCCATATGTGCACGAGGGTTACTGTGTTACCTCTATCACTGGAACCAAGGATGTGCACTTGGAGCACAGGCCAGATCCAAACCAAGCTCGTGAGGGGTCAGGGAGGGCCAGCCAGGCCACCACGAGATCCTACCGCTCTTAAGTAGCCTGTTTCTTGATTTGGTGCTTATCCTGTTACTGCAGTCCTTTAAATGTTTTCTGGACCTTTGAGAAAGATATTTTTGCCAGTTCTTGCTGGTTGGTCAAAGCTTCTGTTCATCATCTTGGCAGGGCTTTGCTGAGATTATTCTTTAAATTTATTTCCCTACTTAGAACAATGTTTGATTTTGGCTTCCAATATTCACTATTCTAAACCAAATATTACTCTCAAATATTATATTCTACCTGCTATTCCATAAGATCCGGGGTAAGCCTGTGAAAAACACTTTTTAAGTGATAAGAAACAATGGTTTATTGGTCAGTCAAGGCATTTGAACCGTTGGATGCCAAAACAATCTCTTCAGTTTTGGCAGTGAGTTAAACATGAGTAAGCAATATGATATGACTAACATAAAAGCCCATGTAACCTTAGGCTGCATTAATAGAAAACTTAATAAAGGATGAAATAGGCTTCTTTCTAAAAGTGTCTGATCAGACTATACCTTAAGTATCATTTTCTGTTTTGACTAAAACACCTTTAGATGACAATGTCGAGGATGGTGAATGGACTCAAAAATATGCCACATGAGTTGTGGGAAAGGGACTGGTAATATTTTACCCAAAGGAAAGAATACCTGGGCTTGACAAGGGCTAAATATTGTCAGTTTTTTCAAACACAGCTCATAGTCACTTTTTTAAAAAAAGTACTTATTATAATATTCATAATGCTTTGAATTTCCATTTTTTCTCCTAACTCATTCAATGAATTCACACTCCTGTTAATACTCATATTAATAAGACCTTTTCGCATTTTTAATAGGATATTCTGACCTTTCATTTTCCTTTTTTTTTAAAAACAAAATCAGGACAGCGAGAATATTCACAATGACCTTTTATTGAAGTATATCATTCATACATGAACATACATAAACTATAAATATTCAGTAAACACCATGAACTTACAAAACAAACATGCATAACATAATACAGGGCTTCCCACACATCACCCCCCCACACAAACACCCTGCATTGTTGTGAAACATTTGTTAACTAATCATGAAAGAGCATTGTCAAAGTATTACTACGAACTATAGTCCCTATCTTCCTCCCCTATACATTTTTTTATAAGGATTTATTTATTTGTTTGTTTACTTTTATCCATTTTAAACCCCCCTCCCTGTTTTTGCTTTTTGGTATCCATTTTCTGGGCGACTCTGTGTCCATTTCCTGCCCTCTCTTCTCATCCTTCTCCTTCTGTCTTCACTGGGATCGATCCTTGGAAACTCCGATGTGGGAGAGAGGCATCCTACTGCCTCCGCCATGTTAATTCCTGGTTTTTCGCTGCGTCTTATCTTGGCCTTCCCTTGTGTCACTCTCCTGTTATGTCATCATCTTGCTGTGTGGCTCGCGGGGCCTGGCGGCTCACCCGCGTGTGGGGCCTGGTGGCCCATGTGCCTTCTATATTTTTCTTTTTTAAAATTTTTACTGGGAGGTCCCAGGAATCGAACTCAGTTCCCTCCATATGGGAGATGGATGCCCAACCACCTGAGCCACATCTGTCGCCTTGTTATATCTCTTAAGGTTGACCAAAGATACCCAAAGTTACAGTCTTTTCCCATACAGGATGGTCATATAATAAATCAGGCTTAGTTTATCACTAGCATTCCAAAAACCAGATCTAGGGAGAAAAACTAGGTCTGGGGACACATGCATGATTTCTAATACAGTGAATGTTTAGCCTACACTGATTATTATAAAATCAGGACAGCGAGAATATTCACAATGACCTTTCGTTTTCTATTCAATCCAGTCTGGTGCCCACCATATTAAATGGCATTGCATTTTGAATTCAGATTCAATGAATGTGTACAATTTCAGGGACTTTGGTATTCTTAAACTTATTTGCTTACATCATAATGCATTAGCAATTACAATAGTTAATATCATAACTTACACATTTTCCCCTTGGTATATGGGATATTAAGCCATGTTTCTATGGTGGGTTATTTATTGGGCAACCAGTGCTTTCCCATTTTGCTATGTACATCATTTTTCAAATTTTCCTGGCTAAAGCAGACACAATTGTACTAAACTGTATCTGAAAATTAAAGTATCTGGAAAACATCCTAATGAAAGCTCAAAACTCCCTTTGTACAAGAAAATTAGCACTCTCTAATGCCTAATAAGCAGGTTAAAAATATTGCTGATGCCAAAACTCTGAAAAGTACTCAAAACTCCTGTGCCATCAGTGAATAGAACATTGTAATTCTAGGGGAAAAAAAGAATATTTGAAAGTGATTAAAAGAGAGGCTATTTTCCGCGGTGCAAAGAATAATATACTAGACATAGAAAGCTGGTTTTCTGAAAATGATTTTCTGCAGGTGTAATTAGGTGACATATAAAGTGTATCATTGGGAAAAATTGTATTATAATTATAGTTAAACTTCATAATCATGAATAGCCATATAGAAACAATAAAAACAAAATTAAATTGCTCAAAATTATCCTAAATATGATTTAAATTTATGATTAATGTACAATATTCTATTCAGGTAAATGTTACAATTTCCATTAAGGATTTTTCTGTTCCTATACAGTACCACTTGTTTAGCTGTCTTTTCATAAAGCTTACAACATCTTCTTTTTTAAAGGGCAGAACATTTTATATAATTTTTCAGTATATAAAACTCTTTAAAAGCATAGTTCAAAGTGTTTATAATGGAAGAACACAGAAGCATTTTTCTTGTGGCTTGTTAAGCACATTTACTTTCAATAGAGCTATCTGAAATATTATTTTCTTTTCTGGAGAACCAATTTTTTTTTTTTTAAGTTTGGTCTTTAAAAATGTTTGCACATTTTGGTTTAAAATCATAAAAGTAGATTTTGGAAGCAGTCATGGAGCAAGTAATTTTCATGTCTTTTATAAATGATAAATTCATTATCTGCTTTTTGGTATCATCCTTTGTCAATCAAATAATTCTAAGCCAGACTGTCCTAATGAAGTCCAATATTTAAAAGCTTAAAATTATTTTAACCAATTCAATACCACATAAGTCCTCTAAGTTGTAAGCCAATATTCACTTTCAGAAATCATGGTATAGACTTTTTTGTATCTCTAAACTGTGGCCTTGCAGAGAAGTTGAGGCATATTAAATGTAGTTCAGCTTTATAATATCTGTGACCATTGACCTTTGTCCTGAAGACTGAGTTGATGTTGACTCCTGGATGTAGGAGAAAGAACTTTCAGGCAGAGGGAATGTGACAGTTTGAAGCTTTTCATGGACCCCAGAAAAGATCATGTCCTTAGAGCTAATCCATTCCTGTGCATGTAAACCTACTGTAGGTGGGAACTCTTGATTACTTCTGTTAAGGACCACTGATCAGATTGCGTGACCCAGGGTGGGTCTTAATCTTCTTAGTGGAGTCCTTTATACATAGAAGACTAAAAGCAGCAGACCCAGGCAATAAAAGTGGCAGAGACGAAGAGAGGCCTCCAGAAGCTGAGGAACCCAAGAGAGAGAAAAACCACAGGCCTGGAGGAGAGGGGAGAAACAAGCAGGCAGCCATTGTGCCCTACCATGTGTCTGATCACCCACAGCTACAGCTTGGCGAGACAGCATCTCTCCATGATGGGCACTTTCACAGCCTCAGAACTGTAAGCTTTTTTTTTTTAAGATTTTATTTATTTATTCATTTATCTCCCCTTGCTGCTTGTGCTCGCTGGATCAGCTAACCACGCCGTGCGGGCGGGCTTGCCTTCACCAGGAGGCCCCGGGAACCGAACCCGGGGCCTCCCATATGGTAAACGGGAGCCCTATTGATTGAGCCACAGCCGCTTCCCTGAACTGTAAGCTTTTAACCTAATAAATTCCCATTATAAAACCCAACACATTTCTGGTATATTGCTCCCAGCAGCCTTTAGCAAACTAAAACAGGGAATAACGTGTGAAAACGCATGCTTACAGACAAGTTAGAATTTTGGTTTGGCTAGAGTAAGGGTCTATTTGCTAGATAGAATGAGAAAAAAATGAAGTGGACAGACAGGTTGGGGACCGATTTTGAAGTATTTGCTTTTTAGTAATGAAATGGATTTTGTGCCCATGGAAAGTTGTTGTTGTTTCAGAGATGATTTATTTGGTCAGGTTTTACACAAAGAAGTTAATTCAAGCAATAATATGAACAATAAGATTAGAATTAGGAGAGATTGAATACAGGAATGTTGGGAGATATTGACAACACGTATGATGATTGAATGAATGATGATCTTATTAATTCATTCAATATAAATCAGAGTACCAATTATGTGCCATATATGTGATAGTCGGTAGAGTTCAAAGGGAAATAAAAAGGAAATTTCAGTCTGTTGAGTGGAGACAATCATGAAAACTTACAAATGCATCAGGCCCACTTCAAATATCCCCTCTTCTTTTGAATCTTTCTACCTTGCTCTCTAATTGGAATTATTCCTCCTTATTATGTTTCCAAGGGGCCTGGTTTCTGCTTCTGTAACAGAATAGTGTACAATGCATTTGAGCCTATTACATGTGTTTCTCTTGTCAACTAAATTGATCTACTGATGTAAAGAATCATGCAATTATACTTGCAGTTATGTAACACACAGAAAGTATAACAGGAAAATTGCTTAGAATTCTTTGTTCTAATTCATACCTTTTATCTTCTTTTTTAGGTTACATAACAAAATAAAAGTCAATATTCAAGTTTTGCTTCTACTGCTGGGCCATACTTCCATAAGAGCATTTTAAATTATTTATACATCATCTAGTGGGTTTGAGGACTGGCAAAATGAATGTTTACAAGTGCTTTAGGTCAAGAGCAAAAAAGGGTTATATTCAGCATGGGATAAAATTATTTTCACAGCATCAATAACTGGTTTGGATGAATTATTATTTTCATATTTTAAATGATATAAGAAGAACATGAAGACATTATATTATTAAAGTTACTGCAAAAGTTTTGAAACCATGATGACAAATGCTATAACTTTGATATTTTACAAAATTCTGTCTTATGGATTCACATGTCTTTGTAGTTTTATGAATATTAATTACTCTTGATCTGTATCAGACTGTTATTCTAGTACTCTTGAGCTGTAGGTGAGATAACTGAATGATTGGAAGGGAGAATTGCTAATTTTGAAAGATGGAAAAGAGGAAAAAGAATGGTTTGTGCGAACCAGGATGACTGAATGAGGCCATAGGACCTGTGGAAGTGCACTCATTATTTGATCCTGTCCCTGACCTTGTCTTTGTCATCCAGTGGGAATGAGAGCAACGAAAATGTTTTCTACAAATGTCACCCTTTTCGTCTGCTTGCATGAGTTTTCAGATAAATCTGTTTAAAATCACCTGACCTTAACTCAGTGGAAAGGATATCCCAGAATTTTTAATTGGACTTTCAGAATCAAGATTTATTTATGAAATGTATTAGATATAGCAACATGGTAGCACATAATGACATCAACATAAAAAGATTAATAATACAAAATAGGGATTTTTTTTTTTAAGCTAATAGTGTACTTTTGTGGTTACACTAAATGCCTGGAATAAAGTTTATTCCATTTGGCTTGCTTTTTTATTTAAAGCAAACAAGTAATATCAGAATTACACCAAATGAGACAGTGATTCGATTTCAAAGGTGCTAAGATTCTTTATATTTTTGTTGCTGAGAATGGAACTGATCTGGGATGAGGAACAGGAAGAAAGTAATAGTCATCTCTGGAAGATAGAAATTTTAAGATGTGATTCTTTATGCAAGGTGACTTAGTTTGGAATTCCCAGAAGCTGACTCTGAAATGAGGATTCTTGAGCATATGACTTACTATTTAGGTACCCCCAGGAGAACTGGGAAAGGAAGCAGGACAGAGAAGGGGAAGAAGCCAGGCAAGGCTGCAATATCAGGGAAAGTCCTTTTGAGGACAGCAAACCTCCCCAAGAGTCTTAGGTGAGAGTAATTGGCAGCAAAAGCATGCTTCAGTTGGGAGAGAGGTGCCCAAAAAAGGTAAAAAAGATCTGAGAGGATCTGGGTAGAGCATTGGCTGTGCCCACTCCACAACACTTCTTAGAAAATTTCTTTGTGAAGCATTTCAAAGTAAAGAAAAGACAGAGTCTCTTGTATAAGCCAGTTATAAATGAAAAAAAAACTGTTTTCAGTGCTTGGGATCTAACTTTATGCCTGTGGATCAAACTTTGGAGTTACAACAAAAAATGAGAATTGGAGCATGGAGATGATGCAACTGATGGCTGTGCAAGTACCCAGAAAAGTAAGGTCTGAATGAGGAAGTGGCATTTTGATGTGAAGAGAGGAAATAAAAATTAGGGGATTACACTAATTGCTAGGAAACTCTGCATGGGTAAATTGCATTGACAGATTAATTGAGACTGAAAAGCTTAGAAGATGAATAATCTAAATTTTTTTTTCTTTTTTTTAAGATTTTTTTAAATTTATTTATTCATTTATCCCCCCCTTGCTGCTCGTGCTTGCCGGGTCAGCCAACCACGCCGTGCGGGCGGGCCCGCCCTCACCAGGAGGCCCCGGGAACGGAACCCGGGGCCTCCCACATGGTAAACGGGAGCCCCACTGACTGAGCCACAGCCGCTTCCCTGAATAATCTAAATTTGCACAGTTAAGGACTGTTGATTAGTGACCAGCTGGAAACAGAATAGACCTTTCTGAAAACTGAGTGTTTTATCCAAATCTGAACTAGAAATTAAAATCATATCAATGTAATCAAGCTGCCACACAAGGTCAACATAACATTTAAGAGAAGTTTCTCCAGAGAGGACTCAATTTAAGGAATGGCAGACACTCGCGATGGCTGTACAGAGTCTCTATGGAAAAGGTAGATGAAGAGAAATGTGAGATTTTCAGACAAGTAGATATCTTGACATCTGGCTGGAGCGCTGTGTGAGAGCTAGTTAACATTAGGTCACTGGGTTTTTTTGCTGTTGTTCATTTGGGGGTTTTTTTGTTTTTGTTTTTGTTTTTTTTTTTTTGCAAATCATGGACTCAGGAAGAAATAATTTGGGAGGCACTTTGAGAAAGCTTCTCCAATATAAGCATGGGGACTACATAACTCTATTGTATATAAAATAATGTCAGGGAGAGCAATAAACAATAACAGATGAGATGGATGATATGTCTTGACAAATATTTTGGACAAAAATACTTGAAAATTTATCTTAGAGTGGCAGTATATTAGTGTATTATGCCTTTAAATTACCTCATGCTATACCTCAGCAATACTAACAAATATTTAAGTTTTTTTATTCCAATTTTGACATGAATTTCATGCCAGAAAGCTTTGTGGATAAGAAGCTTTTTAAAACGATTTATCACATGAATTCTGGTTTTGCTCTTGGAATACATCATCTCATCAATTAAGAGGTTGAAGTCTCATTACTTCATGTCTAGATTCACTAGATTATGTAAACCGCAACTCTGTCATTACCAAATCATACACTATTTTTACTTTTCTAAAGATCTAGATCTTCACAGCCATCATTTAAATGGAACATAACAGAAGAGAAAAAGCAAGTTGGAGCATCCATTCTTAGTTATGTATTGAATAAATCTATTCTGCTATTAATATCTGTTTCAATTTTTTTTTCCTGGTTTTGGTCACAGTTCAGTAACATTCAATAGAAAGTCTTATATGGAAACTAATGTGATACCTTACACTGCCAAAAAATCAGTTCCTTAGAAAGACATGATAAAGTCAAATAAACAAACACAGCATAGGTTATTTCTGACAGGCATATAACTTTTTGCTTCTGCTCATTAGCTTTAATGATTATTAGTTTAGCTAATGAAAAATAAAATATTTATGACATTTAAAGTATGAGCACTTAAAATATGAGCAACTAGTGAATCAAGTATAAATTTTAGTTACAAAAACCACAAGTTTTTCTGAATTTGCCTTCCCTCCCCCAGAATAGTCCCAAATCTCTGTAGTACTAATATAGCCCTTAATGATTTCATAGATGAATCCATGGATTCCACATCCAGTGTAAAATGATATAGGAAATTAGAGCTTTAGTTGCAATCTCCTGTATGAATTTTTAAAATTTCCAAAGCAATTTTTATAAACAGGATTCATCTTCCTTTGCCTCATGTAGTAAGTGACCTTCATGTATGGTCAAACCTATGGATTTGAGTAATGTTTTGTTTTCTTTTGTGTGTTTTTAATTTTTACCATGAGATTTAATCTTTTTTGTTAAACTCATTTTATGCCATGCAATCTATTAAAATGTTAAATAAAATATAGAAATAATATTTCTATACTTACTTATTTACAGTAAAATTGAGGTTTATCCTTGGAGTTATTTTCTTGAAGTGCCATAAAGCTAAAAGAATGAGGACTTTGAGTGTCAATTATGCTCCTGTCTAGCTGTGTAGTGAGGTCTTAGGCAGTTACTTACCTTGTTTAAGCCTCAGATTCCCCATCTATAAATCAGGGATAATAAAATATACCATTATTTGGAGAATTAAATGAAATAATGGATACAAATTGCCAACAAGGACACAGTCTAGTTGCTCAGTACATTCCTGTTGGTATTAGTGTTATTTTATATCTCTAGTGTTTTGGAAAATAGGCATTACTACTAAATTGACCAGAAGGGACATGGCCCAGCAGGTAACATGTAGATCATGTATATTGGCCAGAACCATGCCCAAGATGGCTGACTTGACTGACTTTAATGTGTACAATCTAGTGATTTCCATGTTTATTAAAACATGGCTTAAAAGTGGGTAACAATTTCTTTACATTGTTCAACTATAACTTGTCCAGAGACTGTAGATATAACAGGCAATGTTTTCAGATGTTAACTGTGGGTTATTTTCTCCCTCTGCTTCCTTGTACTAGTTGACTTTTCCTAATCATTTAGGTAATAGCACATGGAAGACCAGACTCCAGACAGATACTGCTGGGAATTCATAAGTCATACATCAGCTTTTCAGTTTCATTGATTTTTTAAGCCCAATAGAAACAATATTTTTTTAATTCATAGCTTTGCAGAAAGCTGGGTATTTTGAAAGATAAAAAAAAATTTTTTTGCTGAGCACCAAAGAGTTGAGAGCCTTGGAAAACTCAATTTATAGCAGAATTCAAAGAATGGAAAACAATGTGGATAGAACAATTTCTTTGGCCCTAAAGAGATAAAATTTGGCCAACATCCAGAAAGAAAATTAGAATTGGACCAGAAGAGGTCCTGTGATTTGACAAGGAAGTAGACTGCACTGACTAGAGATAACAGCTGCAGATGCATCAGGGACAGAAGTTGATGTTAAAGACCCGGAAGAATGGATTACAGCTCAGCAGAAGCCAGGCAGGTAGAAAATGGCACTTGGACAAGGGCCTTTCTTCTGATGACAAAATAATAAGTCTCCCAAGAAATTAGATCATGTCCAAGGAGAAGAGAAGGAGAAAGAGGGGAGAATACTGAACGGAGTGGTTACCCAAAGGAGACAAAATTTTAAACTAGAAGTATGTGTGAGAAAGCCACAGCAGAAGACCTCATACTCTAAGCTGGGTTCAGTTATAGAGAACTAAGAAATATACTTTTATTTTCTAACTTTAGATTTTGTGACATATTTTAGTTCTTCTTGGTTAACCTGAAAACTTCCATCATTTGAAAGGGTTTTCAAGATTAGAAAGGACAAAGAAGAAAAAAAGTCTTCCCTTTCAAATAAATCTTTCAATTGTTATAAAACTTAAAATAGGTACATATATTATTATCATGGGTATTTTAGAACTACACTGAAAATTACTTTCTCAAATGGGGCACATTATCTTAAGCAGATTAAACTTATTTTCTTTATATTTTAAAAGCAAATTTTAAAAAATATAACTCAAGATGTTATTGTGCACAAATATTTTGAAAGCCACAATCACAGTTTCTTTATATACTTGTAAAGTGTTTAGAAGACTAGGATTTTTCCTTTATAAGCTGTAAATAAAATTATGAAGTATAACTACAAGAAGTAACTTCTTCATATGCAAACTACATGAAAATATTTTTGTACCTTCAGCTTTGGTTCAGCCTTGTCTTCAGCTGAGCAGGGTGGTAATCGCCATACTCTGTGGGTTTGCCATTTTTATTCCCAGTTGTGTTTCTAAGACATTGGCCAAAGCTAGTTGTGTTACAGTGTAAGCCATTTGAAATGTCAGCCATAATAAGCCATACTAAGTCATATTAATACTATAATGCCAGACACAATAAGATTATTAGTATAAGGTTTTATATCATTTATACTCTTAATGAATCTCAGGCATTTAGACAGATGGGAGAAAATAAACTTAAGAAATTTTGTTTCTTTGTTCTTTAAATCATTAAATCTTAAAAGCAAATATTTTAAAACTGTGGTCAAATGAAGAAACTAAATGTGGTATATACATACAATGGAATATTATTGAGTCATAGAAAGAAATGAAGTTCTGACACATGCGACAACATAGATGAACCTTGAACACATATTGAGTGAAATAAGCCAGTCACAAAAAGACAAATATGTACGATCTCACTGATATGAAATAATTAGAATATGCAAATTCATAGAATCAGAAATTAAAATATAGGTAACCAGGGGCGGGGATTGAGAGTGGGGTGTTTATGCTTAATTGGTACAGAGTTTCTGTTTGGGGTGATGGAAAACTTTTGGTAACGGATGGTGGTGGTGGTAGCACGGCACTGTGAGTGTAATTAACACAACTGAATTGTCATACTTGAAAGTAGTTAAAAGGGGAATTTTAGATCATATATATGTTACCAGAATAAAAATTAAAAAAGAAAACACAGAACTGTACAACAGAAAGAGTGAACCTAATGTAAACTATGGACTATAGTAATGATATAATTAAAATAATATTGCTTAATCAATTATAACAAAGGTACCACATTAATGCAAAATGTTAACAATAGGGAAAATTGCATGTGCGGGGAGGGAGTAAATTGGAAATCTGTTTTTTTAATGATTTTTCAGTAAACCCACAGCTGCTCTAATTTTAAAAAATTACAATTGTATCTTCAATTTTAATTTTTTGTTCCTGCTTCTAAGTATTTGACTCAATGGAAGCATGAGAGGGAGCACTTTTATCCTAAAAGGGACAAGTTAAAATTTGATGTGTTTCCCTGGCACATAGCATTTGCCTTTTAATGAGAATAAAAAAAAAAAAAAAATATATATATATATATATATATATATATATATGTTATTCTATACGGGTTAACAGTATTCTTTTAAGACCTTGTATGTTTGCCTTACATGAGCATATAACTTTAATTTGGTCACAGAATAGAAATAAAGAATTTACAGACAGAAAAGTGAACAAAAAATTTTATGCATTGCAACAATGTAAAAATATATTGTCAGATAACAAAGGAATTATTATTTCTACTTTCTGGATAAAAGAGAAAACTGAGTTAAATATCTGAAGCATGGAACATAAAACAACATCATTGTAAATGTCAATATTTATGACCTCATGGGATGGTGATTCTAAAAAAACAAGTTCTAATAAAAGTTTGAAACAGACAACCATTTTTATAGCTTGACAATTTAAATCACGGAAATACCAAGTTTTCTTTGACTTCTAAAATTTTTACTCCATATGATGGTGAATGCAACAAGGTTATAAACTGGCAATCATAAGTACAATATACTGTACAAACTCAAAACATTCATATTGTCTTCTACTATTCCCCAGTAAGCATTCCTATTTTCTATCTCCTGCTGTCAGTTGTAGGGTTGGTATGAACTTTAATCAGTTAATGGATAACTGATACTAAAAAAAGATAAAATATATCTATCATTAAGACAGGCTTCTGATAATGGAGGCTCGTTGTTAAGAATCAAAAGGATTTTCTCAACACTCTGTCCCATAATTGGCGTTGGCAGGGTCTGTGCTCTGCCTTGCCGTATGACAATGTTATTCTTGCATTCCGATGCATTTTCTTAGTTCAGCTGCAGTTTTTTCCAGGTGTTGAATGTTCCATTGCCATTGTCTTCTATTTGATTGAAGCTTGTTCATCTGACAATGCAAACGCTTAAGAATTGCATCATACCTCTTATGTTGTACCTATTAAAATAAGAGTATACATCAACAGAGCTTGTGAGGGATAAATATTAAACAATCATGAAGGATATGTTGACTGCTCTAAAGAGTCAAGCCTTGATTAGAAATTATTCACTGTAAATAATGATGAAAATAAAAAATAAACAGTAATTATATGATAACTATTTACTCAGCACTTATTACATGTTGGAGTCTGTGGTGGGAGCTTTTTACATATAATTAAATTCTCATAACACCCTATGGTATGGTTATTATTATCTCCATTTTTGGGTGAAGAAATTGAATAGCAAAGAGTTTAAGTAATTTGACCAAGGTTTCACAGATAGCAAGTGATAGTATCTGGAATTCGAACCCAAGTAAAGCCCTGATGGAGTGCCTTCTACTCATTCAAGTAGTTACAAATAAATAGATGGTTTCATTCCTGTATCCAGTACTTTACTGAAACATAGACTCATAGATCTAAAAGATCAGAGGATATCAAATGGTTCATTCCCCTGCCATTAAGTAGATCAGTATTTATGCTGAACCAGATGATATTACAATGGAAGGCAATGAAGAAGAGAGTAAAGGGCAAGGGTTTTGGTCTCAGACCACAATAAAGTAAAAAAAAAAAAAAAAAATTCCCTGATGTTAGTGTTGGCTAGATTAAGAACACTCACTCTTTATTTTTGTTCACTCTTCTTTTTTAAACAGCTTTACTGAAATATAATTCACATACCATACAAGTCACCCTAAAGTACACAATTCAATAGTTTTTAGTATATTCACAGAGTTGTGAATCACCGCCACAATACATTTTAAAAGCATTTTCATCACTCCAGAAAGAAACACGGTATTCATTAACAGACATTCCCTTGCCCCTTGCCCTTCTCCCAACACTAGGTAAACATTAATCGCATTTCTGTCTCTATAGATTTTTCTTTTCTGGACATTTCTTATAAACAGAATCATACAATATGTGGTCTTTCATAACTGGCTTTTTTCACTTAGCATAATGTTTTCAAGCTTCATCCACATTGTAGCATGTATCAGTACTTCATTTCCTTTTAATTGTCAAATATTCCATTGTATGATAAACCACATTTTATTTATTCTTTTATCACTTGGTAGACAGTTGGGTTGTTTCTACCTTTGGGCTATTATGAATACTGCTGCTATGAACATTTGTGTAAAAGTTTTTGTGTGGATGTATGTTTTCATTTCCCTTGAATATGTGCCTAAGAGTGGAATTACTGTGTTATATGGTAACTCTTGTTTAACTGTTTGAGGACCTGCCAGACTGTTTTATAAAGTGGCTACACCATTTTACATTCCCACCAACAATGTGTGAGAATTCCAATTTCTTCATGTCCTTGACAATACTTGCTATTATCTGAATACTTTTTATTATAGCTATCCTGGTAGGTATGGGGTGATATATCATTGTTGTCTGATACCCACTCTTAAACGAGCAGATAAAAGAATAACAGGGCTGGGAGAGTTACCTATTCATTCTTATATTTATTTTAGGGAGTGCTTTATGCAAATGTAAGCCAGAAGTTGGTTCTAGGTCAATTCAAAGAAGAACCAATTTGTCAAAACACCAATTCACCAAATTTATCAAAATAACAGATTTGCCAAAAATAAGTTTACAACCTTAAGAGGACTTTAGGGAGCCAAGACTCTGGGTTTCTGTGGACTCAAGACTCTTCCCCCTGATGTCTTCCCTTCTCTCTATCACCTGGCTCAGCTTTCCTTTCTACCAGGATGGAGACAATCTAAGCATTCCAAAATACTGTTATGCAAATAAAGTGAAAATTTGTCAAATAAAACTTCATATAAATTACTATAAGCTTTTTATGCTTTATCTTTTTGTTAATTCAGGTAATTCAAATTGATGAATGAGGCCTAAAATGTTGCTATGTTGGCAAAAAAAAAGAAGGTGATTAGAAATAAATTAGTATAAACTGAAATATTCTCATGTTAAATGATGAAACTGTATTCAAAAGAACATTTTTATACATTGAATATATTCAAGAGGATATACATCTATTGATATATAGCCACTGAATATATCTAATAAAATATATTCATAATGAAAATACAGTCACTAAATATGCTTGTATTCATGTTCTAGAAAGAACTAGACCATATTTTTTGTTAAAAAACAAATTCAGTCAATTGCAAACTGGTAAGCTTCTAAAATTAGTCTTCAGTAGTTAAACTATGAATACACAATGGATCAGAGTAGAGAAGCAAAAGGTCCCCTTATTGGGACTTTAGATCACCAGGCACAGCAAGGTATCCCAGAAGGTACTACTATATCTAAAGAAAGAATATATGATCACAAGGAGTTTGCAAAAAAAAAAAAAAAAAAAAAAAAAGCAGCATAAAAATAGGCAAGTGAAGGAGGCATGTGTTGGTTATTCCCACCCTGGTACTGTCTATCTGACAAATACAACCTTGTGATGGAGGTTGGCTCCTGGAGCACCTAGAGCCAGAAGCCAAGAACAGTCAAATGCAGACGATGGACTTTCTTTCCATGCTCACTAATCCACCTTGTGATAATTTGGCTTCCAATGTAGTTTTACTACAGGGAGAAAAAGCACCCACTGATGTAAGTTACCTGATTTCCTTGAGGGTTTTGTTTATTGTTGTGAAGCAATAACACAGCATTTGAGTTTTATACATCAGTTTTTTGTGAATGGCACTAGCATCTCTCCATGTCTACACAACTCTGGGACACTAACAAGATTGGGTTTCTAAGCCCACAAGGCAGTTTGGGGTTAGAGACGACTTCATAAAGACAAGTAGCTTCTTGTGAGCCTTTTTGAAGGCCAGCCATTTGTTCAGCCTTTATTGGTAGTCTTCTGACTTTGACATGTGGTTCTGTAGAGAATATAGCTTTTTTTGCTTCTAGGAAATGGATGGGTTACCATCTGTAATTGTTAAACTCACGTGTCAACTTGGCCAGGTTATGGTGTCCAGTTGTTTGGTCGAGTGAGCACTGTTCTGATTACTGGGAGGATATTTCATGCATTTAAATCATTCAGTCAGTTGTTTGCATCTATGGCTGATTACTTGTACAATCAACAAGGGAGACTGCCTCCGGCAATGAAAGAAGTCTCATCCAATTAATTGAAGGCCTTAAAGAGAGAGCTGATGATTTCAGCAGACAGAAGCCAACAAGCTTCTAAGGGGGAATTCATCAAAATCTTCATATGAGTTCCCAACTTAGGGCCTGCCTTACAGAATTCAGACTTGCCAATTTCTACAGTTGTGTGAGCCAATTCCTATAAAAAATCTCCTAAGATTTACACAATATATAAATATCCTGTCAATTCTGGAAAACACTGGCTAATACTCTATATTTATTGTTGCCAGCTAGGCAGAAACAAAAAGAGAAGTAGGGGTGGTACCCCAAAAACATTGTGACAAAAAGTGAACAAAGCCCTCAACAATCTAAATACCTCTCTGACCTCAGTTCCTACTAGTTCTCTTCATTTCCTCCACGCAGACACACTGCACTTCCACTTCCTAAACCGAGGCATGTTTCCATCGTAAGGCCTTTGCATTTGTTTTTCCTAGCTCCTTCACTTCTTTCAGGTTTTTTGCACAAGGGACCTTTTCAGTGAAGCCTTTCTTGGCAACAAGTTCTAATACTTCATTTTCTCTCTTTCCATACTACCCACAACATTACATATTCCCCTTTTCTGCTCCAATTTTTTCCTTAACCCTTATCTTTATCTAACACGCTATATATCTTACTTATATATCTTCTTTGTTTGTCTCCCCATCTAATATGTAATTTCCATGATGACAGGAATTTTTATCCATCTATTTTGTTCACTACTCCATGGTCAGGGCCTAGAAGAGTAATCAGCACGTGATAAAAGCTCAATATATGTGTTGAAAGAATTAATGTTAAATAAATGAATAAAATGAGACAGTTTTTTTGCAAGCAAGTGGCTTAGAATTACACAGCTCTAAGACAGTTCATTGAAATGCTACTCTGTTTTGAGAATATTATATAAAATATATTGCTAAATTCTGTATTGTTCAGAATTTCACAATATATCTAACAAACTCTTGATGTTACATGAAGAAAACACTGCACTTAAAAGATCTGGAGCTCATTTTCTGGCATTTGAACATATCATTTAATTTCTCTTTGCTTCACTTGTATAATCTAAAATGTATGGTCAAATATTCTTATGGAGTTATAAAATATTTTTATGGATTTCTAAGTGTGCAGTTCAATAACTTTTGACAAATTTATACACCCATGTTGTGTGTCTATAGTTCATTTTTTAATGCTGAATTGCATTACTTTATATGAATATACTACCATTGGTTTATCCATTTTCCTTTTGAGAGAATTTGGTAATGCTTCTCGTTTGGAGCTATTATGAATAATATCCATATACATAAACAAGTTTTATTGAAACATATGTTTTCATTTTTCTTGAGTAAATATCTCTAAGTAGAATCACTGAGACATAGGGTAGGTATATGCTAACATCTTAAGAAACTGCCAAACCACGTTCCAAAGCAGTTGCACCATTTTGCAATGTCACCAGCAATGTATGAGATTTCCAGTTGATCCACACCCTTGGCAACATTTGGTCTTATCATTCATTGTAACTTTAGCCATTTTATTGGGTGTGAAATGGTATCTCATTGTGGTTTTAATTTGCATTTCCCTGGTGGTTATGGATGTTGAGTACTTTTTCCATATGCTTATTGGCTGTCCTATACATTCTTTTGTGAAGTTTTTGTTCAAGTCTTTTGCACACACACACACACACACACTTTTTTTCCCCCAGCGGTTGTATGTTTTTGAATTATAGGAGTTCCTTATATATTCTGGATGCATCCCTTTGTTAATATATGTATTTCAGATATTTTTTACGCCTTCTCTGATTTTGCCTTTTCATTTTCTTAATGGTCTCTTTTGAAGAACAGAAGATTCAAATTTGAAGTCCAGCATACCAACTTTTTCCCTTTATGGCTTGTAGATTTTGTGTCCTAAGAAATATTTTCTTAACCCAACACAGTGAAGATATTCTCTACAGTTTTTTGAAATTTTATAGTTTTGATTTTTACATTTAGATCTATGATTCATTTCAAATGAAGTGTATGCTGTGAGGTATGGATAGTGGCTCATTGTTTCCATACAGATATCC
This sequence comes from Tolypeutes matacus, assembly GCA_026826555.1. NCBI lineage: Eukaryota > Metazoa > Chordata > Mammalia > Cingulata > Chlamyphoridae > Tolypeutes > Tolypeutes matacus. The sequence goes on from JAKSZT010054334.1 coordinate 58,075,416, forward strand.
AGTTGGTCCAGCACCATTTGTTAATAAGACTTTCCTTTCTTTCTTGAATTACCTTGATAACTTTGTCAAATTGACAAAATGTGATTGGTTTCTGAACTTGTTTCTGTTCAGTTGATCTATGTATAAATTCTTTCACCAATACTAGGCTTTCTTGATAATGTTAGTTAAAATAACTCAACATCAGGTAGGGTCAGTCCCACAACTCTGTCATTCTTTTGATATTGTTTTGGCTACTAGATTCTTTGAATTGTTATATAAATTTTAGAATCTAGCTTATAAACTTCTACTAAAAATATCTACTGGAATTTTTATGGGATGGTATTGAACTTATAGATCATTTAAGGGGGAGCTGATATTTTAAAAATATTGACTTTTGTAAACCATGAACATGGTGTATCCTTCTGTTTATTTAGTATTCTTTAATATCTCAACAATATTTTTATTGTAGAAGTTTTGCGTAATTTCTCATAAAATTTATTAGCAACTATTTTAGTTTCCTAGCTGCTAAAGCAAATACCATACAATGGACTGTTTTAATAACAGGAATTTATTGGCTCATGGTTTTAGAAGCTTGGGGCCTTGTTTCTTCCCGGGGTATCTTCTGGCTGACTGGCAATCTTTGAGGTTTCTTGGCTTTTCCATCAGATAACAATGCATATATATTTATATATCATTTTACAAATGTTTGTATGTATTGTGAGAATTTTGATTTTTACCCATAATAATAAAATAAATAAATAAATAAAAATAAAAAAAATAAAAAAAATAAAAAACAATGCACATGGCAATGTCTTCTCTTTTCCTCTGGGTTCTATTGGTTTCCAGCTTCTGGCTGCTTCCTATGGCTTCTCCCTCTATCTGACTTTCACTCTGTTAATAAAGGATGCCAGCAATATGGATAAAAATCCAACCTAATTTAGTTGGGCCACACCTGAACTGAAGTAACATCTTGAAGAGATCCTATTTACAACGGGTCCACATCCACCAGAATGTGGACCAAGGCTAAGTACAGAATTCAATTCGCATTAGCAAGTATTTGATGTTCTTCCATGCTATGAAAAGGGTTTTTATTCATTTCACTTTCCAATTTTTATTGCTATTATATGGAAACTATATAGAAATAAAATTGATTTTGGTATTTTGACCTTTTATCCTGTGACCTTAGTATATTCACTAAACAGTTTTGTCTTTTAGAAGATTGCTTAGTTTTTTCTACATAGTCATATGTGAATAAAGACAGTTTTGCTTCTTTATTTCCAATCTTTATGACTTATAGTTATTTTTCTCTTGCCTCAGATCACTGATCAGGAACTCCAGTACAATGTTGAGCAGAGGAGGTGGAAATATTGAAAATTTTACTAGCAAACATAATGCTATTATCTGTAAGTTTCCTTCCATTATTAATTTGCTTTTATTTATTATTGTGAATGGGTGTTGAAATGTATTAGTCTAAAGCCATTTATGTAACTGTTAATTTAATTATATTGTTTTATCTCCATTTTGTTAATGTGGTAAATTACATTTTTTGATTTTTGAAAGTTGAACCAACCTTACATTCTTGGGATAAACCGCATTTGATCACGATATATTAGCCTCTTTATATATTGCTAAAATCAATTTGCAAATATTTTGCCAGGGATTTTTGCATCTATGTTCATGAGGTAAATTGGTCTGTAATCTCTTTTCTGTAATATTTTGTCAATTTTTTTTGTATCAGGGCTATACTGGCCTCCTAAAATGAGTTGTGAGGAGTTCCCTCTTCCATTGTCTGAAAGGGTCTGTACAGAATTGGTGTTATTTCTTTCCTAAATGTATAATAGAATTTATCAGAAAGTTATGTCACTCTCAAGCTTTCCTCATGGGGAGAGTTTAATTATGAAATGAATTTCACTGATTTCTACCACACACCAGTTATAAAGCTTAATTTGAAATCAATCATAGGCCTAAACATAAAAGTAGTTTCTTCTTGTGTTAGTATGGCATGTGTGTTTTTTAAGTTATTTGTCCATATCATCTAAGTTTTCAAATTTATTGGCATAAATTTGTTCATAGTAGGTCGTTATTACCCTTTTCAGTCTATAGCACCTGAAGTGATGTCCCTACTAGTCTCTGTCTCTTTGCTTGATCAGTATTGCTATGAGTTTATAAAGTTTATTAGTCTTTTAAATTTTGGGCTTTATTGATTTTCTCTGTTTTCTATTTTATTTATTTCTGCCTTTTATAATTTCATTCCTTCTATTTAATTTTGGCTGAATTCATTCTTATCTGAAAGAGGAAGCTTAGATAATTTATTTTGAACTTTTTTTCTTTTTCTAATATAGGCATTTAAATCTGTAAATTTTCCTCTGAACATTGCTTTAACTACATCCTACAATTTTTCATATGTTATACTTATTATCATTCAATTTCAAATATTTTCTAATTACTTTTGTGATTTCTTCTTTGACTCACAGGTTATTTAGAATTGTAATGTTTTATTTCCAAATGTGTATATATTTTCTAGCTATCTTATTGTTACTCATTTCTAATTGAATCCTACTGTGATCAGAGAATTTCATATTCTTTGAAATGTATCACCTAGTATATTATCTATCTTGATGAATGTTCCATGCGCTCTTGAAAATAAAGTGTAATCATTAATTTTTAGATGGAGCATTCTATAAATGTTATCAAGGTTAGTTTGGTAGATAGTTGTTCAAATCTTCTACATGCTTATTGATTTTTTGTACTGTTCTATCAATTACTTATTAAAGGTTGATAAGATCTCCAATATGATTGTGGATTTGTCTCTTTCTTTAGTTCTGTCTGTTTCTATTTATGTAATTTAAAACTCTGTTATTAGGTGCATACACATTTGGGATTCTTATTCTTTCTGGGTAAATTGATTGACCCTCTTTAACTTTGTTTATTGTCCATATCTTAAAATATTCCTTATCTAATATTAATATAGACACATCCAGATTTCTTAGAATTGGTATCTTCTTAGTTTATCTTTTTACTTTATAATCAAAGTACATCACATGTGAAGAGGTTATGCTTACAACTTGTTTATTTTATCCAATCTGATAATCTCTACCTTTTATTCTTTTTCTTTCCCTTTTAATTGCAGTGTTTGGCCCATTTACATTTAATGTAATTATTGATATGTTTGGGTTTAATAATTACATTAAATGTATTTAATATTAATTTTCAATTAGTCCCTTTTGTTATTTTTCTTTCTTCCTTCTTTTCTGACTTCTTTTGGGTTAATCAAGTGTGTGTGTGCGTGTGTGTGTGTGCACGCGTTTTAAGTTTTACTGAGGTATAATTAACCTAAAATGCACAGATATTAAGGGTTAGGTTCAATGAATTTTAGAAATTATATATACACATATAACACCTACCATAATCCAGATATATATAATAATTTCATCATCCCAGAAAATTCCCATGTGCCTATTTGCATTTAACCCCAACCCCTACATCAAATTCATCCCAGAGTAACATTTTATGATTTTAATCACTATAAATTAAATTTTAAGAATATGAAATGCTTCACGAATTTGTGTGTCATTCTTGTGCAGAGGCCATGCTAATTTTCTGTGTATTGTTCCAATTTTAGTATATATGCTATTGAAGCAAGTACAATCAAATGTTTTTAATGGTTCCATTTGATTTCCCCCTTTGTCTTTCTAGCTATACTTAGCTGTATTTTTAAAATTAGCTTCTCTAAGAAATTCTGTATGTATCCTTAATGTGTCAAAATCTATCTTGAATTATATCACTTCACATAAAATGTAAGAACCTTATAACAAAATGCTATTATTGAAATCTATTTTACTTCTACAAGTTATAAAACCCCAAATACGTTATTGTTTTTGTTTTAAAGAACTTTTTTTAGCATTTATTGTAGGGAAGTCTACTAGAAAGAATTCCATCAGCTTTTTATTTTTAGGTATTGGGGCCAAGGATTGAAACTGAGACCTCGCATGTGGAAAACCGGCACTCAACCACTGAGCCACACAGGCTCCCCTGAGTTGGTTTTTTGTTTGTTTGCTTGCTTGTTGTTTTGCTTTTGTTTTTAGGAGGAACCAAGAATCAAACCCAGGACCTCCCATGTGGGAAGCAGGCACTCAACCGCTTGAGCCATTATCCGTTCCCTTATCAGCTTTTATTTGAAAATTTCTTTATTTCACCTTCATTTTTTAAAGATATTTTCACTGGATATAGAATTCTTGCTCAAAAACATTTTTTTTTTCTTGAGCAGTTTAATGATGTCTTCCATTTTTTACCAAGTCTTCATTGTTTCTGATTTTTAAAAAATCAAATATTAGTCTCACCATTGTTTTATGTATATATTTTTTCGTGGCTGCTTTTAAGATTTTTCTTTATATACTGAATTTCTTGAATCAGTAAGTTATTTTTATCAATCAATTTTGAAAAAGTTGAGGGCCAATATTTCTTCAAATATTTTTCTGTTCCATTTTCTCTATCAGCTCTCTTTCCAGGACTTTATTACACATGTGTTAGATGGCTTAATATGGTCACACAAGTCATTGGAGTTCTATGCAATTTTTTCAAAAACTTTTTTCTTTTTCTCTATGTGTTTCTTTGGATGACTTCTTATTTCTCTTCAAGTTAAATAGCCTGCCTTTTGTTGTGTCTAATTTGCTGTTAATTTCATGTAATATATAAATATTTAACATTTTATTTTTTTCAGTTGTAAGATTTCCATTTTGTTCTTTTATATGATTAAAATTCCCTCTCTTTACCCATTATATACATCATTACAGCCATCTTTCCTGTAGAATCTTTAACATATTTATCAAAATTTTAGTCCTTGTCTAACAATTTCAGAATCATCTGTGGTTCTGTTTCTATTGCTTAATTTTCTCTTAGCTATGAGTAATAGTTCTGTTTCTTTAAATGTCTACTAATGTTTTATTATTACCTGAACATAGTGCATATATTGTAAAGTCTGAATTCTGCTATCTTCCTCTGAAATGTGTTGATTTTCTTCCGTAAGTTAAATTACTGGTGGCTCATCTTGAACTTGTGAGACTTTGTTTTAAACTTTTGTTATACTGGGTCTATTTCAGTTTTTTCCTTAGGCCTAGGCCTTAGTCATTAGTACAGTTCTATCTCATTTCTTAGTTCTGAATGCAGTCTTTACTCTTAAACCCCTTTTGGGGTTTCAATGGAATCCCAGATAGCCAGAAGTTGGGGTTTTGTTTTTGTTTTGTTTTTTATTTTGAGATACCAGGACTGGGGGTTGAACCCGGGACCTTCTATATGGGAAGCTGGTGCTCAATCACTGAGCTATACTGGCTCCTGGCCAGAAGCTTTTTACCAAGCCCCTCTAACATGGCAGGACTCAAAGTCTAAACTCTGTTCCCCCTTAGTGGGAAGATGCTGATAGTTGTTGTTTTTTCACTGTACTCCTTGGGGTCTTACCTCCCATGCATGTGTAGTTCAGGTTACAATAAAGGATTTGAAGGGAATTAATATGCAGATTTGGGGCGCCCAATAAGGCCAAATTTAATATTTACCCAACAAGCCTCATTGGGAGGGTGATAAGAATCAAAAAACAGTAAAAAGAGATTGCAAGTATAAGATGATATTATTATTATTATTATTATTATTGTGCCTTTATTCATTAAGAGAAAGTATTAAGTAATAGAAAGAGCATGGGCTTTATCTCATGATCCAGTATTCTACTTCCTGGTGCAAAGGGCAGGTGTACAATGATATGTTCACTACAGCATTATTTTAAGAGTAAAAATTGGAAACCATTTAAATGTTGTGGCATGGTTAAATAATTTAAGGTACATTCATACTGTGGGATATTATGCAGCAGTTAAAAAGAATGACGTAGGTCCATCCATATATACTAATATGAAAAAAAAATCTATGAGACAGATTGTTAAATAAAGCAGTTTTAGAATTAGACTTCAAGAATATTCACCAAATACTGGTTGCCATTAGTGAGAGGTGAGAATAAGGGAGAGAGCAATGGAATGGGAGGTGGTGGTAAAAGGAAATATAGCCTTTCCTCTAATTTTTAATCTTTTTTTCCAGGAGAATATATTCCTATAAAAATGGAAACAATTTTTTTTTTAAAGATTAGGAGAAATAGAGTCTGACAGACTTGGATTCATATCCAACTCTGCCAATTATAATTAGCTGTATAATCTTGTGCATTATTTAAATTTTCTGAAATTCTGTAAAATGAGAATTTATTATTTTACTATGAGAATTTAATTGGGATAGCCTATGTAAAGTATTTGAAACCTACCAGGCACTCAACAAATAATAATAGATCTAGTCATACTGACATTTCTTCTTTAAATAATACAGAATAATTTGTTACCATGTTAAATGGCAATCCATCTGAATAATTCTTAATTTATGTCATCAACTTTTAAACCTGTGCTTCTTTGGATTTTTCTCATAGGACCAGCTTTCTAGTTGCATACACATTTCTGAGGCTGACCTCAATAAGTGAACACATTTGTTAACTGTGTTGCTGCATGTGCCAAGTCAAACATAATTTATACCTGATCCCTAATAACTCTGAAAGCACTGCCATTTTTTCCCCATCCTTTTAAATTTGGAGTCAGATTTTACAAAATTTGGGCAAGAATAAGCCATCGATGAATCTCAAAATGCTTTGTACAATGTTATAACAAAATATTGCTTGCAGCACTTATCACTTGCTAAAAACTTCTTAACTGCTCTAGTCTCTCTTGCCTGAAAACTCTTGGATTTGGCAAACAACAATTTTTTTTTCTTGGTTTGAATTCAAAATCACTGATTGTTGCTTAATGCTTTGTATTTGAAGCTTTGTGCTTGTATGCTTTGTATTTTGCATCCTCAATATTTCATCAATGACTCATGGCTTATCTATATTCTCCTCTCTCTGATCTTTAATTCCCCTCTTCCAATATATATACAGATAAACAGACAATAGGCAGGGGTAACTATTTTGTTATAACTATTTGGAAATGTTTATCTCATTCAGATATATCCTAAACTATATAAAAATTATTTGGCAGAAAAACATGTGAAATTAAAAAACTATTATTTTTTCTTAACCAAAAAATGTAAAAAGCAGCATTAATATAAAAACTAAAACATACAAAGCACAAAATGTTTGGCAGCATTAAAGATTAGATAAAAAGAATGCTGTGGTTCAGGCAAAAGGTGACCATGAACTGTATGTACAAAAGCCATGGCTAAAGACATTCAGCAGGGATAGAAAAAAAGGTTCAAAAGATGAAATAAGTAATAAAAATATTCTGGTATTTGAATTTACCCTCCTTTAAAAAGCTGGTTGTCTTCAGAAGGAGATTACTTATATTAGTCTTAAGTCTCATCAAGGGATAACTTCAATTATTGAAAAAAATGCAACATTCTCAAGCCAATGGTGTGGCTGTATTTGTCCTTCAGTTTATAACTTAGTAGTTTATATAACTTGGTATCTCTAGATTCTTAAATTTTCATTTATTTTAACTATAATATTGTTATGGAATTGAAGACTACTTTAAAATGTATTAGAAGCAATAGAACTAAAATTAAAAAGCACAAAAGAATCTTAATAAAGTTATCCTTTTATGAAAGCTTAAAAACTGTTAATTAAATTTCAGGACAAGAAGTTTTATGATGAAAACATTAAAATATGGAAGTCTTAAGCTCAGTGACATATCATCTAAATCTAATCATTGATGGCCATTTACATTACCCTTTACCACCAAAAATGCCCCTTTATACTTCGGCTTATGATAAGATGGGGTAGATGTACTTTTCCCTATTCTTCCTGCTAAGCACAAATAAAAACCCATAAAACAAACATAAGAAGCTTCTGAAGGGTGGAGAGACGAAAGCATACTGGCTAGGAAACTCAAAAACCAAGGAACAACATGGTGGTGAGTTCCTTGAGGTTTCTTTTTGCCTCATATATCCAAGACTGGATACTGGAGAAGCCAGCAACCTGGAAACACCAACAGGCACAGACAATAAAAGACCCAAGAAAATCCTGTTCTCTAGCTAAAGGACATGGAAAAGGGCAGCCTAGCAAGAGAGAAAACTTTAAGGCAGTAACTGCTCTACTCAAATCAAACAGCATAGACAAAACTACAGCCTACCACTATCTGCACCAGGAAAAGTTGACTGGAGAGGCTAAACTTATACCTTTACTAGGCTATCGTGGGGTGCCCCAAACTCTGGTTGGGTTGGTGTCAGAGATGGCTGAATGGGGAGTCAGGACTTTCATTCCCACCAGACAGTAGCAAGCCTCACCCCACAGTATCAATGGAGCCCATAAGGCAGGCCTGGACTTCCACCCCTATGCAGTGATAATGATACACCCTTCCTACTCCTTGCTAGGGGAATGTCAGAGGAGGTTTGGTGGAGAGTCAGGACTTTTACCATCACTCAGCAGTAATAAGACCAGTCTCCCACTGTGTCAGTAGAGCCACAAGGGGAGTAGAAATGAGGAGACCCCTTCACAGCCAGGGTGGTATCAGCAGAGGTCTAGAGGGCAGCTTGAATTCCAACTCCTGCCTAGCAGTAACAAGGAGCCCTTTCCCCCTCCCTAGGTATGGATGGAGACTTAATGGAGAACCTGGACTTTTAACACCAACTGTCAGTAACAAAGATACAGAGTTATAAAACCTAATACCCCAAATGTTCAGATTATAATAAAAACAATTTTTCATAGAAAGAACCAGGAGAACATCAAACTGAATGAGAAAAGATGATCAAAAGACACTAACAACAGGATAATATAAATGTTAGAATTATCTGACAAGGATTTTAAAGCAGCTATCATAAATATTCTTCACTGAGCAGTTACAAACATGCTTGAAACAAATAAAAAAAATAGAGTCTCCTCAAAGGAATACAACATATAAAGAAGAACCAAATGGAAATTTAAGAATTAAAAGACACAATAACCAAAATGAAAAATTCAATGGATGGGTTCAACAGCAGAACGGAGGACAGAGGAAATAATCAGTAAATTGGAAGACAGAACATTAGATATTATCTAATCTGAACAACAGAGAGAAGATAAACTTAACAAAAAAAAAGTGAATAGCACCCCAAGGGCTATAACAAAAGATCTAACATTTGAGTCATCAAAGTCCAGGAAGAAAGAGTGGGACTGAAAAAGTATTCAAAGAAATAATAGCTGAAAAAAATCCCCAAATTTGGCCAAAAACATAAACTTGCAGAATCAAGAAGCCAAGAGAACATCAAACAGAATAAATCCAAAGAGGTCCATGTCAAAACACATCATAACAAAACTTCTAAAAACAAAATACAGAGAAAATCTTAAAGGCGGCAAAAGGAGGAACAACTATTCAAATGACAGTGGATTTCTCATCAGAAATCATTGAGGCCAGAAGGAAGTGGTGCAACATTTTTCATATGTAGAAAGAACTGTCAACCCAGAATTCTATATCCAGCAAAAATATCCATCATGAATAAAAGGAGAATCAAGATATTTTCAGAAGAAGGAAAACTTGGAGAATTTGTTGCCAGCAGACTTAGCCTAAAAGAATGGACTTAGAAGTTTTCTAAACAGAAAAGAAATGCTAAAATAAGGAATCTTGGAACATTAGGGAGGAAGAAAGAACATGGTGAAAGCAAAGATATGAGTAAGTACAATAGATTTTCCCTATCTTTTTGAATTTCATAAATTTTTGACAGTTGAAACAAAAATTCTAACACTATAGAAAACAGCTAATCAATGAATGTAGGAGAAATGTTTAAGATAATCATTAATTATAAATGGAGGAAGGTAAAGAGATGTAAGATAAGGGAAGGTTTCTATATTTCACTCAAACTGGTAAAATGACAACACCAGTTATGTGTATTTAATGAAACACCTAAAGCAATCTATGAAAAAGCTATACAAAGAGAGTAACTCAAAACACTATTAGATAAATCAAAATGAAATTCTAAACAAGTATGCAAGTAATCCACAGGAAGGCTGGAAAAAGAAAATCAAGAAACAAAATATAGATAGAAAAATGGAAAACAAAAAATATACTGGCAGACTTAAGTATTAACATATTAAAAACTATGTTAAATGTAAATGGTCTAAGTACACCAATTAAAAGACAGAGCCTAACAAAGTGAATTAAAAAATCACCAATCTATATGTTGTCTACAAGAAACTCACTTCCAATATAATGATACATGTAGATTAAAATTTAATGGATGGAAAAAGATATAACATGGAAACTTTATTCAAAAGAAAGCAGGAGTGGCTAGATTAATTTTAGGTAAGGTATACGTCAGAGCAAAGGAAATTACCAAGGATAGAAAAGGATGTTACATAATGAAAAAAAGTTCAATCCATGAAGAAGACATAACAAATCCTAAATATATACACAAGAGAGATGCCAAAAATGTGAAGCAAAAACTGATAACTTGAAAGGAGAAATAGAGAAGTCCACAACTATACTTGGAGACTTTAATATCTCTTTCAGCAATTAATAGAACAACTAGACAGAAAATCAGCAAGGATATAGAAGAACTCAACAATACCATCAATCAACAGGATCTAATCAACATTTATAGAACAAGAACACAGAACTCAACAACAACAGAATATATATTCTTTTCAAGCAGCCATGGAACACATACCAATATAGAACACATTTGGGGCCATAAAACAAACTTCAACCCATTTAAAGGAATTGAAATCATACAGAATATGTTCTCTGACCAAATGGGCCCAAACTAAATGATACAATTACTCTCATTATATGAGGCTTAAAAATTGCATTCATTCTCAACTTCTTTTCTCCCGCTACAATATCCATTCTTACTTAGTGGCATTTTATTTTCACTGCTGTATAGTATTCCATTTTATTTATTATACTTATCCTCCTGTCAATGGACACTATGATATTGTTCTCAATTCATGTAGATAACACAATCTTCTATTAACATGGCTTTTTATAGAGATGAACATGAATTTACTTAAGGCATATATTAAGAATAGAATTCATAGCAGCTTTATTCAGATAGCCACAAAACTGGCTACAATCCAAATGTTTATTAAAACATTTTAAAATTTTATTCAGATGGCTAACCCAACTGTAGTTATATTACAATGGAATACTACTCAGCAATAAAAAGAACAAATTACTGACATATGCATCCTCTTTGATAAGTCTCTAAAACATATTGAGCAATAAATGTGAGACACAAATGAGTATATGCTGTATGATCTCATAATTAAGAACAGGCAAAACTAAGAAATAGAATAGCGACTCAAAATCAAAGACATAAATGTAAGGGCTAAAAGCATAAAACCTTTAGAAGAGAATATAGGGGTAAATATTCATGACCTTGGATTTGGTAATGGATTCTTAGATATGACACCAAAAGTAGGAGCAACAAAAGAAAAAAAATAGATAAATTGGACTTCATCAATGAAAGAACACCATGAAGAAAGTGAAAAGACAACTCACAAAGTGGGAGAAAATATTTGCAAATCAAATACCTGATAAGGGACTTGTATCTAGAATATATAAACAACTCTTAAAATTCCATAATAAAAAGACAACCCAATTAAAAGTGGGCAAAGAGTCTAAATTGACATTTCCCCAAAGAAGATAGACAAATGGCCAATAACCATATGAAAAGATGCTCAACAACATTATTCATCAGAGAAATGGAAATCAACACCACAATGAAATACCATTTCACAACCACTAGGATGGCTATTATTTTAAAAATGGAAAAATAACAAGTGTTGATGAGAATGTGGAGAAACTGGAAGCACTGTACATTGTTGGCGGGATTATAAAATGGTGTAGCCACTGAGGAAAACAGGTTTGGTGGTTCCTCAGAAAGTTAAACAAAACTACCACATGACCTGACAATCCCACTTTTAGGTATATATCAAACAGGGACTGAGACACATATATGTACGTTAGTGTTCACAGCAGCATTATTCACAATAGTCAAATGGTGAAAACAACAAAAGTTTCCATCAACAGATGAATAGATTTTTTTAAAAATGTGGAATATACATACAATGGAATATTCAGGCATAAAACTGATATGTTGATACATGCTACAACACAGATGAAACTTGAAAGCAATTATATTGAATGAAATAAGCCAGACACAAAAGGACAAGTATTGTGTGATCTCAATTATATGAAATATCTACATTAAGCTATTTCATAAAGACAAAAAATAATTTAGAGGTTAACAGGGGCTGAGGGAAGGGGGATATAGGAAGTTATTGCTTAATAGGTATAGAGTTTCTGTTTGAGGTCATGAAAAAATCTTGGTAATGGATGGTGGTGATGGTACAATACTGTGAATATAGTTAATATCACTGAAGTGTACACCTAAAAATGTACACTTTAAAATGGGAAATTTGGGTTAATGTATATTACAATAATTTTTTTAAATCCCTCAAAATCAGATAATAATAAGTGCAGACAAGAATTTGTAAATATTGCAATCCTCATACACTGCTCATGGAAATGTAAAGTAAGGCAGTAGCTTTGGAAAACAGTCTGGCAGTTCCTCAAATGATTAAACAATGTTACTATATGACCCAGCTATTCTACTCCTTAGTATATACCCAAGAGAAAAAAATATATATGTCCACACAAAAACCTGTACATGAATGTTCATAGAAATATTATAAATAATAACCAAAAGGTGACAATGTCCATGAACTGATAAACGGATCAACAAAATGTGTATATCCATACAATGGAATATTATTTGGCCATAAAAATAATGAAGTACTGATACATGCTACAACACGGATGAACTTGAAAACATTATTTATGCTAAGTGAAAGAACCCAGTCATTAAAGACCACATATTATATGATGCCATTCATTTGAAAGTCTAGAATAGGGAAATCTAGAGACAGAAAGTAGATTAGTGGTACTTAGAGGTAGGGGTGGGTGTTAGTGGGTAAAAGTGTGATATCTAAAGAGTAGGGTTTTTTTTTTGAGGTGAAGAAAATATTCTAAAATTGACTATGGTGATAGTTACATGTATCTGTGAATGTACTTAAAACCATTGAATTTTATACTTTAAATTGGTGAATTGTGCAATATGTGTATTACATCTCAATAAAGGTATTTTTAAAAATCAGAATAGTAGGTGCCTGAATAAAGGGACACAAGAGAACTTTCTGATGGAAATGTTCTATATCTTGAGTTTAGGTGATGGTAACCCAGGTGTATGCCTATATTAGTCAAAATCCATCAAATTAAACACCTAAAATACCCAAAATCTGTGCATTTACAATTATGACAATCAGTCCTTAATAAAGCATGTTAGCATAAAAAATCCTAGGTGACCTCAAATTCTTTTCCAATATGCTTTTACCAATTACACTCACACCAACAGTGTATTCAGTTGCTCCAGGTCTTATAGACTGTGATATTGCTAATCTGATGGGCTTATATAGGACCTCATGGTGGTTTTAATAAGCAATCCTTTATTAATTGGTTAGTCATTTTTCCATAGTTTTTTGGAATTCATGTTTCATAAAATAAAGCTTTTCATACTATTTAACCACTGATCTACTACTGGCTTGTTTTACATTTTCTCATCTCTTAATCATTTACACGAGTTACAAATATCCTCTCTCAAACTGAATCTTGTCTTTTCTATTGTTATGGTACGTTTCAATAAGCTAGAAACATATTATTGAAAGTAAAAATATCTAATCGTGGTCTGTGTGGGTTTTTTCTTGTCTTTATAAATAAATAATTCTCTGATACAATGGTTGTTTTACCCCTATATTTTCTTCTATCCTCTGGAATAGTTTGTGTTGTGTGTGTGCTTGTGTGTGTAGTATGTGCGGGTGTGTTGTTGAATAGGAATCCAATTTTACTTTATTTTAAAATTTTATTTTTCCATATGGTTAACCTATTTTGTTTGCACCATTTATGCCTGGGTTATTTCTGGATGCTTTTTCCCCATTTCATTAATCATTTTTTCTATTTCTGGGCCAATTACATATTGTCTTACTATTTATAGTTTTATAATAAACCTTGATGTCTAGAAGGGCAAAAATACTCATTTATTTTTATTCCTAGTAAAATACAAGGCAAAATAATGGTATTTCCTAAGGATAATGTTATATAAAGGTGAGGGTTTTTATCTTTTAATTCTTCTGAAACTTTTTTTTTTCGTCGAATTAGTCACAAACAAGTTAAAACATGCATCTTTTTGTTTTCCAAATTAATATCTTAAAGGTGTATTATTTTCTTTATTAGCCTGTAACTGAAAATTCTTTTCTATGTTTTTTCTCCATTCATCTAAACAATTACAGTAGAAGTTTACCAGTGGTATTAAAACACTTCAAAAATTTAGTCTCTCTTTCAATTTTGCCTATCAGGTTTTTAACTTGACTTTTGATAATTGCAAATATAAAGTCAGATAGGTTTAGAATAGCAATAACTTCCATTGTCTTTAACTCTATTTTAAGGAATCTCTGATATCTACCTAGGAATGCCATCATTTGTGGCTATAACAGCCTTTGCTTTCTAATCATTAATCAGATACCAAGTTATTGGTGGAATGAGACCTGGAAGAATTCTAGGCCATGTTTAAATAAGAGTGTATGCTTGTTTTTCTGAATACATTGATATATTTGGATATCTTTGAATGAGGGAGTTTTTTCCAATTATCTATTAATGAATTGGACTTCTCAGTTGCTTTTTGGAGTTCTTTTTTGTTCTCTAGCTATTCTGAGAATTGAGAGTAAACTATGGGAATATAAAAATAGTATAAGTTTAAGAAATGGTTCCCTAAAACTAGATAATTAAAACTTACCTCTATTTCTTTTCTTAATTTTTCTTGTGTCTTTTTTTCTTCCTCAAGAAAACAAGTTTTTTCAGTGATAGATTCTTTTACAGTTATAATTTTATCCTTTAGCTTCATAATGTCTTCCTGTGTGTTTATAAAATTTAAAACATACAAGTCAAAGAATGGTCAATATAAATCCAAGATTTATATAGTGTTTCTGTAATTTAAGAAAACCAGCCATCACATTTAATTTTGATAAATAGAATTAGCATATTACTTCTATTTTTAGGTGTACAGAATAAAGAACTATCATTAAACAAGCCAACCTTAGATTTGAAAACAGAACTGAAACCCAAATGAAAATAAGACATAAAAGAAAGTGGTAGTCCTGTGGGCAATTGTCTAGCAACAGTGTAAAGGATACTGTTTAATTCTCTAGGAAGGAACTATAGACATCTTAATTTTGTATCTCCCACTGTCTTCAAAGAATAGTTAAGAGAAATAGAAAAATGATTAAAGTGCAATTATTAATTCATATTGTTTGCATAACAGTATTAGGCAAACTAAATTGATTTGAATTGGTCTAGATCCATTAGCCTTGATGCTATGACTTCAACATTTTTGTGAGTCACATATTCTGCAACAAAAGGATTAATTGTTCACTGTGATTTAATTTGACTACGTATTTTGATAAATCCACAGGGGACTCGGGGGGAGGCTTTCTTTATGCATTTGCACATTTGGCATAGTTGTTACATAACTCATACATTTTTTTCAAGTTTTTAAAAATTGTGATAATAGTTTCTGAATCTAGTTAGAGCACCAATGGGTATTTTATGAATTGGATGATAAATTTCTCATTTAATAAGTGGACTTGCAAAAAAGAAGTAATATAGAAAGTTTTGATAAATGCTATTGCAAACCTGTACTTGTTTTATTCGGTTTCCTTCTGGACCTTGGAGATCTTGCATTAGTTCCTCTTTCATTGTCTTTAGTTTTTTAACAAGATCTCGTTTTTCACGGAGTACAGTCATGAATGACCATTTGCTTTCTACTTCCCCCAAACTATCTTTATATGCTTTTATTTTGGCATAATATACATTATGATTTATCATTTGTTCCTCAAAATCTTCTTGGGCTGCTTCTATGTCAAATTTAAGCTTTACATTTTCTGTATGTAGGGCTTTGATTTGAGTTTCCAGGCCTCCACACTGAAGTTTGGTATTCTCTATGGCAGCATCTTGCTGATAAATCTGCTTCTCTGTTTCTTTCGTTTCTGTAGAGACAGATGCTATTTGTTTTTCAAGCTCATGAAGTTCATTCTGTAATATATTTCAATATTATCATTATTAATTCATGATATTCAACGTGAAAGTCACTGTTTTGATTCATAATGCATGTAGGAAAATCACTTAACATAAAAATATATATTTATCAAATATAGAAAAATTGGTACATAATAGAAAGAAACATGCAATAAAGTAACAAAATTATTTTATTATCTCAGAAGGAACCCAGAGCTATATACTTATTTTTTAATGTTCATCTAAATTCTAAATATTAAATTTTTATATTTTGATTAGCATTTATATGTAAAGGATATTTTACAATCATTTTAATAATATATTTATGGGTATCAAATATACACAATGAAGAAACACACTATGATATAAATCAGGGGTTCTTAATCTTTTTTGTTCCATGGAGCCCTTTGCCAGTCAGGTGAAAACCACGGACCCTTTACTAAGTCCATACTATACTGTGTATTATTTAATAAATATATCACACCCAGACCAACACGTCCCACAAGAATAATGTTTTTTTGAATTTCAATTCAAGCTCATGGACCCCTTGTGAAGAACCCCTGGTATAAATGATAAAGTCCTAGGTTAAGAATCAAAAGACGTAGGTTATAGCTCCCTTACTGCTATTTACTGGTTAGTATTATCATGCCAAATTACCAGATCTCACGTCCTTCATTTGTAAAATGAGTATAAAGATATGCTGGTATTTGGCATTGTTAACTGGTGCTTTCTTATTAATACCCAGGTTTCACACCCACTCTTCTCTGGTTCTCATGTATCTCTGAGCATTCATTCTCAATCTCAATGGTTCATTCAAATATAGATGCTCCTCTGGGTTCAGTCATAAATTCCCCTTCTTACTCTGTATATGCTCCTTGGGTAATCCTACCCATATTTACATCCTGAGCTATGTATATACAGATGATTCACAAAGTATAAGTGGTTGTAGAATTCCAGACCCAGCTGCCACTGGACACCTCAAATTCCTCATGTCAAAAAATCAGACTAATGCCCTGCCCCTCCCTCCAACCTGTCCCAGCTTGAGTCAATTACTATTTCTACCATCACAAAACCTCAATGATGTACAACGATAAGTGTTTATTGCTAATATGACTGGGATCAGCTAGGGTGGCTATGTGGTTCTGCTGATCTTGGTTAGGTTTGCTCAAATATCTGGGAGTTGGCTGGCTGTCAGGTGCAGTTGGCTTCACCTGGGCTGAGGTGTACTGGTTTTTCTTCCTGTGAATCTTCACTGGGCCAGTCCAGACATCCTTTCTCATGAAATGGCAGATGTTGAAGAGTGGAAGCCCAATCAAACAAAAGCCTCTTCAAACTTCTGTTTGAATCACATCTGCTAACATCCCAGCTAGTCACATGAGAATCACGGGATGGGGAAGGATATTATAGGAGGGCATTGCCAAGATACAGATATAGGGTGAGATGAAGAATTGGGTCTGAAAATGCAAATTACTACACCCCTAGATTTCCAAACTTAATGGTCCACTTTGGGAGTCATCGTTATTTCCTCTCTTCTCTTTGTTCTCTATTTCTAATTGTTCATCAAATTCTATAGATCTTCCCACCAAAATAACTCTTTAATACACCCTCCATCCCTCTTTCTTCTATCTAGTATGGTCATCCTCTTTTAACACATTTATAGTTTTGGGAGGGAGACACAATGCTAAACAAGCAGACCCAGTCTATCCCTTTCCTGGCAGAAACAAGAGAGGCAAGTACACTGACAAACACAACATGATGATGAACCTCAATTTTGATCTCCAGCTTTGATATTTCAAATGCCAGTTGACATTTCTATTTGAATGTCTAACTGGCATCTCAACTAAATTTGTTCAGAAAAGAACATTTAATTTATACTCCAAACCTCTTCCTCCCCATCTTCCTAATTTCAATAAACTTCATCACTTTAACGTGGATGCTCAAAAACTTCAAAGTCATTCTTGATTCCTCGCCTTCCCTTACCTCTCCAAATATATTTAACACCCTCCTGATGGATGGTCCTCCAAAATACAATGCCAAATCACTTCTGAGCAATCTTTGTAGCATAGCTTAGCTTCTAACTAGTCTCCCTGTTTCCATTCCTTTACCTTTCCCCAACTAGGTTGCATATATTAGGCAGAAGAATCTTTTAAAACATAAATCACATTGTTTCCCTGTTAAAAACCCTCCAGTGGTTTTTGGTTGCACTTAAAATAAAATTCAACTTCCTTAATATGGCTTAGAAGGCAAATAAGCTCTAGTCCCTATCTACTTTTCCAGCCTTTGCATCTACTACTACTCTCCCCTCTTCCAGCTGGCATTCTGTCTGTTACATGTGCCTAGTTCCTTCACCATTTGAGGGCCTGGAATTGTTGTTCCAGCTGACTTAAAATCCTCTACCCCTAGCTATTATCCATTGGGTCTTTGTCTTTCTCAATTAGGCTTTTTTACTCCTCTGAAGTAATAAATTAACCTGAATCATAAATTAACGACTCATCCTTCCACCCCAGTTACTCTTTATTACTCTACCCTATTGTAAAGGGTAAAGGTTTATTGGTTCAGAAAACTGGTCTATCTTATTTATCACTAAATTCCCAGTATTTAAAATAGTATCTAGCACAAAGTAGGTGCTCAATAACTATTCATTAAATGAGTGAATGAGTGATGTATATAGAATGGTCAGGAAAGAAACACATGCCCTGAGAGCTAGATCAGGTTATGAACTCTGTTGAGCAATATGGGCAGAAATGATATTTCCACTGATTTGACCATCATCTCTTCTCTTTCATGGATTAATGAATAGACTGTTAACTTTTCTCCCTGGTTTTAACCTCTTCCTCCTCCAGTTTATTTCTACCATTTCAGTAGAATTATCTTTCTCCCCACCTTCTCCTTCTTTCTCCCTCTCACTCCTTTTTAAAAAAATAGCCTTTTTGAAGTATAATTGATATAAACAAACCATGTATTTAAATTTTACAATTTGATGAGTTTTGACACACTTATATGGTCATGAGACCATCACCACAATTAGGATAATAAACATGTTCATTACCCACAAAATTTTCTCCCTACAGCTTTGTAATTCATTCCCCCTCCCTACCTCCCTCTTCCCAGGCAACCACTGATCCTCAGTAGGTCCTCAATAAACAGATGCCTTCTATTTATTTTCCTTGCATGATTGTGCTGGTTAGAGCGTCTAGTACCATCTTGAACAGAAGTGGGGAGAGCAGATTTCCTTGCCTTGCTCCTCATATAGGGGAGAAACTATTCAGTGTTGTACCAATAGGTATGAGGTTGACTGTAGGATTTATGTTGATGTCCTATTTTAGATTGAGGAAGTTCTCTTCTATTCTGAGTTTCCCAACAGTTTTTATCAAGAATGGATGCTGGATTTTGTCAAGTGCTTTTTATGCATCTAGAATTTTTTTCTAAAACATAAATGCAATTATTTACTTCCCTCCTTAAAACCCATCAAATACTTCTCATCACCTTTACAATAAAGTCCAAGTTTCTTATGGAAAACCTTCCACCACTTCTCAACACACAACCTAAGCTACACCACCAACAAATACTTCTGATCTATTAATGTCCCAATGTATTTCAATCCTCTGTGAAATGTCTCAAGTTCTTTTTGTCTGGAATATTCTCCTCTCCCTCCAGACACTCCCAGGCACCCTATCATTCAAGTGAACTCCAGCTGTCCTTTAAAACTCCACTGAAACATCACTTCCTTTGTGATCACTACTTTTTGAACACATCTGTGTTATGTTCATTCCTCTATTTTGACAGTACTGCTCTGTATATAATTACTTGTTTGCTTCTTTGTCTTCCTCCCAATAGATGGTGTATTAGCCAGCCAAAGGGGTGCTGATGCAAAGTACTAGAACTTGGTTGGCTCTTATAAAGGGTATTTATTTGGGGTAGAAGCTTACAGTCACAGGACCCTAAAGAGTCCAACTCAAGGTACCATAAGAGGTACTTTCTCAACCAAAGTCACTGGTCACGTGTTGGAGCAAGAGGGCGGGTGATATCTGAAAGGGTTCAGCCTTCCTTCTTCCTCTTAAGGCTCTGTAATCCGAGCTTCTTCCAATCTCAGCTGTAGGTTGGTATAAGGCGCATCTCTCTCCCCAGGGCTCGTTTTTTCCAGGCTCAGGTGCTCTGTTCTCTTCACAAGGTCAGTATAAACTATCAGGTTCATCTCTCTTCCTGGGGCCTCTGCCATGCCTAATGCACTGTCTCTCTTCCTCTGTGTTCTTCTCTGTATATTTACTTCCCGCAGCTCCAGCATCAAAACTAAAACTCTTTCCTCTGCTGTGTAGTTTTTCTCTGTGAGTCTCTGCCCACCAAGGAGGTGGGGACTCAACATGCTACTGATGTGGCCGAATCAAATCTCTAATCATAATTTAATCAAGTAAAAGTGAAACCTCTGAATTTAATACAATCTGAAACAGACCAGTTTATAGACACAATCCAGTATCTATTTTTGGAATTCATAAACAATACCAAACTGCCACAGATGGTGAGCAATGTAAGGATAAGGGCAATGTTTAGCAAAATGTGTAGTAGAAAGTAGGTCCTCAATATAAGTGAAATAAAGTCTGTGAAACCCTTTGAAGAATGAGAAGTTTTACAGAAAATATCTAGAAAGAAATCAAATACATTAATATTTTTGTATTATGTTATATTGCATAAATGTATTCTTTTATAGAAGTGACTAATGTGATGCAAATGTTTATAAGAAATACATGGTAGTATTAGTGTCACCATACTTCTGTTGATACATCAGTATCTAAATCAATGTCATATACTTACAAAAAATAACTCATTTAATCCTGATTAAAAAATCTTATAAGCAGGTCTTATTATTATCTCCATTTTATAAATGCAAGAACAGAGGCAAAGAGAAATTAAATCATGAAACTAGAAGTAGCAAATCTTGTCCTTGAAACTAGGCAACTTGGCTCCAGAACCTATTCTTTTAATTACTATGATATATTTCGTAACAACTTTTATGAAGCACATAATAAAGATAATGTATTCATTTTGGTTTCTTCAGCCAAAGTCACAGAGTTTAGTTAGATCTAATTATGCTGCATGCAAAGACCAAATGTGGCTTCCAGATTCTCTTAGTGGAATTATGAGTATATTATGAAAGGTAAGCAACACAGAGGAAGGCTACTTGAAATGTCCACTGACAACTAGCAACTCACAAGCCATAGCTTTAACAAAACTGGTTTAAAAACTGAACTTTCCTTCAAATCAACATTTTAAGAAAAACAACAACAACAAAAAAAAACTACCAAAATAGAAGTGAATTTAAAATAATTCTATGTGATACCATGAGTTTTATATGCTTATACCACAATTACAATGACAAGGTTAAATTGTTGAATACTGGGAGCATAAAACAGTCCATGAAACTGGAATATAGACTTTACTTAGAGATAACAAAATAATTGAGAGTAAATATGAAAAATATGAATTTAAAATTGCCTTCCCAAATTAAGTATCCTTACTAACTTCCCTGGCACTAATCTAATATAGTTTTGAAGAAATGTTGAAGACTGTATGAAATAAGTTACCTGCAAATGGAACAGAACTTTTTTGTTTTTTTCGATCTCTGATATTTGTGATTGTTGTTGCTTTGCAACTTGCTCTACAGCATCTGTCAATGAAGATGCACCTTGTTTAGCCATAGCTAGACAAAAGAATAAAGTACAAAATGAAAATTAAAATGCAGACATTCTAAGAAAGCTGTGCTTCTATACACAAAATCCTGAAACATTTGATGATTTTTCTCATAAATAAACTAAATTTAGGATTGGTAATCTCTTTCTGACTCTAAACAAATCAAACTCAAATGAAATAATAATAGACATTTCAAAGTTGCCATGCAATGTTATACCTGTTCCATTATAGAACAGTATAAATATTTTGATTGTCCTAATTGTTTTTCCAGACCACTTGCACATAGACTATAATTATAGTGCTACCATAAAAACTACATAGCAATTACAGATGATGAATTTTCATTATAGGCCTTTATTTTCAGGTTGCTATGCCTTTTCTAAACACTGTAGATATTTCTTCCTGGCAGAATTTTATAGCTTCCCTCTTTCTAATTTGCTATCAATTTTAACACAATTATCCTATCATATAACTTTTGTGTTGTTGCTGATCTTTTAATTATTTATGTTGTAAGCTTGCCTCATTACCTTCTTTAGGATGGTCTAGATAGATTTTCTTTGTTGCCTGACATTCTTCTGCGTCTATAATCTCCTTTCTCCCCTTTTTGGTTCACCTTCTTTATTTCTACAAAATAATCTAGGTTGATAAGACTTCACTGTTCTTTGTTTTTTCCTGTTAAGTATTGATGATACTGAAAGTTAACTGTCTAATACCTCACAAGAACGGCGGTGACATTTCATCATTAGTGCCAGGAATTAAAATACAATGCTTAAGTGTGAGACTTTTGGAGGAAAGTAGAACTGTACATGAATCTTGGTTGTACTACTTTTCAGCTGGTATGACCTTGAGTAAGTTCTTAACTTCTTTGATCCCCAGTGTCCTCATCTGTAAAACCTTATAGAGCTGTTGGAATAATTAAAGCAATATAGGTTACATGCTTAAGACAGTCACTTACATTTAGCAGGTGCTTCCAGTACTATCATAAAATAGATTCTGAGACTATAGCCAGAATCTGAGAGATGGTGCCAAGATGGGCTAGCAGTTTCTGCCAGCAGGATAGATGGAGGGAATACAGCACTTCTGTCTAGTCCAATTCTGGCCAGTATAAGACCTAAGCAGATTTATCATCACATCTTGGTCCCTTCTGTATCCAAGAGTAACTGATAAGATGAAGGGGCAGATATTTTTCTCCCTTGGAAGGTGAAGTTGAAAGAATTCCTTCCTCTACTAACCCAGCAAATGAGTGGTGAACTGGCAGAGTCAATGGCCTTACCAGCTTTAGGAAAAAGGGTATTTGATTTTGCCTGTCCATTCCTACACAGAGGAAAATGGTAAAAGTTTGCATGATTAATAAAAGTAGATCAATGTTAATTCTGACATTGGAAATTATCACCTCCTATTTAACATTTGTACATATGGATTTTTTTTCTAAATAGTTGACTTCCTTTTAAAAAATTTTAGTTGAATTTTATAGAACTGGTGAATCTTTCCAAATCATACTAAAGTCATGATAAACTCTGTTAAGTCAAAAGCAGTGAAATATTATCATAATAGCAAGGCATATGTAAGGAAGCCTCCACAAAGAAGTCTGAAAAACCACTTAGTATCTTTCCTAAAGATTGGTTAAATACAAAGTACATGTGCATTAGCTACATTTGTTTTCCAAAAAGCAAAATTTTACAGGATCGAAGCCTGATATACATAAGCCAAAAGAGAAAAAACAAAGTTAAATTGCTTCCTAAATCAAGAGACCTCAAATCTATCTAGAAATATCGTGTCAAGCTAAAAAAAAAAAAAAATCCTGAGAGCTTGACTCAGCCAAGTTAAGGGTTGTCATAATCACCCTTGGGAATTTATGATTCTTTCCTGTCTCTTCATGTCACTTCCTTCCTTCAAAACTCACCTCAAACTTCTCTCCTTCATGAAGCCCTCCCTGACACTGAGCCCTGAATTTATTCACTCTGTTCAGGTATCACACTCTGCCTTTTCTGCTTAACACACACAGCCGCCTCAGATTAGTTCAGATGGTTTCAGGCACTGTGATGAAGCCAAATCTGATTTTCTCTCTAGCTCTTTGTATAGGTTTCAGGATTACAGATTTCACTCTTAATTCTATCTGCTTTCTTGAACATGCCCTCACTTTGCTTTGTTTGTTTGTTCCTTCACTTGATTACAATGGCAAACACTTACATAGTGCTAACTTTGTACCCCACACTATTTTAAGGGTTTTATATAAAAAAACAACAACAAATATTTACATAGTGTTTATTCTGTGCCAGGTGATATTCTAAGAGATTACTGATATTAATTCATTTAACGCTAAGAGATAGATACTATTATTATCAATTCCATTTTACAGAGAAGTAAAGCAGGGCATGGAGAAGTCAAGAAACTTACCCAATGTCAGACAATTATTAAGTGTCAGAGATATGATTTGAATTCAGGTAGCCTGGCTCCACAGCTATACTACAAGATTACGCTTTTTTTTTTTTTTTTTTTTAAGGTAAGAACCATATCTTTATACGCCAGCCCAGAATCCAACTACTTTTGTATTCCTCTATTGCTAAAATATGATCTTAATTGACCCCATTCCCACATTATCTCTCAAAGGAACTATTTCAGTAAAGTCCTTTGGCAGACCTGACTCAGTTGGAAGAAGAGAGCCAGCGAGTTCTTCATGCTCCTGGTAAATCCCCTCCTTCTCCCATCCCCCAAACCACGGAGTTATCTCTGCAATCTGCCCTAAGAGGCTATGCGCACCAGTCCCAGCATGCCCTACACTCCTGTCAACTTCAGTCTTCAGGAGAAGCCTAAGACTCCCAGGTCCTACGTCATCATGGAGATCCAACCTTATTCAGCTCAGTAAGACCCCACATTTGATGCGCTGTTATCCACTCCCCAACCCTTTACATCCTTCCATTGTGACCTCTGGATCTCATGAGCAAAATCTACATCTTTGTCCGCAGCAAAACCCTCTCTATCTTCAAGCTCTTCAATGATCTTTTCCTTCACCTTTTTGCTCTACCTGAAATCCAAAGATATGCCTGCTCTCTACACCACTCTCAAATCACTAGGTCTGGAGATGAGGTGGTTTTCCTGTTCCTATTACCACTGCCAGGCTGTTATTCTTTCCTTCTCTCCTCATTCCTCTTGTTTCCTTGAAGTTCATTCTGTCATTTTACATTTTACCCTTTCTTGTTTTCTATTGACCTTCCCATCTCTTCTCCTCACTCCTAAATTTTAGCATCTGACTTACTGTTTCTCTATCAACAGCTACACAGATAGTACTTCTAACACTGTGATCTCTCTGTTTCTTGATGTCTTCTCCCATGCATCCAACCCAGCACCCACTCCCAAGTTTATAATTATACCTCATCCATAATTCCAGGTTCAAACCATCTTTGTACAGCTCATTTCTCATAGTATTTTAACTGCAAGTTCTTCAACTACACAGAAACATCTAATCCCTTGGTTCTTCTACATTTTCATGATCTCTCTCTCCCTCATGTATTCACTTCCCTACCTAACTGGATTAGATTCTTTTGCATTCACCCTTACCTCCTTTGCAGCTCTCACCCTATCCTACTTCCCTGGAAAAATCCCAACCAGTTGCTTTGCTTAGACTTGAGTAGCTGAATATGTCTGAAGAAAGACACGTTAACTAGGCTGTAGTCTCACTTTAAAGTCAAGGTGATTTTTGTGAATGAGCCCTTAATGGCAGGCCCGTAGGATTCCTCAAATTTCAAAGATAACTCTTACTCCTCCTCTGTATTCAAACTTCTCACATCTCTTCATTCCTCTTTTAGTTGATAACCTATCTTCTTATTTGAGAAAGCAGGAAAAAAAATAGAGGGGACTGCAAATCTACCACTCTTTCTGCATATGTATATATTAATCTTTCCTTTTCTTGCAATGATTAAAGTGTCCTTGCTCCTAAGGCCATTCCTTTACTTTTTACTCCTGTCTGTACTACTCAAAGACCTTACTCCTTTCAGTGTTCCCTCAACATAATTTTCCTTTACTGTATGTTTACCCTAAACATTCCATCATAAAATCAACAACAACCCTCCCTTAACACTATAATCCCCTTCAGCTACTAACACATTTCCTTGCTCCCCTTCATAGCCAGGTGACCTGCTGTCCTCTTCCTCTCCTCTCCCTCTTCATGAACCCATTAAAATCAAGCTCTCGCTATTCCACCCGTACAGCTCTTATCAAAGCATCTATGACCTTTATGTTGCCATGTTCAATGTGCAATTTCAGTCTTACTCTTACTTTATCTAATAGCATCCTCTGACATGTTTAATCATGCCCTTCACCCCAAAATACCACACTTCTTGGGTTTTTTGGGTTTTTTTCTTTTTTTGCCAGTTCCTCCTCATCTTTTTTACATATAAATGTTAGAGTATCCTAGGGCTCAGTCCTTAGGCCTCTTTTTTTTTTTTTTTCTAAACAAACTCCCCAGGTGATGTCATCCGGTTCCACGGCTTTAAAATCCACTTTAGGTTAACAAGTCCCAAATTTGCATCTCTAGCCTGAATATCCCGCTTAAACTCCAGACTCATACTGAATTGCCTACTTGACCTCTCCACTTGGATTTCTAATAGGCGTTTCAAGTTAATATGTTCCAAACTGAACTCTTGATCCTTGCATCCTCTCCATCACTAAACCTGCTCTTTCACAATCTATTCCTGCTCCTTCATAGTCTCTTCCATTTCAGTAAATTATAAGATCATTTTCCTGTTGTTTAGGCCAAAAATCTTAGACTCATTAGAAGGGCTGTCTCTAGAGGGTGTAAAGCCCAGGCAAATTCAGCCAGACTTACCCAACATAATCATCAAGAAGAGAACACTGTTGATGTTTTATAGGTCCTTTGGAATATCTTTAAAAATACCCAGCAAGTATGGAATCTAGAGCTGCTCTCCTATTGCACAACACAGAAGAGCCAGACCTTGACTCTTCTCTTTTGCTTACAGGCTGCAAGCAATTCTTTTGGCAAAATTCATTTGTCTTACTTTTAAATTATATTGGGATCCAATTACTTCTTGCCATTTACAAATGCTGTCTTAGCAGAGAAGCCTTCCCTAATGACCCTCTCTCAGATTTGACCTTTTCCTTCATCCTCCATTTCCTTACCCTGACTCATTTTCCTTAATAGTTTTTATCAACACTCATAACATTTGTTTCCGTTCTATCTCCTTCCACTAATGTAAGCTCAATGAGGGCAGAGACCTAGAACAGTGTCTGACAAAAAATAGGTATCTAACTGTAATCTATCTCAACTCCAATTCACGCTGTCCTCTGACAGAATAATGATCCCAGAGCACAGTTCTGGTCACAGTAATAACATAGCCAATCTTTCAAAGCTCTCTTAGGTGGCATCTCCTTTAAAAGTCTTTCTTGGTTTTTCTGATCAGATGTGATCGCTAGTGCTTTAGTACAATTGTTTCTATAACTCCATTATACCACGGTGGAAAATAGTATATAGTTTCTAGGGTCAGAGAGAGCTAGTTTTGAACCCAGATTGGAGCACTCACTAGCTTACTAGGTAAATCGTTTTCAGTCTGGGCCTCATATTCCTTATCTGTAAAATGGGAATAATTGTAATACTTGCCTCATTAGGGCTATTGTGAGAATTAAATAAAATAATGCATGTAGAGCTCTCAGCAAATTCCTGCCACATAATGCAAACTCAAGAAATTTCTATTCTTATTATTTTCATTATTTTATATTTATCTTTCCCCCATTAGACTATAAGTTCCAGAAAGGCGAACATAGTGTCTTATTTATTGTTGCATTCCCTAAAATATTTGAAGTCATCTAATCAATGAAGAAAATTAGATTTATATAGCAAAAAATAAAGTAATTAGTATTTCTTAATTTCTATTTCTGAAGCAACAGAAACTAATAGACTTTTGGGTAATAATTATTTAGACCAACTATTCTTGAAAAGATATCTACTATAAAATCAAGAAAGTTTTCGTTTTTTCTAGATCTAATTGTAGAATGGAGAAAAGATAAAAATGAAAAATAACTACTGCCATCTACTGATAATTCATTAGAATTGCATAAATCAATGAAAATAAGACTACATACTAGACAGTATCAATTACTCTTTTATTCAAACTACATAAATTGGCACATATTTTGTGCAAGGCATTATGGGGGTATGAATCAAATGACCCTACACAAACTCAAGAAGAAATAAAAGATCCCAGGAGACCAATCACAAGTAAAGAGATTGAATCAGTAAGCAAAAACCACTCAACAAAGAAAAGCTCAGGACCAGATGGCTTCACAGGCGAATTTTACCAAATATTCCAAGAAGAATTAATACCAAGTCTGCTCAAACTCTTCCAAAAATTGAATAGGAAGAAACACTACCTAACTCATTCTATGAAGCCAACATCATCCTAATACCAGAGCCAGATAAAGATACTACAAGAAAAGAAAATTACATACCAGTTTCTCTTATGAATATAGATGTAAAAAATCATCAACAAAATATTTGAAAACTTAATCCAACACCACATTAAAAGAATTATATACCATGCTCAAGTTGGACATATTAGAGGTATGCAAGCCTGGTTCAACATACGGAAATAAATTAATGTAATAAACCACAAAGGAAAAAAGCACCTGATTATCATAAATGACATAAAAAAGACATTTGGCAAAATCCAGCAACCTTCTTGATAAAAGCACTCAGAAAACTATGAGTAGAAGGAAACTTCCTCAATATAATAAAGGACATATACGAAAAAACCCAGAGATAACATCCTACTGAATGGTGAAAAGCTGAAAGCTTTCCATCTAAGATCAGGAACAAGACAAGGATGTACACTGTCACCACTGTTATTCAACATTACTGGAAGTTTTAGCCAGAGCAATTGGGCAACAAAAAGAAATAAAAGGCATCCAAATTGGAAAGGAAGAAGTAAAACTTTCCCTTTTGGTAGATGTCATGATCATATATATATAAAATCCCCCTGAATCCACAACAAAGATACTAGAGCTAACAAATGAATTTAGCAAAGTGTCAGGGTACAAGACCAACAGGCAATAATCAGTAGTGTTTTATACACTAATAATGAACTAATAATGAAAGGAGACCAAGAAAAAAAATCCATTTAAAATAGTAACTGAAGAAACCAATTATCTGGGAATGAATTTAACCAAGGATATAAAAGATTTATATACAGAAAACTGCAAAAATTTGCTAAAAGAAATCTAAGAATACCTAAATAAATGGAGGGACATTCTGCATTCATGGATTGGAAGACTAAATATTGTTAAGATGTTAATTCTACCCAAAGTGATATACAGATTCAACACAATCCCAATCAAAATCCCTATAGTTTTCTTTGCGGAAATGGAAAAGCCAATTATATAGAAGGGTAATGAGCTCCCAACAGCCAAAAACATCTTGAAAAAGAAGAATGAAGTTGCAGAACTGTGTGGGAGAGAGTATAGTCTACGATGTGAACTGTGGTCTCTGCTTGGTGGCAAGGCCCCAGGATGTGTATATCCATTATGGGTGATGTGCCATATTGATGAAGGATGTTTATGTGGGATGTTGTGGGTGGTATGGGAGGTGGGGAACATGGGGATCCCTGTAATTTCTGTGTAATATCTAGGTAATCTAAGCACCTTTAAAAAAATATAGATAGATAGATAGATAGATAGATAGATAGATAGATAGATAGATAGATAGATAGATATAAAACCTATTACAAAGCTACAGTAATCAAAGCATGGTACTGGAACAAGGATAGACATAGGGAGCAATGGAATCGAATTGAGGGTTCAGAAATAAACCTTCACTTCTATCACCAATTGATTTTTTTACAAGAGTGCCAAATCCAGTCAATGGGGAAAGAAGGGTCTTTTCAACAATAGGGAAAACTGGAGATCCATATGGAAAAGTTTGAAGGTGGACCTGTATCTCACACCATATGCAAAAATTAACTCAAAATGGATGAAAGACCTAAATATAAGAATTCAAACTATAAAACTTCTGTAAGAAAACATAGGGAAGCCTCTTCAGGGCCTGTATTAGGCAATGATTTCTTAGATTTTACACCAAAACCACAAGAAGCAAAAGAAAAAATAGATAAATAGGACTTCATCAACATGAAAGCTTCGTGCATCAAGGATGTCACCATGAAAGTAAAAAGCCAACCTACAGAAAATGTTTGCAAGATACCTATCTAATAAGGGTTTAATATCCAGAATATGTTTTATAAAAATCCTACAACTCAACAACAAAAAGACAAACTATCCATTTAAAAGATAGACAAAAACTTGCATAGATGTTTCTCCAAAGAAGACAGTCAATTAGCATGTGAAAAGATGCTCAATATTATTAGTCATTAGAGAAATGCAAATCAAAACCACAATGAGATACCATTTCATGCCCACTAAAATGACTGCTATTTAAAAAAAAAAAAAGGAAAATAAGAAGTGTTGGAGAGAATATGGAGAAATAGGAACATTTGCTCATGGCTGGTGGGAATATAAAATGGTGCAGTCACTGTGGAAAAAAGTTTGGTGGTACCTCAGGGAGTTAAGTATAGAATTATCATATGACCTGGAAACCCCACTTCTAGGTATATAGCCAAAACAATTGAAAGCAGGGACTCGAACAGGTATTTCCACACTGATGTTCATAGAAGCATTATTCACAGCTGTCAAAAGATGGTAGCAACTAAAGTGTTCATCAACAGAGGAATAAACAAAATGTGGCATATATAGTGGAATATTATTCAGCCATTAAAAAGAATGACATTCTGATATATGTGACAAAATGGATAAAACGTGAAGACATCATGTTGAGTAAAATAGGCTAGACACAAAAGGATAAATATTGAAATAATTAGAATAAGCAACTTCAGAGAGTCAGAAAGTAGAATTAGGTTGCCAGGGGCCAGAGTAGAATGGTGAATTAATGCTTAATTGGTACAGTTTCTGTTTGGGGTGTAGAAAAGTTTTGGTAATGGATGCTCGTGACAGAAGCACAACATTATGTATGTAATTAACTCCAGTGAATTATATATTTGAATGTGGTTAAAAGGGGAAATTTTAGGTTGTATACATGTTAGGAGAATAAAAATTTTAAAAAACCATAGGACTGTAAAACACAAAGTGACCCTTAATGTAAACGATGGACCATAGTTAATAATATAATAATAATAATTGTTTCATCAATTGCAGCAAGGGTACCACACTTAGGCACAATGTTAATAGTAGGGAAAACTGCATGTGTGAAGGGGCTATATGGGAACTGTCTTTTCTGCATGAATTTTTGGTAAACATGCAAGTTTTTTAATAAAAAAAAAGTTTAAAAAATTTTTTTTAATGCCATGGTTCTAGATTTCAAAAACTCACTATTTTGTATCTCCCTTCAAGTAGATGAGCAAAATAAAGTAAGACTATTAAAACTTTCCTGGGATTTTTGAAAGGTTTTGGGTCAGAGAGTTGAAGGAAGGTAATTATATACATGCACCATTTCACATAGCACTACTTTTCATTCTAAATGAAAAAATGTTGCTGTGTGGACCTGCCAGGCAGCAGAGTATAGTGACGTTTATAATTTCATCGTATCCCCTTTAGCTGGGCATTTTACTAGAAAACAGGAAAAGAAAAATCATGTGGATAATTTTCACAGAAGTGTGAAATTGGGTTTTTTTTTTTTTTCTATGTAGGAGTGGATTTCAATGTCTAAAGCTGACGCTGGACTGGGGATGCTAGAAAATTAACCTGGGAAAAGAAGATGGAATGAGATAAAAACAGTTTCCTGGAAAGGAAGGAATTTTATATTATGGTAAGTATTTGTAATAAGCATGATGGAATAAGATCTAGGTGCTTCCATTCCAACAAATTAAAGAGACCAATGGGAGTATTACTCTTATTGCACAAATGAGCAAGTACCAATAATGCACACAAGGTAAACAAGATTAAGTCTTTTTAACCACGTTTTCAAGAGAAGTTGTAACATCATCAGAGTTATCCAACAGTAATTAATTAATTGAATCATTAAAAATGTATTATATGCCAGCATTTTAGAATCTGCTAAAGTAGGGATTATTCACCGTCTCTGGCCAGATAATGGGTTTAAAGTTTCAGGAGGCTGAGAACAGAAATCAGAGAAACAGAAACTCTGTATCCAAGATAATATAAGCAACATTCATACATTGCTCACGTTGCTTCTAATTTTCTACCATACATAGGATTTCTTTGAATGTGTGGACAGATTACCAGATTATCTTTTGTCTTTGGGTGTAGACATAAGAGGGATTGAGCTGCAGGTCAAATCCAAACTTTAAACAATGGCCAGGAGACTGTTTCAAAAAGATTCCTACCACTGGGACAGAATTTACATGTCTTTGGTGGAATCCAGTCATAACCTCTTTGTCTCACTCAGGACACTAACAAGTAAGGATTTTTTCTATTCTCTAAAGAAGTGAAGATGATTTCTAAACCAAGAGGAATGCTTAACAAGGACATTTGCATATGTTACTTGTCCTTTTCTGGAAGGACCCATCAACCTTAGTGTAAATGGCTTAGAAACAACTGTTCACAATATTTTAAAATTCCATTTGTTCTCATGAAAAGAAGAAATAGATTTACACATGATGTAAGAACATCTTGGGATTTCCCCAATGGTTCCCGTTAATAGCCAGGCACTATTTTGGACCTCAAAATGTACTATGTCCTTATGGAGGAAATTGACAGACAAGTAATTAAAATGTAGAGGACAGCAGAAGCTCTCTTAGCTTATCTCCACTTATCCTCTCATCAATTAACCTATTCTATTTTTTTGTAATCTTAAGTGGGTAATGTCCATATCATGCTGATTTGCTATGCTAGCAAGCTATTCTCTAGTAAGTCTGCTCACTTCTGCTTCTAAGATTGTGAATTCCACAGTTTTACAGTGAGTCACTTGTATTTCTTCCCAAACTTGCTTATGCCAGTTGTACTTGTTATTGTGCTTTCATAACCTAATGAAATATTATGCAAACTAATGAAATAGTGTTAAAATAAAGGTTGTTGTTTCTTTTAAAACTATTTCTAGTATTTTCAATGAGCCCAAATAAAAGTGAGTTGTTTGTGTGTGTATATGAGATAACTGTAAAAGATCAAAAAGGGGATATCCATACTCAGATCGCTTCACAAGTACCCTTAAGTTATGTTCCTCTTAAAGAAATAAAATATGGGAAAATCTTGGCTAATGTTTTAGAGGTATGGTTTATGTAAGAGAGATAATTCAGAACTCAAATCAGCAGATTCATGTGCAAAGAAAAGGCCTTGGCCCTTCTCAATAGATTGGAAAATGAGTGTACAGTTATTTGTTTTAGGTTAAAATAAAATGTTCATGTTAAACGAGAGAATCTTCTCTAGTTTAACTGATGTTTTCAATATATTTTTTAAAAATCCATCTTTATTGGGATGAAGTCATCAACATGGCAATGTAAGACATCCCCCTGAAAAAGACACCCCTAAGAATGAACTAATAAAAGGAAAATTCCCACTTGAATTGGGAGTCTGGAGGACAATAGAGACTGGAGAAGGACTCCACAAATGTTGACTCGAAGAAAAAGAAAATCATTTTAAAGGTAGAAGATTTCTGTTGTGGACCAGCTGGTATGGCCTCCTCCCCTTCAGTCAGTCCCGCATAGCTTAGAAGTCACACAGGGGCAGCATGGCCCAGATCCCTCCTGATGCAGGTGTAGACTATAAAGTCACTGACAGCAAGGTAGAATCCCATGCATATCCAGGCACAGGAACCCAAGTCCGCAGTGATCCAGAGCAGAAAACATGCAGCTGAGGAGTGTCACATACAAAATAAACCCAGGATCGAATCCTGGTGAAGACAGAAAGAGAAGGATGAGAAGAGAGGGCAGGAAACAGGCACAGAGAATTGCCCAGCGAATAGACACAAAAAAACCAGCAAAAAACGGCGGGTGGGCAGGGAGTAAAACCAGATAAAAGTAAATAAATAAATAAATAAATCTTAAAAAAAAAAAAAAAAATACACTAGAGACAGCAAGCATGCGGTGTGAGGCCAGAGCTAGGTTTGCCTGTCAATCAGGTGCCCGTGGCTCACTACCTTGTGTTCCCACCTTAAGGGCTCCTGGGAGACCAAGGCACATGAGGAGCATGTGAGCAGCAGCAGCATGAGGCCTGAGCCCCTAGCCCAGGGTCCCTCAGTCAGTCAGTCAGGTGCCAGTGGTGCGAGCATCGCTTGCCCTGAAGGAACATGGCAGCTGTGGCGGTGAGATGGGCCATACATCAGTCCAACACTGACTGTGCTGAGGTGCCTGAGGGGGTACCTGCACCCTCACTGCCAAGGGTGGGGGACACTGTCAAAAGCAGGGTTACATCGGGAACCAGGGTTTCCAGTTCTTGCCCTCCCTGCTGCAAAGTGGACTCACAGGATGATTTAAACTATTAACATGTCCAAGTTTCAACAAAAGATTATAAAACATATAGAGACACAGAAAAATGATGGTTCATGCAAAGGAGCAGGATAAAGAACCAGAAACCTATCAAAGAAGAAGACCAAAGACTTTTAAAAATTGGTTCTAAAAGAAAACATAGACAAAGAACTAAAGGAAATCAGGAAAATGATAGATGAACACAAAGAAAATGTCAATAAAGAGACTGAAAGGAATCAAACAGAGCTGAACATCACAGTAACAGAAATTAAAAAAAAAAAAAAAAAAAAAAAAAAACACAACAAAATCTAGAGGTTTTGGATTGGATTTAGTGAAAAAAAGAAGCACTGAACTTGAGTGAAGAATAGTGAAGAGAGGGGAGCAGATGTGGCTTAAGCAGTTGAGTACCTGTTTCCCACATGGGAGGTCCCAGGTTCAGTTCCCGATGCCTCCTAAAAACATCAACCAAAAAAACAAACAAGCAAAACAAAGGAGAAGGCCAGCTCAGGGATGCTGATGTGGCTCAGTGGTTGAACTGAGTGCCAGCTTCCCACTTACGAGGTTCCAGGTTCAATCCCCAGACCCGTTACTTTAAAAAAAAAATAAAGAATAGAGAAAGACAACATGAGAGACCTGTGGTACATGGACAAACATACCAATGCATGCATTGTGCAAGTCCCAGAAGTAGAAGAAAAAAGGAGCAGAAAGGATATTTGAAGAAATAGTGGCTGAAAACTCCCCAAATTTAATGAAAGACATGACTATAAACATCCAAGAAGCTCTAAGAACTCCAAACAGGCTAATCAAATTGTTGAATGACAAGGATGAAGAAAGAATTCTGAAAGCCACAAAGGAGAAGCAACATGTCATGTACAAGGAAGCTTGTAAAAGATTGTGTTGATTTCTCATAGGAATCCATGGAGACAAGTAGACAATGGGATGACATATTTACAGTGCTGAAAGCATTTCCAACCAACTGAAATGGGTAGTTTGTGGACATAAATGTCAATTGAAAAGAAGCTCGAGAACAATCTAGAGGAGGGGTTCTTAAACTTTTTTGTTCCATGGACCTTTTGCCAGTCAGATGAAACCATGGACCCCTTACTAAGTCCACACTACACTGTGTATAATTTAATAAATATATCATACCCACACCAACACGTCCCCACAAGAATGTTTTTTCTGAATTTCAATTCAAACTCATAGATCCCTTGTAAAGAACCCTTGATCTAGAGAATGTATAATATTGTGATTTTTGGCAGTGGATGAAAAATGTGGTTAATAATATAAGAATGTTCTTCTTTTACAAGGTGTTAAGAATATGATGATACAAGGGAAAATTATAACTAATGTAACTTATGGACAATAATTAACAGTAATACTGTAATATTTTTGCAGCAATGGCAAAAAATATATCATTTCTAAGGGACAACAATGGGGGGTATAAGGCAGCATGGGATTTTTCCTTTTGGAGTAATAGAAACGTTCTAAAATTGACTGAAGTGATGACAGCACAACTCTGGATGAAAATGAGAGCACTGAGTATACAGTTAGAATGGATTGTACAAAGCATGGGACTGTATGACACCGGGAATCCTGTGGAGGAAGATGGACTGTGGTTAACAGAACAAATATGAGAACATTCTCTCACGAACTATAACAAATATATAATACTAATACTGGGTGTTAATAATTGAGTGGGTTTTTTTCAAATAGGTAGTTAATAGATGTAGGTTATGTAATACAAACCCCAGGGTAAACACAAAGAAAGTATTTTAAAAAGATACAGAAAGAAAAATGAAAAATGGATCACTCAGATACCTCATAAATAAGCAACTATACAGAAAAGGAGGTTGCAATAAAAGAAAAGAGAGACAAAAAGAGATATGCCATATAAAAACCAAAGGACACAATGGCTGAAGTGCTGCCTTTATAGTAATAACACTAAATGTTAATGGATTAAACTCCCCAATCAAAAGACACAGATTGGCAGAATGGATTAAAAAAAAAAAACATGACCCAATTGTATGTTGTTTAAAAGAGACTCACCTTAGACTCAAAGACACAAAAAGGTTGAAAGTGAAACAACAGAAAAAGATATTCCATGCAAATAGTAATTAAAAAAAAAAAAAAAAAAAAAGAGCTGGGGTAGCTATACTAATATAGGACAAAATAGACCTTAAGTCATAAGCTTTTACAAGAGACAAAGAAAAACACTATATATCAATAAAAGGATCAATCAACCATGAAGAACAAGCAATCACAAATATTTATGCATCTAACCACACTGCTTCAAAATATATGGGGCAAACACTGGCAAAACCGAAAGGAGAAATAGACACCTCTGCAATAATAATTGAAGACTTCAATATACCACTGTGATCAATAGCTAGAACATCTAGACAGAAGGTCAATAAGGAAACAGAGAATGTGAATAACATGATAAATGAATTAAATATAGACGGAAGGTCAATAAGGAAACAGAATGCGAATAATATGATAAATGAAATAGATCTAACAAACATAAACAGAATATTGCACCCCCAAAAGAGTAGGATAAACATTCTTCTCAAGTGCACATGGATCATTCTTCAGGATAGA
The DNA here is from genome assembly GCA_026826555.1 of Tolypeutes matacus. NCBI lineage: Eukaryota > Metazoa > Chordata > Mammalia > Cingulata > Chlamyphoridae > Tolypeutes > Tolypeutes matacus. Next base: position 58,112,230 of record JAKSZT010054334.1, read on the forward strand.
CCAAATGTTGGATCACAAAACAAGCCTCAAAATTTTAAAAAGACTGAAATAATACATAGCATCTTCTCTGACATAATGGGATAAAGCTAGGAATCATGAACAGGCAGAGAAAACGGAAAATCCACAAATATATGGAAGTTAAATAACTCACTCTTAAGCATTCAGTGGGTCAAAGAACAAATTGCAATGGAAATCAGCAAATATCTTGAATGAAAATGAAAGCACAACATATCAAAACTTATGAGATGCAGCAGAGGCAGTGCCCAGAGGGAAATTTATAGCCCTAAATACTTACATTAAAAAAAGAAGAAAAGAGCTAAAATCAAAGACCTAACTGCATACTTGGAGGAACTAGAAAAGGAGCAGCAAACTAAACCTAAAGCAAGCTTAATGAAAGAAATAACAAAGATTAGAGCAAAAACAAATGAAATAGAGAATAAAACAATAGAGAGTATTAACAAAACCAAAAGTTGGTTCTATGACAGTTAGAAAAATAGAGAGAACATACAAATAAATAAAATCAGTAATCAGAAGAGGGACATTACTACTGCCCCCAAATAAATTAAAGGGATCATAAGAGTATACTATAGACAACTGTATGCCAGCAAATTAGACAACCTAGATGAAATGGACAAATTCCTAGAAACACATGAACAAATACACACTCTAGAAGAAACAGAAGATTTTGAAAGACCAATTATAAGTAAAGAAATTGAATCAGTCATCAAAAACCTCCCAACGAAGAAAAGTCCAAGACCAGATGGCTTCACAGAAGAATTCTACCAAACATTCCAAGAAGAATTAATACCAATCCTGCTCAAAGTTTCCAAATAATTGAACAGGAGGTAACACTACCTAACTCATTCTATGAAGCCAACATCACCTTAATACCAAAGCCAGATAAAGATACTATAAGAAAAGAAAATTATATTCCAGTTACTCTTATAAATATAGATGCAAAAATCCTCAACAAAATAATAGCAAATTGAATCAAACAACACAGTGAAATAATTATATATCACGATAAAATGGGTTTTATCCCAGGTATGCAAGGGTGGTTCAACCAAGAAAATCAATTAATGTAATATACCAGAGTAAAAGGAAGGGGAAAATCCACATGATCATCTCAGTTGATACAGAAAAGACATTTGACAAAATCCAGCCTCCTTTCTTGATAAAAAACACTCAGAAAAATAGGAACAGAGTGAAATTTGCTCATGATGATAAAGTGAAAATTTGAAAAGCCCATAGCTAACATCATACTCAATGGTGAAAGACTCAAAGCTTTCCCTCTAGGATCTGGAACAAGACAAGGATGCCCACTGTCAACACTTTTATTTTTTTTTAAGATTTATTTTATTTATTTACTTCTACACCCCCCCCATTGTTTGCGCTCACTGTCTGCTCTCCGTGTCTGCTCTTCTTCTTTTTAGGAGAAACTGGGAACTGAACACCTTAGAGGTGGCTTAGAGTTGAACCACCTCCACTCCCCGTTTGTTGTGTCTCTCGTATTTCCTTGTTGGGTCTCCTCACTCCGTCATCTTGTTGCGTCAGCTTGCTGTGTCAATGCATCGCATTGGCTCACTGTCTTGCTTGTCTTCTTTAGGAGGCACCAGGTACTGAACCCGGGACCTCCCATGTGGTAGGCAGGTGCCCAACTGCTTGAGCTACATCCGTTTCCCGCCACTGTTAATCAACATTGTACTGGAAGTTCTAGGCAGAGCAGTTAGGCAAGAAAAAAGAAATAAAAGGCATCCAAATTGGAAAGGAAGGAGGATAACTTTTACTATTTGCAGATGACATGATCTTGTATATAGAAAGTCCTGAAAAATCTACAACAAAGCTAATAGAGCTAATAAACGAATTCAGCACATTGGCTGGGTACAAGATCAACATGCAAAAATCAGTATTGTTTCTACACTACTAATGAGGAAATCAATTAATGAAAAATTCCATTTACAATAACAACTAAAAGAATCAAATATCAAGGAATGAATTTAACCAAGGACATAAGGGACTAATTCATGAAAAACTACAAATCTTTGCTAAAAGAAATAAAAGAAGTCCTAAATAAATAGAACATTCCATGTACATGAATTGAAGACTAAATATTGTTAAGATGTCAGTTCTACCCAGAATGATTTACAGGTTCAGCGCAATCTCAATCAAAATTCCAACAACCTATTTTGTAGAAATGGAAATGCCAATTATCAAATTTATTTGGAAGGGTATAGGAGCCCTGATAGACAAAACCATTTTGAAAAAGAGAAAGGAGGTTGGAAGACTCACAATTCCTGACTTTAAAGCTTATTACAAAGCTACAATGGTCAAAACAGTATGGTATTGGCAAAAGGATAGATATATACACCAATGTAATATAACTGAGAGTTCAAAAGTAGATCCTTACATCTATGGCCAATTAATATTTGACAAGGTTTGCAAGTCCACACAATTTGGAATGAATAGCCTCTTCAACAAGTGGTGCTGGGAGAACTGGGTATTCATGAGCAAAAAAAATGAAGGGGGAACCTATCTCACCATATACAAAAATTAACTCAATATGGATGAAAGAATTAAATATAAGAACAAGGAGTACACAACTCCTAGAAGAAGAGTAGGGAAGAATCTTCAGCAATTGTGTTAGGCAATGGTTTCTTAGACTTTACAACCAAAGCACAAGCAACAACAGAAAAAAATAGGTAATTGGAACCTCATCAAAATGAAAAACTTTTGCGCATCAAAGGACTTTATCATGAAAGTGAAAAGGCAATCTACTCAATGGGAGAAAATAGTGGGATTACTAATATGGGTTTAATATCCAGAATATATAAAGAGATTCGACAACTCAACAATAAAAAGATAAATAACCAAATTTAAAAATGGCCGAAAGACTTGAATAGACGTTTCTCCAAAGAGGATATACAAATGACTAAAAAGCACATGAAAGTACACTCAATATCATTAGTTACTAGGGAAATGCAAATCAAAACCACAGTGAGATACCATTTCACACTACTAGAATGGCTAGTGTAACAAAAAGAAAGAAAAAAATACCCCAGAAAATTACAAGTGTTGAAAAGGATGTGTAGAAATAAGAACACTCATTCATTGCTGGAAGGAATGTAAAATGGTGCAGCCACTGTGGAAGACAGTTTGGCAGTTCCTCAGAAAGCTAAGTATAGAATTACCATATAACCCAGCAATCCCTCTACTAGGTATATACCCAAAAGAAGTGAAAGCAGGGATTCGAAGGGATATTTGCACACCGATATTCATAGTGGCCTTATTCAAAACTGCCAAAAGACAGAAGCAACCAAACTGTCCATCAACCAATGAATAAACAAAATGTGGTGTGTGTGTGTGTGTGTGTGTGTATATATATAATTCAGCATTAAAAAAGAAGGAAATTCTGGTTCATGTGACAACATGGATAAACCCTGAAGACATGTTGAGTGAAATAAGCCAGACACAAAAGGACAAATACTGTATGATTTCACTAATATTAAATAATGAGGAAAAAAACAGAGTTAAAGTCCAGAATATAGGTTACCAGGTACTGGGCTGGAGGTAGGAAATGGGGAGTTAAGGCTTAATTTGTAAAGATTCTGTCTGTGTTGATTGTAAAGTTATAGAAATGGATGGTGGTGATGGTAGCACAACATTGTGAGTATAATTAACATCACTGAATTATATATGTGAATATGGTTAAAAGGGAAAATTTTAGGTTGTATATACATTAGTAAAATAAAAATTAAAAGATGAAACACTATTGGGGACCCCAATGAGCTTTTGTTTAATGCAGGCTATATCTAACAATATTTAGACTATTAGAAAAATAAAAATAAATTAGTTAAAAAAAAAAAAATCAATTGACCTTATATACCAATATTCATAGCGGCATTATTCACAACAGCCAGAAGGTGTAAGTAAGCCCAATGCCCATTAACAGATGAATGGATAGCAAAATGTACTTACAAAACCATGGAATATTATTCTACAGTGAAAAAGAATCAAGTTCTGGTGCATGTTATAAGGCAGATGAACCTTGAAGACATCTTGTTGATTGAAATAAGCCAGACACAATAGGATAAATTTCAAATGATTTCACTTATATAAAATTACTAGAATATGCAAATTTATAGAGATAGAAAGTAGATTACAGTTTACCAGGGGTCCAGGGAAGAGATAATTTTTAATGGGTACAGAGTTTGGGGTGATGGAAAAAAATTTGGTCATGGATAGTGATAGTAGCAAAACACTGGGAATATAATTAACACCACTGAATTTTATGCTTGAAAGTGGTTAAAATGGGAAATGTTTTGTTGTATATACTTTGCCACAATAAGATTTTTAAAAAAATTTAAAAGCCATTTTTATTTAGACAAAATATATTATATCATAAAATTCATCTTTATCAAGTATATGTTTGACTGACTTTTCCAAATTAATGATTGGCTCTGAGTCCAGGCTGCATCAATGAAAAGGCTGCTTCTATTTAAACAACTACTAGAGATGTAGGTAATTTGGCTTGGTGAGGGGTTGAGGATTCAGTGATTTTTTTTTTTTCCAATCTAATTATGCATCTGAAATCATCTGTGGAGCTTGAAACATGCCTAGGCCCAACCTCCAGAGATTCTGATTAGATATATATCTGGAGTGAGGCCTGCATTTATTTTTTTGAAAAGCTCCACTAAAAATACTGATGTATAACCAGGATGCAGATGCATTGAAGTAGGGTAACAGAGTTAGGAAATGAAGCTAAATAGTCGTCTAGGACCAGATAGTGAAAGGAAATGGTATGTAAATACAGTCTATCAATAAAATCTCTCTTCCTTGACAGCTTCCTATTTGGAAATATTTCTTTTTCAAATTTTACTACCACTTCTGTTGCATGAAAGAAAATGAATCCCCACCATTGTCTCTAAAAACAAGGGTAAGTGTTTTAAACCTGCGTTACTAGACCTCATTTTGTTTGACAAGGTGTAAGATAAGCACACACCTTCTGACCGTTTAGGGTTCTTAAATGATCCCCCAAAATAATGAAAATATAAATCTTGACAAAAACATCTGCCAGGGATATTGAACAGTGGGTTGGTGATCCCATTCTCTAGTCTAGTGGAGTCACTTGCCCACCTCCAAGTGCTCTTCTAAACTCCTAGATCTCCTAGAATCTTTCTCCTTTAGGTAAAGTTTCTTGGGTACTTATCATCCCAGCAATAAAGATAAAAGACACCTCCTCTCCTTCCATCATAACCGGTTCTACAGGAAGCACCTTTTCATCTATTCTTTGAAGATTAGATATTTTTTCTCTTTACCATAGCACTTTCCTTCCATATTTTTAAATATTTTAAAATATTTCCTTCAATATTTTTAAATAAGTAAATGGTGTCGTCTTTGAAGACAGACACATGACACTAATCTGCACCTTCACCACAATTCTAACGGTGAGTGCCTTCTAATTACAAGTGAAGGCACCGTATTGAGTGTTGGGCCTGTCGGCAAGAAAGGCAAAATCAGCAAAAAGGCAAATGAGGAAAACCCAACCAACTTGTTTCTGGGGAAACAAACAAACAAAAAAACCACTATAACCCGCCCCCCCCCGCCCCCGAGAGGCCCTGCCCTCAATCCTGGATGAAGCCAGCGACCAAGTGCTAAGGTGATGAGGTTCTCACTCAGGCCGGGGCTCTGGTCCTTGCATGAAGCGGGTCGACCTCACCGCAGAGTCAGCGGATAGTCCTGGGGCCCTACCTTGTGAGTGGAATTCCAGCTAAGCCGGAAAGGGTTTCAATTCACCGCTGATCCACCGTCCCCGCCGTCTCCCGACCCAGACCCGCACCGGGCCTCCCGCCAGGGGCCTTCCGCGCTCGCGCCGCCTCTCCTGCCTCTCCCCACCTCTGGCCCGCCGGCCGCGGGCTCCGCGGGCAGCTCTGACCCGGAACTGCTGGGCTCGCGGCGGGTGCGCGGCGCTTGCCTCATCCCGGGAGTCCCCTGAGCTCGGCGTGGCTCCCAGGAAACTTCTTCCAGCCACCTGCCGGCGCGCGTCGCGGGCGGGACCCCCTGACCGTCTGGTTTCCGCGCAGAGCCAGGCCAACGCCGCGCGGGGATTACTCTGTCCGCGGGAAGCCGGCGGGGTGAGGCGCTGGGCGTCGGGCCGCTGATCCAGCCCGCGGCTCCCGGGTTTCCTGAGGGCTCCAGGCGGGCTTCCCGAAACCCAAACCGAGCTCGCCGAGGACTGCGTGTGCACCCGAATGTGTCATGCGGGCCTGCCCGGGCTGGCGGAGGGGCCTGGGTCGGAAGTGTCCCGTGGGACTGGGACGACCTTGTCCCGCGCCCACCGACCCTGGCGCGGGCTCGGGGGTGGGGGGTGGGCAGGGGCCAAGCGGCGACAGATGAAAGCGAAGGCGCCTGTCGTGGGAATTCAAAGACAGGGAAGGCTGGGGGCCAATTGTCTCACTTCTCTTAGTTTTCAAAACTGCCAAAATGAACTTTAGCGGCTGCTTTGGACAGTGTGGGGTGGCGGCAAGAGAAAACCCTGGGGGCAAAGGGGGTCCCCCTAGGGAGGCGACAGGCTGGGGCGTGGGGCCCGGGGAAGGACTGGAGTGAGAAGATCTGCATGGGAAGAATAGAAAGGAAAGTAGGTAGAAACACATTTGAGCCAAGTCGCGGTGGCTTTTGTGCTCAGAAAGAAGAATGTATCAGTCATCTCAGCTTTTTTCTCTTCCTCAAAACGCGGTTTGCAGGTGCAGTTCTATGAAACCTCGTCAACTTCAGCCTTCAGTATTTCATAGGAAGGGATGTGACCTAATATAACAGTCATGTCAGGTTTAGTGAATGATATATCACATAGGTCGACCCTCTGTAATTTAAAAAGCAGGACCTGCTCTGCTTTTCCTTCTTAAAGTTTGCTGTATGGAACATGGACACACAATACCAAGGGGCTGTTGTGCTGGCAAAGATATACACAAACTTACAAAACGAATTAAGAGATGGCTTTGCTTTCTTTGGAATAGTTCTCTTAGATAGTGGGCTAGCTTTTTTGAGATGCGTCCAGATTTACTATTTACCTGGTTACATTTTTAGATCAATGCAATTACTTCCCACCAACCCCCCCCCCCCAATCTAGAAAGGTTGATGTAATTTCACACTCTTACTTATTCTAATTTTTTTCTCTTTACAGGTGACTTATTGAGCACAAAAGTCTTTGAAGTAGTTTGTACAGGATTGAAGAATGGCAGAAGCAGTGCTGGTTGATCTCTTTGGTTTGAAATTGAGCTCTCAGAAAAACTGTCATCCAACTTTACTAAAGACATTGAATGCTGTCAAATACCATCATGCTGCCAAGGCCAAGTTCCTTTACTTAATGGGCTGCAGTAACATCAGCTGTGAAAAGGATGGTGTTCATGATAATTGTGATTTAGAAACAAGCAGTGGATTAGCGGATCTCTTGAGAGAATTTGAGGTAGTTAGCAGTTCCGGCCTGGTGGCATCTTTGTATACCATTAAACAAAGAATTGATGAAAAGAACCTGACCAGCATTAAGGTAATTCTTCCGGCCCACAGGAAGACCTTTGTGAAGGCTTTTATTGATCGACTCTTCACTGATGTTTACACTTTTGAATTTGAAGATTTACAAATGCCTTTGAGGGGAGGCCTTTTGAAACAACCCACTGAAATGAACATGATTACAGCTCAAGAATTAGAAGAAATCCAGAATGAAATAGAAACATATTTGAGAAGTCTGCCTGCACTGAAAGGAGAATTAACCATTATCACATCGCCTATTATTCCAGGTATATTAAATACTCCCTTTTATTTTTACTGTGTACATGAAAATCCAGCATTTCTTTAGAGACTGTTCACCTCTTTTATTGTGTCTTTCTTTGATTGACGGTTTTAGGCTTATGTGCTCATTAGCATCAGTTGCAACATGAGGGTGTCAAAGGATGGGAGACTTAGTGTCCATCAGTCCCTTTGAAGCTACCCAAAATAAATAAATTTGCATTACTCAAATTCAGCTTTAAGACAAATCCCCAGCATCCCTTTAAGATGAGATTTATGACCCTGAGCATATTCTGTTTAGAAATTCTGAAACCTCAACTCACTGGCACCATCATTGAAGAGTGAAATTTAAAGCAATCAGTCTTACTTGCTGGTTAAAAGAGGCCTACTCTTAGCTAAATGCTGTTGGGTATACAAAAACAAGGAGGGCAGAAGACACCTTTCGGAGCACAATAATCCCATAGGGAAGGTAAGACAAACACAAAGTAATATGTAATAAGAACACATTGAGGTCCAAAGTGCTGTGGAAATTAGAAGCCAGATAAACAAGTGCAGGGTTTAAGTGAGCAGAGAAGGTCTTGAGAGAGTAGGTTTTGTAATGCTTTACAGTCCATTATATAGCATCTCTTTTTAATCTTCATTACCTGTCTTCAACAGATATTTTTATACATGGATTTACTACAAGAACAGGTGGGATATCTTACATACCAACTCTCAGCTCATTCAATCTCTTCAGTAGTGCCAAACGGAGAGATCCCAAGGCAGTTGTTCAAGAAAATCTGCGTAGGTTGGCGAATGCTGCAGGATTTGATGCTGAGAAATTTTACCGAATAAAGGTGAATTTTTCCTTCATATTTTGGAAAATCTAAAGTACATTCTTGACTCTGCCAGTGACTACATGGACTTTAAACAAACTTGCATCTTGTGTTTTATCTACAATTTTAGAATACTGCTTGTGGTTGTTTTTTTAGATCTGTACACCATAGCCTAAAGATTGATTCTACGATATACATGTTTTCACCTGGAGCTCTTCAATTCTAAAAGTACATTTAATTCAGAGAGTATGGTACCACTGCCCTTTCTGATTTAGAAGGAAAGTTCCTGAATAGTGGGAAAAGAAAGGCCATTATTTTTCTAACTCAACACTAGGGACATAAGGCTATGTTCCTTATAGAATCCTAGCTTTAGTTGAGTCTACGAAAAGCAAAAAATATTGCTGATTTGATAACTCATTTAATATCCTTCGCTATAGTAATACTTTGTGGAAAGTGCTGCAAGTACAGCTTTACCCATCGCTAGTGAGAAGTGTTCATGATGGACTATTTTGAATTTCTGTTAAGTTAAAATCTGCTTTCCTTTGAAAAAAGATGCAAAAACTTTTAAAAAATTAAATAAGTTTTGTAATTTACCATATGTAGGGGTGGTATATTTAATCAATACTAGTGTCTTAAATGGTTATATAATTTTGCATTGAAATGTATACTTTCAGAAAAGCCTATGGTACAATAAATCCTGTTTTCAAAACATTTTTATTGTACACCTTTGGTATCAGACTGATCATGCCAGTGACGTCTGGATTTTGGGAAGGAAGGAGCCTGAATCTTATGATGGCATAACCACAAATCAGAAAGGGGTCACAATAGCAGCTCTTGGCGCTGACTGTATACCAATAGTTTTTGCAGATCCTGTCAAAAAAGCATGTGGAGTTGCTCACTCTGGTATGTATACTTAACTAATCATGTAGGATTTTACTAATTTTTATAGTACAGAAAAAATTATAATGATAGACAAATAAACAATTAATTACCTTACATAATGATAAGTGTAATAATTGGGGTAAAGCCAGCATATACTTACTATAGGAGGAGACCAAAGGAGCACCTAAGTCAAATGATTTGAATCACTGTAGAACATCCAAAGGAGGTAGTATTTAAGCTGATTCCTGAGGAATTAGTAGGATTTGGCTAGGTGTGAGTGTGGCAAGGATGCTATTGATGTTTTGGAAGGATATCCTCCTTCCAAAACAAACTTAGCCTCTAAAACTTTAAATGCCAGTAGCACCACCGAGTCATTGCAATAACCATATTAATTTATACCTCCATGCTTGTTTTAGTTTGCTAAGGCTGCAATGCAAAATACCAGAAATGGGTTGGCTTTTATAAGGGAAATTTATTAGGGTAAAAGCTTATCCAAGGCTGTGAAAATGTCCAAATGAAGCCACCATCAGAGACGCTTTCTCACCAAAGGTCAGCTGTGGGCAGATCCTGGACTTCTGCCAGGTGGCAAAGCAAAATGGTGGCCAATCTTAGCTTTATCCTCCAGGCTTACTTTCTTCCTGAGCTCAGCTGTGGGCAATCAGGCACATGGCTAGTCTCTTCCTGGGCCTCTTCTCTTCAGCATCCAGTCTCTCCCTCAGCGTCTGTCTCAGCTCTAGCTGATCCTAGAGTCCTCTTTCACATGGCATGGTAAATGGCAGCTGTCTTTCTCTGTGTTTCTGCTTTCAGTTCTCAGTTTATATAAGACCCCAGCAAGAGGGTGGAGACTTAACCTGGGTCACACCTCACTGGCATAGTCTAATCAAAGGGCCTAAAGCAGTCTAATCAGAAGTGATCTGATTAAGGTTCATTAACCGGATCTGATGCAATCAAAGGGTCCCACACCCACAGGAATGGATTTTAAGAACATGATCTTTTTGTTGAAGACTTGCCAATCAGTAAAACCACCAAACAGCCTGCATAGCTGTTCAATAGTTCAAGAGAACTATTATGTTGTAAAAAAAAAAAAATTTTTAATGGCCCAGTTTAAAAAAAAATTTTTTTTTAAAGCAGGATATGCTTGGAAAACTATATTTAGTTTAATATGTCTGTAGTCTAGTGGCTTTAACTAGTCACTGATGATAAGAGCAAAGAAGAATTTTTACATGCTATATTGTGTTAAGATTATAGCATTTTGTTTTCTGGAGATATTTTCGATGATAAAGAAGAAACTGGCTTTTTTTTTTAAACCTAGGTAAGGTAATGGAATTGGATCACTAGAAGTAAGGTTTGCTATATGACACTGTCAAAAGTTATTTTAAATTTGAGTCTCAGTTTCTGTATATAAACTGGGAATGTTATTTGCTACTTCTTATGTATTGAAACATTAAGTTGTAAAATATCCAAGATAAAACAGTCAAAATGGAGTTATACACTTGAACTTTCAAGTCATTAATGAATTGAACTTGCAATAGAGTACAATTAAATATATTATATACTTGTTTTATTCCATATCTGAAAGTGTAAATTATTTTATTGGATTAATTCAATAAAATTTTTTTTAACCATGTGAATATGAGCATAGACTTTGGGAAAAGATCAAATCAAAAGGAAGTAATTGAATTACAGAAGAGAGTATAATTAATGAAGGAAGGTCTCTGAGAAAGAAAGCTGCCCTTGTCTCTGGAAAAGCCCTGGCAGTATCTCTCTTTAGCTCAAAATGCCCTGTATCCAGTTGCTTTCCCCCTGGACATCACTGCCTGTGTATCTGTAGGTGCTTCAAAATGATAATGTCAAAAACTCGCTATTTTTCAACCAAACATTCTCCACCACCTAGGTTTCCTGTTTTGGTTACTGATATTTAGTGACCCAGCCAGAAGCCTGATGTTTTCCTTTTCTACTCCTGCGCATAACCACATATCCAGTGGGTTACAAGTGAGGGGTTGAACTTGTCCCCTCAGTACCATTCACCTTGGTCATCTCTTGTCTTGATTTGATGCCTCTCTCCCACATCGGAGGTTTCGAGGATCGAATCCCAGTGAAGACAGGAGAAGGATGATAAGAGAGGGCAGGATATGGACACAGAAAGTTGTCCAGCGAATGGATACAAAAACAGCAAAAGGGGGGGGGGGTGGGCCTACGGGTAAAAATGGGTAAAAAGTAAATAAATAAATAAATCCTTTAAAAAATGTATAGGAGAGGAAGATACGGACTATAGTTAGTAGTAATACTTTGACGATGCTCTTTCATGATTTGTTAACGGATGTTTCACAACAATGTGGGGTGTTTGGGGTGGGGGGTTATGTGTGGGAGCCCTGCATGATGTTATGCATGTTTGTTTTGTAAGTTCACGATGTTTACTGAACACTTATAGTTTATGTATGTTCATGTAAGAATGATATACTTCAATAAATTGTTAAAAAAAAAAAAGAAAAGAAAGCCTGACCACTTCATGGGAGTGCCTGGCTATAGGAGAGTTTACAGGTGGCCTGAGGAACACAGGAGAAAGGGGACTCCTTATTGGTCAGCCAGAACAGCTGAATCTAAGTCACACACAGGGGATAAAGGAAAAGTGAACTATTCCTAGGTTTCCGTCTTTGGCAAGTATGAGAGCAGGAGCAAAGAAAATGGTTTGCTCTTAGAACACAGGAAGAGAAGTAAAGCTGGTACTGGAGTGAGAGGCTGGAAAAAGGGGGAAGGGTGTGAAAAGGGCCTGTTAATTGAAATAGAACAGGTTTATTTTAGTGTAAAAAGTGAGGGGGCAGGTTCAACCATGGACTTTAACAGTACAATTATAAAAAAGATGCTATCATCAATTGTAACAAATATTCTACACCAATGAAGGTGTTGGTGGGGACAGCATATGGTATATGGGAATCTTGTATTTTATGCATGATTGTTTTGTAAATCCACAAATTCTCTAATAAAGAAAAAAAGAGAGAGAGAGGGAAAGAGAAAGACTAAGAGGGTGTAATCCCAGAGAACACTTGAAGTATAGAACATTTTTTAAAGGAAATAGAAGGGAACTGCCATTAAATGTCTCTTCTGTGACAGGTGTTTTGTATATGGTATCCCATTTAAAAACCAGTACAATAACGAATAATTTTGTGATTCATTTACTGTATCTGGACTGAAAAAATACACAAACTAAATCTGTTAGTTTTAAACCTAGTCATAAATTAAGGTGAAATTGTGTTATGTTTTAACTTAATTTACCTTGCCTCTTTTTCTTCCTCTTTACCAGGTTGGAGAGGTACTTTGTTAGGTGTTGCTATGGCTACAGTGAATGCTATGATAGCAGAATATGGCTGTTGTGTGGAAGATATAATTGTTGTACTGGGACCTTCTATAGGGCCTTGCTGTTTTACTCTTCCAAAGGAAACAGCAAATGCATTCCATAATCTTGATCCCAAATGTGTGCGACTGTTTGAATCACCAAATCCCTATATTGACTTACGCAAAGCCACCAGGTATGTTTGATTTCTTTCTGTAATTGTAGGTTGGCTTATTGCTTCTAAAATGAAAATTTTTTTAGAGAACAATTAGTAACTCCAGGAAAACTTTAAGTGGTAGACGTTTAACTCACTGACACACACAGGCACAAAAACTCATTTTAAATATGAAATCTATTCTCATTTAAATTAGAAAAGCAGAAGTTTTCCTGTCTTATATCTTACTGATTTAAAAGGGAAGGAAAAAACAGTTGCCATATAGTTTTATAAGGTCTACTTAAACTTGATATAGACAAATTAGTATGTACTTTACTTCATAGCCATTCCTCAGCCAAATTCTCCTAAATTTAATGAACTGTCAGAGAGTTGGTATTTTAAAACCGTTTCTTAGAAAAAATATTTGATAGTATAAACACACAGTCACTTTCTTGTTGGTTATGGTACCTTGCATTTTCAAATTTATGACATTTTGCTATTAATATCTGTTGAAAATAATTTGTCATTTTTGCCAAGGAAAGCAGATGTCAAATATGAGTAGTATTTCTATTCTAGTCAGCAAAACCTGGCCCAGATTCTGCCTCATTTGGAACATAAATATATAGGATTGAAATATACTTTTAAATGTGACATATAGAATAAGTATTATTAATTTGTAGTCCTATTTCATATCATAAAGTGTTTATAGAGAAACAAGTTTTCTGTTATACATCCAATGTTACTAGGAAGAAAAGATGTGGGAGAGCCAGGTGATTAAAATGCATGCTGTGTCTGAATCAATTAAATCTTCTCTACAAATATCCTGGTAATTTCTGAAGTTTCTGCTTTAAATAAGTACTCGATTTTGATTATAAAATTCTGTAGCCAGATCATGTCTGCAGGATAATATAGAAGGTTGTATAGTTCATGTATGAACTTAGGTGATTAATGGGGGTTAAATCTACCCTTTCCTGACTAGTTCATGTTCTCTAACTAAATAGCAATTTGCATTGCCCTGAGCAGATCATTCCCAGAACTCTTAAATAACAATATTTGTACATTTTTCATATTGCTCTGGTTATTGGTAAAGTAAATTCTTGATATCTTAAAAAAAAACCAACTCATTTTCCTAAGGATTCTTCTAGAACAGGGAGGAGTTCTTCCACAGAATATTCAGGACCTGAACCAAGATCTCAATCTCTGTACATCCTGCCATCCTGACAAGTTTTTCTCCCATGTTCGAGATGGCCTCAATTTTGGTACACAGCTTGGCTTCATATCAGTTAGAGAATGAGGTACTGTAGCATTTCTCTCCCCCCCTCTCTCAAACTCTCTTTCTTTCAGCCTTCCCGTTCCCTTATTTTTCAAATAATTGGAGAACTTCAAGGGTCTACTCATGCTAACCTAGTAATGAATTATATTTAACTTTGCTCCTTTCTTCCTATAGGAAGAATTAAGTTTCTACTTTTTAGTGGAGAAATAGTAGTAGAAAAGTTCATTTTTATGATATACCCTATTCTAAAGAGCAGCTTCTCCTTTTCCTAATTAATAAAGAATAATCAGATAGGCTTAGGCTTTAGAAAGCATAAAAATAAAATAAATTATTCTTTTAAAAAATCCTCTATGTGTGCTTGTTATCTCTATGTACTTGTCATCTGTACATTTCATATCATAACATCCTTATACCTTTAATTTTTAAAAATCTTTTTAAATTTTGAAAATAAATCATTGCATAAGCATTTGTGAAGAACATTAAGTAGTATCTATAATACCTTATTTGCATAGTGTATAATATTTGTAAAACTCTTTCATACACAGTGAGGAAAAATGAGAAATATGACAAGGGCACTGGATCTAGGAATTAAGAGACCAGAATGTCAATTTCAGCCCTGTTACTAACGAACTGGAGGATGTGTGCAAGAAAGTCTCTTGGGGACTTTGGTCTGGACTGTTATCTGCAAGATCAGCGAAGCTACTTAGATGATCTCTAAGTCCTTGTCCGGCTCTGATTACTTAATTGAGCACTATGGATGTGATAGTAGTCATTTGAAGACAAACAGGAACATTGATTTGTATCTTTTGTACATTTCTGTTCTTACCCTCCTGCCAAAGGAAAAGGCAGGATTCTAAATAGAATAGTATACTGACCCTATTGGTTCATTTAAGTAATCTGCATTTTGGCTAATGTTTAACAAAGTAATTTTATACTCCTAAATGTAACCATATTGACAATTGCAAGAGGGTCCAAAGAGCAGGTGTGACATTAAGAATAGGAATGGAAGATTCTCTACTAGTATAGACCAGAATCGTGTGTGCCTGTACTCTTTGTATAATGTCCTCTTATAGCAGCATCTTTTAAATGTCAGTTCTAAGATTGTAATTGACAACTTTGTATGCATTAATAATGAGATCAATAGATAAAGCATTTCATGCCTTATTTTTATGTATAAAATTCTAAATTCTATAATAATGAGAAATCTTCATATAAACAAACTGGCTTGGTTGTCAACTAGATTTCCAACTGACTGCCTAAAGCTGGCCAATTATTTTCTGTAAAGGGCCAGATAATAAATATTTTAGGTTTTGTAGGCCATACATTTTTTTTTTTTTTTTTTTTTAAAGATTTTATTTATTTATTCATTTATCCCCCCCTTTGCTGCTTGTGCTCGCTGGGTCAGCTAACCACGCCGCGCGGGCGGGCCTGCCTTCACCAGGAGGCCCCGGGAACCGAACCCAGGGCCTCCCATATGGCAAACGGGAGCCCTACTGATTGAGCCACAGCCGCTTCCCTGCCATACATTCTTTATTGCAACTACTCAACTCTGCCTTTGTAGAGTGAAAACAGACACTGACAATACGGGACTAAGTGTGACTGTGTTCCAGTAAAACTTTATTTATAAAAATCAGGTGAGGGACCAGATTTGGCTTATAGGCTCAAGTTTGCAGACTCCTGATCTACATCCATATAGCAAGATTAAATGCAATTTCATTAAATTAGTATTTATTAGAAGGGGGTTTCTTAGAGTTATATAAAAATATTTCAATTTACCTCTGCCCTTTGATCATATATCTAATTTTCCTTAAGGTTACTTTTAATTGAAGACAGAAATTATTTTTAGTCTTTACAGTTGCTTTATCTCTTTTATATACAAAAATACTTTAATCGACTCTATGATCCTTAGCTTGATATTCTAATAGCACTAGTAAAGATCCATATTTGATTTCTATATATTTTCAGATACTTGACTGAATTTTTACATGAATGTTTCCTGCCTGCCTTCCAAACTGACTGCAAGAGAGAATTTTAGCTGTTTGATTTACTTAAAACCAAAAGGATTACAATGGACAATTCATCTTTAGGGTATATTTGCACTATTATCCAGAGCCAAATGATCATTATTTGACTCTAACAATAACTAACAAAAAATCAGTATGATCCAACTATTATGTTATGCAGATGAGGATGATCATTCTTCAGGTTTGCTTTCCTTGTTATGTAGATCAGGAATAAATCTGTTCAATTCACTATTTATTGGGTACCCTCAATTTTTCAGGCATTATGTTAAGCATGGATGAATCAAGATGAATTAGACGATTTTCCCTTTGAGGTGAATGCAGCGGAGGTGATAAACACTTCTACAGGTCAAATTTAATTTTAATAGTAGTAGATGAGAATAGAAGAAGGAAGGATTGATTCTAACTTAAAGGCAGTATAAAGAAGGTATCACAGAGAAAATGACATTTGATATGGGCCCAAAAGCCTATAGGCTTTTGACAATGGATAAGCTGTGGTAAAGTCACTCTAGAGGCTGTGGTGGCCAAGTCAGATTCAGTGTCTTGAGGAAGAGGATGCATTGGTGTAGGCTCTTTGACAATGTTTACTAGAAAAGATAAAGAGCTGGGGACACTATCTTGAAGGAAGGGGAATTTATAGTATTATTAGTTTTGAGTATGTTTGTAGGCTTAAGAGAGTAGTTATTTTTCATTTGGGAAAGAATCACTGGTATATATGGTATATATTTTTAATGTGGGTTGTAATATTGCATCTTAAAATAATTTCTTATCTCATACACACATTATTTGCACGTATATGCAGTAGAATAATAGCAAAGAGCACTTCTTTGGTATCTACAAAGGACTTTCATATATATTACCTGATTTTACCTATACAGCTACTCTGAAATAGGCATAGGATAACAATTTCAAACTCATGGAAAATATTCTTTTGTTTAATAATAACAATGAAGATTAAGGAATAATTTCAAACATTGTGAAAAGTTGATAATTTTCCCATTCTTCAGTGTGCTCTTATTTGGAGTTTATAGATTTATATAGTGTGTTGGGTAACCTTTTTTAATATTATGTATCAAAACATTCCAAAACCAAATAAAATTATTTTTTACTATATCTCTGATTTTGGATTATTTGTGCCAGAGAATATAATGAAAAGTTGTCTCCTTACTTTTACTATTAACTTATCTTACTCTCCTTGCTCATTTACTATTGAGTGAAAAGCACCCATTCAGTAACTCAGAACTGGCAAATTATTAAATGCCTTATTGCCTCTACAACATTTCTGTCACTCTCAAGCATTGTACCTAGGTTTCTGGGACTTTTAGGGTACAAAACGATGATGATTTTTAGTAACTTACATTTTGTTTTGTTTTGTTTCATTTTCTTCTAAGCATTTTCTGCTAACTGCACATAGGGAATATTGCTTGCTACTTTATTAAGAAGAGGTTAATTCCTCTTAATCAAATGAGAGTTCATGATGTGATTTTTGCGAGTACTAATTATCATATTAAAAATTGCCAGGGGGTCGGATGTGGCTCAACTGGTTGGGCGTCCGTCTCCCATATGGAGGGACCCGGGTTCGATCCCTGGGACCTCCCGGTAAAAAAAAAAAAAAAAAAAAATTTGCCAGTCCACTTATCTAATTGTAATTTTAAATTATGAAGAATCGCATAGGGCCTAAATATGGTACACTCCAGTGTTTTATAAAACAAACAAATGAGAAAATGATATTACCACTAGGATTCAGGATTTCTACAAGTAGCTCTGCTCGTTTCTTGGTGTAAGTTGGAGGCATTCTTAATCTATTTACTTATCTAAAAAAAAAAAAAAAAAAAAAAAAAAAGGCATTAAAGAAAATGAATGTACTGCTCTTACCTTAGATGCAATTTACTGTAGTTCAAGTAGAAAAAGCATTTGGGCACCCTCACACCCACTTCCGCCTCTTTCCTGCAGAATCTCCCATAACTGCTTTTTGGTAAATAGATTTTGGGGGGAAACTCAGGGAACCTGATTGTGTGTCACATGACAAAAATATAAATAATACCCATGGATTCAGAGGCTGGAATATAAGAGAACAGTGACATCTAGTTACATCATTTTATATCTCAAAGTAGGATTTGATTTTACTTGGTTGTCCTAAAGTTATACATACAGTACATCCATCTTATGTGTGAACTCAGAGAATGTCACCAATCCATGGAAGTCCAGCACCTGAAAGAAAGCATTGCTTAATTACCTGTGTGTGTTTGTATGTGTCTACACATGGGTTTCTGTATGTGTGTGAACTGGCAAACAAGAAATGTGTACACGTTAAATATGGTAAATCGCCTTTTTGTCCTTAATGTAAATTCACATGAAACACACTGTATGCAGTGGAACCAAATTTCTCGCTATACATTTTTTTTTTTTATAAATTCTGGTGCAATTAAGAATGGGAAGTATGGTCCAAATGCTTACTAGGTGTGCTTATGGGAGTTTTGGTCTAGTGCATGTACATTTCCATGTAGGCATCGCTTTTGAACTATAATTGTAATTTCAAAGATGAGGCAGCTGCTGTAAGTAATGTGTTGTTCTGTGCAAAATCATTGCTTCATGAAGGGAAAAGAAATCTTCCAGTTCCGCCTTTTTCCAGATTAGCACATATAGTTTGGACTCACAATGAGCACATGGCAATTGTGTAGAGAAAAACTTTTCCTACTCTCCCTAGATGCATTTTCTTTGCAGGGGAAAAAAATGCTTTTATCACATTCCCTATGACCTTGTGCCAAGTGCCTGAGACAAATTCTGTCCTTTCTGTATCTGGAGCAGACTTTTTCATTTTGTTGAATTCTAAAGCTGGGTGTCCAGTTACTGTATTTTATAAAAAATTAAAAATTTCTAGCAGACACTATTGCTCAAAATACATTTCTTCCTAAAAACAACAAAGAAAGAGTATTCTCATTTTGTGAGAAAAGTTTGTAGAAAATAAATTTGCTCATGGTGCCAATGAGGTTGTAATATCCTCCATTTTCTTAATTCTTGAAGTTTCACATCACACACTTGTGCTTCAGTTTATGTCTCACTCCTTCCTCCCTGTTCCTTTACTTTCCCTAACCATGTTTTTAAGGTTGTATTTTCTCATCCCCCACCCCATCATCCTTATTTACATAATTGTTGTTTTGTGGTCAGAGTAGCGTTATTCTTTTGAGTTATTTTTTATTTTATTTTAAATACACATTCATATTTGGCCAAGGACTTGCCTATGGGCTTTATACCTATGGCAGCCTATGGCACAGCAATTCTCAGTTTCACTTCTGCTCTTATCCATCCTTTAAACTCAGATCGGGAGTCACCTTTTGCAGAACATTTTTCTTTCTTGTTTGTATCAACATCATCCTTTGCATCATATTTTATATTTCTTTGTGTACTAATTTTAAAATATTGGCCTGTTTACCTGCCACCGCTAAATAGAAACTCCACTAGAGAAAGGACCTTGACTTGTTCATTTTCATGTTTTTAGTACCTAGCAAATATGTTATCACATTGTAGTCATCTAATATCAATAGAAGGAAGAAAGGAAAGGAGATGGGGAAAGAGGGAGGTAGAGAGGGAAAAGAATCCCTTAATTATCCAATACAATGTCTAGAAGGATAAAAATATTTGTGTGTGTGTATGTATGTTGTCAGTTTTCACTAGGTGCTTTTATATTCTCAATGTTTAGTTGAATTTATTTAAATAATAATGATATATTAAAGTCTCTCTAGTGAAAGACATTTGCAATGGAGACAATCTGTTTTAAGGCATTTGACCATATTCCTTTACCCATCATTAGACTTTCCTGTTTCTAACTTGTGTAGCAATATACAATTTAAAATATTGCTTTAGGATAAATACCTCTGATGGGAATCATGCATGTTAGAGATCAATATTTATTTTGAAAAACAGTTTATTTCTTCCTATTCCTGTAATAATATATTTTTATGACTCAAAAGTGTAGTTTGGTGACCAAGAACATAGGCGTTATCCAAAAACTTTTTAAAAATGCAGAATCTTGGGTTCAGACCTCTACTGCATCAGAATCTGAATAACAAGATCCCTACATGATTTGTGTGTATATTAAAGTTTGAGATGCCCTGCTCTATATAGTATGTCGTGCTATATTCCTTTTAATCATAACTGCTAAAAAAGCTGGACCCAGTAAGGAAAAGGCAGGAAAAAGCTTTATATTTCTCCCCTGTTGTCTTCAAATTGTCTGTGTTGGGTCTCCCTCTTGTTCTGTGGATGGTAGCTCAGGAAGGTCCTATATATTTTCAGATCACTTTCAGATATAAGAAGAGTAAATTTTAAATATTAACAAGTCCAACTGATCTAAATTTATAGCTCCTCCCCTCCTGACAAGCATTGGGGAATAGGCTATGACCTATTTCTTCTTTATTTCCCCCATCTTGCTTATCTTCTTTTCTACCTATTGATGCCAGGGTTTTGGCAGTGGGACGAGTAATATGTTGGGTTAGTGGGAGACCCTTTCAATCCTCTCCCACCCCCCCAATACCAACAGACACTCTGAAAAATTGTATAGAGAAAGGCTTGGGGACACCCTCGGGGGGGAGGGGATGCCCTCTTAAGTTTCCTTTTTAGCTTTTGAAATTTGATGTCCCCACCAAGGCCACCCAGATAGATAGCCAATCAAGCCCCTAGTTCATTACATTTGATCAATACAAAATAAAGCCCACTTGCCTAAGCCCACCCCTAGAAGGTGGGAAACTCTTGTCCAATCAAGTGGAGTCAAGCTAACTTCCTGTATAGATCTATAAAAATCATTTGCCATCCCTAGAAACTCCAAGCTACTTCCATGCTGGCTTCCTTTGCTACAGTAAGATATTGGTGAGTCAAATAAAATGCTGTAGTCTGTAAACTCGGCTCTGAATTCGTCTTCCACAAGTTTGGAGGCCCCACCCATATACTGAAGGTGCTCTCTCTGCTGGGCCTCCAGTGATTGGACACATGAGGCGCCCACAAAAAGAGACCCTTTTATGTCTGCTTTCCAATCGCTGAGACTCCTTATCCCCCAGATAACCCTTCCTATATTTGAACTCCGTAATTTGCATTGATTTGGGTACCTTTAGTTTGGTTTTGGTTTTCGGTTCTACTGTCAGACCTTTCATTTGGTTTTATTTCATTTCTCCCACCAGCTCTCTGTCTCTTGGAAACACACGGTTTGGGAACCCATGAGGCCCACTAAGACAATGACCAAACTTTGGCAGTGCTTTGGCCATCCTTTGGCTCCTGTGTAACGAGCCCCCTTTCTACCCATTATTAGGCTGTCTGTGTTCAATTCTAGATACCTGTCTGGAACATCCACTCACCAGGGGATCCTGCTAAGGTCAGAGCAGTATCCGAGTGGCTAAATCTGAAAGCTCTGACTACAGCCTAATGGGCTCTTTCTGCTTGAAATCTCCCTCCCCTCTGCTGCTTAAACTCCTGCTTCCTTTATATACTCGCACTATGGACTTGTGTCTTTCTGTTCATGGGTGGATCTGGCGAAGAACGATTTCTCTTTGTAGTGGCCACTTTAAGAAACTATAGGACCAACATCATGTTAAAATAAAATAAAGGGGGTCCGCAACCAAGATTGGTACTTGGAGGCTGCCAGAGGGCAATCTGCCTCCACAAAAGCTTCACTTAAAGGTTCATTAGAAAAAGAAAAGTCCAGAAATAGAACAAAGGGGAAATAACTTCAAATTAAACCTATAGCTCCCTCAACTTATACTCCCCCAGCTTCCTATATCCGCCCTTTCCCTATAGTTGCCCTAACTAGTTCTTTTTGACTCCCTGTGGGAAAATGATAGTCCAGGCTCCTTTAAAGATTAAGCCTGCTATTGAACCTAGCTGCTCACTAGAGCAGAATTTAAACTTGACTCAGAACCCAATTAAGATTTCCCCAAATAATACTAGCAAATATTCATAGAAGAACATAGAATTCTTTTGGGTGCATGTGATCCAGGGTTACCTGACCTATGTCAGCTTGTACATATATTGGTCAAAACCTCAGATGCTAATCCTGAATGGGAAAAGCTATTTGGACTGACTGGAAAGGGATGTAAAAGATTCCTCTTTCCACAATCAATCTGAGTCAAATAGGCCTAAGAAATAGGGAAAAGTTTCTATAAGATTACACTTCAGGACAAAAAAAAAAGTCATGTCTACTCCACAAATTACAATGGGAAAGCTTTTGCTCTACATTAAATAAATAAACTCAACTAGTTCCATCTGCCAAGAACAAAATTCTGATTAAAAACATGAGCAAGGAGAGAAAGCCAGCTCTCTTTTATGTAAACTAATGAGTTTTGTGTTTCTATGTTTTTATGTTTGACTCATGGCTGAAATTTTTAACTGAAGCCATAAGTTCTTGATTTGTGTTTGTCTCTTTTATGTATATTTTCTTACCTCTGGATTGTAATACCAAATTCACAAATTAAAATCCTTTAAAAAGCTCTATTCAAATAAAAATTCTTAAAAGAGCCTTACAAGCCCCCAAGACTGGAATTACAATGTGGACTCTCTTAATCCAAGGAATGTGGTATTTTTCACTACAAGTGAGATAGGAGCATGCATGCTGTAGGGGTCAGACCTTAGAGGTGCCATATTCTCCAAGCACCCCAAAGTTTTCATAATATAATTCCACTGAAAGCACAAATTTCTGGTAGGCTGAAAAGTCAGGCAAAAGGAAACTGTTGGTTTAATGGGACTAAGATATCTGATAACAATGAAAGTGATGATGATTATGAGGACTTAGGTGCTGAAGTCCTGATATAGGCACTTGTTATCCTCTTAATTTTATTCATAATATCCTTCAGTCATTAACAAATCTCTCTACCCTTAAATGCTCTACACAGCCACTAACTCGACAAATATAACTGGGGGCTACAAAACCAGTGTGAATGGGATGGCAAAATCTCAAACTTCAGCTAACCCATGAGATTGGCAATGAAACATCAGACTTTTAGTGATGAATGAGAGTCTAACAACATCTTTGGTCATGCCCTTGTATCTTAGGGCATAATCAAAAAGGGGAAAGTTGATAAAATTGTATAAAGAAAGCCCTGGGGCCCCTCAGAGCGAAAACAACAACAAAACCATGTCCTTATGAGTTTCCTGTTTATCTTTTGAAATTTGAAATCTCTACCAGGACACCTGACCCAAATAGTCAATCTAGCACTTATTCATTATCTATGGTATGGTACAAAATAAAGCCCAACTGCCCTAAACCCACCCCTATAAGATGGACAAACCCTTGTCCAATCAATAGGAGTCACGCTAACTTCCTTTTAGGTCTGTTAAAGTCATTTGCCATCCCTAGAACCCTGACGCTACTTCTGTTCTGACTTCCTTTGCTGCTGCAAAAACTTTGGTGTCCTGAATAAAATGCTGTATTCTGCAAACTCCACTCCGATTTGTCTTTCACAACTTTCAAAGTACTCTTCAGCTGACCATTTACTATTCCTTCTTAGCTTCTGCTTTGATATTACATTCCACAGAGCAACTTTCTCTTCGAAGAGTCATTTAGAGACAGTCTAGCCCAGGTATGGTCCCTTAGTCTATAGGAAACTTGGCATTTTCCCCATCAAATTCTGCATTTCAGACCACTTCCAAGACTGGAATTACAATGTGGACTCTCTTAATCCTCTTTTCTCTGATGTCCCAGGCAACTCCAACCACTAACTAGTCTCTTTTCTTTAGATTTAACATGGAAGGTAGGCACAATGCACCCAACCCCCAAACTTTAGTGACTACAGGTCACATTTGGTAAAATTTCTTAAAGATCTGCTTTAGTTTCCTGCAGAAGGTGGGGCTTCTCCTTCAGAGGCAGGAAATGCACAAGACTCCAACAATGCTCTTTAAAGAAACACTCTCTACCTTGCCCCCCTGAGCAAGGGTAAATGATGGGTTAGGGGTCCCAGGAAGTGTCAATGGTGGTGGTGGCGGGGAGGACCTCTTAGTCAGTGCTGCTTTTTGTACCTGGTTCTTCTCAAGAATATGGGAACATTTGATACCCATTGCTCTTAGCTTTTACCCCTTAAACGTCAGGAAAAGTCTCATTTTAGAACCTGGTATAATATCCTGAGAAATCACTGCTCAAGTTTTCCAATTGACTCTCAAAGAAATAAAGGAGATTTTCATTGAAAGAATCTATATCTGCTTTATCTTTTTTATCCATTTTATTTAGGTAAATTTTAATTCATAAACCTCTAATGATCACATATATTTAAATTACATGAAGAAAATTTGCCTGTGGTACTACTCAACAATTAATTGCAGATCTTACTCATCAGAATGGCTGGGTAGTCATCTCTGCTTAGCCCTGTGATGCCCTTCCAAAATGCGTGCTTGGTTGAAGATATAGGTGGAAGAGTATAGGCACCAGATTTCATTTGTTAAAATTCTCATTCTATCCATCATTTTCCATAATGTAAGCTTTGAGCTTCTCAGTCCTGCTTTTCTCTCTCGGTGAAACTGTGGTTTCTGTTCTTGGCCCTGAAACTGTAGGCTCTTCAATCTGCCAGTGAAAGAAATAAAAGAAATAGCATAATAAAAGAAAATATTCCTTCTTTCTCTCTAGTTGCAAAAGAAAATTTGATAATCTGGGTTATAAAATCATCTTTGCAAATATTTCTAACAAGAAACCCTTGTAAAGGCAACCAGACTTTAGAAATTGTTAGTATGTTCTAAGACAATAACTTTTAATCTCTTTTTTTAAAATGTGCAATTCTGACTGGTTGTCTTCTTAAATAATTTGTTGGGGGAAGTTCCAGATTTGTGGTTATAGTAGTGGTTTTGAATCCTAACTTCAAAACTCTCACTGAAAACCAAACAGACTAACAAGATACTTGAAGAACACACATCTTTTGTTGAAGATGGCATCTTCAACAAAAGCCCCCAAAATTCCAGAATACGAATATGGATGGGTGTGGTTAAATCACCAGCTGCAACAGGACCTCAGCAAGATGAGCAGCCATTTGAGAAGAGTTGCTGAAAATGAAAGGGATTTCAAAATGAGACTGCTAATTTCCAGAAAATAATGATAATATAAATATACCAGAATCCATGTGGTATAGCTAAAGCAGTGTTCTGAGGTAAATTCACTACATTATATACCTATATCAACAAAAATAAAAATAGTGAATTAAATGTTCATCTCAAAAGAATATAAAAAAAGGAAAAAGAATGTAAACTAAAATTAAGCAGAAAGAATTAAAAATAAAGGCAGAAAATAATGAGTTATAAAAGAGAAAAATAAAAAGGCTAATTAAGGAATAAGTTGATTAAAAATCAATAAAAGTAGACACGTTCACAAAATACAAAATAATACAGAGTAAATAATCTTTGACAGAGGAAAAAATATGAGATTACTTTGTCTGGTTCTATGCAAATATACTTTGAAAACCCTGAAAAGTCACCAAAGTCTGCTCCTATACCACCATTACCACTCCCTCACAAATAATTCTTCCAGGCATTATTGATGTCACCAAGGAATTCTACCAAACTTTTGAAGATCTGATAAATTCTGTGCTACTTTGTTTCAGTATATAGAAAAAGAAGGAAAACTTCCAAATTCTTTTTATGAAGTAAATATAACATTGATACTAAAACCTGATAAAGATTGCCCCAAAAAGATCACAGTCCAATCGCACTTATGAATATCCATGCAAAAATCTTAAATAAAATATTAGCAAATAAAATCCAGAATCCATGAAAAAAAAAAATAACATAAGCAAATGAGATTCTTTCTGGCAATGCCAGGAGACTTTAATAATAGAAAATTCATTAGTATAATTCATCATATCATATTAATAATTATAAGAAGAAAAATCACGTGAATATATCCATAGATATTGAAAGGCTTGGCCAAATTCAACACACATTCCTGACAAAGAAAGAAGGAAGGAAGGAAAGAAAGAAGGGAGGGATGGAGGGAGGGAGGGAGGAAGAGAGGGAGGGAGGAAAAGCCTCAAGAAAATAAGTCAAAGGATAATTCCTTAACATGATTCTAAAATGTGTTAAAAATGATAGAATTGGAAAAATTTCCATTTTGCATCCCCCTAAGGGAATAATTATGCAAGAGCATCAGTGGATGAAACCACTAAATGAGAAACTGATGGGGAAAATTAAATGAAAAACTGATCAATCAAAATGAGGCAATGAGACATTGTTGCTTCCTGATACACTGGAATAGGAAGTACACAGAACCATTCTAAAATGTTATTTCAAAAAAAGGTGAGCCTGAATCTAACCAAGCTCCTGCTAAATACCAATTTATAGGAAATATGGGGGAGAGAGGAATATGTTAAATGATACCACAAATTCAGAGTGTGAAACATTCTTTAGGACAATTGATCCATTTTTCACAATGGATCAGTGGCAAAAAAATTAAATATTAAGGGGAAAGAGACTATTCTAGGTTAAAAGAGATTTTATAAGACATAATCTTAGGCAACGAGTGACCTAGTTTGGATCTCAGTTGGAACAAACCAACTGTAAAACAATGTTTTTTGAGACAATTGGGGAAATTTGAATATAGGCTAGATATTAAATGATAGCAAGGAATTATTGTTAATTTTGTTAGGTGTTATAATGGCATTGTAGTTAAGTAAAAAATACCCATGTTTTAGAGATCCGTGTTGAATTATGAAGGGGTGAAATGATGTGCTGAGAGATGCTATAAAATACTTCGTAAAAGAAGTATTTTAGAAACATAAAAAGGGCGGATAATGCAAATGTGGCAAAATCTTGTTAATCTTTTAACCCGAATTGTAGGTATCTTGGAGTTTATTGTACTATTTTCTTTACTTTTCTGTATGTCTGAAATTTATTCATAATGTAAATATTAAACCATTTGCCCTTGTAATAATATTTAAATTAACATATCTGTTTTGAAAAATATATATACTTGTCAGTTTCTTTGTGAAAATAGAAGAGAAATATTGGCAATTCCTTATTCTCCAATATTCTTAGAAGGAAGAAAAACAAAAACACAAAACCTCTGACTGTTGGATTTCTTGTTTAAGCAAAGAGTATGAGAGTCGCATGCCATTTATATAATCCATAATTCACAAAACAGAAGACAATATGGAGTTACACTTTTCTGCCAAGACTGCTGAATAACAAATAGTAAAAGAAGGAGTTTACCCTGATACTTTCTATTGTATTAAATAGAATCCAGTTGGTATGATGATTCCTTTAATGAAAACTGCATGGAGTTATTTTTTATGGCTCTTCCACCCTCTGGCATAAGTATAGAATAGAAGTATTTGACTTAAAGCAATTTCTGATAAAAATTGTGGTCTTCCAGGGGGAAGTATTGGGGCTGCCAAAAAAGCTAATGGGATCTTAGGTTGCCATAAGAGAGGTATACTTCTAGAAAAGGAATGTTTCCATTCTTCTCTGAAGTGATTAGAACATACTTGGAGTATTATAGTCCATTTTGAGAATTCTTAAACAGTTCAGAGGAAAGCAATGTTAATGATGAGGAGACCCAAAGCCAGGTCATATAAAGAGTGGCCAAAGGGATCAGAAATGTTCAGCTTAGAGAAAAGAAGTCTCAATAGCAATAGGACTCAATGGCAATTTCAAATGTTTCGAGGACAAAATGCTGAAAGGGTAGGAAAAAACACAACTAATTAGTAGAAATTTATAGGTAGGCTGATTTGGGCTTACTATGAATGTTGGAAAAGGCAATCTGCTATGGGCTCTGAACATACTCCCTCCACATTCTTGCTAGGCACACCAAGAATGCAAGGCCCTAACCACTCTTTATCCACGCCATTTCTCATGGTTGTGTTTGCAGTGAGTAACCTTTAGGGATGAATTAAATTTTCCTTCTGGGAAAAAGAGCAGGCTTGCTTACCTCTTTTTATAAAAGTGGTGAATTCTCCAAGCTCAGTGTTCCTAAGCTAGGACACTGACCTACAGTGTACACAGCATCTACTTAGGCCCTTCTGTGTTGTCCCCGTGGGACTTAGGGCCAAGGGGAACCAACTCACACACGACGTTCATGCTGCATGCCGAAGACTGTGAGTAACAGTCTTTCGTCTCTGACCCAGGAGTCTCATGTCTTCTGCTAACATCCATGGAACTGGCCTTTAATGTACATTAACAGAGCTCTACCACCAGCATCAAGATCATAATCTCTGTCTTCCTTTGTCTTTTCCTTTGCAAATACTCTGTGCACTATATGCTTTCATCCACTGGGTGGCAATATGTACTCAAGAATTTTACTGTTTCTAGTACCTTCAATCAAACTGAATTTTAAGGTGTCAAACTTTTCCAACTTGAAAATAGCCCTTGTATCAAATCTTAAAAAATAGTGTTGTCCGAATGCAAATTCTTACCTAGAAGATGGCTATGGAGATTTTAATAGTGTTAATGCTCCCTACCTTTTCTGATAATCTCAACCACAGTCTCTCCCCTCTCAACATGTTCACACACCATATACATTTGCAAAATAGATTATCCCTCATAATCTCATTCCTAACCATTTCATAGTTTTTCATAACTCACTCCTTAAACACACACATGCCCTTCCTAAATTCCCCTAAGCCATTTTCCAACTCCACTATTCTTAGTACCCTACCTCTTATTTCTTTGGCTTTTCCCTGACAATGGACTTTTCCCCTTTCCCATTTTGTTTCTTAAATATATCCTCATCACAATGAAATCAAGAGATAGACCATTAAGCTCCTGCATAATATTACATGCATTCCCTTTGGTTTTTTACTTCATCCTAGATAAATAGAGCAAGTTTTGGATATTCATATAATCTTAGGAAATCATATGATACACTTTTATTTAAATTAATTCTGTCTAAAATGTAGAATGAATCCAATAAATTTGCTATATGTAAGATTTAGCTTCTATTAAGAGAAGGAAAAACTCCCAAGAAATTTAATTGTTTATTAAGTATGATTACAATGAAAAATAAAACAAAATTATATACATATTTTAAGATTGAAAATAAAATATTAATAATAGTAGAATTATGAAAGCTTTTGTTTCCCATTTCTGCTTTTTTTGTACTTTTTCTATATTTTCTTTAATGAACTATACTTTTTAAAATGAAAAAATAAACTGATCTTAAACCACATTTTGTCTTTCTCCTTCACAGATTGAAAAGATTCCTATTTCTTTACTATTCCCTTCTGTTACCTAATTTTCTATTAAGTATTTAATAATATTTTGACATTTCCTTGAGTCTCCCCATGGCTCTGGCTACTGCTGTGTGTGATGAAAGGTTTGGCTCATGCTTTTAAAAAATTAAACCATTTTAGAATAGTTTTTAAGATTTATAGAAAATTGCAAAGATGGTACAGAGAGTTCCCAAATACCATATGCAGAGTTTCTTCTATTATTGACATATTACATTAGTTCAGTACATTATAAATAATTAATTAACCAATATTGTTGCATTATTATTAACTAAAGTCTGTACTTTATTCAGATTTCCTTAGTTTTTACCTAATGTCCTTTTTATGTTCCAGTATCCATCCAGGATATCACATTGCATATAGTGGTCATGTGTCCTTGGCTCCTCTTAGTTCTGACTTTCCTTGTTTCTGATGACCTTGACAGTTTTGAGGAGTACTGATGAAGTCTTGTGGTGGATTGAGTTGTGTCCCCCAGTTTGGATGTTATTTGTCTTGGTCTGCATTCTGGTGGGTGTGAACCCATTGCAATTAAGATCTCTTCAAGATGTTACTTCAGTTAAGGTGTGGTCCCAACTGAATTAGATTGGGCTTTAATCCAGATTACTGGAGCCCTTTGTAAGCAGAGTGAAAATCAGATGGAGAGAGAAGCCGTGGGGAGCAGCCAGAAGCTGGAAGTCAACAGAACCCAGAAGATAAAGGAGAAGGCATCACCATGTGTGTTGCCATGTACTGGAAAAACCAAGGAACCCCAAAGATTGCTAACAAGCCAGAACATACTGACCCAGGGAGCGAATAAGCTTCTAGCCTCTGAAACGGTAAGCCAACAAACGCCTGTTGTTAAACCAACTCATTGTTTGATATTTGTTTTAGCAGGTGGGGAACTAAGACAGGCCTATTGTTTTCTGCTGGAATTTGTCTGATGTTTTTCTCATGATTAGACTGGGATTATATAGGTTTTGGGGAGAAAAACCGTAGAAGTAAAGTGCCATTCTCATTGTATCATATCAAGGCTACATACTTACCTACATGACTTAGCACTGTTGCTCAGCTGGCTTAGGTAGTATTTGTCAGATTTCTCTACTGTCTAATTGCTCATTTTCCCCTAATTTCAATACTGTACTCTTTGGAAGGAAGTCATGATGCACAGCCCTCACTTAGGAGTGGTGAGTTATCTATAGAAATCACTTGGAATTCTTTGTTCTCCCACATTTATTTACTTATTTAAAGGTTTATTTATATCAGTATGAATTTATGGATATTTATTTTATACTTTGAACTATAATTCAATACTACATTAGTCTGTTGCTCAAATTATTCCAGTTTTGGCCACAGAAAGTTCTTTCTTTCTTGTATTCTTCTGACATACCCCCTTTACTCTGTGTGTGTGTGTGTGTGTGTCTGTGGGTGTTTTGAGCACCCCCTTTCTTTCTGGCACTATAGGATGCTCTGGGTTCATCCTGTGTATTCTCCATCCTGGTCCTAGAATTGGCTCATGCTTTTTAACTCCTCATCATAAAAATCTATAATAAAAAGTTCTAAGTGCCTTTTACATTCAATACCTTGTGCTACAAGTAAACCTCTTGTAGCTAGGATTTTTTTTTTTTTTTTTTTTTTTTTAATTAAATCACTTCAGTTAAATGCCTTTGATTAGACTATGTGACTCAGGGTTGGGTCTTCATCCTCTTACTGGAGTCCTTTACAAGCAGAGGAATAAAAATCCCCTGCTACAGAGACAACGAGAAGTCTCCAGAAGTTGAAATCCACAAACCCAGGAGAGAGAAAAGTCACAGACGGAGCAGCTAGAAGCTGAAAGCAATGAGGCCCAGAGGAGATGGGAGAGATGAGCAGACACCACCATGTGCCTGATCCCCCACAGCTGCAGCTCAAGGAGAAAGCATCTCCTGGTGATGCCTTGATATGGATACTTTGACGGCTTCAGAACTGTAAGTTTTTAACCTAATAAATTCCTATTGTAAAAGCCAACCCATTTCTGATCTATTGCCCTGGCAGGTTTTAGCAAACTAAAACAGAGGGGATACTGGGCTTGGGGCAAACCAGGAGCAATGATACCTAAAAAGCCATTTTTAGGAACATCTAGCTGGGGAGGAGAGATCATGACATGGTCAGAAGGGAACTGAGATCAGCACCTGAAAGTTTCTTCCAGCTGTGAGTTCAAATTCAACTGCTAGAAGTTTGCAGGACACCCCTGACAAGCCCTCTTATCTGGGACCCTCCAAGGTCCACTAATAATTTTACAGCAAAACCATGTTTTCTATGTATATCAAAAAAAATCAAATAACTGAAATTGATTTCACATATCAAGTTTGAGTTTTTCAGGTGAGCAAACTGAAATGCCAACGTAGAGGCAAGAAAGTTAGAGCTGGGCATGCCTTAGAAATCATCTACTTTAAGATTCTACATGCACCAATTCTAAGACTCAGGTCAGGTGGCTTTACTAGGGTCACACCACTGTTAGTAGTGTAGAACTAGTGACCTTGTTCACACACATTGTGCTCTCAGCATGGAATGCCGGTTCTTCCCTTCTTTAATTGGTAAACCCTAGCTCTTCCTTCAAGATTCAGTTCAAATATCATCAATGATTCCCTCAGGTAATTCATTGTCATAACTTCTATGCTTGAGTTAAATTTTGTTCAGGCAATTTTACATATTTTTAAAAATAACTTACTTAGCTTTCTGTCTGTCTCCCCTGTTAGGTGGTGAACTTGATGGTGGTAAAGTGATGTCTTGCACAATTCCAGGACCTTACATTGTGTATGACGAAAGCAAAATGTTCAACAAATAGTTTCTTTAATAAATGAATAGATAAATGGATGGATGAATGAATGAATGAGCTGATGTCCAATTCCACATGGTTCTTCACTATTCAGGCTATGAGTGGCGTCTTGTCCCATGTTATTGAAGTTAGAAGCATAGCAGGGATGCAACTCTTGCCTATTTTCATTTTCTCCTAATTTAATCAAGTGTAAACTCCTGCCTTTAGCTTTCCCCATTTCCTTGATATACTTAAAAACTGCTTTTCCCTTCCCTTCCTGGATTTTTTCATTTTGCATCTCCTTCTGAATTTTAGCTTTTCTGACCTTAGTCCTAAAAGTTTTTGCAAATTTTTAGTATTTCCTAATCTACCTTAGTTCCTTTATATATCCTTTATATATATATATAAAGTGTGCTGTAGGAGAGTATATATATAAAACATCCCTATTTGCCTGTAAGGTTCACATGCACCCTTTTGAGGTAACAAAATTGAAACTCCCATTAGAGTTAACTGTAAAATAATGAGATATGCATAGCATATTCTCAAGAGCTCTGGATGAAGAAAACACTGAACAAAAAGAAAAATATAAAATGTAGCAAGGATATATAGTAGTGCCTAGGGCACAATAGGCCTTCAGTGAATCTTTTGGAATGAATGAATTTTACCTAATAACTTATTAATAAGGAAGAATGCATCTTCTTTGTTACATGCTTTGCACTAGGCACTTTTTATTACCAGAACAATGAGCCATAGGAGGCCCAGGGCATAATCTGCTAGGCCACCATGCTTTTGTGGATGATTTCCTCTGGCTTCTCCTTCAGTCAAGTTGGCTCATTGCCTGGTGCTTTGAGGTGATGCGAGAGGCAGGGGTGTGGTGTGTCAACTCTCTTCTCTCCGGAGGGCCCTAGCTCAGGGATCTGTACAAAGTGTGCCAAAACACAAGTTCAAATGGCTGACGTCCACTGCAGCTATATGTTTACATACAGGAGTTCTAAAGGCTTTGAAAACAATGTGCTCTTTAAAGTTGGTAAGCATTCCTTTTATTAGTCCTTTCCTCTGTTTGTTGAACCAGTTACTAATGTCACTGACAGAGCCAAAGTAAAGTTCAACCAACCTGACTTTGATGGTTAATCATAAAATTCCAAATTAACAAAGTCCAAATTAATGAATTTTGTTATCTACATCTGTACATGTATTGATATAGAGATACATGTATGTGATTTAAGAATCATAAAAATTTAGAACTGGAAGGAAACCTAAAAAAAGAATTTTGTCTAAACCTTACATTTTGCAGATGAAGATATATGTGACTGGTAAATGCTTCCTTTCCTTGTACCCAAGAGGCTAGTTCTATATTTAAACACAAGCCATAAATAGCCATGGCACTGCTGAGCACATTGCATGTTATGTAATGTGCTTACTTCTGCTGTCTGTGTCTTATCTCATGCAAGTCTACAGGCATTTTGAAGGGAGAGATTACGTTTTATTTTTTTTTGCATGCCCCGCAGTCCTTGCCTCAGTCCTGTCCCTACATCTGGATTAAGCAAGATCCTCTGCTGAAATCAAGGGTGTTGGTCTCCTGTGGGCTTTGAAAAATTTCTTTGACAACAGGACATCTGATGGTGCCCCTGGATAACCTTATTTGGTACTTGGAGTCTTACTGTCTCCATTCTCCACCCTACCTGGCCTTGAAGAAGCCCTCCCACCTACTTTGCACCCTGATCTTAAGGACTGCTTCAAACCAGGCTGCATTTGCAATTCCCCAGTTTGGACACAAATTAGAATTGCTGCCACTTCCCTCTCCTCTACTCCATTTTGCTTTCCCCTCAGCTCAAACCTTCATCCTGGCAGGCTGTGTGGTAAATGACTCAGGCAGCCCCTGCCATCCTGCTCCTGAGAGCTAAGGCTAGTGCTTGCCTGGCACTGTGCTACATAAGATAAATGGGTGTTGAATCATTTGAAAGAATAAGTTTGGACAGTAATTAGTCACTTGACAAGTATTTACTGAGCATTTACATGCCAGACACTGCACAGAGTGCTGGAGATACAGCAGGGGACAAAACCAAGTCCCTGCTCTCATGGAGTTTACTAGAAAGTCAGGGAGAGACACAGTAAAACCAATAAATGAATAGCTATATAATATAAAGTCACGGCTAAGAACTAAGTGTTGTAAAGAAAAATGAAGCAGGGAAGGGGGATAGTGAATGACAGATGGGGTGCTATTTTAGATAGGACGGTCAAGAAAGGACTCAATGAGGAGGTGACATTTTGGCAGAGACCAGAAAAAAATAGGGAAATGACAAATGTTCATTTCTGGGAGAGGAATATTCAGAGAGGGAAATCCAGATGCAAATACCCTGGGATGGGAGTGTGCTTAGAGGGTGTTTTAATTTCCTGTCTGCTAAAACAAATACCATGCAATGGTCTGGCTTCAACAACAGAAATTTATTGGCTCATGGTTTTGAGGCTAGGAGAAGTCTAAAATCAAGGCATCATCAAGGTGATGCTTTCTCCCAGAAAACTGTGGTGTTCTGGGGCTGGCTGCCAGCGACCCTTAGTCCTTCGTTCCTCTGTCACATTGCAATGCACATGGCAGCCTCTCCTCATTTCCTTTCTCTTCTGAGTTCCTCTGATTTCCAGCTTCTGGTTGCCCCCTGTGTGTCTTTCTGTGTGTTTGAATTTCATTCTACTTATAAACAACTCCAATAATAGGATTATGACCTATCCTGATTGGACTGGACCACACCTTAACTGCGGCAACCTCATCAAAAGGTCCTATGTAAAGTGGATTCACACCACAGGAATGGACAAAGTTGAAGTACATGTTTTTCTGGGTACATTGTTCCAAGCCACCACAGAGGTTTGAAGAACATCAAGGAGTATGGCTGCAGAGAGTGATGGGAGATGTGATGAGAGCAGAGATGTAGCCAGCCATGGTGCAGAACCTGCAGAACATAGGATGGATATGGGTTTATATTCCAGGTGTGAAGGGAAGGCTCTGGACTGTTTTGAACAGGGGAATGCCATGATTTGACATATTTGAAAAGAATATTTCTGGCTGATGACTAGAGAACTGGCTAGAGGGAAGCAAGATATAAGTAGGAAAATCACTGTGGAGGTTTCTAGAAGAGTCCATGTGAGAAGTGATGGTGGCTTGAGATGGAGTGCTAGTGGTGAGATTCTGGATACATAATTTAAAGATAGAACTAATGGAACTTTCTGGTGGATTGGCTGTCAGGGTGCAGGAGGAAAACATAAAAGTGACTCCTAGGTTTCTGGCTAGAGTATCCGAGTGAAAGGAGATGCCATTTACTGAGACCAGGGGGAGGAGTAGGAACTGGGAAAGAGAAGGCTTGGAAGGAACAAATCAAGAGTTTAGTTTTTGATGAAAGTTTGAGGTGACTAGTTGACCTCTTAGTGAGCCTGTTAGATATGTGAATCCAGAGTTCAGGTTAGCACTGGAGATAGAGACATTTTGGAGTTGCCTGCATGTCGATGGTATTTAAAGCCATTGGATGAGTGAGATCCTCTAGAGAACAAATATAATTAGTGAAGAGATGGCTGAAGACTAAGCCCTGGGGCATTCCGACGTTTGGAGGTAGGGAAGATGAGGAGAATTCAGGAGAAGGTCAAGATGGAGCAGCCAGTTGAAGTAGAAGGAAAGGTAAAAGTGTAATATTCTAGAAGCCAAACTGAGAAGGTATTTTAAAAGGGAGGGGCAATCAACTAAGACCAAGAGTTGACCATTGGATTTGGCCATGTGGAAGTTGGTGGTGATCAGTGCAAGTTTCACTGGAATGGAGGAGATGAAATTCTGATAGGAGTGGGCTAGAGAGAGAATGGGAGATGAGGAAGTGGAGGGAGTGAGTGTGCACTTACCGCCTTTGAGGTGACTTGCTCCAGAAGTAAGCAGAAAATGGTTGGAGAGGGCAGTAAGACCAAGCGAAGCTTTTACTTTTCCAAGATGGGAGAAATAACAGCATGTGTGTGCGTGGAAAAGAAAGATCCAGGAGAGAGGGAAAATTGATGAGGCAAGAGACGTTACTGAATAGGCAAGAAGAGTGGGATTCAGAGTGCACATATACCAAATTTCTTCCTGTAAAATGTAACCTTCAGCTAAATATTTAGTGAGAACATTTCAAAAGAAGGCAAAAAGAGCAAATAGTGAGTTAACATTTTGGCATTTCATGCATTTCATTTCTGGTCTGCTTTGCTTTCCTATCATTAACGTAATTGCTGTTCATGATATAAATGAAGTTACACTGATAATAAGAAGGTCTTGGAGAATTTTTGATAGTGTCAAAAAAGTGAAGATGAGTCAATGGTATCTTAAATGAGTTATTTGTAATTTCTAATCCTGGAACAACTTGAAGTTTATACTCCTTAGGGCATGGTAAATAATCTATCACATTATTGTAGTTAGAACCTATAAGTAAAACAACAGCAGCTTTCTTTCTGTCTGATGGGTATTAGCCTCTGAGAAGACCAAAATTGGAAAAGTATGACCTTATGAACAAAAAATATAACCTTTCAGTTTGGGTGTTTCTCTTTTTAGTACCTCGGTTCTAAGTTCCCAGGCATAAATAGAGGTAGAAACTGACCTAAAGTCCAATCTACTTTTTACCAAAAAATTTTATTCCATGGGATGAAAAATTTAATTGAAGATAAATGAGAAAAAAGGTTTTCAGAACATCAGAGCTGTGGGCAGAGAGGCAGAGCACCTTCAGGCAGCATAAAACTTTAAGACAGTTGTGATAGATTCCTTGTTACTATAGAGTTGGAGATTTTTAGATCTAGAGGAGGACAAAGACAGTGAAGATCATCTGTCCCAACCATTTTATTTTACAGATGAACAAACTCAGTACTCAAGTGACTAAAGAACCTATACATAGATGCAAAGGCCATTAGTGGCTATGTTGGGTGGGGTTTTTAATTAATTAAAAAATAAAATAATAAATACAGTAATAATAATGATATCGTTTATTGAGTGCTTCCATATGCCAAGCACTGTGCTGACCACTTAACAGTCATAAGCTCATTGAAAATTTACGGTATCTATATGAGGTGGAAAGTAGGAGTTCTTTGAACCAACTGCCACTTAATTGACTTAACAAGTTAACCAATCATCTCCACTTCCTTGTCAGTAAAACCCACTGACTGAAGCCATGCCATGTTGACTGCTTGAGACAAATAAGTTTCTTTTAAGCATTTCTGTCCACTTATGCGATCTGCAACAGGCCCAATGTACATTGGTATCAGTATCTCATGGAATTTGTTTAAAATGCAGATTCTCAGACCCCACCCAGACCTGGAAACTCTGGGGATTGTATTCTAATAATCTGTTTTAACAGATTCTGATACCGCCAAAGTCTGAGGACCACTGTTGTAGAATAAAGACTATTGAGGCCAAGTAGAGGCTTCTGGACCACCTCCATACTACCAAAATAGTAAGCCAAAAGCAATATTGCATCCTTGAGGTGTCACAGAGATCATTGACAGTATCAAACATATTCAGGAGTTGTGTTGCTGATTTTTTAAAAACTCATCAGTTTGACTTAACTCACGGGTTTGGTGAATGATACTGAATTATCGTAAACTCAATGGATAGTTATGCCAGTTGAAGCTGCTATTTCAGATGTGGCATTTTTTACTGAAGCAAGTCAACACAGCTCTGGCACCTAATATGTGATTGTTAAGTTGGCCATTTTCCCACACTATTCCAACAGCAATCTCGCCTAAGATTATGTCAACTTTCTAGCTCGGTGCCAAAATTAGGCCCACGAGGACCTTAAATTATTTATTTATTTATTTATTTATTTATTTTTTAAAGATTTTATTTATTTATTCATTTATCCCCCCCTTGCTGCTTGTGCTCGCTGGGTCAGCTAACCACGCCGTGCGGGCAGGCTTGCCTTCACCAGGAGGCCCCGGGAACCGAACCCGGGGCCTCCCATATGGTAAATGGAAGCCCCACTGATTGAGCCACAGCCGCTTCCCTTAAATTTTTTAATATCCTATAGGATACCATGTTAATCCATTATATTAACGACATCATATTGGTAAGTCTTGGAGAACAGGAAGTAACAGATAATCCAGATGCCTTTTAAGATACCTGCATGCCAGTAGCTGGGGGATAAAATCCATGAAAATTTCAGTGCCTACAATCTCAGTGATCTGGATCATATTGGGATATCCTTTCCAAAGGTAAAGATTGTGCACCTTTG
This sequence comes from Tolypeutes matacus, assembly GCA_026826555.1. Taxonomy (NCBI): domain Eukaryota; kingdom Metazoa; phylum Chordata; class Mammalia; order Cingulata; family Chlamyphoridae; genus Tolypeutes; species Tolypeutes matacus. The sequence goes on from JAKSZT010054334.1 coordinate 58,150,663, forward strand.
TATCCCCACCAATAAAAAAGAGACACAGTGTTGAGTGGGCACATTTGAGCTTTTGAGGCATTTGGTAATTCTGCTCTGACTCATTTACTCAGTGACAAAAAGATTTACAGCGTTAAATGGAGCCCAGTGTGAAAAACAAGTCCCTGGCTGGTCAGACTTCTGTATAAGATGCTCTGCAATTTCAGCGCTTATAAACCAGTGGGTCATAAGGTTCTTTTTTTTTTTTTTTTTTTCATTTTTAAAGAAGCTTCAGATTACATAAATATTACATTAAAAATATAGGGGATTCTCATATATCCTACTTCTCCCCCTCCCACACTTCTCCCCATTAACAACATCTTTCATTAGTGTGGTACATTTGTTGCAATTGATGAACACATGAAGCATTGCTATAACTATGATTTAGAGTTTATATTATGGTTTACATACTATACTGCACAATTTTAGAGGTTTTGACAAAATGTATAATGGCCTGTATCCATCATTGCAATATCATGCAGATCAATTCTAATGTCCTAAAAATGCCCCATGTTACACCTTTTCTTCCCTCTCCCTCCCCTCAGAACCTCTGATGATCACTGTCTTTATATCAATGTGCCAGGTAAGACTTGTGAATGGAGCCTGTGGCAAACCTGGTTAAGAGATTCACAGGGTGGGCCCTGAGCATTGCAGAGCAAAACTACAGTTTCTTTTAAAGCCACTAGTCTCCTTTTGGAAAACAGTTTATGGCTTGCTACTTGGTCTTGGTGGCAGTGAATGCCTGATTACAGATCTGCAAGTGACCTTGTGACCTGAGCCTTCCAATAAGAATCGGTTGTTTCCTAATGCATCTCATCATAGAGTTGGATGTACCATTGCCGAGTGAAGGTGGTATATGTGGCATGGGGCCTGAGCACAGCCTAGAGACAGTGGTGAGACATGAGCAGGTAGCTGGCATCACACTACCATGGTCGGAAGATGGCCACGTTGCTTTCTTTCTTCAACACACACCCATGGCTCCATGAGAAGCTCTCTATGCCTTGTTGTCTGAGGAGAAAAAAAATTGGTCCTGGCTTACAGATGGTCTGGCCCAATATGCTGACACTAAGCATTTGGGAAATGAAATGACAATGGAAAAGGGAAATCTTCACACTAGAGAAAACTTAAAACAATACATCTCATGGTATACTTTGCCTGGAAAAAAAAAGTGCCCTTGTTTCAGGAAATTGCTTTTGAATTCCCAATTTTAATCATTATACCATTGAAACATCAGGCATAATAATTTACAGTAATAGGCAATTTACATTAACAAGTAATCCACTTAGAATTCAATTGAAAAACGGACTCAATAGCTTGAAAGTATAGTCTACTTTGAGAACTAAAAGCATAGCAAATGATGCACATTCTATAAGCAAATATCATCTGTAGTCATACTTGATAGCACAACAACTATCTAGAAAAACACCAAAAACTCAGTGGCATAGAGTAATAAGTATTTCTTGCTTACACATCTAAATGTCAATTGAGATTTGACAGACGTAGCCTGGTTTGGGAGGGCTTAGCGCCCAGTATCTCCCATCCTCCTTTGACTGGTGGCTTCTTATGGTGAAAGGCAAGAGTTCAAGAGAGAAAACTCAACTGCGCAAGCACAACTCAAGCAAGTCACCTAGTCAAGCCTAAATTCAACAGGTATGGAACTATACTTTTCTCATTGGGAGGAGGCGGGGGGAAAAGGCTGAATATTATTTGCTGAACAATGAATTTTCTAAACTACCACACCATCTGTGGCAGTTTGATGTAATTATGAATTCCAAAAATATAATTGAATCATGCTTGTAAACTGATCTGTTAATCTGGGCATGATTAGGTTAGGATTAGGGCATTAAGCCCCACCCCTTGGTGGGTGGGGAATTGAATATAAAAGGCAAGGCATAGGACAGTTGAAGCAGTCTTTTGAGAAGCAGTTTTGATGTTGGAAAGAAGAGAAGAGAAGCAAGCTGTTCGTCTGATCATCTACAGCTGACCTTGTGGAGGAAACAGGAGCTAAGCCCGGAGAGAAACGCAGCCCCGGGAAGAGAAGAACCCCAGAAGCCTGAACCCTGGCAAATGCCGGCAGCTGTCTTGCTCTAACACGTGGCAATGGACTGTGGTGAGAGAAGAAACTTAACGCTTTATGGCCTGGTATCTGTGGACTTCTACCCCAAATAAATACCCTTTATAAAGACCAACCCATTTTTGGTATCTTACATTAGCACCCCTTTGGCTGACTAATACACCATCTGAATTTTTTTTTTTTTTTTTTTAGGAAGTACCAAGGATTGAATCCAAGACCTCATATGTGGGAAGCAGGTACTCAACCACTGAGCTACATCCACTCCTCAACGAGAGTTGGTTTTTTGTTTGTTTGCTTTTAGGAGGTACCAGGGATTGAACCTGGGACCTTGTATATGAGAAATAGGCGGTCAACCACTTGAACTACATCCACTCCCCACCATCTGAATTTAAAACTGGTATTTTCTTCTTTTCAAATATGTTATTTTATTTAATAGGTTGTTATCAAAGAGTAACAGTAGAGAAAATGGTTGCTTCAATATAATTTACCAAACATTCTTTGAGTGTCTCTTGTTAGTTGGGCACTGTATTAGGTGTTCAAGATATAGAGATGAATAAGTCACAGTCTCTGTCCTCAAGAAGCTCAGGGAAGGAACTGGAAACAAATTAAAATTTAGTGTGATGAATGCAACAAAAGCATTTCCAAGTCTCTAAGGTGAGCATTATTCTCATTTTGCAGATAAGAAACTGAGATTCAGAAGTATTCAGTTATTTACTCATATTATACAACCTCACCTGATGCCAGGGTCCTTGTAACCTCAAGGCAGCAAAAAGACAACATCTTAGTAAATTGAGCTCATGGTAGCTCAGTGTAGAATGGAGTCCATGTCCATAGATGTAGATGTGGAAAGGATTGAATATACTTTCCCTTGCTCCATAATTCTGCCCATTTTACTAGCTGACTTAGAGTGTCCATCAAATTACCTGTCATAGCATCAAGTAGTAAGTCAGGTTTGCATGCCTATCATGGGTGAATAGAGACCCAAAATGCTGGAGGATAGTTTGGTCAGTTTTTAAAATATCTGAGTCACAGGCCATAGACTTTTAGTGGGTTGAATTTTTGTAATATAAACCATTTTGATGGCAAAGGAATAAATTGAATGGACCATTGGGTCCTCCATTCCTGAGAACTAAAAGGACTGTGGACAATAATCAGGTATCCCGAGGGCTGGAGTATATATATAATTATGACTTTCAGCTCTGTTAACTGCTGTGAAGCTACTACAGTAATGTTCTATATCAATGTTTTATTAGTGTGTTTCATACGGTTGCAATATTAAATGGCTCTTCATATTTGTTAGGATGTATATGAGCCAATGTTTGAAGAACATTCACCATAATCCTGTTAAGTCAAATTATAGGTACCATATTATTGTGTCTGAGTGGAGAAAGAGAAACTAGAGAGAGAAACAAACAAACAAACAAACAAACAAAAAAAAAAATGCACTTCACTTGGGTAAAGTAACAAGTCACTGGAAGAGTCCAAGCCTGAGTAGTGAACTTTTGGTTCTTAAAATAAAACTCCTGGGCAAGGTTAAGGGCACAGAAACAACTCCCAGTCTTAATTACGTTGGGGATATCAGGGAGAACTTTAATAAGCACATTTATTGCTGGAGTTACAACCAGGGTGATTATGAATACTAGAAAGGGTCAGGAAGCTTGGTCAATCACAATTTTCTGTGCCATCGTTTTATACTGGAAGACGTTTGTGTTCTATTCATTTCTTACAGTGAGTTTCATATTGGTTGTTTGGGATCTGGATTTTGGTTCACTTCACTTAGAGTTAGAGTAATAATGTATGTCAATATGTTGTCTCTTCAGTTTTTCCCTCTCCTTTCCCAATTCCCAAGTTTGTCAGCACTGGAAGTACCCCTTCCATGAATTCCTAGCTTTGAAAGGCTGTGTCAGTCTTGAGAGTTTCTTACATAAACAGAAGCCCACTCAAAGTTGCAGACATTGCTTCCCCTCCTTGATGACTGAGCATTGGAGCTGAGTTGGCCAGATAGCCCTACCTGGATGGATAAGCAGGAAAACAGAATCTGTGAGAAAACTCTCTTCTAGAATCTGGAAAACAATGACAAGAAAAAGAAATTACTCTCAACTTCAGGCTTAGATTCTCAGAAAATGACTTTCTTATTTATAATGGACAATATCCTTAAGAGAGCTTTGGGAGCTGTTCCCATTTGTGGGCTTTGGATATAGAAACAGGGTCTCTTGGCTGTTTCTGTCTTCTGAGAGCTATTGTTTGCACAAAAGAGGGGAGGTGATGGCATGAGAATTTAGATGGACTTGTCTGTGAACAAACATGAGCAGACCACCAGCAAAAGAAACTACATTTATTAGGAATTGATAAATTTTATTTGTTACTTTTTATTTTGATTTTTTTGGTCTGATTTTTAAAGGACTAAATAAATGGATGGAAAAACTTATTGGCATTCTTCCTTTGGATCAGAAGGTAAACATTTTCTCTTCATGGGATAAGTTATGGGGAAAGCTATGTTAAAGAGCTAGAACTATTTGAAATGGGAATGCTCAGCCTATTTCCATGCCAATAATGGATTTTACCTCATGGCTATGTTTGAAAAAAACTCCCTCAGCCTGCCCAGAAGGGTTAGAATTTATCGGTCCCATAAATTCCATGACACTCATTTCCATGACACTCAAATTTATATTTCTCTATTTGAATTTCACATAGTTGCTTCTACCTAGAAGGCAATTTGGCTCTTTATTTTAAAAAATGTTGAAATGGCAAAGGTTTCCAAGATCATTTCCTTTTTTTCCCCTTTCTTTTGGTAAAACTAAACTGCTTCAACCGTCAATTGCCAGATGAGCTATTCAAATTAAATGATTATTACCTTCATCATTCCCATGGTTTTCAAGGATGTGGTTTTAAAAAATGTAAGTCCTACAGAAAACTCATGTAACTTGAATTAACTTCTTTTTGGAAATTAGATCCTTTCTTCTTTAAAAATCCTGCCATTTTTCTCTCCCACAGAAATTATATTATTTGTGTACACTTTGTATTTTAAGGCAGACTGTTCAATTTCTTTCAGGCTGTTGATTTAATCTTTACATCCCCTACGTCTGGCTCAGCTAAACTTATTATTATTATGACATTTTTACTCTTTCTTTCCTTTATTTTGGGGAATTGGATTGGTATGCTAGTGCCTTTCTTTCCTGCGAGAGAGCCTTATGGTTTTTATCATGAAGATTCCTAATTTATTGGTAAGACTCTAGGTCTAATTTAATTGTTTTATGGTGGTTGGATTTTTTCCTTTTTTCCAGTAGACACTTATTTTGCATCTATCCATTTCTGTACTTTTTTTTCTTTTCATGATTCAGATGGTATTGCTCTTTTATCTTAAGGAGAATTCAAACATTGTTCACTTGTGATTCAGGCTTCTTTTGTCCTGAAATAGGGAAAGCCAAAAATGACTATTAGCTGAAGTTCACACAAATGAAAACTAAAACTTGAGATGGATGAGCTGATTTTTCCAACTGCCCATTATAGCCAGAATCCAACTGCTTTCCCTCTGATTTACAGATATAGATTTGTTTATTGGCTCTGTTGTTTCTCTCCACTGACCAGGTTTATTTTACTCTGAGGGAGAACAGTGGCTGAAAAACAAAAGGAAACTCCTTTGGATATTCCAGGACAGATTTGGCCCTTGGAGCTCTAGCTCCTTCCCCAAAGTTGTTGACAGGCCATTGGCACTGTGAAGGACAGGCATTAGAATTCTTTACCACTCATCATTAATCAATTAATCAACAGTTTTACTTTCTACAATGCCAGATACTGTGGGTATACAGAGATAAGAACAAATAACAGCATCTACTTATTGAGTATGCCCTTTCCTAGGAACTTTTCATGTCCTCTTTCTAATCCTCACAATCATCTTTCATGAGAGGTATTGTTATCCCCATTTACAGATGGATAAACTGAGACTCAGAGAGATGAAGTGACTTGCCTGAAGTTATACAAGTAAATGGCTAAACTGGGATTTTAACTCAGGTGTGTCTGATGCCAAACCCATGCTCTTTCCATTAAATCACGTATGCTGCTCATTAACTTCTCCTTCTATGAAGAGGACTTGGTCTTGGCACTTAAAAAGGTTTACAATGTACACAAAAGAGCACATATTGTATGATTCTCTTTACACGATTTATCCAGAATAGGCAAATCTATAGAGACAGAAAGTAGATTGGTGGTTGCCTGGGGCTGGGAGTTCTGGACAGGGGTGGGAGTGATTGGTAGGTGGTTTCTTTTAGGGTGATGAAAATGTTCTGAAATTGATTGTGGTGATGGGAATATACTAAAAACCATTAAATTGCACACTTTATATGGATGAATTGTATGGTATGTGAATTGTATCTCAATAAAGCTATTATTAAAAGCAAAAAAAGGTGAGCAGTGTAGTAAGGAAGACAGCTCTATAAACAGCCAGGCCACAGGAAGACAGATATGAGTGATACACTTTGGGAGCTTAAGGGACAGTGGAGTTGTTAGGTCCAGGGGAATGGAAGATAGCTTTATGAAATGAATGGCATTGGAGCTGAATTTTAGAGCAAAATTAGAATGTTGATGAGCAGAGAAGAGAAGCTGAGAAGACAGCATGAGCAAACACTAAGGTATGTGCAAGGACTGAGTTCTTCTAGAAGAATGCAAGTAGTTCAGTTGGAGATGGAGTGAAGGACTAGTGGGGGATGTAGAGGGAAATGAGGCTGGAAAGGGGTCCCACTATATGGAGCACCTTGAATGCCTAGCTAAGGAGTTAGATTTTAGTCTGTATACAATGGAGATTCTTTTTCAGGATGGAGACTCTTTTTCATGGGTGGGAGAGTACATTTTACAACTGGATCTGAATTTATATCTTTCTACATTATAATGGAGACTCTTTTTCATGGATGAGAGAGTATATTTTACAAATAGATCTGAGTTCACATCTTTCTATATGAGACCTTAGTTTAAGCAAACCAACACCATCCGTTATAATGAATGAATGCTGAAAATTTGAATTTTTCTAATTTTGTATTAATGTGCTTATAGTGTATAATTATACATTTCTTTTGATTTCATAGTCGTTTGTGTTTAACCATTAATAGTTTTTACCTAGTTTTTTTTGTTTATATTAAAACAAAACAAATAATATGTTAGATTAGTTTTAAAAATTTCTCTTTAAAAGGAATTCACAACTTATTTAAATGTGAGGCAAAGTAAAGGACATTGAATATTAATCAGTGTCTCTTCCAAACTTGACCTGGGGAGCTTCCGTCTCTACTAGGGGATGCTCTGGGTATCCTATTTTGAAGGGCAGAAAATCTCAGCACCACATGTACATTAAAGTAGCGTTTTTATACAGCAATGAAATAAGCAGTTCATATTTTGTTAATACAAAGATAAGAGCAGGAAAGTCTGACCTCTTAAGAAGTGAAAATGTGAAGAGTTGAACCCTTTGGAGCAGTCACTGGACAAGGTCCTGGTATAGCAGTAAAGCTTTGCTGTGATTGTTATTTGGTGATTTCAAACTGCCCTTAGGGTAATATTGCTCCTGTCACTGCTAAGGGTTGTGTAAGGAATAATGGTTACAATATCCAGCAACTGTTTCATCATGTCCTCTCACTGGATTTAACATTTCAGCAGAGCCACTGGATAGAAACAGATGGGAAGTATTGGCTGACCATTTATTTGACCCTTCTGCCCCAAAATTGAAGAGCTTTATTTTATTTTAACTAACAGGCATTGAGCAGCAGTGATGTTTTTTCTTTCCTTTATTTCAGAAAGACAATCATGGACATACCCTTTGATACAAGTTTAGCATCCATTTTCTGTTGAAAAAGATATAGGGACTTTGAAAGTGGAAAAAAATCATACACATTTTTTCCATCTCTATCTAAAAAAGTTCAACTCTACAAACTATGTTATGTATGGTACCTTTCAAAATGGCGCAAGAAGTAGAATTAGTATATTTTCTCAGATGTCACCTTGTTAAGAATTCAAAAAATTCTAGAAAACTATAGATTTTAAATTCTCTAAAACCTAAAGTTAAAACTTTTAAAAATTTTCAAATGTTTATAAATGTTCCCTATTATCAACTTTTAAATTAAAATGTCATCAGAAATTCAGTAAAGAGATAGAAGGAAAGTAAGGGAGATGTCTTTTATAATTATTTCAGTTTTTATTTAAAAAATTAAGTGCTCATTCTTAATTGCTCCTCTTTTGTTTTTATTGGTACATCTGACTTCCTTTTTCTTACTCTTTTCCTCCCACTTTGTCTTTTTTCTCCCTTTAATTCTTCTTCTCTATGTACTAATTCCTCTTTTATTGACTTCTCCTTTCCTTTTCTCCTTTTTCCCCTTAATTGGCCAAATTCTGAAATGAGGGGTAATTTATATAAATAATTTGGTGTATTGAGTAAAATTTAATACTATTTGCTATTCACCTAAAATGTGATGAGTTGAACTTTTTATACTTTTTTTCTTTCTAAGAAACAAAGCAATTAAATTTCTTTTCTTTTGTACATAGCCATTGGTGAGGATGTTAGAATTGGGAATGAGGAGTGATGGAATCAGGTGTGTATGGGAATAATATCTGCCTATACTCGCTACAATCTTGTTTATCTAAGAGTATTCTTTGAGGTTCTCAATAACTATACCAGGGTCTCATCTTGTCGCTGCCCTGTCCTTGTTCCCTCTAGTGGTCTTGGCATGTAGTGCTGTTCTGTAGTTGAGACTGTATGAATTTAGTGTGTGTTGTGCTTGCATATGTAAGCTGCCTCAGTGTTTCCCACTCCAGATCTAAAAGCAAAATTAGCATGCATGATTTGACCTAACTGCTCCTGTCATTGGTGAAATAACCAGAGATTGACAGTAGCGGGTGGGCACCCCTTTCTGGGATTTCAGCAACTCTGATGAGAGTTATTTAATCCCTCGGAATAATAGTAACCTTCCTTTTCCTTCTAGGGCTCATAGTTTGATCCTTTCTGCTCCTTTAGATCATGGGTGAGACCTCAAATTGCCTTATCAACACATCCATATTAAAACTCTTACCCTTAAAGGGTAAGAGACTGAAGATAAAGAAACAAAACCATTCTCGTGGTCACTGAGCAAATTAACTCGGGAACCAGGGCAGGACTGGTTTCAGGAAGACTGTAGGATACTTGAGCATTCATTGTCCTGAGGAGGAAGAGGCAAAAGACCATGTGTAACCATTGTCCTTTCAGTGAATTCGGAGTGAAAGTTGCTAATATCTTATAGCCCTTGCTAGTCACACTTTTATATCTGCAAAGACTAGGCTATTTGTGGGACTTTTACAGGGGCATTTATGCTGGGAGATGGAGCCAAACTTTGTTATAAAAATATCATGAAAAGCATAGATAGTAGAAGTGCTTGGACACATCTAATCATTTCATTAGTGGGTGAGTTTAAAAAGTGGGATTGTGTATAAGTTTGGAGGAATGCTCTTGAAATCCATGAAGCTGGAAATTTTTTGTTAAAAATAAATGTATTTTGCAGAAGTTTATTTATGGCAGTGGAGATGTCAGAATTCAGACCATCGGAAAGCATTATTGGTAGCTTTGCTTGATAAAAGTGAATATCAGTGTTATGGTGAAAGGATCAAGAAAGCAGTCTGCCTTTGAACCATCCCCCGCTTTCTGCTAAAACATCAAAAAAGAGAAAACTTGACAGGAATACACCAGCTGCTAGCAAGATGGCCAATTTGTTAACAACATCTGGTGAGAAATCCCTCTAAGTACTCCATCTATGGGCACTGAATTTAGAAAATTCTATTTGATAATTGACACTGTGCACATAAAATATGGCAAACCTACTATTCTAAAAGAAAGAATTTACATTATTTCTTTCCTGCTGCTGTCAAAGACTCAGACCTGTAACAAGTGAAAAAGTGGACACCCATCTCTCTGTCTGCAGTGGCGATACTGATTTTCTGGTTCAGCCAGAAGATTGTCCCCACAGCACCTATCTTAAGTCATCCGAGTAGTTTGTAGGGATTCCAATACAGTGGAATCTAATCCTTTTAGGGAGAGAGTGTCCATTCCAGGGATATTATTAGCTGGAGTTTCTGGTCTGCAATCAAGTGCCCTTTCTTCAAAAGGCTTTGGCTGCATTTTTTTAAAGTCTCATTTTCTTCTTTCCTTCTATAAATTGACTCAATCTCATGTGTCACCATTCTGAAATTCTAAGAGAGATAACTCCGCTTGGACTAGATGCATCTCTGCATAAATTTGCTTGATCAAGGGGAAAAGGTAGTATGGTACAAATATAGCAGCAGGGACTGAGGGTGAGAGAGCAATTACAAAGAAAGGGCAAAGATTCTGCAGATCCTCTAAAATGTGTCTACTTCAGTATTATAGTTTCTCAGTACTCTACCCATTAAAGTTAGAAGCAGAGCATTGGGGATTTATAAAAAGAGTGTCTAAATTTAGAAGAGTCATGATAACTGAGTGCTAGGAGAATTTGTATTTGAGCTAGTTTGGAGCTGTGCGATGGAATAGTCTGCAGTTGTAGACTAAAAAGGAACCTAACAATGTTCAGGTAAAGAGAAAATGGTGGAATCACTTCTGGAAGTCAGGTTGAGATTTTTCCATAAAAGATGAAAGCCATGAATTCTCAGAGTCAGGAAATACAACGGGTCCCATGCAGGAAAACTGTTATAGCTAGGCTACAGAACATAAAAGACCAAGGGATTTTTTAAGCAACTAGAGGAAAAATATAAATCTATATTAAAAGATAACTTTATTATTTCTACTCCTCCACATCAGGGTTCTTATTTAGTGTTGCCAAAACAGTGCTGCAGACTAATTATTTGGAGCTCAAGTGCATCAAGTTTGGGATATTTGGACTATACATCAGCAGGAGAGAAGGCACTGCTAAAAATAGAAAAGAAAGAGAAGAATGGAATCATGGTTTAAAGAAACTACACTCTAATTCTCAAACTTGGAATTAAAGGGAAAAAAATCCACTAGTCAATTCAGGACTATGGGGAGAAAATTAAAACACAGGAATCTTTAAAACAAATACACCACATGCACATAACTCTCTAGACATGGAGTTAGGGCATGGAAAATAGTTTTGAACATATGGTATGGGCTGTGGCTGGAGGGAATAATGTCATTATATTTTATCACAATGTAAGAAATATTCCACTATGGTGTCTTGTGATGCTGGAAGAGAGTGGTATGAGTATGCTGATAGAGTGCATAAATGTTTTCTAGATTACAGATTCTGTTATAAAATATGTATTTACATAATCAAGTATGTGCCAGTTTGGAGGTGAAGAATAGATATACCTAAGATTAGGATGATGCTCTCTCATATGCAAATTTTGTGTATTTAAAAAGAAAAAAAAATTTACAGTTCTTGGTAAAATACAATTTTTAAAGAATGGTTAAATGTCTTTTATCATCTAAAACATCACTGTTTTGGCAACACTAAATAAGAACCCTGATGTGGAGGAGTAGAAATAATAATTGTGAGGCTTTTTGCTAGGAACCGCTTCTTGGCCATTTTTCCTGGTTCACCAAAGTCAGAAGGACCATGATTCTATCATTCCAGGCTACATCAATGGGAGCCCTTTTGCAATCCAAGACCAAAAATTCAATTTAATTTTACTTGAAAAGTTTATACATTGCACAAAAATGGGAAGTATCTGGTGTCTGGTGTATTTGTTAATTTGGGCTCTTCACTGTGATGACAATACTTTCTAATTCTATTCTCATTTCTTCCTCTGCCCTTGGATACCATTGCTCTGAGGGTCGCTGTTCAGAAATACTATGGTTTGCTTAGTGATCTTGTTATGTGTGGGAATTTATGCTAATGGGATGTGGGCTATTCCAAAAGAGGAATTTTTTACTCCAAAAGAATGAATGCATTAATGGAAATTGCATGGTAAAAAAAAAATTATTTCATGCCTAGAATTTATTATGCCCAAATGTTACTCCTTGAATAAAATAATTAGAATTTTGTATTAAAAAAAAAAAAAAAAAGATAACTTTAAAAAGTGGTATGTGTTTGGAAATTTAGCTACAAATTTAATTTATTTAAAAGACATAGGAGTAATGTAGGCTGTCTGTTCCTTGAGTGAGCAGTATCTTCTAGTACGCTTTTCCTAGAAAGGGGCAGCCAGTCTGGGTTGTATCAGCTCTTCCAGACTGGGAGTTATGTTCCCCTGAGGAACAAGGTCAAAGGAATGCAATCATTGCAGAGGTTCAAATAGAAGGTATTTTATTTATGTAACATTTACTTTTAAATCAAGTTACACATTCACGTAGTTTAAAGGTCAAAATAATTCTAGAATTCATTATTAAGTAGGCAGCACCTCCATCCCCTCCATCCCAAGTCCTTCTCCCATAGGAAACCGCTTTCATAATTAGGTGCTTCTTTTTTCTGGGTGCAGCAACCTCCATTTCAGGCCCCATCTGTTGCCTTGCTCTCTCCTACCTGAGCCCTGGAATCTCTCCATTTGTCTGCTGTTTGTAGAAGTGATAACGTTATTAACTTTAGTGCATTGGGGCCAAAAATTGATCTTAGGTTTCATTTACTTTAATGCATGGTTTTCTCATAAATATTCTTAGTCAAACATTTGGGATTATTTTCCTTTTTCTTTCCTTCTTTCTTCTCCTAGTTTCTTTGTATAGCTCTTGTGCTAGTACCATTTTAATATATTTTATTTTTCTTTCAAGAAATTTCTTCATTTCATCTCAGTTGTCGAATTTATCGGTGTAAAATTGTTCCTACTTTTCCTTTCACTGATTAAAGCTCTGTAGTGATATTTCCTCTGTCATTCCTGATATTGGTTGATGCATGCATTTTCTTTTTGTCACCTGATCAGTCTGACTAAGGTTGATCAGTTTTACTGATTTTTTTTTTCAAAGAACTGTTTTTTTGTTCATTGATTTTTCTCTACTGCATTCTTGAGTTCATTGATTTCTAATCTTATCTATTTTAATTCTTTTTAAAATGCTTTCTTTGAGCTCTATTTGCTCTTCTTTTTCTAGTTTCTTAAGGTGGAAACTTAGATAATTCATTTTGAAACATTCCACTTTCATAATATAAGGAAATGATGCTACAAGCTCTTCTTTAGCTGTATCCCACAGATTTTTATATGCTGTATTTTCATTTTCATTCAGTTCAATTTCTAATTTCACTCATGGTTTATTCTTTGACCCATGAGTTATTTAAAAGTGTGGTATTTTCCAAATATTTGGTGATTTTCTGAATACATTTTGGATATTGATTTTTAATTTCATTCCATTGTGGTCCATTATTTCAATCCTTTTAAATTTATTTCGACTTATTTTATGGCCCAGAATACGGTATGTCCTGGTAAATGTTCCGCGTGCATCTACAAAGAATGTGTGTTCAGCTGTTGGATGAAGTCTTCCATGTTAATAAGTTCAGTTTACTGATATCTTCTATATACTTAATGATTCTCTGTCTATTTCTGTTAATTATTGAGAGAGGGATGTTGAAATTGCCAGCTGTCATGAAGGATTTTTCTATTTGTTTCAGTTTTATTAGCTTTTGCTTTATGTATTTTGAAACTCTGTTAATCGGTGCAAAAACATTTAGAATTGTTATGTCTTCTTGATGAATTGCCTCCTTTATCACTCTACAATGACCCTCTTTGTCCTTGCTAATAATCTGTACTTTGCAATCTACTTTGTCTCATATTAATATAGCCACTCCAGTTTTTTTTAAAAATTAGTATTAGCATGGAATATCTTTTTTCATCCTTTCTCTTTTAACCTATCCACATTTTTATATTTCAAGTGGGTTTCTTATAGACAGCATATAGTTCTTTTTCTGATATCTTATCTAATCTGACAATCTCTGCTTTTTATTTGACGTGTTTATACCAATTACACTTTATATATTCAGTGTGATATTTGGGGGTTAAATTTATAATTTTTCTATTTGTTTCTATTCAAACTCACAACTTTTTAGGAGTAATGCTTCCATAACTTGTTGAAGTGCCTTTTTCTGTTATTTTAATTTTTTAATTTGAAATAAAGACATTTTAAAATATCACACTAAATTACCAATTTAGGAAGCTGAAAAGTACCACAAACATGAAAAAATCAGAAAAATGACATATTTTTATGATATCCTTTTACTCTTTGATAGATATTTCATAAGACTACTATTATAATATTTTCTATAGAAATAATAAACAATTCTTTCTGTATTCTATAAGGTAGTTAATAAAAATGGTTTTTATTACTGATAATGTTTAGAACAATTTCCATTTCACAGCTCATTATGATCATATACATTTTGAGAATTGTTGTTAAATTTGGGAAAACCTCAATCAAGTTTCCTTTGTATATGCCTTGTAAGATTTGGAAGAAATTTCCGTAGACTAGCCTCTGGCTCCAAACAATTCATATCTTATTTCTTTGCTACCCATGTATTTCCAGGGCCAAGTGCAATGTTACTCTCACTGTATGTTCCCTGGCTACTCACTCTTGTCACAATTCTGAGTGAATTGGCATGGTGAGGGTTAGTGGCATTCTGGAAAGCATTCCTACACCAGGACAGCTAGCAATAACTTAAGTATACATGAAGGTGACTTTGAACCACATAAATAAGTCCCACTAAACCCAAGCCAAATGAATTCCCAATCCCACATCCCCTTAGAAGATCTCAAAAATACTTAGTCACAACAAATGTTAATAGGGAAGTAATGAGGAGAATGAGGAGGAGAAAGGGACAGCAGTGTTAATGGTTGTAGTTAAAGTATTTTACTTTGGCAAACTTTATTTTAAAAATGGCTTATGCACATACATTATTAACCTTCCACTCAGTGCTTCTGAAGCGACCTGTTCAAAAGAGACCCTAAGGCAGAGGTTCTAAACCGTTTTTGTTCCACAGACCCCTCTGCCAGTCAAATGGAAACCATGGACCCCTTCTCAGACTGTAGTGGCAGATAGTGTTATGACACTCAACTTGTGTAGGGTCTTACAACCAAGTATGGATGAGTGTAAGCGATTTTTCGAGATATGCAACAGCTGTAATGTGACACGAAATGAATACTACTGTAATTTATTGCATACATTCATAAGTGAAGGAAATGCCCAATTTCAGTTAAAGGTCAGAGAAAATAAAGATAATAAATTGAAATTTTTTCAATTCAAGTTCACGGACCCCCAGAAATCTTTCCACGGACCCTTTGTGGGTGTGTGGACCCCTGGTTAAGAACCTTTGCCCTAAAGTTTAAGCTTTATTAACTTCATGGAAAATCCACTTCATGGATGATTGCTATTGGGGCAAGGCTTAAATTCTTAGTAAGCCCTAGAGGAAATGTTTGGCACAAAGTATTTGTACTTATTTTTAGAATATTGAATACTTAGCACAGGCAATTTTCAGCTATGGGCTTCAGTGCCAAATATGGGTCAACAGGAAACGTTTTACTCGACATCTTGGGTCACTGACATCTTTTCCTCTGTTCTTTAGTGTATTGCTCTCCTTGGTCCCTTCTCACCCTACACATTCTCCTGAACTCTCACTGACTCCTGTCCACTCAATCGCCACCTGTATGTTAATGGTTTCCGAATCTAAGTCTCCAATCCAGTACCTCTCTTAAGCCTCAGACATGTATAGTCTTCGGTGATATTTCTACTTCAAATTGTCCCGCTTCAACATGCCTTTACCTCCTGTGTTGGCCAAAGTAGAATCCATGGCTCCCCCTTCTCTGACGCCGTGCCCCCAACTGCCCAGCCCAGTGGCAAGCACGTGGTAGTCGTACACTACATGTTAGGTATTATGTTATGAAATTATCCTCAAATCAACAACTAAATCCTGTTGGAGTCTATTCTAAATATTTTGAATCCACCACTCCCAGGGCTACTACCCTCATCCAGGCTACATGATCTCCCACGTGGATTACTATAAGAACCTTTAATTTCTCTCTACATTCCACCTCATCCCTCTGCCCTCCCTTTTGTTCTCCACACTGCAGCCAAATGAGCTTTTGGAAAAAGAACTCTGAGCTACAATACTCCTCTGCTGAACACTCCTCAGCACCTCCATATTGTTGTGGGGAAAATGTTCAAATTCCCTCTACCCTTTTTTTGAGGGCCTATAACCAGGTCCAATCCTACTCTTAGTCTTATTTCTTACCATTCCCCTGAGAGGAACTCTATTCTAGACATATTGAATATTTTTCAGTTCCTCAAATTGTCATGCACTCAATTTCCAGACTCTTTCCTTTTTTGCATCCCTAACTTTCTCTCTTTATTCCTACAGCCAATGTCACTGCTGCCACTCTGGTTTGGGGCACTTTTCTCCCTGCAATAGTTTCCTAACCAGACTCATCTTGATCTTCCACAGGTGGATTCATCTTCCACCCTGATGGCACAGTGATCTTTCTGAAATGAAAACTTGATCTGATTGCTCCCTTTAAAAAAAATGTTAATGGTGTGTCTCCCTATAGCTTTTTGGACAAAATTTGAATTTCTTTGCTTAGCTTGTAGGACTCTTCATGATCTGGTTTCCAGCCACTTGCTTAGCTTCATCTTACCATTCTGTCCTACAAACTGTCTGCCAAATTGGACTCCTGAGGTTCTCTATTTAAGTCACATACATTCCTACCTCTGGGCTATGGCACAAGCTCTGTTCTCTGCCTGGAACATCTCTGACTCTGCTTGTTATCCTTCCACTCATCCTTCATCAGTCAGCTCAGGGTCATTGCCACCTAGCTTCACTCAGATGTCCCCCCTTTTGCTCTTATAGTGCCCATATGGCACATCTATTCTCCAATAAGCTTCCTGAGTTACTTCTTTATATTTTTATGCATTTTCTACAATGGTCATTTATTATTTTTACATTCTGACAAAATAAAAGGATGGCAAGAGAATACTTATTGAAGGCATTGATGGCAAGCTGCTAAAGAGAAACATGGGGAGAGTAAGATGGGCAATGAGAGGAGTGGTGGGTCATAATACCTGTTTCTAACCCTCTGAGGGCTTCCATGGAGAAGGTTTAGATGCCATCTGGTAGAGATGGCAGGGAAGCAGATTTCACCTTAATGTTGGAACAGTGAAAGTTTGTGTGAAGTAGGATTGGGCTGCTAGGTCAAGGGGAAGTGAATTCATTACTTCCGGGTCTGTTTCTAGAAAGGTTGGACAGCCTCTCCCTGATAGGGGAAAATTTCTGTCAGAAGAGGGAATGCAGCTTCTGCAGAGGTATTTCAGCCTCTTTGGGAGAGTTAGATCACATGGCCTCTAAGGTCCCTCTATCCTTTGGTTTTCACAATTATTTTCTAAAATAAAACAGCTTCTCCACATGGATGCCCTGAAAACAGATTGACCAACATAGCACTATTCAGAGGGCTCCAAAGTAGCCATTTTAAGAACAGACCCTTCTCGGACTTCTGGTTTGGACTTACTTAGTGTAAGAAGTGTTTGAGAGAACATTTTTTCTGCTTTCTGTTCTTTACTCTCTTCCCTCTCAGGATTCCACTCCTTGTGGCAAATATATAACAATATAGTCGTAATGATGATTTTCTTGTGTCCTTAGACACCTTTCTTACTCTACCTTGCATTCCTTTTTTTGTGCTTGAATTTTTAATTAGAATTAGATTGTGAGCTATGTCTAAACTGTCTATGGAAACTCTGCAGCTTTTAAATCTGTTCTGAGCAAGGATTCAATAAATGACTGCTAAACAAAATTGAATTTAGGTGGCAGTGTTATTAAGCAGAGCAAAAGAGACCCAACTAATCCACTCAGAAATATTGCAGAAATTTACCAGAGGAATAAAATAGAAAAAAACAGAAAACAAAAAAAAAAACACAACCACAAAAAACCATGAACACTGAACCTCAGCCTACTCGGATATACACAATAGCTGTTCCAAAAACGTGGCAAATGGTAGTACTGGCAAGATGGAAAGGCAGGGATACCAATTACAGGAGAAAGTGAGCTGTACTTAATAGCAGCCACACAGGCTCAACTCCTACGACTTGAGTGAGCCACGAGTGGTCCTCAGTAGACTGATAGGCAGATTCCCCAGCACACCCAGGGAATATTGCAACCAGGGAATTCAGTCCATTGCTAGTGTTGGTCAGGAGTCACACAGTGTGAAATGGAACATACCAGAATTACAAAGCAAGAATGTTCCTGTCCTTTGTGTAGGCACAAAAAAAAACAGAATTGCCTGCTATGGGAAAGAAAGTAGCAACTAGATTCTTCAAAAGGAGGGAAAGAAGCTTTGATTCCTCTTTATTTGGAGATTTTTCTATGGCTAATAAAACGGTGCTCACCAGTTCCCTGGTCGCAACAAGAAAGTATCCCACAGTATCTGTTCATCCGCAAATCATACAGCTTTTCCCAGCTGTGTGGAGAGCCCCTCAGGGGCAGCATCCTGTTAGAAGCTGAATATAATTGTTTATCTTTATGGAGACAGAAAGAGGCATGGAGAAGGGAATGATTGAAATAGAGACTAGTGGAGAAGGAGGCAGAGGAGAATGGCTGAGGTAGGAGAGGGAAGCTTGCAGCTCAGGGGCAGAACTGACCAGTAACCTGGCAAGTAACCTTTTCCTCAAAAATCCTATTGAAAGCGTTCACAAGCCTGCACATGCCGCCCTGGGCAGGTCTTCTGCAGCAGCAGGGATCTGAGATGGTGATGAGTTTGTGTGACTCCTCAGATGGAAGAAAGATATTCCTGTGATGTGTCCCACTGGAGCTTCTGTTTTCCAGCTGAAAACATCGTCTGTGTTTCCAAAAATCCCTGTTTCCAATCAAGACTCAAGCTAGAAAATTTCCTGAAAAGAGTGGAAGTCAGAGGAAGCACGGCCTTATCGGAGTTGCTGTCTTTGTTCGGGAAGAGATAAAAGTCACTACTCTACCAACAAATTGGAATACTTAGGCTCTTCTCTCTTTTTCAGACTCTTACACGCACACATGCACACACTTTATTACTTTAGGATCAGGTCTCATTATTTTTTTTTCTCATTATCTTTAATAGCTATAGGAGCAATCTCTCACTCTAATATTTCCCAGATTAATGGCTAAGTATTCCCCAGGTTTGGTTGCTTTAAAATAAGGACTACCCCACAACGACAAAGACTTTTTTCATCATTAAGGATGTTTGGGGGGGAAAAAAGTGCCCCCAGCCCTAAAGAAAAAGTCAAAGGGCCATTCCAAACAATGATTTGAGCAGAGATTTACTGTGGAATTAAATGAAATAAATGATGGTTTCCCACATTGGTTAATTTGAAGGGGCAAGAGGCACCTGGAAATACAGAGTTTGGAGTGTTTGATGAAAACAAAACAGCCTCCGTTCTTTATAATTACAGCTTGTGTTATAGGTTTCTTCCTAATGTGGAGATGTTGCCAAGGCAATAGCTTGGCAATCTTCTACATGGCTGCTTTTCACATTAATTCACATAGGCTTCACGGACATTAATCTTTATAACATACTTCTGCAGCCTGGAAAGGCGAAATATATTTTTTAACTCTGTTTTTCACGGTAGGGAAAGAACATTCACCGACAAGCTTTTCTGGTCTTCTGTCTCCCTTCCAGGACATCCCATCAGCAAACAGGGAGTTCAAAATGGTATCAGGACCTCAGTCCAGACTGTGGGGGAAAGAGAGCTGGAGGCCTCTGGGGTCTAAATGGAATGCGCCCGAGGAACCAGCTTCAGACACCGCTGATGGCCAGAGTTGGGGTTTCTGCTGCTGAGGCATGGTGGAAGCCAGGAGGCAGAATCCCCAAAGGAAGCAGAGCCAAAATTCAGAGTTAATATGGCTCAGGTCAAAGCATAGGACAGGACCCAAAGAAGCAATCAGCACTGAGTGCTGAGCAAGAATGTCCAGTATGAGCATTCAGAAACTGCTCTCAGGTCTGCTCTCCGTGCCACCTTGCTTCCTTACCCCTGACTTTGGGGCAACCCTTTTGGGAAGCATGTGCTGTGGCTGAACTCTGAGGTGTGATAGATGTGGAAGATAGTGTGAGCTGTTTAAATTTGCATCATCTCACTCCAACAGGAAACAGATTAAGGACGAGTATTCAGATCCCGGATGTGTGTGGCATCATACGACTCATCAAAGTAGTGACATGCAGGCAGGATGAGGACTACAGTAGGCGAAGGAAGCACCTAGGGGGCAAAATTTAAGGAGGCACTCACTCCTGGAGCTATAGGAGCACAGGGTCATGGAGGCCCTCCCACCCAAGGCCGTATCCAGCAGCATTGGCTCTGACACCCAGCGACCTCTGTGTCTCTTTGGCATCATTAGACCATGAATCTATTCTGAACACAAAAGTTAGGGATGCCAGAGTGTTTCTTGAAATGAAATACAATATTAATATTTAGCCACTCCCTGGAATTTATTAATATAGGATGGATGAAAAGAAACTGCTGCTTTGACAAAACATATTTTTTTCTTTTTTTACCGGGAGGTCCTAGGGATCGAACCCAGGTCCCTCCCTACGGGAGACGGATGCCCAAGCAGTTGAGCCACATCCATCCCCCAACAAAACATAATTTTGGTTAACACCATCATACATTTCTTCTCATCCTTGGGCTGGCAGAGAAATTTGTAAATACCTTCCTACCAGTATTTGCTTCAAAAAGAACAAAGAGGAAGTTATGGGGAGACCCCAGCAAAAGCTTGCTGAATGAATAGATAATAAACTAGAACTGTGGAAGGGAAGAAGGAGGCTCACACAAACTCCATGAAAATATTCAATATCCTTTATTTTAGTTTCATCTAGGAGCTTCATTTCATATGCTATTTTTTACAGATGTAGTTATCTTTATTGAGTACCACAGGATTTTCCTCTGAAACATGTTATTAACATGATGCTGGTTGACTCTGATCCCAACTAAGTAGGATATTAAGGAGAGAACAACAGAAATAGTAAAAACTTTAACCAGCTATTGAAAAAAGGATTTACTGGTTAGTTTTGATTTGGGACAAAAGTGAAGGTCTCCCCAATATCCATATTCTAAATTTAAATGGGGATTTAGATATACTAGGGATTTAGAAAGAAATTTATTTTTCTTCCTCCATGAGCCTCTGTAGATTGGGCTGTGTTCTCTCCACTTCTGAAGCTGTCTTCAGTTATCAGGATTTATAGTTCTTGGCAACTTGCTTTAATAATTCACAAGGACTAGGATCCATTTTTGTTCTCCCTTTTCTTGGTTAGTTCAGTGATGCAGACAGATTGGAAACATGCTTTTTGTCAGCAAAATATATCGAGACAACTCACAGCCACCCTAGGAAGAGCCTCACGGAAAGAGTTACCCCTAATAAAGGATTTGCCACCAAGGCAGAACTAGGTAAAACCAGAGACAGATGAGGATCTGTTGTGAACACTTGAATTTAGCATGCCTATTGGCTGTACTGGGGTTAAACATGCTCTCCTGCCCATTCTCAAAATGATAAGTTGACTGATACTGGCAGCTGAATGTGCTGGCTTTTGAGTTTTAAGGAAAGGAAATTTAAAGACAAAATGAGATTCTAAATTTATGCACTCATAACCTGTGGCATTTGTTTGCTAATTATGCTAGTAAAATGTGTCACTAGTCATCAGTATGCATTGTTTATGTAACTCTCCACAGAAGACGATGCCCTTTATTCCCCAGTAGCCTCAGAGAACGCGGCTCTGCAGCCATAACTTCCACTCCTCGGTATCCAGGAGAGAGCCTCTTGGGGACCTGCTGTGGCTTCATGTTTCTTTAATATTAAATGTAACAAGTTCTGTGTCAGGCTCAAATCCCCAGGCTGGCCACGTCCCGGAAGAGGCCTCGAGCCTGTCAGGACTTCCAGTGTCCTGACTTTGTTAATTGATTCTGCTCATTGAAATTCAGCGGTGAAGGAAGCAAGTGCCCCCCGCCCCTTCCTGAAGCCGCCGCCTCTCCCTGAGCAAACAAGCCTTGGCTCTCCGGCCATGTAAACCACGATTTCCACGGCCAATTTCAATACTCTGTTCCTCCCTGAAGCCAATAACCAGACCCACAGCCAAAGAAGGTAACACCCCTCTAGAAAGAGAATGTATTTATTTATTTAGGGTCAGGTAGAAGCCAAAGAAGAAAGAAGACTGTTGAGGAGAAGATGCTGTACTAGACCTTGCAACTGAGTTGTTCCGTGGAGTCTGGCTAATCACTTCAGCTGACTGGTGTACACATAGACTTTAAGAGTCTAGACTAGATTTTTTTAAAGGCTTTTGGCACCCGTCGATTTTTCAGTTCAGTTTTGGCATCAGCTGTTTTCATAGATTTTTCTTCCTTATATTTTCCACATATTTCTTGTCATTATTACCCACCCCCCCACACCTAGTCTAACAGTGGAATTTCTCCCTCAAATAACATTCTATAGATTATCTTTTGTAATATTAATAGGCATTATTGTCAGTTTTAAACATTCATGCATTCGTTCAAATTTCAGTAAATGTTTATTGGGAGCCCAATAGATGCGATATTTGTCCTTATGCGGTTTCATTTTAGTTAGGGGTGTGTGTGTAAATATTTAATACATGAGAGAACATTTTCTTAAAGTAAAATCATTTCAGATAATGACATGCTTGTAGTGAACTCCATGATGTCCTTCCCAGATACCCCTTCAAGGTTGAGGTTCTTATTTCCCCTGCCTGCTGGGACTGTTGCCAGCAGACAGCTCTCAACTCCCTTTGGAAATTACTTCAGCTGAAGAGAGTCACTTGACCCATTTCTCTTTCTAGAATAGTCCATACCCAATAACTGGTCAAAATAGAGGTGTAAAGGATGGGTACCCCACCCCAACTCAGGAGGTTCTTTCAAGCTTTCTGTGGAGTCAGCAGAAGACCTCATTGGGAATGCACCACAGTCCTCAGAGCCCAGCTTCTCCTTTTGCCCAATCCTGTGTCTTTCCTTTCCACAGGTAAAGACCCAAGAACACTCCTGAATAAACTTCCTGCTTGCTAATCTCTGTCTTAGCCTGCTTCTTGGGAGCCCTAACCTGCCGCAATTAGTACTAGCTGGAGACCAAGAAAGCAGACACTGATTTAGGGTTTGGGACCTGGACAATCTGCTATGTAATTAACAATAAAGACACCATCACTGGTGGCAGTAATGGAGACTATGCATGGGTCCAACAGAAGTCCAACCTGCAGCAAGAGATAGCACTGCTGAGTCCCAACATAGCATCACCCTTCAAAGATACCCCTGGTTACTTGGTGGGATGTTGACTGCATTAGACTTCTTCCACCATAGAAAGGATGGTGGCTCATTATGACCGGAATAAAGATAAATTCTGTGCTTGGGTTTGCCTTTTCTTCCCACAGGGCTTTAATCAGCACCACTATTTGGTCCATGGGCATGAGATCCCTCATACATTGCATCAGAGCTAGGGACCCACTTCAAAGGGGAAGCAGGGTGGGCACATGGCCTTGAGATCTACTGGCCTGATCATATACTACATCACCAAGGGCTGCTAGCCTGAAAGAGCAATGTGATGATGTGTTTAAGTCACAGCTTTGAAGTTATACCTTAAGAGGATGGGGAGCCATCATCCATGGTGCAGTGCATACTTAAAATCAATGATTTTTATATGCTGCTGTATCTCCAGTAGGTAGACTATTCTGTCCCAGAATCAAGAGGTGGAGGCAGGAGGTAACTCCCAGTTACCCGCTTGGGGAATATGTCTTCTTTTCCTTGCAACTCTGGATTCTGTGCGTCTAGTAGTCTTTGTTCACAAAGGAGGAATGCTTCAGCCAAAAGACCAAGCAATAATCCTATTAAACTATAAGCTACAGCTTACTCCTGGGCACTTTGAGTTCCTTGTGCCAAGGGATAAGCAGGCAAGAAGAGGAGTCACATCCCAGCATCAGGAGGAGATAGAGCTGCTGTTACACATGGGGGCAGGGAAGAATATACTTGGATCCCAGATGATTTTTTTAAAGTTCTTGTTGGTACTCCTTTGTCCAGTTTTTACAGTAGCAAGTGCATCAGCCATGTCAGTGAAGGACATGGTGACCAGGGGCTGAGACTCCTCAAGGACGATGGTCTGGGTCATGCCAGCGGTTATGACTCCTAGATCTGCAGAGGATCTAGATAAGGGTGAGGTGACTATAGAACAAATGGTAGAGGAAGGAAACAATGAGTTTTAGTTATGATCCTAAGACTGGCTGCAGTGGTTAAGGGTGTATTTGATTCCATCAACCCTTAGTAAGAATCATCTGAGAAAGAGGCATGCCAGAACCCTAGCAAAGCTGCTTCTAGTATTTATACAAAGCAGTGGATCCAAAGGGTGGACCCTGATGGACTCTGTTACATGTTTCCCAGATTCCTCTAGTATGGTGGTCTGAAGCTATATGTACCCCAGAAAAAAACATGTTCTTAAATTTACTCCATTCCTGTGGGGGTGGACCCATTGATAGTAGGACACTTCAATTAAGGTTACTTCAGTTAAGAAGATATGGCCCACCTCAATCAGGATGAGTCTTAATCCTATTACTGGAGTCCTTTATAAATGGAGTGAAATTCAGACAAGTAGAGAGAAAAAACACAAGAAGAAAGAAGCTGAAATCAACAAAACCTGGAAGACAATGGAGAAGCCAGGAGAGGCTGCCATGAGCATTGCCATGTGACAAGCAAAAGACCAAAGAATTGCCAGCAGCCAGCCCCAGAATACCACAGACTTAGAGGAGAAAGCATCACCTTGATGATGCCTTGATTTGGAATTTCTTTTAGCCTCAAAACTGTAAGCAAATAAATTCCCATTATTTAACACAACCCATTTCATAGTATTTGCTTGAGAATCCTAGGAAGATAAAATACCTAGTAACCAAAAAAATGTATTCCCCCAGCTATTGGGAGTGCTGCTTTAGCGGTCAGCCTCTTGGGAATTGCCTTAACTGAAGAGAGCTGTTGCCTTCTTGGGGCAGCTGGCAATCAATCACTGATGTGGGGGTAAAAAGACTTGTCCCCTCTTGATGCAACTTAGGATATCTCTGAAGGGCCATTCTAGCTTCAGAACTTGCTGTGGTGTTGGCTGAGTTCTTTGCTGAGACGGCAATTGTAACCCAACTTCTCCCTTTTCCCAAACCTCTTCTGTCCCTTCCTCCATAGGTGTGGATCAAGGGCACCTCTAATAAAATTCCTATATGCTAAATTCCACCTCAGTGTCTGCTCCCTGGGAAACTTAAACTACAACAGTGCTATGAGAAAATTAAAGCAGAGTAATGAAACAGAATATCAGGAGGGGCTGCTGGTCAGGGCAGGCTCTTCTGAGGAGATGATACTTGGGCAGAGATGGGAATGATGAGAAAGAGGTGGAAAAAGATCTGGGAGGTGGGGTGGTATTCTTAACAGAGGGAATATGAAGGCTCTGAGATGGAAATGAGTGTGACATGTTGCAGAAAAATTATGGTGGCCAATGTAATTTGAGTATGGTAAATGAGAAAGAGGCTGGCAGAAAGAGTGGTGAGCTTATGGAGTTTGAACTTTTTTCTAACTTCAATAAAGGATTATTGGAGGGTGTTAATCATGGGGTAATTATAAAAATCAATTTTACTTCTGTGTAATGGATGAATCGCAGGAGTGGAAGAGTAGAATATCGAGAACAGTCAGTTGCAAGACCATTGCAGCAGCCCAGGGGAAATATGGAGGTGTTTTGGACGAAAGTGGTGCTAGTGAAGATGTGATTGGCTTCTGGAATTTATTTTGGAAGTGAGGCCAAAAGAAGTTGCGATGGAATGTATGCCGGACAATGTTTGGCCTTAGTGATTGGGTGGTGCCACTAATTGGAATAGGAAGGGCTGGGAGAGGAGTATGTTTGGAGGCAGGGAATCTAAAGCAAGCCAAGGATGGGTACAAAGTTCCCAGAGAAAGGAAACAGATTTAAAGGCTAGACTACTTTTTTAATTAAACAGTGACTCCAACTTTGTTAGCCTTTTATTTCCTCTGGGCCTTGGGTTCTCTGTTATCCATTTCTTGCTAGGGCAGTTCTAGATTTGACAGACCTTGATCTACACATAAACTAGTTTAAGCTTCTCAGAGAGTTTGCATTTCTAGCCACCTCCTAGGTGATTCTAATTGTCTGAGGACATTCTAAGTAGCAAGGTTCCCATGAAAATAGCATGCTGTGGTCAGACAGACCTGGCTTTGAATTATTTCCCAGCCAATTATTAGTTGTGTAATATTGGAAAAGTTTAAATCTTCTCTGAGGTCTAGTTTCTTATAAAAATAGGAATAATATATCTACCTCATAAAGTTTCTGGGAGAATTAAATGATATCATGTCTCTAAAGCATAAAGCATGGACCCCAGTGTTTTACTAAATAGAGCTCTCTAATTTAGTCCCCATCACTTCCTCCCTCTCTCTCCAAAACACTGTATACCTACAAATTTTATTAGAATTTAAGAAATTCATGATAAGACCTTTGGTATCCAGAGAATTAACATTTGCCATATTGACTATTGCTAAGGAACTCTAATGGCCCACATAATGTAATAATGTGAATTTTGTCAAAGTACACATTTGAATCCTACACACTGTGAGGAGGTAAGGTGGCAAGAGTGGGTCATTTTTCTGGAGTGGAGCCTATCCAATGCCAAGCATCTTCATTCTGTCTGGCTTTATTATTCTTAGCTTACCTTCTCATCCCTGTACCTTTGGTAAAGCAGCAAAGGCTCTGTATCTTATGGGAAATGCCCCTATGAAACATAAAAATCACCCAAAACAAAACAACTAAAACCAACCAGTGAGAAGTATTGGCGTGGAAGTAAAGGAAAACTTAAGAATCCTAAAAAATAGATGATGTTTATAACAGAAACATAGGAGTTGGGGATAAATTATGGAGTGGGAATGCCACTTTGGCAGTGGTTCTGATTCATGCTAGGAATGTTTTTACCATGTGTTCTATAAGGAAATAAGAAAAGGTAATTCACAAATGGTTCCAATGAATTTTCCAGACAGAATTTATATTATTAGTTTTATAAATGACTCTAGTCATCTATTTATAGAATTACTAAGGTCTTAGGGGGTCAATTAAAAACTTACAGTGATACTTGACTGCATTTTATAGGAGAAATTCTATGCTATAATGGTATCTGTAATTTGGGGAATTTGTAAATGTCTCAAGTCATATCTCATTAGAATGTCAAGGGTCTGTCGTAATTATTTTTACAACTACTGCATAGTTCCTGATGAATAGCAAATTATAAAATGCAAATTATTAAACCATCAGGTCAATAACCATATTGTAAAGAGAGAATGTGCATCTTTAATTTGCTGTTTTACAATAAGGCTATGGCATTTATGTCAACGGATATTCAACACCACTGTACATGAGTTTCCATGCAACAAAATACATTGGTGAATAAGAAATGGCCCTGTTTTCTTATGAGAAAGAGAAAAGACTGGCTCCGTGGTGCAAATATAGCCCTGAGAATTGGAATGTTAAATTACCTTGGGGAAAGATTATTAGGATCCATGAGTGGCAGAAGGTTATAATATTGGTGCATTTACACAGCTGTTAAGTCATCCAGGGAGATATCATTGACTAGGATATAAAAGCACAAGGCCAATACTTAAAAATCTGATATATCCTAGATGGGATCAGCACTTTGCTCATTGGAAAGTCACTTAACCCTGACTGTATACTCCCCATGGACAGTAGGGCTAATCCGCCGAAAGGGAGATGCATTTTTACTGAAATGATTTTTACATTTTCACCCATAAAAATCAGCAGCCACATTTTCACAAGGCTCCAAGCAGTCTCAACACTGTGTTCCTTTCATTTAATCTTTGTAGTATTTGCAATATCTTTAATTTGCTGTTTTACAATAAGGCTATGGCATTTATGTCAAGGAAGGAGGATACCACATTCCATCCTAGTTTGAAGGAGCAGATTATGAATCAAGAAGCTGGAGAACTTGAATTCTGTGGACAATTTCCAGCAGAGTTAGTCTGTGTTGCTTGAAGGCAGGTGTTTCCTGGGGCAAGTTAAGGGAAGTGAATCACATGATTGATTAAAATTCAATTGGACATGAATTCCTTTGATTATCATTCTGGAATCCTCATTTAAAATGCAAATACCCCAGGGAGTATAATATATTAAAGAGCTTTAAGGGTCAAGCCATCCAAGAGACCTGTCAAGGTCTCTTTCCATCTTACTCCTAATGACTCCACTGAGAATTATTAATTCTTAGAAGTCTTTTTGTCCCCTCAACTCCTCACCGTGGTGTGGTCTCTTATCAGAAGAGATCTCCTGGTCCCCAGAGGATTTATGCTGTCTGGTGAAATGGAGAGAGAAAATGTATGTGTGTGATATTCAAGTAATCTTTCTCAAAGGAGAGAAATAAACTTTTGTTGAGTGTTCCCCATGTGCCAGGCTCTGTCCTACTTTCTTTGCATATGTCATCTCATTAAGTCTCTCTACACTGCCATCCTACAGTCATTAAACAGAGGGGAAACTGAGGTTTTGGGGGCCTAACTAATGGCCACAAAGATGAGGAGCTAGTAATAGCAGACCTTGGATTCAAATTTAGACTGTCTCATTCCAAAGCTCATGGAGCTGGATAAAAGATAGGGGTCTTTCCTATGGAATTTGGCCCAAAGCATTTCAATTCTTTTCACCACCCAGGTCTATTGGATTCACATTTTCCTTAAAGAGAAGAAATGTAGATAAAAATGTGAAAATGTTAACTGTTATGAGAAATATAATTGAGCAGGACTGGGGTAACAATGGAAGAAAGGTTATTTCTAATTTCTTACTCTGGAGAAGTGCCTTATTTCTTTATTTCAAAAATACTTAAAGGATTATTCTGGAGCTACTTGGTTCTTCATATGCCTATGACTTTGGTCTTACCGAAGCTGATTTGGTCCAGGTATTATCCTTTACTCCTGCATAATGTCATATGAGAGCTACAAAGAAAGTTTCCACATACACCCTTTAGGTAGTTGGTCTTCAATTGGAGACTAAATAGAAATTTATTCCTTTGGGTCAAAACAGTGTCTTTAGGAATCCCTGTTTAAAATGCAAGTAACCCAGAAAGAACATATTAATCTAACATTTATTTACACTTTTAGAAAAAGTCTGTTGAATCGTTTCTCTTTCTGACAATTAGTTAAAGTCTTACTTGGAGTAGAAGGGACCTTTTGGGACATTCAATTAAGTAACTCCAGATCCTGCTGTCCAGGTGCAGAGAATGGATCCTGTCGGGTAAGCAGAGGGGTCACCCTGGGGGTCCTGGAAATCAGAGGGAAGTGTGATATGGAGCCCTAGAGTGTGAGGTGAAGGAGCAGAAAAGGGAAGCGAGAGGAAATCCCTCAAACACACTTTCCTTTTATGTTAAGGTTTTATATATATATACACATATATATGTATATATGTATATATATATATATATACATACACATGTATATATATTATAAAGTACATGCAACTTAAGTGTACAGTTTGTTAAATAACTGCAGGATGGCAGTGTAGGGAGATTTAATGAGTTGTGTTAAAATAAAAAGAAACAAATTTTGGTTAGCTCTCAGAGGATTTTATTGAATCAATTCATGAATTGGGGAGACTCCAATCGCCCTGAGGTAGAGAGGAATTGCGCTGAACAAAAAGACCAAAGGGCTTTTGTAGAAAGAACAAGGGAGTCCATTGGGAGGAAATCTTCAATGGCTCACACAGATCACATTTCCCAACATGGTTAGTGCCGGCAGTTGCTTAGCAATGAGGACATCAGCTGGCAGGAGGATAGGAAGCCGGCGATATAGCTGATTGGCTGATTGAAAGTCTGTTTTCTGGGCTAGCAAGGCAATTACAAGGATAGAAACTTAGATTTTAGTTTTGCTGACATGGGGCTTAGCATGGGTGCTTCTGGTTGGGCCTACTAGACTTTATTTATCACATGGCCTTACAAAGCCACATCAAGATAGAGAATATTTTCAGTGCCTCAGAAACCTTCCTTGTGCTCCTTCCCTGTCAATACCTTGTCTTCAGAAGTAATCCCCCTGATTGTTAACACCAAGGTGAGTTTAGCCTGTAATCGTCACATAGAATCATACTGTATGTACTCGTTTGTGACTAGCTTCTTTCATCCAGCATTTTGTCTATGCGATTTACTCATTTTATTGCTATGAAGAATTCCATTGCATTAAAATACCAGAGTTTATTTATCCATTCTATTGTTGAATATTTGGGTTGTTTCCAGTTTTTACTTTAATGAAGACATTTGCTATGAACATTCTTGTAAATATCTTTTGGTGGAAGTTATTTGATGGGAGTGATTGATAATGGGGATTATGAAACATCTAGAGCTTAGATATATGTACAAATGGGTTGTAGCTAATATATTTTGTAACTTTTTATATGTAAATATAACTTTGGTGTATAACATCAAAGTTATACATGTGAATAGTTTAAATGGCCAAATATTTCTCTAAGACTTTAAATGAAAACCAGTGGTCTCTTACTCCATCCCTTTCCAGACCTGATTCCCATTTCAAAAAGCAGCCCATTTAAAGTCTTTTGGCCATTTATTCTGGCATTTAGCTTCATATTTCTCAATAATATACTTAAAAATTTTTTTTTAATTTATTTTTTATTAGTGAAATTGTAGGTTAGATAAAAATCACGCAGAAAATACAGGGATCTCTTACATCCCCCTTCACACACACAGTTTTCCTTATTAACAATTTGCATTAGTGTGCTACTTTTGTTACAATTGATGAAACGATATTATTGTAATTATACTAGTAAGTATAATCCATAGTTTTCACTAGAGTTCACTGATTGTATTATACATTCCATGGTTTTAAAAAAAGATTTTATTTTAGTAACATACCTGCAACCTAAAATTTCATCTTTTAACCACATTCACATATATAATTCAGAGCTATTAATTACATTCACAATGTTGTGCTATCACCATCTCCATCTATTACCAAAACCTTTCTGACTTTATGAATTTGCCTATTCTAATTATTCCATATCAGTGTGCTCATACAATATTTGTCATTTTTTGTCTGGCTTATTTCACTCAACATGAAGTCTTTTAAGTGTTATGCATGTTGTCACATGAACCTAGAACTTCATTTCTTTATGTAGCTGAATAATAATCCACTGTATGTTTCTTCCACATTTCATTAGTCTGGTCATCTGTTGATGGGAAATTTTGGTTGATTCCATCCTTTGGCAATTGTGAATAATGCTGTTGTGAACATCATTGTCCAAATATCTGTTTGAGTCCTTGCTTTCATTTCTTTTTGGTATATACCAAGAAGTGGGATTGCCAAGTCATATGGGAAATCTCTACTTAACTGAAGAACTGCCAAAATGTTTTCCACAATGGCTATACCATTTCACATTCTCACCAGCAGCTTTGTGGAAAGGTTTGCTGACAAGTACCATTGTCGGCCATCCAAGAAACTGCAAGAGAAAAACTACATTCAGGTCTCTCTTAATGCAAACTCCTGGAAAAAAAACTGCACCTCATTACTGAGTCCCTGCCTGATTTTGATAACTTAAGCTGGGTAATTTAAAAGGCTCAGAATAAGTTGAAACAAAAATCCAAGAAGAATCATGAAAAAAAATAAAAAAATAAAAAAATAAAAAACACTAGGCAAGAGAGAGACATTGACCATCAGAATAAATTCACCAACATATTCAGGAGCCCAAACATCAGCAAAAAATTGCAAGCCATACTAGGAAACAAGAAGAGATGGTCCAGCCAAAGGAACAAACCAAATGTCCTGACAAGGTCCAAGATTTAAGACAATTAATCAATGATAATCACACAAATCTTCTAGATCAATTCAAAAAATTGAAGGAAAATATAACTAAAGAGATAAAGGATATTAAAAAGACACTTACTGAGCATAAAGAACAATTTGAAAGCTTGCAAAGAAAAATAACAGAGCTTATGGGAATGAAAGTTACAATAGATTAGATTAAACATACATTAGAGGCACATAACAGCAGATTTGAATTGCTTGAAGACAGATTTAGTGATTTCATGGACAGAACAACTGAACTGGAAAATACACAAGAACAGAAAG
This sequence comes from Tolypeutes matacus, assembly GCA_026826555.1. Taxonomy (NCBI): domain Eukaryota; kingdom Metazoa; phylum Chordata; class Mammalia; order Cingulata; family Chlamyphoridae; genus Tolypeutes; species Tolypeutes matacus. Next base: position 58,182,756 of record JAKSZT010054334.1, read on the forward strand.
AGAAGAAAATGGAATTCAATGACAATGTGAAATGCACAAACATACACATTATGGGTGTCCCAGAAGGAGAAGAGAATGGAAAATGGGTGGAAAGAATATTTGAGGAAATAATGACTGAAAACTTCTCAACCCTTATTAAAGACATAAATATCAATATTCAAGAAGGACAACACACCCCAAACAGAATAAAACCAAATAGACCTACTCTGAGACACCTACTATTCAGAATGACAAATATCAGAGATAAAGAGAGGATTCTGAATGCAGCAAGAGAAAAGTAAAGCATCACATATAAGGAAACCTCAATAAGATTAAGAGCCAGCCTCTCATCAGAAATCATGGAGGCAAGACAATGGTATGATGTATTTAAGGTATTGAAAGAAAAAAACTTCCAGCCAAGAATTCTGTACCAGCAAAACTGTCCTTCAAAAATGAGGGTGAGTTTAAAGTCTTCACAGACAAACAAAAACAAAAAGATCAATATTACAAGAGATACTAAAGGAAGTGCTGCAGCCTGAAAGGAACAAACAAAGGCAAAAGACTTGGAAGAGAGTGTAGAAATGAAGATTATTAGGAAGGGTAAATTAAAGGGTAAAAGGCAGACAATAGTAAGATATGACAATGGAAAGCCAAAGGACAAAATGGACGAAGTAAGTAATGCCTTTACAATAATAACATTGAATGTTAATGTCTTGAATTCCCCAATCAAAAGACATAGATTGATAGATTGGATAAAAAAATATAAGCCATCTATGTGCTGTCTACAAGAGATTCACCTCACATGGAAGGACACAACAAGGTTGAAAGTGAAAGGTTGGAAAAAGATAAGTCCATGCAAACAGTAACCAAAAGAAGCTGAAGTAGTGATAATAATATTGGACAAAATAGATTTTAAATGCATAACTGCTATAAGTGGTGAAGAAGCACATTAAATATTAATAAAAGGGGCAATTCACCAAGAAGAAATAACTAAAATAAATATTTATGCATCTAACCTGGGTGCCCCAAGATATATGATTGACACACTGGCAAAACTGAAGGGAGAAATAGATGTCTATACAATAATAGTTGGATACTTCAATATACCACTCTCAGCATTGGGAAGACCATCTAGACAGAGGATAAATAAAGAAACAGAGAGCTTGAATAATATAATAAATGAACTAGACCTAACAGATATTTATAGAGCATTACACCACAAAACAGCAGGGTATACATACTTTTTAAGTGCTCATGGATCCTTCTCCAGGACAGACCATATGTTGGGTCATAAGACAGGTCTCAATATATTTTAAAAGAGTGAAATTATACATAAAACTTTCTCTGATCAAAACAGAATGAGGGAAGCGGCTGTGGCTCAATCAGTAGGGCTCCCGTTTACCATATGGGAGGCCCCGGGTTCGGTTCCCGGGGCCTCCTGGTGAAGGCAAGCCCGCCCGCACGGCGTGGTTAGCTGACCCAGCGAGCACAAGCAGCAAGGGGGGGATAAATAAATAAATAAATAAAATCTTTAAAAAAAATAAAACAAAACAAACAAACAAACAAACAAACAAAAACAAAACAGAATGAAACCAGAAGCCAATAACAGATGAAAAAAGGGAAAATTCATAAAACATAAGGAGATTAAACAACACACTCTTAAACAATCAGTGGGTCAAAGAAGAAATTGCAAGAGAATTCAGTAAATATCTTGAGATGAATGAAAATGATAACGCAGCATATCAAAACCTATGGGACACCACAAAGGCAGTGCTGAGAGGGAAATTTATAGCCCTCAATGCTTACATTGGAGGAATTAGAAATAGAGCAGCAAATGAATCCCAATCAAAGTCAAAGGAAAGAAATAATAAAGAACAGAGCAGAAATAAATGAAATTGAGAACAACAACAACAAAAAATAGAGACTCAACAAAACCAAAAGTTGTTCTTTGAGAAGATCGACAAAATTGACAAACCATTAACCAGACTGACAAAGAAAAAAAGAGAGAAGATGCAAATAAATAAAATCAAGAATGAAAGGGGGGACATTATTTCTGACCCCACAGAAATAAAAAGGATGATAAAACAATATAATGAGGGGGCGGATGTGGCTCAAATGGTTGGGCGTCTGTCTGCCATATGGAGGGACCTGGGTTCGATCCCGGGACCTCCCCGTAAAATAAAAAATACATATATAGAAGGCGCATGGGCTGCCAGGCTCTGTGTGATGGTGAGCCGCCAGGCCCCGGGAGCCATGAAGCAAGATGATGATGTAACAGGAGAGAGACACAGGGGAGAGACAAGATGAGATGCTCTGAAAGCTAGGAACGGAGGTGGCGCAGGTGGCAGAAGACCTCTCTCCTATATCGGAGGTCTCCAGGATCAAATCCTGCTGAAGACTGGAGGAGGAGGATGAGAAGAGATGGAAGGAGACAGATAAAGAGAATTGCCCAGCGAATGGACACAAAACAGCAAATGGGGAAGGAGGGGTTTAAAACAGATAAAGCAAATAAATAAATCTTAAAAAAAAAGAAAGAATATTATGAGAAATTGTTTGGTAACAAATTAGACAACCTAGGTGAAATGGACAAATTCCTAGAAATGCACCAGCAACCTACATTTATTCTACAAGAAATACAGGAACTCCACAAAACAATCACAAGTAAAGAGATTGAAACAGCCATCAAAAACCTCCCAAAGATGGCTCCACAGGTGAATTCTACCAACCATTCAGAGATGATCTAATACCAATCTTGCTCAAGCTCTTCCAAAAAATTGAACAGGAAAGAATGCTACCAACTCATTCTATGAAGCCAACATCACCCTAATACCAAAATTAGGTAAAGATACTATAAAAAAGAAAATTACAGACCAATATCTCTAATGAATATAGATGCAAAAATTCTCAACAAAATACTTGCAAACCAAATCCAAAAGCACATTAAAAAAAGTATACACCATGAAAATGGGTTTTATCCCAGGTATGCAAGGGTTTTTCAACACAAGAAAATCAGTAAGTATAATAAAGCACATTAATAAACTGAAGAAGAAAAATCAAACAATCCTCTCCATTGACACAGAAAAGGCATTTGACAAAATACAGCGTCCTTTCTTGATTAAAACAACAACAACAACAACAAAAAAAAAACACTTCAAAAGATAGGACTAGAAGGACACTTTCTCAATATGGTAAAGTGGACATATTAAAAACCTACAGCTAGCATTGTACTCTATGGTAAAAGACTGAAAGCTTTCCTGCTGGTATCAGGAATAAGACAAGGCTGCCCATTATCACCACTGTTATTCAACATTGTGATAGAAGTTCTAGCTAGAGCAATTAGGCTAGATAAGGAAATAAAATACACCCAAACAGGAAAGGGAGAACTAAAACTTTTACCATTTGCTGATGATATGATCCTATATCTAAAAAATCCTGCAAAATCCACAACAATATCTAATAGATAGAACTAATAGATTATTTTGGTAAAGTGGTGGGATACAAGATTAATACAAAAAAATCAGTAGCATTTCTCTATGCTGCTGATGAGCAATCTGAGGAGGAAATCAGAAAAAAATTCCATTTATAATAGCAACTAAAAGAATCAAATGTTTAGGAATAAACTTAACCAAGGATATAAAGGATCTGTATTCAGAAAACTACAAAACATTGTTAAAAGAAACTGAAGAAGACTTAAATAAATGGAAGGACACTCTATGTTTGTGGACTGGAAGACTAAATATCATTAAGATGTCAGTTCTACCCAAACTGATTTACAGATTTAACACAATCCCAACAAAAATCCCAAAAACCTTTTATGCAGAAATGGAAAAACCAATTATCAAACTTATTTGGAAGGGTAAGGAGTCCCAATAGCCAAAAATTTCTTTAAAAAGGAGAATGAAGTTGGAGAACTCCCACTTTCTATCTCTAAAGCATATAACTTAGCTACAGTGACAAACAAACCAACCAACAAAAAAATCCAAAAAACCAGCCTGGTACTGGCGTAAGGATAGATTGACCAATGGAACCAAATCAAGAACTCAGAACTCAAAAATAGATCCTCACATCCACAGTCAAGTGATTTTTGACAAGGCTGTTAAGTCCACACAGCTGAACCAGAACATTATTCAATAAACGGTGTTGGGAAAACTGGATAGCCATATTCAAAAGAAAGAAAGAAGACCCCTATCTCACACCTTATATAAAAATTAACTCAAAACAGATCAAGGACCTAAATATAAAAGCCACAACCATAAAACTCCTAGGAAAAAATGTAAGAAAATATTTTCAAGATCTTGTGGTAGGTAGTAGTTTCTTAAACCTTACATCCAAAGCACGAGCAACAAAAGAAAAAAAAAATAGATAGATGGGATCTCCTCAAAATTAAACACTTTTGTTCTTCAAAAGACTTTGTTAAGAAAGTAAATGGAAGATAATATTTGGAAACTAAGAGTTTGATAACCATGTTATATAAAGAGATCATACAATTCAATGATAAGAAGACAAGCAACCCAATCTAAAAATGGGCAAAAGACTTGAATAGACATTTTTCCAAAAAGGAAGTACAAATGGACAAAAAAGCACATGAAAAAAATGTTCAACATTACTAGCTATTAGGGAAATGCAGATTAAAACTACAGTGAGATACCATTTCACACCTTATAGATTGGCCATTATTTAAAAAGCAGAAAACAACAAGTGCTGGAAAGGATGTTGAGAAATAGGAACATTCCTTCACTGTTGATGAGAATGTAGAATGTTGCAGCCTCTGTGGAAGAGACAGTTTGGCTGTACCTCATGAAGCTGAATATAGAACTGCTGTATGATGAAGCAATCTCATTACCAGGAATATATTCAGCAGAACTGAAAGCAAGGATGCAAACTGGCATTTGCATACTGATGTTCATAACAGCATTATTCACAATTGCTAAAATATGGAGCCAGCACATGTGTCCATCAACTGATGAATGGATAAACAAAATGTGGTATTTACACACAATAGAATACTCTTCGGCTCTAAGAAGAAATGAAATCCAGGTGCATATGACAACATGGATAAACCAAGAGTATATTATGTTGAGTGAAATAAGCCAGACAAAAAAGGACAAATAAACTCACTGAGGTAAACAAACTCTGGAGTTTAGATTACTAGGAAACAGAAAGTGGGTTGACAATGGGAGATGATGCTTATTGTATGTAGCATTATTAATAAAGTTAATTGTGGAAATGAATAGAGTTGATGGTAACACATTATAATGAGTATAATTAACACTGCTGATCTTCAAATGTTATTTTGGCTGAAAAGAGTAGTATGTGGAAGTAAATGTCATTTGAAAGGTAAGTAGAGAATAATCTAGGGTATGTATAGCATAGTGATTTCAGTGGTAGAGTAAGATTGTGGTTACTAGCATAAATGTAAGAAAGCTCTTCTTTTACAAAGTGTTAAGAATATGGTGATACATGGGAAAATTACAACCAATGTAACTTATAGACAATAGTTAACAGTAATATTGTGATATTTTGCAGCAATGGCAAGAAGATATTTTTTCAATACTAAGGGACAACAATGGGAGGTGTAAGGGAGAATGGGATTTTTCTTTTGGAATAATGAAAATGTTCTAAAATTGACTGAGGTGATGATAGTACAACTCTGTGATTAAAATGAAAGCCGCTGAGTGTACACTTGAATGGATTGTATAAAGCATGGGACTGTATAACACAGGGAAGCAGTGGTGAATGATGGACTGTGGTTAACAGGACAAATATGAGAATGTTTTTCCTGAATGATAACAAATATATAGAAAAATACACCAATTGTAAGATATGAGCTATAATTAGTAGTAATATATTGATGATGCTCTTTCATCATTTGTAACAAATGTTTCACAACAATGCAAGGTGTTGGTGGTGGGGACATATGCATGAAGATATGCATGTTTGTTTTGTAAATTCACACATTTTATTATGCATTTATTATTTATGCATGTTCATGAATAAATGATATCCTTTGGATAGGCCATAATTTCCTGTTTCTTTGTTTGTTTTGTAATCTCTTGTTGCACACTCTAGTTTCTGAGCTGTCTGTTTCTTAAGTTTGCATCCAGCTAGTGATATGATAGAGATTTCCTTGAGTGCCAGGAGCTAACAAAAACAAACATACTAGGGAAAAAAACACCTTTCATTCTCTTTGCCAATTGGGTCTACGTTAGATCGCACTCTCTTCAGAGTTTAGCCCTTCTATTAAGAAGATCAGCCCAAGACAAAAATGAAGGGCTGGATCCTTTCCTTCTTTTCTGAGCCTGTGACTTATCCTGGACTTGAGTTTTCTCAGGACCTTAGGAACTCCCCCACTTATGGGAATCCAAATATCTCCTCTACTCCCAATGAAATATACTCCCCCTTCTCCTGGGTGCTCTTTGTATGTCTTAAAACTGATAATCCTTTGCCCCAGGCTGCTTTGACTTAACTGTTTCTTAGACTGTTTTAACTGTCTGCAAGGTGCTTCTACCTGTAGGGCAAGTTCTGTGAGGGCCAGCCAGAGATGAATTTCCTGGTTCAGTCTTTTATACTGACACATGATAGCTTGGCACTGACATATAGGCTTCTCAGAATGTGCATAGGGTTACTCTGCTCCCTCTGGAACAGAGTCAGTGACCCACAAAAGGAGCACAGGCTGACTCCACAGCATGCCACGGATGTGTTGGGGGAGGGGCCAGCAAGGGTGCCACGAGTTTCTCCTACCATTTTTAAAGCTTCATTTCTTTGATATAGCATTTGCACAGTTACTTCAACCCTTTAACTGTTCTCTAGAGTTTTGAGAAACATGGTTCTCCAATTTTTGCCAGTTTTTCAAAGATTTTGTGGGGAAACAGCACTCTGAAGCATCTTATATGGCCATCTTGATCAACTGAAAATCTACAATTTTTTAATTTTCAGCTTTAGATATTATTTATCAGCTTCCTACCATGGAAGACAATGTAGCTCTCTTACATATTCTCAACATAGAAATACTCTCCACAGTAACAATCAGACCAGTGTTTGCTTAACCAAACAAATGGACACCATAACCTAGCCAAGCTGACACATAAACCTAACCATTGCAAGTTTCCTCTTTGTTCTCCAACTTGTAAAATTTTTCAACTATGTGAATTGATGTAGATCTTTCCTCACACATTTTGTTCAGCATTTTGTGGTTCCTTCATTTTGAAATCTCATTTATCTCTGATACATTTTCAAATTATTCCTTTAATAATTTGAAGTCCTCTGTTTTATCTCTCTCTCTCTCTCTTTCTGAAGATTCCATCAAAATGATGTTGGACTTCTAAATTGATTCTCTAATTTTCTTATCTTTGTCTCCTATTTTCTATGTCTTGAACTATCTGTCATACTTTCTACTTGACTTACTAAACTTTATCTTTGATCCTTTCTGTTTAAATGTGCCTTTTTGCTATTTTTTCCTAATTACCAAGAGTTTGTTTTTCTTCAGTAAATGTTCCTTGTCAATAGACTCCTTTTCTTGTTTTGTGGTTGCTATCTCTTTTTTATTTATCTGATGATTATGAGGATTAGTTGAGGCTTTGTTTGGAGCTTTCTCCTATCCATATAGTACCTCTCTTCTTTTGTTCCCGTTTTCTATCTTTGTTTTGTTTTGGTCTATGTCATTCATATAAGAGGTCTTCCTCATATTCAACGTTATAGGCTGTGTGCTCATATTTGAGTCATGAAAATAGGCTGCTTATAAACTCTGACTAAAAGAATGGACCTTGTGGAGTGGTAGTTCACTCTAAAATAATCTAACTGAGGTATTTCCTTAGAAAATCCCTAGCCGTCAATATCTGTGAGTCTTTTCTCTGGTTTGGTCAGTTTGCTAGGGACAAATCCTCCAGTGTCATGCTTGAGGATTATGAGTTCCTGCCAGCATTCTGGGGCTAAGTGGGGGAACAGGCAGGGATTGGATGGGGGGATCTCATGTTTCCAAAGTTTCATGTTTGTCTTGTTTTCCCCGCTTTTAGTACAGTTCTCTTGTACTGGTGTCCCTGAGGCTAGGATCTCTCTGATTCAATCTCTCCAGAGAAGAAACCTCTTGTTTTCTCTCATAGTGGAGGAAAGTGGTCATGTGGCTAAGCAGGGTGGTAGAGGAGATCTTTGGATGTGTTTCTTATAAAAATTTTCAACTAAGCTTCTGAATTTTAGCCTCACTTAAGCTCCCACTTTCAGAGGAAATTGATGCATCCAATTATCGAGGCTTTCTGTGGTTTTGTGGCATACAACTGCTTATTTCTGGACTTTCCTAGAGGTTTCCCCACTCCCAAAACTCTCCCAGGCTTTTTCTAGTTTCCTAATTTGGTATCCACTCATCCACCTGATTTCCAGCTTTCAAACTTTTATTGTTGTCATTTCCTTCCCTGTTCTTTTTGTACATGAGTGTTTGTATACTTTAATATCTTTATTGCATTCTTAGTGATGTTTCTGGAAGGGATGTAGTAAATAGTTGTGTTCAACTGACATTTTAACTGGAAACTAGTTAGCCAATATTTAATAAGTTAAAGTCAACTCTTGCCTAAAAATAAATAGAATGAACTGCTCTGAAACAAAAGAAAAATTGCTACTTTTTATGCTGCTGTTCTAATTCATGACTGATAAAGAAAAAATGCCTCTAGTTAGCATTTGGGGGATAGAACAGAATGGGATGAGAATCAAGAAATGGACCATTGCCAAGGATACATTTTGGGAATCGCTTTTCTGTTCATATTTAAGATAAAATCCCCACAAAGCGAGAGGTGACACAATTATAATATAAAACTTCTGCTCAAAGATTTGTTAGTTAGACTATTACAGTATAAGTACAAAAATCACAACAGAATATAGTTATTACTGAACACATAGTGTTTACTTAGGAATGATTATTTTACTAATTTGACACAAAGATTAAATATGTAATCTGGGATATCAATGAAATATCTGATTTTATTTATCAGAAAACACTAAGTATGGAGAATATTTTAAATATTGTCTATCTAACAATTTTAGTCTTCATGAAATTATTTCCATATTTTACAAATTAATGCCACTGTGTTGCAACCAGTCTTAGATAGTGATTCTGGATATTACAAAAATACACATTTGTTAAGAAAGCGGACACCAATTTGTGACAATGTTTTTTTTTTTTTTTTTCCTATTCTTCTCTGTGTAGCTGGGAAATTAGGCTGCTTTTATTTTTTTAAAAGGAATGAAATAAATCCTGGTAATTGAAGGAGCCCAGTGACACATTGCTCACAGGCCATTCTCAGTGTCCTGCACAGCCTTATCTTTTAGATCATTGCTTTGTCAGTCTTTGTAACTGTGAATGAAGATTTATTTGGCAACAGTGATGGATAGTCTACCAAAGCCCGATGCAGGTGGTCATGATCAATATCAGACAACCAGAAAAAGCACCAGATAAGAAGAAAATGTGGGAAGGTATGTGTGGGACTAGCAAACTAATGGGGGCAGATATCAAATTCATTCAAGGAGACTTCAGAAATTTTGAGATTTTTCAGACTATCCAAATACATGGGGCATTTAAAGGTAAGGTATGTGGAGAATGGCTAAATGAAAGTTATTTCAGACTTGTGAGGCTGTTTGCTGGAGTTGGAAATGAGAAAAGGTAATGGACTTACCACACAGTTGGAAGGAATGAGACATAAAAGTGTCGAAAGAAATGGGGAAGAGAATAGACACTGAAGAATTTTTGGGTGTTGTGTATGTATAGGGAACATTTTAGTGAAGGGCAGCTGTAGTTCTAGCTGTGGAACTCACAAAATGATGTAGAATTTAGAGTTTGGAGCTGTTATAATACTTGTAAAGCTATGACCTATGTGGTCCAGTCGCTAAGCAGTGTCACATTTACAAAAGCACAGCACAAATAGACAATCCAAGCTTTAATTCAGGGTTCAGAAATATTCAAAGGAGTCCAAATATGTGATCCTGTAGTACTAGAAACCCACTATAGCTTAAATATTAATATTAACAAATAATTATAAACACTAAATCATTATATAGGTACCTTTTACTTCCAGTAAATTATAGAATAGTCAAAGTTTAATATCTGCAATCACTGAAGCTGGCTGGATTTAACCTAGACCTGCTGTTATGATGGCCATTCTAAACAAGTCTCACCCCTGTTTATGGTTACTCAAAAATTAGCCTCTCCCTTGGGTATACTTATTATATAAGTATATATACTTATGGTTAATATACTAGATTGATGTTAATTCTAGATTGAACTTGCCTTTGTTTATGGTTATTTCAGAACTAGGCTCACCCTTGTGTATATTTGCCATTGTGATGGTAACCACTCCACCCTCCTGTTTAATATCCCTATGGAAAACCTTGTGAATGACTTCTACTCTGTACTTTCCTGTCCCAGAACCTTGATCTCGGATGATTGTAACTTTGTAACTCACCCTGGTTTGTACCCACCCCACCATGTTCAACTCCTTAATGTTTATTGATGAAGGAACCTGTGTCCAGCTCTACCCCAATTATTCATTAGCACACTGATGGTATATAATATTAGAATTTCTACGGTTCAGAGAGGCTGATTTGAGATTGTACACCTCCAGTCTCCTGCCAGCAAATAAATCCTCCTTTCCTTCCGAGCCCAGTTCTGTGTGTCTGTCTGTTCTGCCACGCAGAGTGAATAGACCCAGCTGAGGGCCACCCAGGCCCCTCTTCAGTCCAATGCATTTCTTATTTCTTCTTTTTTAATTGGCAGCACCGGGCTTCCAGATGGTTATATGTACAGCTCTATAGATTCAGCTGTTTTTATTGAGCAAATTGTCTAATAAATGAGAATAGAACATCTTTTTGGACATTATTACTAGCTTTTTTGAGAGAGGCATTGGTATAAATTTTGTTCAAGTAACCTCTAGATTGTAGAAGACTTTCTGCTGGAGCTCATTCTTCTAATGTTTAATCAAGTATAGGGGAAAGGCAGCCATTTACATTTCTTGGCTTTTATGCATATAGTTCAGAATAGCATTAGTTGCCATGGTATGTCCCTTGTCTTTGTGTTAGAGGCTTTGTTGACAGGACTAGAGTCACTGCTGAGAGAGCTGTGATGCCCTAGGGCCTTCTCCTTGAGTTATCAACTACCCAGGGAGGAGACTAGCTGGAGGGCTGAAGAAATGGGAATAGCTTTTTGGAAAGAGCCACAAGTCCCTGTTGTATGTGCTGTATGAACCCCAGTCCAATGGTAAGAGCATTAACGTGTAGCACCTTTTAGCAATAAGGTGCCTAGTGCCAATTAAATGGTTAAAATCAATAGTAAAGCATATGACTTGGAAACATTCCTTCCAAATTCTGCAAAAGTCAGTACATCTGAAATAAACAAATTGATTCAATAATTCAGCCTAGGCAAATTTTACCCTTGATAAATTATAGTTGTGAGAAAAGGTCACAACAGACTAAAGGACAGATCTGTTTCATTTTTATTTTAGAAAAAATATTTTTCTCAAATCCAATCCCATAAAGTCATACATGATTAAAATAAAATTCAACGAAAAGCCTGCATCAAAAATTATCCTTTGTTTTAATTTTTTACCCTTGAGAAATCCTGGAGTAGGTTTAAAACTCTTTTCAAAATAAAATGAGAAGAATAAATATTCATTGAACACATATTATGTGCCAGCCTTTGCCTTAAGTCTGTGAGGGGAACAAAGAAAGTTCCTGGCTTCTTAAAGTCTAGTAGAGGAAAATTGTTAAGAACTGCAAGTTTAAATAACATCATAAGATTTAAGTAATACTTTAAGACAACAATGGAAAAGATCATACAAGGCCAACTATGAAAACAAGCCAGGCATTAAAATTCCTTGGGAATCAATAGATCAGCTATTTGGCTGGAGAACAGGGTTTTCAAAAAATGGTAGAGAAGAAGAGCCTGGAAAGATAAATTGGGTTAAAATTATGGGCCCTCGAAGCCAGGCCAAGATTTTGGCACTAAATTTTGCAAGGAAACAATGGAAAAATTTAATTTTAAACTTAAGTGGAGAAGTGAGGAAATCAGAGCAGCATGTTGGGGAGATGAGTGTATTAGCTGTGCACAGACTGGACAGAGAAACTTCATATACTGAGATGGGTTAAAAGGCTTCTGCTATTCTGATCTTTGGCCATTTATCAGATCATTGTAACCACCCTGGAGAAATAACATGGACCCCTACACCCACTCAAAATTTGGTTTGGATGTGTGGACTGATGATGCCACACATATATTACAAGGGTATGCAAAGGTTTACTACTCACATAATGAGGCTTTCTGGGCAGGCTCCCAAGCAGGTCTGAAAATGGCTTTAGAAAGTGAGGAGGAGTAACTGGCTTGGATTTTCCTAGCGGCTGGGGGTTAGGGTTGGGTTTGTGTAGTTTGAATTTCCTCCCAGTACTAAAGAAGGGGGCACCTAGGTTTGGGGTCAAAGGAAGAGAGTGATGTGGTTTGAGAGCTGTCAGTTGTCAAACATCAAGTATGGAGTCAGATTCTTTATTACACAGATATAGACTAGCAAGAGTAAGGAAGTGCTGAATTAGGGTGCTACATTAATATCATAAATGAACTTTTTTAAGCCTCCACCTGACAGAACCAGCATTGTGGGAGGCAGACCCCTGAAAAAATGGATTTTCCTGAACATGCATGTATATAACACTCAATTGTCAAACCCATTGAAGATCACTGTAATGCCAGAGGAGGTCTCTAGGGCTTTGCAATAAATATCCCAGAAACCCTTGACCTTTTGTTCATTGCATTTATTTTTTTTAAAAATCTAAGATATTTACTTATGCTCTAAAGAAAGATTTTTATAAAAGATGCAAAGTTGAATGGAGAATGTTTGCAATCTGGGGCCAGAATTGGAGATTTTATTCCTCAACCAATCAGTCAGTCAATCAGTTTTGTTTTGGGACCAGTCATGCGTTCTTAACTTATGTGTTCATAAGAATCATCTAGGGAAATTGTTTGAAATGCTGATTCTTGTCCTGGACTCCAGGGATTCTTGATCAGAAGTTTTGGGTAGAGCTCAGCAATGACTGTCATGACAGGTGGTTCTGATGTAGGGCGTACACAAGCCTCACTAGAGAAGCCCCACCATGCACTCAGCACTGTTTTAAGTACTGCAAAGGATTCAGGCAATGGCTAACACAATCATAATCAACAAGAAGTTGGCTGCCTTTCTGGCTCTTTCCCAACTTAAGCAATCTTTTAACTTATGCACCTATAATGTACGTGAAAGCCAAAATAAAAGCCAAAACGAAAATTCTGTTTCAGTTACTGCTTACAATTTAGCCGTGCTTTCTCAGAGAAAGGGCTTAATATACTTTTTCTAATTTAACTTTGGCAAAGTCAAATTATTACCACATTACAGTGAGGAAGAATGAGGCTCAGTATGATTAAGCGACTTGTGTTAGTAATATAGCCAAAAGCTAAGTTTCAAACCCAGTTTCTTCTGACATAAAATTTGTGCTCTTAACCATCACTCTCTATTTATTGCCTGGAGCCTGGTGCTAGCTTTCCCATTTTCATTTGACTGATGACAGGGTCCTGTGGCACTCAGAGCAGAGGGAAATCTAGACAGTTATCCACTTGGTTTTCTCATATATTCATAGTAGAATGACAGATGTAGGTCTCTGTCTCCTAGGAGAAAACCTTCCTCATGCACTGGTATCTCAGCCCTTTCATGGGCTTCTGGAAGACCTGAGCCTTGAAAGTTGTTTTCCCTGTGAGCATAATTTGCTGGTTAGTATAACATGCTGGGAAGGCTCATTCAAAAAGCGGAGAACAGCTATAAAGGCTGGATGAGAGTGAGTGAGGGAAAGGGTAACACAATTTGTGGCTGGGAAGTCCTGGATCATACAGGACTTTGGGGGCCATGGTCAGAAATTTGGGTTTGATTCAAAGTATGGTGGGAAGAAAATGGAGTCTTTTATAAAAGGGAATCAATGGTCTGGGTTTATGTCTTAAAAATAGTATTTTGACTGCTATATGAAGAATGGATTAGAGGGCACAAGAGCTGAACTGAGAAGATGAGTAAGGAGATTATCCTACCCTCTGAATGTCTTAAATGTGTAAAAATTTCACGTGAAGGAAAAGCCAGAAAAGAAAGGAAAAAAAATTTTTTTAAGTTAGATGGGGCAAGGGTAGAGTAGCACTCAGAAAATATTCTTGAGTTGTTTTATTTCTTTTTTCTTTTTACCCAAAGTAAGTTTAGAGAGAAAGTACAAAGTAGAGGGAGAGATCAACAGAACTTGAACATTTTCAGATTTCATTTTTTTCTATTCCTTTTTATGCTTCTAAAATTGCCTCACATACTTTTCTCCTCAACTTTAGCAATATTGACTTTGAAAGCCTACATATCAGGTAATTGTCTAAGATGATGATCACTCTGTAGGAAACGACATGTGTAAATTAATTTTCCTGGGAGGGTGGAGGAAAAATAGTTTTCTTTGTGGTGGAGTCATACTCCATCATGCAAAGTCCTCCAGGGTCACACAAACTCTACTTCTGTGGGGTGGCTTGAAGTTAGCACCCTCTGCATCAGAGGGTGAGTTTCTACTTCTCTGAGATACTCTGATTCAAGCTGCTTTGGAGACCAGAATAGAAGGTTGGTTTCATAGGTCCTATCCTTTTCCATACATTTTACTTAGAACTCCTTTGATTGAAAGTGACAGAAACCCAAATTGAGTTATCTTAATGAAAAAGGGTATTTATTGTAAGGATAGAAACATATCTCATGGTAACTGTGGTAGTTCGGGACTGTATTTGCCCTAGAAAAACATGTTCTTAAATTTAATCTATTCCTGTTGGTATGAACCCATTGGAAGTAGGAATTTTGATGAGGTCACTTCAGTTAAGGTGTGGCCTACCTCAATTAGGATGAGTCTTAATCCTATTACTGGAGTTCAGATAAGAGAGAAAGCTATAGGAAGTAAGAAGCTAAAAGTCAACAGAACCCAGAAGAGAAGGGAGAGGCTGCCATGTGTAGCAGTTTGATATTATTTATGAATTCCAAAAAGAAATTTATTTGTAAACTGGTTGGTTCCTCTGGCATGATAACCCTTTGATTGTGTTAGATTCAGCTGAGACATCTGAATAAATTATGTTAAGTTTAGGGCTCTGATCCAACTACATCATTAGAGTGTGACTCAGCATCAAATCCCAGCTCCCTTGGGGATAAAACAGATGCTCATGCAGAAGCAAATACATGGAGAAGGAGAACACAGAAGCAGATATGCAGGAAGAGAGAACGCTCCATAAACACAGCTCTGAGGAGAAAGATGAGCCTGATAGTCTACAGCTGACCTTGTGAAAAGAAATAGCAGCTGAGCCTGGAAAGAAACGAGCCCCAGGGAGAGAGATGAGCCTTATGCCAGATTGGAAGAAGCTGGGATCATGGATCTTTTAGGGGAAGAGGAAAGCAGAAAACTTGTAGACATTGCCAGCCATCTTGCATCAAAATGTGGCAATAGACTTTGGGTGAAAAAATGCCTCTTACGGTACCTTGAGTTGGGCTCCTTAGGACCTGGTAACTGTAATCTTCTACTCCAAATAAATACCTTTTATAAAAGCCAACAGAATTCTGGTATTTTGCATCAGCACTCCTTTGGCTGAGTAATACACCATGTGACAAGAGGAGCCCAGGACCAAGGATCACTGGAAGCCAGCCCCAGAATGCCAGTTTTCGGGAAAAAAGCGTCACCTTGATGATGCCTTGATTTGGATTTTTTCCTGGCCTCAAAACTGTTAGCCATTAAATTCCCATTGCTTAAACCAACCCATTGCATGGTATTTGCTTGAGTGGCTTAGGAAATTAAAACAGAAACCAAAGCCAAAGGATGGCTGTGCCCCTGGACAACTGGAACAGGTTCTTGAAAATCCTCTCTATCTCTCCACATTCATTTATGAACAGCTTTATATACATGGCAGAAAATGTGGCTGCTTTGAGAGCTCTCAAAACTTTAGCCACCTAGAGAGAGAATAATTTGATTCTTTCAGTCTCAATTCCAAAACTCCTAGCACAGGAGCTTGTAGAGCCCACTTCATTGAGGTTCTTACCTGTAGCAATCAATTGTGTTATAGGAGGTTGGCATGGTGCTAACATAGTAGACCCTTCAGTATCCATAGAGATAGGCAGGAGAACTGCAGAAACACAATTCTTCAGGGAGTCTCCAAGAATAGATAGAAGGGTACAAGGTAAAAAAAAAAAAAAAAAAAATCTCACACGTGTCTATGACACAAGAGATTTTGTGAAGGTGAATGTTGATGAGAACTAGGTCGATAAAATTAAAACTGCCCCAAATCAAGAAAACACCCAAACCAAGGGGATATCTGAAAATTAAGAAAATCCAATGAATATGGAGCAAAGATTGGGATTGTACTATTTTGTTAACTGTTATTTGGGGTGAGGCATTTCAGTTAAGGATTGTCCCTTTTTGCCTTCTCTAAATCGATGTTATCGTCATCCCCACAAGTTGGATTTTCATACAATGAAACAAAATACTTCAACCAATAGGTAAAAACTGCTAACAAAGGTCTGCTCTTGACCCCTCCCCCACCCTCTGCCCATTTGCCAATCTGCAGTGAGCATACTTTGAGGAAGTTCATCCGAGGGACTTAGATGGCAATTGGTACATAATACTACATGGTTAATGAGGACATTCCTGGTTTACTCTGGGTCAAGGGGCAGATGTAGACTACCAGGCAAGGCCTAGAATGGGACTGGAAAGTAAAAATTCATGAATAAAACAGCTTCGTCTCAGCCTGAGAGGCAGGAGTGGTGGATACTCAGATTTCTTGTACCTGGAAATATTTACAGCTCTGCCGGCAGGAGGAAAGAAACTGTGAGGGGTTAGACAGCTGAGGAAAGCAGAAGCTCTTACTGACCACAGCAGGGACATTTCCCAAGGTGGCAGAGGGTTCTCATGGTGGTTCTGGAGCAGAGTGATCATGGGGCTCCTATATTGAAAGGAGAGCCTGAGGAGCAGCTGTGACAATGCCAGGGAGGGAGAGGCGAGGCATCTTCTTCCTGCCTGGGATGCAGGTGTCAGCCTCTTACAGCTCCTCATGGTGGCCTGTGGGCGCCCGGAGAGCCCATGGCCTTTCTAGACTGTGTGCCGTTGTGCGCCAGGAAAATCTTTGCAATGATTCTCAGAGGCCATGAGTAAGCATAAAAGCGTGTAAGACAACCTAGGAACGTTCTACTCCCAAGGTGAGATTGAGATGTGTGGGAAGGCCAACAATTTTTCCCAAACCAATATTTAAACAAAAAAGATTGTCCAACATTTTCTGTTATTGTTGTTAGGGTGGGGAGAAACTGACTTTTCATGAAAAGTTATACAGTCTATTTTATTATGTTTGCATGTCTTCTCAAAAATAAAATACATTTGCCTAAGATGATTAATAAACACTTTTGTGGAGGAGAGGTAAAAGAGGTGGTTTACCTGTCATTCCCAGAAGACAGTTTCTAATTAAATATCTCCAATAAACCTGTTTCTTCTCTCAAGTCTCTCTTCTTGATCTTGGTTGTCTCTCTCTTCTTCTTTCTGGTGCTTAGCCTTTGTGCCTCCTCCTGGCCCTCTTCTCCGATGTCTGTCTTTTCCCCTTTCTCATGCAGAGCAGTTTCCCTCTCTTCCAGCTCTACCTTCATCCAACCTGTGCAATTGGTTTAATGAATGGGCTGGACTCAACGGTATAATCTCCCTTCCACACTGTCTTGAAATACTGGGACAACTCCCTTTCCTTCCTCTTTGGCAACCTGACAACCATAGATCCCAACAAAGACTGGGTTCTCTCAGCAGTAGTGCAGATCTGCCACAACTGATGAAAAACCACGATGGGAACAGAAAAACCAATATGTAAAGACTGCCGAAAGCCAATCAAAACTAAGAGATGAGTCAGATATACAAATGACAAAATTCTTTCTGCAAACTGTACTGATAACTTACTAATCAGGTGAGGTATCACCTATAGAACCAGGCATTCAGATGACCAGAGACACATATTTAGTCTGACCAATTGTAACATTTAAAAAACCTTGCAATGAGAAGGATGAGTGAAGATTCTGAAATGTATATGTGGACCCAGCCAGTGACCACATTTGGGATAGAATCCCAAATCAGCATGATCACAAATTCCTTTTTTACTCAGTCTATATAAACGTAACACTTGTACTTCCCATTGAAACAGTTTAAGTCCTGACCAAACCTTTATCTTGTTCTCCTTCATCCCATGCTCAAGATATTTAGCTTTCTGAACACTTTCTAGTTTAGAAGAGTTTAATCTTCACATATTGAGAAACCCACTGCAAATAAAGTAAAAATTTCCATCTCATACATAACTTAAAGCCCTCTCCACAACTCTTGTTGGACCTAGTCTCAAGGTCTGCAGTGGAGGGGGGTTTGTCCCTTCAGTCTTCCCTCCTGAGCTCCCTTTGCTGTTTGGGGGTGGGTAAGGGCCATTAGAGGGAAGGGGAGGATAGTGATGGCAGCACTGTTGTGTCAGGACTTGGCTTGTTCTCAGGGGCACATTGGTGGATTTCTCAGAGAGCCCCTGCGTGCACCCCCATGCTGCAGTTACTTGACAAGGGCAGTGTACTTCTCCAAAATGGGTGATTGATAATACTTTCCCAATGCAAGCTGGTGTTATTCAATGATTACACGAGCATATGTATATACTTTTTAAAATAGTACCTCTATTTTCTTTGGCATTCCAAAAGAAGTATTTAGCATCCCACCAAAGAATTTTGGTGAAATATTGTAATAAATACTTTTAGAAAGTGTTAATGTTTTGAAATGTTTCCCTCAATGTGAGGTTTTTATTACTGAAAAGGAAGTAAATGTTACCTATAAAAACTCTTACTGCACACTTAAAAATTCTTAAAAATAGCAATATCTAATCTTTAAAAAACTCTTTCCAATGATGAACGGGTAGATTTTGAATCCATTTGTTAAAAAATATAATTTATATAAACCTATGTTTAATTTGGCACCAAGGAAGGCAGAAATTTTTTGACCAAATTTCCATAAAAACTCATGGATAGGATGGAAAAATGAATAATCAAATTTGATAAATACAGATCATTGAAGCACTTCTTTCTTTTAGAACTTTTTGTGCAGTACTCGCTTTTAAAACTTCTGGCAGCTATTATAACAAAGTATTAAGAACATTGAACTTGAAACTAAGTTTAAAAGTTGCAGCATCACATCATATTATTATTAAATAAAAATTTCAAAAAACAGAGAATCATATTTAATTATAGTACAATTATTAATGATATGCATATCATTTTAGTGTACAAATTTTTATACAATTAATAAGTATAAATAAAATAAAATTATTTAAATATAGTGTGTTCATATCTTCTTTAATTTTTACTTCTTAAATTTGTATTTTTATAAAATACATTTAGTATATTACTCTATATATTTATTTATAAAAATGATTTGTAAGTAATGTTCTTATTGAGAATATGTACTATTCTTATTGAGAATATGTACTATTTTTTTCTGATAAGAGTGCAAGATCAATAAGTTTAGAGACTACTAGAATAGAGAATGAATGGTTCAGGCTCGATAGCTGAGTAACTGCGGGAAGGTGGGAAATTTTCAATGACCAATAACCAGAGACCCCGCAGGAGAATTAAGAGATTCTATTAAGGCAAAATTTCAATGCAGCTATTCAATTTCTTTCTTTCTTTTTTTTTTAATTTATTTACTTTTTATTGTGGGTAAAAATAAAATTTTTCACAATACATACCAATATTTGTAAAATGATATATAAATATATATGCATATATGTGCATTTGCTTACAAAATTGTTTTCTTTTTTTTTTTAAGAGGTGCTTAGATTACCTAAATATTACACGGAAACTCCAGGGATTCCCATGTTCCCCACCTCCCACACCTCCCACCACATCCCACACAAACATCTCCCACAAGTGTGGCCCATTACCCTCAATGGACTTACACATCCTGGGGCCTTGCCATCAACCATAGACCACAGTTCACATCGTAGATCACACTCTCTCCCACATAGTTCTGAATGGTGTGTGCTGATTTAAAATGGCCTGTATCCGTTGCCACAACGGCACTCAGGACAACCTCCAAGTCCTGAAAAAGCCCCTGTATTTCAACTGCACATCCCCTCCCTGCCCCGAAAGTGTCCAGTGGCCACCGGCTCCACCTCACTGTTATAATTTCTTCCATTGCTAGAATCACCATATGTGTAAAACAGAATACCATTAAGTCCACTCTAGTCCATAGTTCTTCCCCCAATCCTGAGGGGACTGGGATGGTGATGTCCACTCCACCTCCAAGTGAGAGAGGGCTTATATCCCATGGATATGGTGGGTGGGATGATCCTGCCTGCAGGTGCAGGCCCTCTCCATTCCCTGGGATGGCTATTGCCCATCGTTGTCTCCTCGTCAGGTGACTTGGATGAGTCCATTGAGCTGTAGGGTAGGAGTTGCAGCTCCACTGAGATTCCAGGCACAGCTGGCACATAGGTAGGCCAGAGGCTCCAGTCTCTGGAAGTATACCTAAAAACTCTAGCATCACATATAGGTTTGAATAGAAGGGACTGATGAACCATCAGTGCAGGGAGGACTTATTTGAGTCCAATTCTGTCACTCTCAGGAGCACAGATTCCAAAATAGAGCCCACTGATAAGGCATCAGTCTCTGGGGCTCTCCCCCCTTATATAGGACCTGGGTGTCTCCAGAGCTCTCAGGAGCCCCTCTGTGTGGGGTGATATGCACTTTGATGTTCTATGAGCCCCTACTGAGGTGTGCGTAAGTGTTACCTCTGGGATGACCTCCCAACTCTTTTTGAAGTCTCTTAGCCACTTGAACTCATTTGTCTTTACCTTTTCCCCCTTTTATTCAAAGTCTTTTTCCAGTTGTGTTGCCAGTTGGCACTTGGTATTAATCCCTCGTTGCCAGGGAGGCTCATCCCCGGGAGTCATGTCCCACGTTGGGGGGAAGGTAATGCATTCATATGCTGCGTTTGGCTTAGAGAGAGGCCACATTTGAGCAACAAGGAGGCTCTCAGGTGGCAACCCTTAGGCACCCCATAACAGTAGGCTAAGTTTCAATTACAAGGGCAAAGACTCATAAGGCTAGTCATCAATAACAAGAACCGATCAGTGGGCCATCCTCTTTTGCCAGACACTGCCTCTGCACTCAGGGGACTGTTGCTGCTCCCTTGGAGAATGTGGCAGAGTTCTCCAGGCTAGGAATTCAGATTCCCTCATTTATTGAGTGATTGTCCACCCACCATGACCATGCTCCATCCTTTGATCTTTTGAACAATTTTTGTATATCTTTCATGTATATTCAGATGAACTTACTCCCATGAATCCCCCCTCCCAGACACCCCCCACCAATAATCCCCTGCAGTACCCATTGTAACCCTTCTGTGATCTAAATCTTCCACGAACATGTAGCCCATATAATAATCAAATACACTTAAAAGGAAAAAGAAACAACAATGATAAGCTTACATGCAAGAGACAAACATAAGGAAACTCAGGGGAAAAAAAACAAAAATTTAAACAAAAAACAAAAGAAAACAAAATATAATTAGCAGATTGGGACATTCAAAAAATGGAAAAAAAAGCAAAAGAAATGCCTTTAAAAAAAAATTTCTTTTTTTCCTTTTATCACTGTGTTATCGGATGTCCGGTGTGCCGTGACACTATCCTCCTCTCAATCCCCTGTGTCTTCCAAATTTTCATTTAATTTTCAAAGAAGTTTTAGGTCACAGCAAAGTCACACACGGAATACCAGAGACTCCCAGATACCAAACCACCCCCCCTTCGCTACCCCATATTAACCACCCCCCTCTTTTTTTTTTTTTGGATGTTAGCATTGTTATAACTGTTATACAGATAGCAAAATATAGCAACTAAACATTGTCAATGATTTACAGTATAGTTTACAATTTAGACGATACAGTTTAATAAGTTTTGACTATATTTATCATGTCTTGTACCCATTACTGTAAGGTAATGAAAAACCTTTCCCATGGCCACTAAATACCCCATTAGATCTTAACTGTTCCTTCCTCCCCACCCCCCTGGGGCATATGACACTCCCCTGTCTTGACTCATGGAATGTCAAGATTCATAGTTACATGCCTGGGTATTTGAACCTGCCCTTCCTAATCTACCCACCTGTCAACGCTGCACCACCAAACCCAGTAATATCACTACCCATCTGTCCTAACCTTCAATATGCAACTATACTCTATCCCTTTACCATATATTATGTCCATATGAGTGATGGCTCAAAGCCTGCTCTTCTCTTTCTCTCCCTTGTTAACCTATCTTTCAGACAATGGTTCTCAGAGACTGCTCATTTTCCTCAGTTCAAATCAGTGAGGTCATATACTGTTCATCCTTCAGTGCCTGGCTTGCTTCACTCAACATAAGGTCTTCAAGATTCATCCACGTTATTCCATGTGTTAGCACTTTATTCCTTCTTACAGCTGAGTAATATTCCATTGTATGTATGTACAACATTTTGCTTATCCATTCATCTGTTGATGGGCACCGAGGCTGATTCCAACTTTTGGCAATGGTGAACAATGCCTCTATGAGCATTGGTGTGCATATATCTGTTTGTGTCTTTGCTTTCAGTTCTTCTGGGTATATACCCAGCAGTGGAATTGGTGAATCATACTGAAGATCTATTGTTAGTTTTCTGAGGAACCGCCAAACTGTCCTCCACAGTGGCTGGACCATACTACAGTCCCACCAGCAGTGAATGAGGGTTCCTATTCCTCCACATCCTCTCCAACATTTAGTGTCTGCTGTTTTTTTTAGTAGCTGCCATTCTGATGGGTGTAAGATGGTATCTCATTGTAGTTTTGATTTGCATTTCCCTGATAGCAAGTGATGTTGAACATTTTTTCATGTGCTTTTTAGCCATTTGTATTTCTTCCTTGGAGAAGTGTCTTTTCAGGTCACTTGCCCATTTTTTAAATGGGTTGTTTGTCTTTTTATTTTTGCAGTGTAGGATTTCTTTATATATGCAGGATGTTAGAGTCCTATCAGATATATGATTGCCAAATATTTTCTCCCATTAGGTAGGCTGCCTTTTTATTTTCTTAATAACATCCTTTGAGGTGCAGAAGTTTTAATTTTGATGAGATCCCATTTATCTATTTTTTCTCTTGCTGCTCGTGCTTTGGCTGTGAAGTTCATGAAACCATTTCCTATTACAAGTTCCTGTAGATGCTTCCCTACATTATCTTCCAAGGTCTTTATGGTTTTGGCTCTTATATTTAGATCTTTGATCCATCTTGAGTTGATTTTTGTATAAGGTGTGAGATGTATTCTTCTCTCATTCTTTTGGATATGGATATCCAGTTCTCCAAGCACCACTTGTTAAAGAGGCCATTCTCTCCCAACTGAGTGGGCTTCATGGCCTTGTCAAATATCAGATGACTGTATATGCGAGGATCTATATCAGAACTCTCAATTCGGTTCCATTGGTCAGTAGGTCTATCCTTGTGCCAATACCACACAGTTTTGATCACTGTAGTTTTGTAGTATGTTTTAAAGTCAGGTAGTGTGATACCTCCAACTTCATTTTTCTTTTTCAATATGTCTTTGGCAATTCGGGACCTCTTGCCTCTCCAAATACATTTTGTGGTTAGTTTTTCCAGTTCCTTAAAAAATAGTGTTGACTTTTATTGGGATTGCATTAAATCTGTAGATTAGTTTGGGTAGGATAGATATCTTGATGATGTTTAGTCTTCCTATCCATGAAAAGGGAATACTTTTCCATTTATTTAAGTCTTCTTTGATTTCCTTTAACAGTGTTGTGTAGTTTTCTGTATATAAGTCCTTTACGTCTTTAGTTAAATTTATTCCTAGGTATTTGATTCTTTTAGTTACTATTGTAAATGGTATTTTTTTCCTGATTTCCTCCTCAGTTTGCTCGTTATTGGTGTACAGAAATGCTACTGATTTTTGAGCATTGATCTTATAGCCTGCAACATTACTGAACTCCTTTATAAGTTCTAGAAGCCTTGTTGTAGATTTCTCAGGGCTTTCCATGTATAGGATCATGTCATCTGCAAATAATGAAATTTTTATTTCTTCTTTTCCAATCTGGATGCCTTTTATGTCCTTTTCTTGTCTCAGTGCTCGTGCAAGTACTTCTAAGACAATGTTAAATAGGAGTGGTGATAGTGGGCATCCTTGTCTAGTTCCCGATCTCAGAGGGAAGACTTTTAGGATTTCACCATTGAAAATGATGTTAGCATTGGGTTTTTCATATATACCCTTTATCATATTCAGAAAGTTTCCATCTATTCCTATCTTTTGTAGTGTTTTTATGAGGAAAGTGTGCTGTATTTTGTTGAATGCTTTTTCTGCATCTATAGAGATGATCATGTGGTTTTTTTCTTTCAATCTGTTTATGTGGTGTATTACATTGATTGATTTTCTTATATTGAACCATCCTTGCATACCCGGGATGAAACCCACTTGGTCATGGTGTATAATCCTTTTGATATGTTGTTGAATGCGATTAGCAGGTATTTTGTTGAGGATTTTAGCATCTAGGTTCATTAGAGACATTGGTCTGTAATTTTCCTTTCTTGTGGTATCTTTATTTGGTTTTGGTATTAGGGTAATGTTGGCATCATAGAATGAGTTAGGCAATATTCCTTCTACTTCCATTTTTTGGAAGAGCTTAAGTAAAATTGGTGTTAGCTCTTTCTGGAATGTTTGGTAGAATTCAGCTGTGAAGCCATCTGATCCTGGCCTCTTCTTAGTTGGGAGGTTTTTGATGACGGAGTCTATCTCTTTACTTGTAATTGGACTGTTGAGTTCATCTATTTCTTCTTTCATCAATGTAGGCTGTTTGTGGGTTTCTAGAAACTTGTCCATTTCCTCTAAATTATCATTCTTTTTGGCATATAATTTTTCAAAGTATCCTCTTATGATACTCTTTATTTCTGTGGGGTCAATAGTGATATCCCCTTGCTCACTCCTTATTTTATGTATTTGCATCTGTTCTCTTTTTTTCTTTGTTAGTGTGGCAAAGGGTTTGTCAATTTTATTGATATTCTCGAAGAACCAGTTTTTGGTTTTGTTTATTGTTTCCAGTCTTTCTTATTCTCTATTTCATTTAGTTCTGCTCTAATCTTTGTTATTTCCTTCTTTCTACTTCCTTTAGGTTTAGTTTGTTGTTGTTTGTCCAATTCCTCCAAGTGTGCAGTTAGGCCTTCAATTTTAGCTCTTTCTTCTTTTTTAATATATGAATTTATGGCTAGGAACTTCCCTCTCAGGACTGCTTTCGCTGCATCCCATAGGTTTTGATATGTTGTGTTGTCATTTTCATTAGTTTCAAGGTAGTTATTGATTTCTTTTGAGATTTCCTCTTTGACCCACTCTTTGTCTAAGAGTGTGTTGTTTAACTTCCATATCCTTGTGCCTAACCTGTTTCTCTGGCCCTTAGTGATTTCCAATTTCATTCCGTTGTGGTCAGAGAAATTACTTTGTATAATCTCAATCTTTCTGAATTCATTGAGAGTTGTTCTGTGGCCTAGCATGTGGTCTATTTTGGAGTATGTTCCATGTGCACTCGAGAAGAATATAAATCCTGCTGTATTTGGGTGTAGTGTTCTGTATATGTCTATTAAGTCCAGGTCTTCTAATGTATTGTTTAGTGCCTTTGTTTCTTTATTGATTCTCTTTCTAGATGTTCTGTCTAATGATGATAGTGGTGTGTTGAAGTCCCCTGCTATAATTGTAGAGGCATTTATTTCTCCTCTTAGTTTTTCCAGAGTTTGCCGCATGTATTTTGAGGCACCCCGATTAGGTGCGTAAATGTTGATAATTGTTCTCTCTTCTTGAGAGATTACTCCTTTTACTAATAGTTTTTCATTTAAAGTCTATTTTGTCTCTTACAATAGTTTTGCATTTAAAGTCTATTTTTTCTGATATTAGAATAGCTACTCCTGCCCTTTTTTGGCTATTGTTAGCTTGTAAAATGGTTTTCCAGACATTCACTTTCAGCCTCCTTGAATCCCTGGGTCGAAGGTGGGTTTCTTCTAAACAGCATATAGATGGTTCATATTTTCTTATCCATTCTGCCAATCTGTGTCTCTTGATTGGTGAATTTAATCCATTAACATTCAGTGATATTACTAATAACAAATTTCTTACTTCAGCCATTTTTTCTTTGGGTTAATGTATGTCATATGTTGTTTTGTTTCTCTTTTTGTCTTTTCATTTGTTTTTAAACTCTCCTCCAACTCTCTCTCCCTTGTTTTTTCCTTTCAACTTGTAGAGATTCCTTTAGTATTTCTTGAAGTGCTGGTTTCTATTGACATACTCTCTTAATTTCTGTTTATCTGTGAATATTTTGAACTCTCCATCATTTTTTAATGCAAGTTTTGTTGGATAGAAAATTCGTGGCTGGAAGTTTTTTTCTTTTAAGTATTTTGACTATGTCATACCACTGTCTTCTTGCCTCCATGGTTTCAGCTGAGAAATCAGCACTTAATCTTATTGTGCTTCCCTTGTATGTGATGGTTCTCTTTTCTCTTGCTGCCTTGAGTATTTTCTCTTTGTCTTGAGCATTGGACATTTTGACAAGTATATGTCTTGGAGTTGGCCTGTTGGGATTTATACTATTTGGGGTGTGCTGTGTTTCCTGGATCTGCACATCCATCTCTCTCAATAGGGTTGGGAAGTTTTCAGCCATTATTTCCTTCAACACTCCTTCTGTTTCCTTTCCCTTCTCTTCTTCTGGGATGCCCATAATGTGTATGTTTGTGCGTTTTGTGTTATCAGTTAATTCCCTGAATCCATGCTGGAATTTTTCTATCTTTTAATCTATCTGTTCTACTATCTCTTTGATTTCAGCTGTATTGTCTTCCATATCACTAATTCTTTCCTCTGCCTGTTCAAATCTGCTGTTAAGTGAATCCAGCGTCTTTTTGATTTCTTGGATTGTGCCATTGTTCACCATCATATCCATTATCTTTTTAGGCATGTTTGCAATTTCTTCAGTATGTTCTCCCAGTGTCTTCTTTATATCCTTAATCTCTTCCTTCACTTCTTTAAGTTGGTCCATGATATTTGTTTGGATAGCTTTGATTAGTTGTTCGATGTTCTGCATCACTTCCTGGTTTTTAATTTGTTCATTGGACTGGTCCATGTTTTCCTGTTTCTCAGAGTCATTTGTATTTTTTTGTTGCCCTCTGGTCATCATATTACTTGATGGGTTTGTTCAGTTGATTAGCTTTTCTCTATGCTCTAGAGTTTTATTTAGCTGGTGGTTCTGCGTGTGAGTTAAGTTTTCTCTTTGCCAGTTTTTCTTCTTATTTTATTTCCTTGCTTCTTTCTATGTTCCCAGGATTTTTAAAAAATTAAACCTGGAAAGTGATCTTCTAATCCATATGGAAGACCTCAGCTTCAGGCCATGTCAAAATAACTGGTACCAGATTTAACATCCCATTCTCTCACTATCCGCGCCGCTGCCACACACTGCCTCACCTTTGTGGGCCCACCGCTTCCTCCTCACCAGCTATTCAATTTCTAATACAAGGCAAGACTGAGCTATTGCCACACAGCTCCAGTTTCCAACAGGTAAAATTAGAAATCCACATACCTCTTTAGTAATGAGGCTGACCTTTACTTGTTACATAAGAGTATTGATCTAACAATTTTTGATTTAAGGAAAAGGGCTTTGATCATTTCCTCTGCTTTGGAGATCTAAATTTCCTTCTCTTTCTCTAACATCGTTCTTTCCCCACCTTCATAGGTATCAACGCTTTCAGGTATAAATGAAGACGAGTGATTGAAGGTAAACATTTTTGCCTGCAGATCTCTGAGCAGAGCCTTCTATTCCTGAAGTGGATTTAAAAAACATGCTGGGCAGGGACGGTGACCAGTAGTTCAGCATGGGAAGTGAAAACAAGAGTGTTACAACCCAACTCCTGAAGAGCATGAGTGATGCAGCTGTAAAACCAAAGAACACATCTGGTACTTAGTCAGGCATAAGCTTTATTGGGACTTACAGACAGGAGAGGCTCTCTGATGGCGGTGGTTCAGAGAATGAAAAGAGCTCTCAGCAAAGAGATGAGAAAATGAGGGATGATATAAGGGGTAACAAGGACATTCCGTAGGATATGAGAACTGAGTTCCTGCTAGGGTCCCCTGATGGCACACATGGGATCTGGTGATGTTTTCACTACCCTCGTTGGAAGGACATTTACCAAGGACCTTTACTGCTTTGGGAAGATTATAGTTCATGATACCATCTATACATTCTCTCTCCTTCAGGGAGGGTTGTTAACCTTTAACTTATGTCTAAAGTCATGCAGGCGGCTACATGCTGAGGATTTGGGGGTGGGGCTGGGTCCCCACACAAGAGTTACTGAAAAAGTACCTAAGCATATTCCCACAGGACCCCACCTTGCTTTGTCTGACAGCTCATGGGTTCTCGTGGAGCTTCATCAGATGAGAGAAAGTCTTTGCTGGCTCCTGTCTCAAGAGAAGAGTTTTGGGATGGGGCACAAATTGATTCTTGGTGAACACATTGTGATTTGAAGATTTAATGGAATAACTTTGTTCACTGTAAAGTGTTTTATAAATGTCACTTGATTTGCTTTTAATTTTCTGAGCTGCTGGTTTCCAAGGCCAAGGACCGTTAGTGTAATTGAATACTTAATTATGTAATGGAGTACATAAAATGACATTTTTAGGTCGTTGCTTAGGAATTTTTAAAATTTATACTTTGAATAAGTGATGATTTCATGCCTATATATGTGTGTCTCTTAAGTATCAAAAGCTTATTTGCATGATTTTATCTGTATGTATATATTTTAGTACTGGCATTTGTGAAGAGCTAAGTGACTTGAAAAGCTTTCCAAATAAAAAGTTGTAATTAAGCAGGCTTGAAAAGACTGACTTAAAATAGGAAATACCATTTATTTTCCTCTGCTTAGAAAAATTGAAAAGCTCATCAAAATGTCCAGGGATTCATACAATAATAAGGGGGAAATTGTAGGTCATAGCCTATAATACTATGACCAAGAGATCACTCCTGGTAACATGTAAATATATGGAATAATCTACATAAAGAAATCATGGGCGCTTTCCATTTCAATAAACAGAAATCCTACATTATCATATTTCATACTTTATTTTGAAATAATTTCATACTTAAAGAAGAGCTAGAATAACAGTGCAAAGAATGCCAAATATCCACACCCAGATTCCCCTATATTAATATTTTACCACATTTACTCCTTCATGTTCTCTCTCTCTCCCACTACCTTTACCTCCTAGTCATTTTCTGAATCATTTGAGAAGAAGTTGAAAATATCATGCTTTATCATGTCTAAATTCTCCAATCTATTTCCCCTCAACAGGGACCCTTTCCAACATCTCTACCACACAGCCTTCCCAATCAGGAAATTCATATTGATACAACACAACCTTCTAATCCACAGATCCTATGCAAATGTCCTCAGCTGTGCCCATGGTATCATTTTACCCTTCCTGATCCAGGGCCCAATGCAGGATTACATGTTACATTTAGTTGTCACATCGTTTTAATCTACTGTACTCTGGACCAGTTCTTCCCTCTTTCCCTGACTTTCACGGCCTTGACATTTTAAATTCTGCACTCTGTAATTATGTATTCATTCTGTGTAGTGCTCCTCAACCTCCATCTGCTCCACGTTTCAGCCTGTCCAGACTCAAGGCCATGCATTCTTGCTACAGAAACCAGGCTGTGCTCTGCTCAGAGCAGCACTGCAGGGGAAGTTGCAGGAGGCAACAATACGCTGGCCCGTGTCCACCACTGCGGAGGCAAAACTTGACCATCTGGTGTGGCAGGAAAAACACTGGCCCCAAAAGAGGTCCTAAGACTGATCTTAGAAACCTGTGAATATGTTCCCTTCCATGGTAAAAGGGACTTTGCAGATGTGGTTAAGGTTAAGGACCTTGAGATGGGGAGATTATTCCAGATTATCCAGGTGGGTCCAATCAGATCACAAGAGTCCTTGAAAGTGGAAAGTCCTGGTTGTGGAGAACCAGAGAGATGACTGCATGAGAAGGACTGAACCCATCATGGCTGGCTTTGAAAATTGGGGAATGGGGATTTGAGCCCTAAAAACAAGAGAAAGGAAGGAAATGGAATCTCCAAAAAGAAAGGAATACAGTCTTGCTGACACCTGATTTTTGCCCTTTGAGAACCCTTTCAGACCTACAAAACTGTTACATGATAAATTACATTGCTTAAGCCACCAAGTATGTGGGTAACTTATTATAGCAGTAATTGAAAACGAATACTCCTGGTCAAAATGGTATTCTTAGTTGAAAGCCACTGAAACTGACTGGGTCTATTTGAGCAAAAGGGGTATTCAAAAGACATCACGGTTCTCATAAATCTGATCGTAGGGTGAAACGAGGGCTTGGCAATGGTCAGAAATGAAAGGAAATCTGAAGTGCTAAGAAACAGGAACTAGAAAACACAGGAACAGTTTCATTGTTGGACCTTATTTCTTAAGCCTGTGCACAATGGGGAACAGCAATCTTCAAGGAATTAAGAAGGGAGATAAGATGCTAGACCATCCAAAAAACCAGATATGCACTTCACCAAAGAAGGGAATTTAGACTTTTCCCAAAGACTTCAGAGAGGTTCTACAGGCCTGTAAGCATTTTTTTAAATTTTTATCTTCACTCTGTTTAAAAGGAAGCTTTCCACCTAACTTTTCCCAAAATCTGTGCATTACAGTTCCCCACTTTGTAATGTAGCTTCTGATTCTCTCTTGGACTCCAATTACACATTAAAATTTTATCTCCAGATCAACAACAATACAGATTCCCACTCCACACCCTTTTTTTTTAGGAGGTATCAGGGATCAAACCCATGACCTTGTACATAGGAGGCAGGCGCTCAGCCACTGAGCTACACCCACTCCCCTGATCCCTTTCGAATCCCTTCTCTTCTTCCTTCTTTCCTTCTTTTCATCTTTCCTTTTTCCCTTCCTTTCTTCCTTCCCTCCTGCCCCCCGCCCCCCGCCCCATCTTTCCTTTTTTCTTTGTCTCTTCTCAGTGCTTATGAAAAACAATGCACATTCCTGGAAAATTGTCAAACCACACAATGCTGCTACATCTTTCCACTTAGCATCCCCTCTGCTGAAGTGCCCTTCCCTATCTATGCCTGGAAAATTATGCTGTGAAGAGGGACTCCTCGTTCAGATTCTGATGTTGGACAGAACCTTCTGAAATCTGCACAGCAGGAATTCTTGCAGACTGCAGATTCAAGAAGCACAGTGGTCAGAAAAGAGTGCCTAGAACTTGGAAAGCTAAAATTATCCCAAAGGTTTAAGCACCGCTGATAGAATTATGGAATCACAAAATTTTAGAGCTGGAAAGTACTTCTTCCACAGACATTTAACACAGAGCTCTCTAACCCATCAGCCACAACCAATTACTGAATTGAACACAAACTGGATCTGCAGTCATGTTCCTCTCATCTGGCTTACCTGGTGAGCGCCCCAGCTCCCCAGCTTGGGAGCTCCCAGTGAATCACTGCTTTAAAGGCTGGGGCAGTAGAGAGAGTAGCTGTCTGCTGTACCTAGGACTCAAGGGCAAATCAAAAGGACAAAACAGGGAGGCTGCGGGGCAGCCCGCCCTCACTCTTAATGCCATTTAGTCACAGGTTATTTATACCTTGTTTCCTTCCAAAACTCATTTGAGGTTCATCTGAAAACACATACAATACCATAGGATAATTAAGGAAATCAGAGGGAAGGAAACATAAGGAAAATAAAATAAAACCAGAGATAAGGTTAATTCACAAAATACTTGAAATAAATTGCCTGAAGTGGGCTAAAGATTTGGTTCTGAGCTTCCTAGCTGCCAAGCAAAAAGGAAGCATAATTGATTAATCAATGTTTAGAGTGGCCGAAAATAAAAAACAAACCATTTCTTTTCTGAGATGTATACCTCTTCCTGATGTTGAGAGCTGAGAGTAACAACTCCTGTGATTTCCCATGGAGAGCAAGAAACATCCTCAACAATGCTTCTGTAATAAATAAAATGACAAGTTTAGAATGACGTCCTCTTGTTACCTCCCTGTATGCAAGGCAAAGACAGTAAGTATGTAAGGGTCCAAAGCAATTAAATATAAGCCAGGTTTTTTTTCTCTTTAGCTAGTTTAGATTCAAGAGGGAGAAGCATACCTTATTGTAATTTTCTTTGAATGGCATTCCTTACAATAAGCTTTTGATTAAAAAAATAATTGACAGAGATTTTCACAGTATATATTCTGTTTAGAACCCAATCTCAGACTACAAATAAAGGGAAATTCTCTACATATATTTCGAGAACAAAATGAGAGGGCAGCTTTGATATCTCTTATGAAAATTTATAAATAATGAGAAGCTTAACCAGGGCATGAGGCTGCCCAGGTTGTAGGTATATCCAGGTAGAGGATGTACCCTAATGTATGGCCAAGATTTTCCCCAGAAAGTAGTTATGGCTTCACATGACCACACAGATAAACGAGCAATCGAGGTCCCAAAGTATTTTATACCCCAAAGTATTAGAGTATAACATGTGCCCACTAACTTTTTAGCCCAGAAAATGTTACTCTTAGTTGATATTAATCACCCATAATGTCCATTAAAAAAACAAATACAACTCTAAGGCATAGTCCAACTTAAAGAACTAACATAAAGCACTGTTTAATACCAAAGTTAAAATTTGGAGCCTCTGAGCCCAAAATGAAAGGATTCTAGAATGGTTGATCTTCATTCATTCTTTCTGTCTACTGTTAGTAGGAACAGTTGTCTAGTTGATGGCACCAAAACAATGCCATCAACGTCCAGCTGTGTTACAATGGTTTGTGACACACCTATGCTCTTGTTGGAAAATAAAAAGGCAGTTATATATATATTAAAAATCTCTCTTTGAAGGCGTCAGAGACCTGCCAAAGCGACCATGACTTAAGAGGCTAAAATTCCAGAGAAAGGCTCAGTAGACAGGTGAGCTGCCCTTCTGTGTGTCTGCTTTTCTCCTTAGGCATTTGCTGATTCTAGGTCTGAGGCAAGAAACTGAGGATCTGGGCAGAGATACAATTAAGAGGCAGATGTTTAATAACTAAAACTATTAACAATTAAGAGAAGGAAAATTCACTAATTCCCTAGTAACATTCGGCCACCACACTGACATGTGTGCGCAGCTGGGAGCAGAAAAATCAATCTCCCCTTCCCATAGGTGACCCACCCCCCCGAACCTTTGCCCTGGGAAGCTGTGATGCCTGAGTGGGGTTGGATGAAAGGCTCACCCAGGCCAAGGCACCTGCAACCTGGCACTGCCAGATGGGCGGGGACCGCGGCCGCCATGTCCCGCCTCAAGGCGCTGCGCTCAGCTCCTGCCGGGCCTGGTGGACAGTAGTAGTAGCCGGGAAAGGGCTGGAGGCGAAGGCGGGGCATGGCCTGGGGTACCATAGCTTCCGGGAGTAGGTGGCCGAGAATCCATCCCAAGGAGGCTCGTGGGCCACATGCCCTCATGTGAGCTGAGGCTCCAAGCTGCCAGCACAAGTTCCGTTGCTCCATCGGCCTTCACCTTAAAAGCACAAATGCAAAGATAAATTTTTTTTTAAGAATTTCAAGATGAGGCCGTAGAGCACTAAACCCCAAGCACCGGCAGGTGACCTGCCCTGCAGGCAGTCCATGAAGCTGGCTCTGGTTGGAAGCGCTGTGTTAAAGATGGCTGAGCCCAGTCACCTCTGTGGCTTGGGTCCTTTCCTTGTGCCAATTATTTTCCTGTTTCAGTCTTTGGTTTCTGATGCATTATACTTCAACTTAAAACACAGAGCATTCTTTTTCTCACCAGTAATTAGCTCTAACAATTCCCGGTGTCTGAAATCTCCCATAGAAAAAGTAGAATGAGTACACTGGGCTAATCTTCAGAATAGTGCATTGATATTCTTAATTTAAACACACACACAAACACAATTTTATTTTGTTTTTTACTGGGTTGGGTTGGGTTTTGTCTCCATGATCCCCCACCCTTTCTTTATTTTGATTATCAAAGACATTCTTTAATTCTCCACAGGACCTCTTCTAACGTATTAGCTTTTAGGGTTGATTTTGAGTTTGAAATTTAGCATCTGACACTGGTTTTCAAGTCTCGACCTGAAGAATAAGAACATTCTTAAGTTGAAGTTCGGCTTGGAAAAATACATTTCAAACTCCCAAAGAGATGGGTGTACTTGAGGGGTGTTTTTATTTTATTTTATTTTTCAAGATCTCTGATGAACAGTAGAACCCAAAGCTGAACACGTTGGGCTAAGATTCCCTAATTCCTGTGAAGTTTTCCTTCTAGACACTTGTATGAATATTATCTCTCACTTGGGCAACCAAAACAGGCTTGAAATTATACCATCTCATGTTACAAGTGACACACATTGTTTCCTGCCTCCAAAGAAAAATATAATCTCAACATGTGTCCAATACATTTTAAAATTCACTCTGACTCAGCGCATTGCCCAAACTCAGCCCCCGTATTATGTATGTAAATTTGATATCTAAGTATACCCATTGAAGCGGATGTGACCTTGAGTAGAGTGAAACCCTACTTATAATACGCAATCTCCATTGTTTTTCTTTTCTTTCTGAGAGATTTATTTCTGGCTCCTTCAACAAAACTGGGCTGGATGAATTGGTGAAGAATGAAGCAGCTTAGGCCATGTAAAAGGGGGAAGAGGCCTTCAAAGAAAGGCCTTGAGGGCCAGGAAGATTATCCATGAAGCATACGCAGTTTTCTCTATGCTGACTCAGGTCTAGAAGGCATGCCCCAGTGTTCCCAATCTCTGCTCCTATCTCCAAAGAACCTTTGTTTCTCCTCGTGAGCACCTGGGAGGGGTGACCACAGCTGAGATGTGCTGATGGTTAGAGGACATGGCGATAGGAGGAGAAAGTGAATTTCCAAAAGGTTGGCTATTAGCCCTTGACTCGGTGGTATGCTGCAAATGGCTCCTTTTGGCTCGTGAGAGCTGATTGTTAAATATATTGGTAGCTTGAAATTGGCCATGGAAATTGGTATATGCTATAAATCAGGACTTTTAAAAAATTTTCCCTAAGAGCTGGTTTACCAGTATTTCACTCTCTTTCACGGCTGGCTGTACTACCTTCTAGGAATGTCTTCTGGTTCCATCTGAGTGCCCGTGGCAACTTCCTCTGTGACTGCTTATGACTTTTGTCCCCATTTATTGTCAGCATTCCTGGGACTGCTTCAAGTCCTGCCCACAGCATATAGTATATGCTTAACAAATATCTCTTGAGTCAGTGCATATTTTTTAGGCTCACGTTCAATCTGATAAAAGGATAGATCTTACCAGCAACAGTCAATTCTCCATTCCCATATTCATTTATGTAACATTTCTTGAGCTCCTATCAAGAGACAATGAAATAGGCCCTGGAGATTTAACAAGTAGTAAAGTCATGGTCCTTTTCTCCAAGAAGCTCACAGTTTACTGGGGAAAACATATATAAAAAAATAATCACAATATACTGACATCTCTATATTAACAAATATAGAAAAATATGACAACATATAGAAGCATTCAATTTTAAGAAGGAATGTATTATAATATGTGTATGTTTTAATAATGAGTGTGTTCAGAATCATTTGTAATAAAAAAAAACTTGGAACATTAAAATGTCTATCATTGAGGACTTATTAAGTAAATTATGAAATATCAATAGAATGGAGTAGTATGCAGCTATAAGAATTAGGTAAAATTATGTATGCTGATATGGAAAGAATCCCAAAGATATACTATTCAAAGTAAAGAAAATCACACTGAAATGCTGCATTATAAAATAATCCTTTTCTTAGTAAAAGGATGGATGCAAATATATATATATGTCTGTATGTATATAAGTATACTATTGCACATACATAAAATTTTTTGAAAGTTAACACAAGGTAGTTCCATTTGGAGTCCACATTGTGGAGAGGTAGATTTTTACTTTTCAGTTTTTGTATGTCTATATTTTCATTCCGTATTGTAAATTTCAGTGGGGGTTGTGGCACATTTTTGTTTTCTTCATACTTTTCTGTAATAAATAACTCTAAAAGGTTATTTAGAAAACAGCGAGGGACACTATCAGTGAATATACACTTCCATATAACATTTGGTAACACTTACCAAAAATTTTTAGTATTACTACTTTTTCCCCAGTACTTCCAGGGACGTATCTTACAAAGATTCCCAAGCAAGAACAAAAGATTTATGTAAAAGGATGTTTTGCACGTTACCTATAATAGTGAAAACCAGGGGGGAAATGCCCATCAACAGGAGACAGGTTAAATGAGTGATGGGGCATTTAAACAATGAAATATCAGGCAGTGGATGAAAATAATGAGATAAATAAAACCTTGGAAAAGTGTGCGTGGTTGCAAAGCTGTATATTTGCCACACATTGTAATAACAAAAATATATTCATATATACAATGGACTCATGCCCAATGAGAGGATTTGGTCCTGAAATAAATTCTTAAGGTAAAAATCATGAAAACACCATCAAAACACATATCAATAAGCACTAGAACCACAGACACCTGGGAACTTAACCTTCGCAGGGAAAAAAGATTCACAACTTGCCTCCCAGCCTCACCTGGGACTTGGGCTCATAGAGTAGAATAGTGGCCAGAACCTCTGCTCTTCTTATTTTCTCTTTGTATGTCTCTGTCTTTTTCTCTTTATATGTGTTGTTTTTTTAGCGCATTAGCTGGTTTTGTAAGATAGGATGCAACTACAATAAATATATGTTTGTATGTAGAAAAAGGCCAGAAGTGTGACACAGAAAGTGTTAATACTTTATTTATGGAGGGGAGGAGGTAGAATAAGGGAACATATTTTTTTTTTCTTTGTACTCTATATTGCGAGCATTTTCGAGTGTGTATTAGTTTATAGTCAAAATATCTAAGAAGAAAAGGAGAAAGTTGGTATGGCTGACACATAAAGTCAAACATGCACAGAAGGGCATGAGACAAGGGGCAAAGAGCATTTGCATTTGATTCTTTAAAGAATGAGAACCACATGGAGATTTTTAATGGGAAGGGTGACACGATTCAGTCTTTATTTTGGGAAGGTAACAGA
Source organism: Tolypeutes matacus (assembly GCA_026826555.1). NCBI lineage: Eukaryota > Metazoa > Chordata > Mammalia > Cingulata > Chlamyphoridae > Tolypeutes > Tolypeutes matacus. The sequence goes on from JAKSZT010054334.1 coordinate 58,219,904, forward strand.
AATGATTGAGAACTATAGGTGACACTGGTGAGAGAGAACCCGAGCTTAAGGATTAGTTATCTTTTGGTCTTTATTTATATAACAAGTGTTACATAAACTCTACCTAGTTTTGGGTAGAAATAGCTCACACTGGAAATTCTGAGGGTGTGGTACTCAATTCCCCACTTGCTATAAAGCAGGAAGTCCAGGCATTCAGTCTCTCCTCCTTTTGGCTCTAATGTTGTCCCCATTTAGGATCCTGTTGTAGAGCAAGTTGCTATATGGTGTGTCATGGAGAGGTAGGTTCAGGCACAACAGAGACTTTCAGCAAGGGGCTGTTTAATTACTTACACAGCACAAAGGGTCCAAAAGAGCAGGGGAAGAGATCCCATCATAGCCCACCTCCTGGGGAGAGCAACTGCTCGGGTCACAAGTAGTAGATGGCAGCTCTGCACTTCCCACTTCACGTGGGAAAGGAGAGCCAAATCTCTCCTACCTGAGGGTGAGGGTATTTGTACAATCTCAGGGGCAAGGAGTCCTGCCACTGAGAATTCCTGCCCTGATAAGCATCTGGGGCTGCTTGTTACCAGTTTCTGAGTTTAAGGTCTGGCTGGACCTTTGCATTAGAATTAACATCTCCCCTGGGTTGTGGAATGGAAATAGACTGAAATGTCATAGCTCAAAAGAAAAGGAGGTAGGGATAGGCAAGGACTGGGATGGCCACTGAATGTGTGTCTGTGACTTCCTCGGCACCTGTTACATCAGTGTTTACAGGTGTCTTGACAAGGGGAAATTGAGCCTGGCTCTGAATCATATGGGGGTACCAACAGTGGTGAGGGTGGAAAGTGCTAGGAAGGAGATGGTCTTGCTGCAAATACAGAAATGGAAGTTTCCTGTTCCTAGGAAAGTCAAGGGTGCTGAAGTTCTAATTTGAGGGTGGTCTGGATTGTACTCAGTGGTACAAGCTTCCAACCAAACTGACCAGGACCCTTTGCATTTTAACTATTTCAATTCCTTCACCTGGTAACTCTCCTAGGGTGCCATTTCCCCAGGACAGCTCTAGATGAGAATTGCTACAATGGTGTAAGGTGGGTGAAAGTCCTACGGGATACCATATCTGAAGTACCTCTTGAGGGGTTAGGTGACTCAGAAATCTACTGGGTCCCTCTAACAGAAGAAGAGGCAGGCAGATATAAGGAAAAGTAGAAGACGAGATGAGTCCAGACTGGTTCCAGCATCTGCACCATCATAGAAATGCAGAGAAATATCCTCTTTTCTGTTTCTGATTCAGGAATACTGTTCTTTCTACCTTTGTGGTAACTCTATCTTGGACATTTTGTTATCCTCTCTGCCCCTGGACCTTGATGGGTATCACCCTAAATAATCTTCTCAACTCATTCATTCCTTCATTCATCTTCTCAACAAGTGTTGTATTAGTGCAAATATGGGTCCAGCACCTGCCCCAGGCTGCTTAAAGCCTGGGGCAGGAGGCAGATATTTCACAGAATTACAATATAAACACAAAGCCACTGAGGCAGTGATAGAGAGTTCCAGGTTGTATAAATGGGGAATCACCTGGTAAGGGAAGTCAGGGATGGCTTCCCCAGGGAAGTGATGACTCAGCTGAACATTTCTTTCAGGGGTGGAAGGACCCGGGCTTCAGTGCAAGTTGGCCTACCCTCTCCCAGGGCCTAATTCTTCTTACTAGAAGGCAAAGCAACATTTGCCAAGTTACTCTTTTTTTTTTTTTTTCAAACAATTTATTGAAGTATATCATTCATACATGAACATGCATAAACTATAAATGTTCAGTAAACATTGTGAACTTACAAAACAAACATGCATAACATCATACAGGGCTCCCACACATCACCTCCCCACAAATACTTTGCATTGTTGTGAAACATTTGTTAACAAATTATGAAAAAGCATCATCAAATTATTACTAACTATAGTCTGTATCTTACTCCCCTATACATTTTTTAAGGATTTATTTATTTATTTACTTTTATCCATTTTTACACGCCCCCTCCTGTTTTTGCTGTTTTTGCTGTTTTTGTGTCCATTCGCTGGGCAACTCTCTGTGTCCATTTCCTGCCCCCTCTTCTTATCCTTCTCCTCTCTTCACTGGGATTCGATCTTTGGAATCTCTGATTTGGGAGAGAGGCGTCCTACTGCTTGCGCCACCTTAGTTCCTGTTTTTTTGGTGCATCTCGTCTTGGCTCGCCCTTGTGTCACTCTCCTGTTATGTCATCATCTTGCTGCATGGCTTGTGGGGTCTGGGGGACTCACCTGCTTGTGAGGCCTGGCAGTGCACCCATGCACAGGGCCTGGTAGCCTGCACGCCTTCTATATTTTTCTTTTTTTAAATTTTACCAGGAGGTCCTGGGGATCGAACCCAGGTCCCTCCATATGGGAGACAGATGCCCAACTATTTGAGCCATATACATCCCCCTGCTATATTTTTAAGGTTGACCAAAGATACCTAGAGTTACAGTCTTTTCCCGTACAGGATGGTCATATAATTAATCAGGCTTAGTTTATCACCAGCATTCTAAAAACCAGACCTAGGGAGAAAAACTAGGTCTGGGGACACATGCATGGTTTCTAACATAACAAATGTTTAGCCTACCCTGATTATCACAAAATCAGGACAGCGAGAATATTCGCATAAAGTTATTCTTAAAAGAGAAATAAAGAGCTCTTCTTACAGCATAGTTCTAGTTCAATGGGGCTTGCTCTGCCTTATTCCCATATCTGGGGGATTTGAAGGACAAAAGATCAGCTGCAGAGGAGCATTGGTGGGGGATGTCTGGGATGGGGGATTCATGGGAGTAAGTTCATCTGAATATACATGAAAGATATATAAAATTGTTCAAATGATCAAGGGATGGGCCATGGTCATGGTGGGTAGACAATCACTCAATAAATGAGGGAATCTGAATTCCCAAACTGAAGAGCTCTGCCACATTCTCCAAGGGAGCAGCAACAGTCCCCTGAGTGCAGAGGCAGTGTCTGGCAAAAGAGGATGGCCCACTGATGGGTTCTTGTTATTGATGACTAGCCTTATGAGTCTTTGCCCTTGTAATTGAAACTTAGCCTACTTTATGGGGTGCCTAAGGGTTGTCACCTGAGAGCCTCCTTGTTGCTCAAATGTGGCCTCTCTCTAAGCCAAACTCAGCATATGAATACATTACCTGCCTCCCAACGTGGGACATGACTCCCGGGGATGAGCCTCCCTGGCAATGTGGGATTAATACCAAGTGCCAACTGGCAACACAATTGGAAAAAGACCTTGAATAAAAGGGGGAAAAGGTAAAGAGAAATGAGTTCATGTGGCTAAGAGACTTCAAAAAGAGTTGGGAGGTCATCTCAGAGGTAACACTTACGCACATCTCAATAGGATCTCATAGAACAGCAAAGTGGATATCACCCCACACAGAGGGGCTCCTGAGGGCTTTGGAGACACCCAGATCCTATATAAGGGGGCATAGCCCCAGAGATTGATGCCTTATTAGTGGGCTCTACTTTGGAATCTGTGCTCCTGAGAGTGACAGAGTTGGACTTAAATAAGTCCTCCCTGCACATGGTCCAACAGTCCCTTCTATTCAAACCTATATGTGATGCTGGAGTTTTTAGGTGTACTTCCAGAGACTGGAGCCTCTGACCTACCTATGTGCCAGCTCTGCCTGGAATCTTGGTGGAGCTGCAACTCCTACCCTACAGCTCAATGGACTCACCTGGCAAGGAGACAACGATGGGCAATGGCCATCCCAGGGAATGGAGAGGGCCTGCAGCTGCAGGCAGGATAATCCCATCCACCGTATCCATGGGATATAAGCCCTCTCTCACTTGAAGGTGGAGTGGAAGTCACCATCCCGGTCCCCTCAGGATTGGGGGAAGAGCTATGGACTAGAGTGGACTTAATGGTATTCTGTTGTAGACATATTGTTATTCAAGCATGGAAGAAATTATAACAGTGAGGTGGAGCTGGTGGCCACTGGACATTTTCGGGGCAGGGAGGGGAAGGGCGGTTGTAAAACAGGGGCTTTTTCGGGACTTGGGGGTTGTCCTGAGTTGCGTTGCAGCGACAGATGTAGACCTTTTTACATCAGCATATACCATGCAGAACTGTGTGGGAGAGAGTGTGGTCTACGATGTGAACTGTGGTCTATGCTTGGTGGCAAAGCCCCAGGATGTGTAAGTATCCATTACGCGTGATGTGCCACATTGATGAAGGATGTTTGTGTGGGATGTTGTGGGAGGTGTGGGAGGTTGAGAACATGGGAATCCCTGTAATTTCTGTGTAATAGCTAGGTAATCTAAGCACCTTAAAAAAAAAAAATATATATATATATATATATATATATATATGACATTTATGTCAGCAAATGCACATATATGCATATATATTTATATATCATTTTACAAATATTGGTATGTGTTGTGAAAAATTTGATTTTTACCCACAATAAAAAAAAAAAAAAGATCAGCTGCTTTTGAATAAAAAGGAAGCAATGCTTATAAAATGTTGCTTCTATTTACATAATGTCACTGAAATGTATACTCCCTTTTTAATGCCTGAATCCTTGGAGTCAGACTGCCAAAAATGTCAGCCATTTTCCACCAGCTGAACAGATCCCCATCCCTGAATAGTCTGTTCTATAGCCAGCCTATTAAAGCCTATTTTCAATCACTTTTCCAATTTGTCAGGGTTCTTTTGGATTTCAATTTACAGTTTCTTTTCCCCTCACAAAGACCTGCATTAAGTTGTCCAACTAGAACTGATTCAGTTATTTAATAGTTAAGCAAAAGGAACATTGAGAGACAAAAGTGGTAGTTTGAGGCTTTTATGAGCCCCAGAAAAAGCATGTCCTTAGAGCTAATCCATTCCCTGTAAGTGTGAATCTATTGTAGATGGGGTCTTTTGATTAAATTACTTCAGTTAAAGGCATTTTGATTAGATTACTTCAGTAAGGCATGACTCAGGGTGGATCTTAATCCTTTTACTGAAATCCTTTATAAATGAGATGAATATGGAGACAGACAGAAACCCACAGAAGCTTAGAAAAAACCATAGGTGCCGAGAGAAAGCCACAGTAGCAGACAGAAAACCAGAGGAAGCCAGAACCTGAAGGCAACAAAACCTAGAGGAGAAGTGAGAGATAAGCAGATTCCACCATGTGCCTTGCCGTGTGAGAGAGGAGTCCAGGATTGCCGGCAGCCAGTCTTCAGGAAGAAAGCATTGCTTGATGATGCCTTCATTTGGACATTTTTCTCAGCCTCAAAATGGTAAGCTTACAACCTAATGAAGCACCATTGTAAAAGCCATCCCATTTCCGATATATTGCATTTTGACAGCCTAGCAGGCTAAAACACGAAATAGGATTTTCAGGTGACAAAGTCTGCTTTTTGGAATTCCCAGGGGGGGGGATTTCCAGCTATAAGCCAGGGTGCCATTTCGCATTTCTAGATGTGGAATCTGACTAATAAGCTCCCTTCTAGGAACAGGGGCCTCTGGCCCTAGTTATCAGCAGCTGTGTTGACTGTGCACCCCCAGCTAAGAGAAGCTTTGTGAGTCAGAATGTCAGGAACTGCCCAGGCAGGCACCTTGATTTTCAGGGAAATTTGTCTGAGTCAAAAATCATAAAAAATAAATAAATAGATGCTGTATATTTAGAAACAGGTATAGGAATGCATAAGTGTGGAGGGATTGCCTTTTCCACCAGAGAGACCCTAAAAGTGATAGCTTCAGGGCCAGATGAATGAAAAGAGTCACAATTAGTTTGAATGTTTAACTTTTCATAAATCATTGGATGTCGTATAAGTCACAGCCCAGTGAGCTCATAAATTAAACTGGATTTGATGGGTGGTAAAATAACAGATAAAGCAATCAAGGGGAGTTACTAAGTAACTGACCAACTCTAACTGTACTTTATTAACTCACATGCAGGAGCAATTACAATAATCCCAAAATAATGGAGCTCATTAATGTTGAACTAGGAAGAGACAGCCCAACTGTATTCATCTAAAGTAATTATATTTTGTATTGAAATTGTGTACTACTTTTCTTACATCTGTTATTTCTCATGAGCATCATAGTGACCTCTTTTTTACATGTTGTTATGAGTTTATTTCTCATTTTTTATTAGAAATAAAGCATGTTCATCATGAATAATTCACAGAGGTATAAGGAGAGGTATAAAACGAAAAGGAAAACTCAGGGGGAAATTCCAACTCAAGCAGCAGTTATTAAGAATTTTTTCAACATCTTTGCAGACCCTTGTATGTATATGTACAGTAGATATCAGTAGAATAATTTTGCATTTGCTGCAAGGTAAAGATACTGTAGTAGATGCTTAGTCACAATCTCTTTTCCTCCTCCTCCCTTGGGAATGAAATTTTGTCCACTAAGCATTTTCTTCTCTTGCCACCTTATTATTCAGATTCTGGTAATCAGTGAAGATAGAATCAAAGGAAGAAGGAAGACGAACAAAAGAGTAGTTGTTGATCCATTTTGGTGTCAGGAAGAAGTTTGGGGTTGAGAGTGAAATAGGGTGTTGGGGAGAGAGAGTCTTAAGGATCTACTCCAGTCAGAGAGCTAAAAAACAAGATTAAAGGAATGGGGTGTCTTTGTTTTCCAGAGCTGCTATCATAAAGACCAGAAACTGGTTTTGGCTTCAGCAACAGCAATTTATTGGCTCATGGTTTTGAGGCTAAAAGAAGCCCCAAATCAAGATATAAGCAAGGCTTGCTTTCTCCTGGAAGACTGTAGCATTCTGGTACTGGCTGTTGGAAATCCTTGCAGTTCCTTGGATTGTATTTCAGCCTGCCCTTCCATGATGATATCCTCTCATTTCTGGCTTTTGTGAACTCTGGATTCTCTTTATAAGGCCTCCAGGAATCCATATCAAGGCCCAGGCTGGTCAGTTAACTACATTTTAACTAAAAATGACATCTTCTAAAGGTCCTATTTACAATGGGTACACATCCAACCCAAAGGGACATAAGTTAGACGAAGAACATGTCTGTGTTGGGATACCTCTTTCAATCTATCACATGGCTTTTCAGAGGAGATAAGATATGATGCTGTAGGTTAAGAATTGTATGTTCTTTAATGTTTTCTGAAAGATGAGAGAAAAGACTGAAATGGCTCTGTAAAGACTTTCCACAGCTGGGCTGCTTCTGTGACATTGACCTTGTGCTGAGACCAGACCATGGCAGCATCTGGGACTTATGATTTACACATAAATGGGATTATCTTGACTATGCTTTTTTGTCATTCCTTTTCTCTCAAAAAGGTGTCATGGAACTTCAAGTCAACAAATATAAATCTACATTATTTTTTTAAATGGATGCATAAAATTTTCTTGTATCATTTTAAGCTTTTAACCATCCTTTTAAGCTGGTCCCATGTTGATGGAAATTTAGGTTATTTCTAATTGTGATGAACATGATTGCATATCTTTGCATATTTATGTGAACATCTCCTTGGAGTAGATTATTCTATATAGATTTTATGTATCAAAGGGCATTTACATTTTAAATTTTATTACATCATGCCAACTGAAAATCAGCCATATTTATATTCCCACCACAGGGTGTGAAAGTCCTGTAGCCACACAATCTTATTTTGGTGACAATTACTACAATTACTACTTTGACAAAATATCATGAGCCTACATAAGAAACAGCTGAAACCCAGGGAGCTTGAGAGAATCTCATCTAAATTGTTAGAACTGAGATAATCCCAGTCTGTTGGCCTCTCTGAAAGAGCCAAATGATAACATGTCTGTGATGCCACACAGAAATTAATGCAGCCTAGATAGGAAAGGAGGATACTTAAACCTGGAAAAACGAAACTTTTTCCAGTTCAATCCAGGGCACACATACCACCACGAAGAGATAATGCTTGGGACAGTGCTTTGTAAATCACTAGTGAATCAGGAACCACTGGGGAAAATAGTTACCCTCCCCCATATCTGGATAATTAGGACTGTGTTTTAGCTAATAGAAGGGCATTATAAATGGTGTGGTTTGACCTTGCATTTGAGTATCACTTTTATCTTCTGCATCCTGATAGCAAAATCCTAGTAAACAGGGCATTTATTATAAAAATTGCTGACATGGACAGTGCTAATCTAGACATTGTTTCCCTCTGATAGCCTCTTGAATAAAGGCCAGGTGTCTAATTCTGTACTATCCTGCAGCAAATGTGCGATATGCAGTGTTCTTCTTCTGTAAATTTATTTCCCTGGGTGGCTTCTGACGACCTTGGCACAGGAGGCCTGTTGATTCCATACTCATTTATGCTCATTTTGTCTCTGGAAACGCTGGTTCAGACAGCCCTCCCTGAGTTTATTTTACTAACTCAGGTCCTGCTGGACTCTCAAGGATTTCAGGCTCCAGAGCAGCTGTGTTTAACCTTGTCTTTTAGTCCCTGCCCAAGAAATCCATCAGAATTGGCAGTGCTTCTGAAAACACAAGTGGGACTCAATTACAAATGGAGAAAGCATCTGGGTTAAAATAAACTGTCACCAGACAAAAACTACCTCCTTCCATTTTCTTTTTTTTTTTTCTTTAAGGAAAACAAGGAACTGGTTTTGATTTTATTCTTTGGTGAGATTTGTTGATCTAATTTTTCTAAATCACTTATCTCAGAATTTCTGATTGGCAATAAAAAGAGGGCAGTCAGTTACCTTCCAACCCTCTTTAGTAATAAGTATCAAATAAAGATCTAATATCTGCAGCTCTTCCTTTGGTATTCTTATTTTGAACTAGAACAGCATGGAAAAAGTGGATAGAGGACCACTCCATTAGAGTATTTCTTATGTAACCTAGTTCCTGGGACTCTCGAGATTAGACTGTCACGATATTTAGATGCACAGAAAAGCAAACAAACACAACTCTTATCACTCTGGTAATTCTGGGGAGACAGGGTAGCCTATAAGGTTGGAAACCTATGTGTAGTGAAAGTAGTTTCTCTTAGCAGAGGGTAATGAATAGTAATTATTTTCAACTATGTCTTCCCCCAAAATGTGGTCTCACCATCTGAGAAACAAGGTCAGTGGGAAGTGGCCAAAAAAGAAACATGATGAATTTCATATTGCCCTAGTGCTGGAGATTCTCAGATGATCATATACAGGCCTGGTTATCTTCAGAAGCTGTCTTGTGCAATATACAATATGAGAGGAGAGGAACTTCTAATTTACTGATTTTTTAAAAGAAGTATTAGGATCAGGCTTCAAGTATCCCTAAGAAGGGACACTATAGGATTTATGTTGGAAATAGATCTGAAGATTTAGGAGTGACTAGAAAATCAGAACTGTAGACAAAACCATTGTCTTCCATCAGCCAACTTAAAAATTGTTTAGCCCCCTGCCAAATTATCTGGCCTATTTAGCCTAGCAGCATTATTGCCCCTTTCTGGATTCATCCCTGTGTCACACGGAGAGAAATCCAGAAGGACATTTTCCAGAATCCCTTTCTAGTAGTGTTCTGGTTTAAATCTGCAAAGAAGAACTCAATGAGAAATTTGGAAGGCAGAAGAGAAAGAGAAGCCATTTTCTTCTGCAAAAGCCGTAGGTTAGGAGCTGAGATCATTGGTGTCTGCCATTGGCCCCTGGGGGCTCTTGTAAACAGGTAGCTCAGCTAATCAGCAGTGGCTTCCCTGGCTGTGATCTCTGCACCCCAGGTTTCCTAAAGTGGCCTTCCTGACCTTTACTCTTCCAACTCTTCCAATGGTTATCTGCACCACTAATTCTATTTAGCTAATACCTTTCCACTCAAAATACATAGTCAACTTTCTTTCCCCTTGAATAATCCTGACTGACACAAAGGCCTAGTGCATTTGTTGATAAAACCAAATTTCTATTGGCACCAAATTAGAGACAGACATAGAAAATACATGTTCAAAAGCAAACGAATTTGTAGTGAAAGGACAGTGGTTATGTTTGGGGAGGGGTAAGAGGATAGTGATTGGGCAGGCAATGAGGGGGACTTAGGATGTTGGTAATGTTTGATTTTTTGATTGAGTTGGTGGTGAGATGGTTGTGTTTTCTTTGTGATAATTCATTAAGTAAGACAATCATAATTTATGCATTTTTCTTTCTGTAAGTCAAAATTCAATAAACAAGTTTATTGAAAAAATGTTAGGCTGGTGGAAAATTTCAATTTTGGTGTCAATCCTAAAATGACAGCTGAGTCATTGAGTCCAATATTACTCTTTGACAGATGACACAACTGAGGCAGCAAGAGATTAAGAATGTTCCCAAGGTCTACCTTCAAGCCCAGTTTTCTATCTGTTTATACCCTGATTTAATGTGAGAATTTTAAAAATCATATCTCCCTAGTTGTCCTTTGTTCATTTTTTAAATTGATAGTCAAATAAGAATAAACTTTCCGTAAAAACAGATGATAAAAATCTTTCCAAGCTAATACATCATTGAGACGGCATAAAGGCAAATCTGTAAATAATGCACTAACCTTGCATTTAGAATTTAGGAGCAGGAAGCAGAGGAGCTGTTCCAACAATGGGCTGTTGGGAATGAGATGTAGTTCTAAATCAAGTGAATCACGTTGTATGGTGCCACCAAGAGAGGTAAATGAGGTACTGGCTGAAAACCCAGCTAAGAGAACATTAGTCTATTTCCCACAGCTTCTGCCACCATTGAGTCACCCCTAGGGACCTGAATTCCTGAGGCGTAATGGAACCTTCAGTTAAACATTACTTTCCCTGCTGTTCTTCTCCAGAGATTATGGGTTGACCAGTAAATGACCTCCAAGCAAAGTCTGTATTGCAGGGAGTTTCACTAAAGGAAGGCTGTATCTGGAAGGCTTTATAGTTAACCAAGAAGGAGAAGGTCCTTTCTGCAGAATTCTCCCCTAACATTCATTAGGGCCCAAATCTTTAGTTCCTTGTATCACATTCTAGGTCCATTACAGCAAAGGTGTGGTTTTGTAATCTTTTAACTCATTTCTTTCAGAGTTTAGCAATAGTGTGTGCTTTTGAGCCCCTTGGCTTTTTCTGAACTTGCCTCCAGCATAATTCAGAAAAGACTATTTCTCACAATTAATTCATTCAACAAATATTTGCTTCCACTATATGCCAGGCAGTAGGCTAGGTGTTGAGGACACGTAATGAATAAAATGCAGTCCCTGACCCCAAGAAGCTCATGAATGATTGCAGAACAGTCATGCAAAATAATAATTTAGTTACAGGAATAAATTTGGGCGCTGGTTAAAGCATATCATTCAAGTCCTAACTATGGGTTTTAAATTCTGTTTTCTTGATAGCTCTTTGCTGGTGACCTTCTGACTCCGAGGCTCACTGCTATTTTGGATGAAAGGCTTTTTGAGAATTCATCCCACTTGACTTCATTTAAATGTGCCAACCTTGAGTATAGTTTGGGAGCATCCAAGTTTAGTAGATGAGAAGAATATACATATTGAAAACAGGTTGGGACAACTTCTGCTCGAAACTGATATTAGAAGTCTTAGGAGCAGGGAATTTTATGGCAAAAGGCTCCCACTGTAGCAACTTTCAAACTAGGTTTGAGAAAGTTCTAAGAGATACTGATGTGTTGAAAGAAAGTAAGGTCAAAGATCATGTTGAGTATGTTTAATTGCCATGTGTCTATCATTGGACAGTACTTCAGGGCTAACAGCCCAGAGCATGGAAACTCAAGGGTAGTTTCTAGCAAGATAATTCTATTCCAGATCAAGAGATACTTCCTTTCACTTATTCCTAATTCCTTGTTGGGGCAGACACTTTTTTTCTGCTAGATGTGATCAGAGAGCAACAAGAATAGATGATCAGTCATTCCAGGTATTTTGATTGAGCTGTCGTAGAGAGTACTCCCCATAGCTCCAGCTAATTACTGTGTATTTCAAAAACTAAAGAGAAAGAGAGAGAGAGAGAGAGAGAGAGAGAGAGAGAGAGAGAGAGAGAGAAAGAAAGAAAGAAAGAAAGAAAGAAAGAAAGAAAGAAAGAAAGAAAGAAAGAAAGAAAGAAGAAAGAAACGACTTGTGCTGCCAGCTAGAATATAGAAGGATATGAAAGACCTATGCTTCTATGGTAATAAAAAGAAAACACAGATAAAATAAATGATAACCTGTCTCCCCACTGTATCAGAGTTGGACTCATTTATAATTTTTCCATACGTGGTTCTTCTGCCCCTTTTATTTGAACCTATAATTAGCACAATAGCTATTAAATATATGTCCCCATCACTTAGATCTTTAGCTGTTCATATGCTGGTTGAGCCCTGAATCTCAGCAGAGTTGCAGCCAACACATACTCTCCAGTTCATCGGACTCACCCAGGACAACTAACAAAAGAATGATGACAGGCAACACCCATCCCCCAAAACAGAGTATCTACAACTGTAATCAAGACAGTTCCATTCATCTGCCCCATGGGATCTAATCCTCTATTCACTTGGAAGAAGAGTGGGCATCCCCATCCCAAAATACTCAAGACTGAGGAATGAACAAACATAAGCAGGGACTGCAACTATGAACTAAAGCAGACTTTTTATTATTCTAGGAATGGAAGAACTTGTAACATTGATATAAAGACAGTGGTCACTAGAGGTTCTGACGGGAGGGAGAGGGAAGAGTAGGTGAACATGGGGCATTTTTGGGACATTGGAATTGTTCTGCATGGTACTGCAATGACAGATACAGGCCTTTATACATTTTGTCAAAGCCTATAAAATTGTGCAGTACAAAGGGTAAACTATAATGTAAATTATAGACCATGGTTAGTAGCAATGTTTCAATATGTATTCATCATTTGTAACAAATGTTCCACACTAATGAAAGATGTTAATGGGGGAAAGTGTGTGAGAGGGAGGGGTTGGGGTATATAGGAATCCTTTATATTTTTGATGTAACATTTATGTAATCTAAAGTGTCTTTAAAAATAAATTAAAAAAATAAAAAAATAAAAAACATACTTTCCTCTGGGGCTAGCAAAGAGACTCAAGGAAGCCTGATGATCAGAATCGGCCCAACAATTATCTGCCCACACCCACACCTGAGTTTTACCGAGAAGTCAGCCAACAGGAGGAGGATGGTAGGCAGAGAGAAATAACAATACCTTGTGTTCCTGTAATAATTGGATTGAAGACCCCGACTGTGCTGAAGCCAAAGGTGAACCAAAGCTATCTGCAACTGCAGCCGAGCTTTCTCCTATCTCAAATACTGTCAAGATCAAAATGGCAGGGGGAGGAAGGTCGGGTTATGCTCAACATTATTTTTCATTGGAGAAATGGAAATTAAAAACAAGGTGAGATGTCATTTCCTATGCACAAGAATGGCTAAAATTAAAAGTATGATTGGATGTGAAACAACAGCAACTCTTATCCACTGCTGGTGGGAGTGTAAAATGGAGTAACTACTTTGCATAACTCATTGCAATTTCTTAGAGTGCTAAGTACACCTATTCTATGACAAAACAATTCTGTTTCTAGGCATATACCTAAGAGAAATTTTAAAAGTATGTCCACAAAAAGACATTCAATAATGTTCTTCACAGCAACTTTATTCATTGCAGTCTAAAATCCTCCTCAAAATAACTCGAGTCCATCAACAACATAAAAAATAAAAATATAGATATAGATATAGATATAGATATAGATATAGATGATATAGATATAGATATAGATGATATAGATATAGATATAGATAAGGTGGTCTATCCTTACAAGAGAATACTATTTAACAACACAGAAAGAACAAACGACTGATACACGCACCAAAAATGTAGAAGAATCTTGAAAACACAGTGAGAGAAAGAAGCCAGGTAGGGAATAGTACATATTGTAAATTTCATTTATATGAAGCTCAAGAATAGGCAAAACTGATGTCTCATGGTAGAAATCAGAAAAGTGGTTGCCTTTACAGGGGAGGGTCAGTTTTTTACTAAAAGGGTCACAAGAAAACTTTCTGGGGTATCTTAGTTTACTAGGCCTGATGTGACAAAATTACTACAAACTGGGCTGAAACAAGAATTTATTGTCTCTCGGTTTTAGAAGCTAGAATTCCAAAATCAAGGTGTTGGTAGGGTCACACTTTAACTGAAGGCGAGAACAATATCCTCCAGGCCTCTTCCAGCCTCTTGTGTTTTGCCTGCAATCCAGTCGTTCTCTGCCTCAGGAGTCACATGCTGTTCTCTCCTCTGACTTTTTCTCTCTGGATCTATGTCCAAATGTCCTCTTCTTAGAAGGATATATTGGATTAAGGACCCACCCTACTCCAGTCTGACCTCATTTTTTTTTTTTTTCAGTGACATATATGGTTTTATTTATTTATTTTTATTGTGGGTAAAAATCAAATTTTTCACAATACAAACCAATATTTGTAAAATGATATATAAATATATATGCATATATGTGCATTTACTTATATAAATGTTATTTTATACATATGGTTCGTAGATTACCTAAATGTTACACAGAAATTACAGGGATTCTGTGACCTCATTTTAACACCTACAATGACTCTATTTCCAAATAGTGTCACATTCTGAGGTATCGGAGGTTAAGACGTCCACATATCTTTTCAACCCATAAAGTGGGTTATGGGTTGGGTAACCAATGTGCTTAAGAGCTTTGCATTACCATGGATAAAACCATACCTTAATGAAAAATACTAAAATCTAAAATAATAATTCTCATGTAGCACATGGACCAAACAAAATAGCTTATGACAGCTTTCCACCCCTGACTGCAGTGTGGAAGATGCAGGGAACAATCCAGAGATTCCTGGACACAAAAATAGTTAATAACCACTCCTCTAGACTTGGGAGCATCTCCTTTTTGTTGTGGCTGCTAAGAGATGCCTGGGAATTTTCAGATAAGAGGCAGTATGGAGTGATTAGAGCTGCAGGGTCCCTCTCCTCCTCCAGCCTGGGTTTTTTTGCATCATCAGGGTCCTGACTCAGGCTTTAGGATGAGGCTGTGGTCCTCTCAGCTCCTTGGTTCTGCTCCTGGGCTTCGATTCTCTCTTGGGCTGCTTCTTCCTATAGTGAGTCCCTCCAGGATCCTGCCCAAGGTCCAACAGCTTGTCCTGAAATAGGTTGCTTTAACCGTAGCCAAATTCCTCCTTAAATCAGGAGCTCTTAACCTGGGTCTGACCCTCAACAGATCTCTGGATAGAATTCATGGATCCATGAATTTTGCTGGGGAAGAAATGGGCACACACTCATTGGTCATTTCCCAGCAGTTGCCTAATACCTCTCCCCCTTTCCTATTGTGTGCAGATGTTTTGGTCTCTTTCCATTCTGCAGCCAGGGGGAGATATTAGGTCTAAAGAAAAGGTCCCACCAGACCTTAAACCCAGAAACCCAGAACAAGCAGCCCCAGATGCTTATTATTATGGGAACTCTCAGTGGCAGGGCTGCCTCGCCCTGGAGTGTGCACATACTCAACACTCAAATAGCACAGACACCCTCCTTTTTGACACGAAGTGGGGCATGCAGAGTGGCCATCAACCAACCCTGAGCAGTTGGCCTCCCCAGGAGACTGGCCACGATGGGATCTCTTCCCTTGCTCTTTTGGACCCTTTGTGCTACACATGTAATAAATTGGTCCTTTGCTGAAATTTTCTGTTGTGCCAGAGCCTGTGTTTCCACTACACAGTGTGCAGCAACTCACAACACAAACTTGAATGGCTAAAAATGCCAACCTCTGATGGAAAGTTGGCATTTTCTTTAATCGTGGATGTAAGCAACAAGTTGTATTAACAGTAGCTGTGACTGCCATGGTTAGAAATCACAGATAATTTTATATTGCAATAGCTATGTCAGGAATCTCAAAACATTGTTTACAACCATAATGACTTTGAAATCACGTCAATTATTGTACCTGCCACTAGATTCCTTGTGTAATGAATTGATAAAGATAGATGTATATCACATTAAAACTGTTTTGATAACTGAATACAGTGTAGCTGCTTTCCATTGTAATGCTATGCATTTTATTTATGCACTTACAAACATTATTCTGAGAGATTCGTATTAGTTTCCTATTGCTGCTATAACAAGTTAACACAAATTTAGCAGTTTATAACAACACTAATTAATTATCTATAGGGAATAAGTCTGACATAGATAGGTCTCATTAGGCTAAAATCAAGGTGTCAGCCAAGCCTTTTCTAAAGGCTCTAGGGGAGAATCCATTTCCTTGTCTTTTCCAGGTCTAGAGGCTCGAATTTCTTGGCTCATGGACTACTTGCTCTATCTACAAAGCCAGCAGGTTGAGATCTTGTCACATCCCATCACTCTAACTTTCTCTTCTGCTTCCCTCTCCCACTTACAAGGACGCTTGTCATCTGCTTCCTTATCTGGGATTCAGCCCCATAATCCAGGACAGTCTTTCTATTTTAAAGAGTTAGAAATCTTAACTCCATCTGCAAAGTTCATTCCCCTGTGCCATGTAAGGTAACATATTCACAGGGCCTGAGGATCTGGACATAGATGGCTTTGGGGACCATTGTTTTCTGCTTATCACAAGATCCATAGACTTCACTAGACAGTCCAAGGGGTTCATGGTATAAAAGGCTTTATACCCAGCCCCAGGTCCTGGTCTGGCCTGTTTTTACCTGGTCCTGGCTGTTCTGCTGAGTTGTGCCTGACCTCACTCTGGCCACATCTGTGGCCAAACTAGATAGAATTAGCCTGCCCCTGTGGGAGACACACCCATACCCCTTCTCCCTGGACCAACTGCCCCTCCTGCAGACTTCCGTTCAGTATTGCCTCTTTGTGAAGCGGCTCCAGGCTCTGCCTGACACAGCTGCCTCTGTTCTGTTCACCCCCAGATCATTTTTCTGCCTTCATGGAGACCCTTATGCTTTTGAGTAATTCCAATTCTGTTTCTCCAGCTCAATCATGCACGTCTTGAGGGTATGACTGAAGCTTGTTCACTGTAGATCTCCAGCCTTTACCTAACAGAATCCAAGCCACCATGAAAAGTTATGTTTTGTGGAATGAATAAATGAAACAGAACGTTCTAAAAAGAGAAATAGGAGGAAGTAGAAGTTTAAGAGATATGCTAGAACTAAAATTTAGATTTGAAAAAAAAAAAAAAAGAGAAGATATTTATAAAAAATGCTTCTATGTCTGAGCTTTCTGCAAAATACATTTCATTTTGCAGAAGGGATGCCCCAGAGCAACAGGCACCCAACTCCACTCCAGACCCCACCCAAACCCCTCCTGGACAGCCCAGGGTCTGACAGAGGAAATCAAATCAAATGGACTTAATCCAAAGGGTCCCAGCCAAAGTGCCTGGGAGCCCCTTCTACTGTGTGTGACACTTGGCAAATGCCCAGCTCACCTCTGAAGAGTTCTATGGCCAGGGTCAGGGCATGCATATGCCAAGACAGCTGGCACCAGCAGCTTGCACTCTGCAACCCTCAGCTATAGTTGCTGAATCGAGACTGGACTCGGCAAACTGGATTCCTTCCCATGAGATACTTGTAAGTTCCCAGGACCCCCAGGACAGGAAACATAAAAGGGACTAAGAGACATGTTAGGACATGGCATAGACTGGACTTCTGAATTTTTCTTTTTAATTACTGGGCTGTGGGGTCTTAACCACTGCACTGTGGAGATTTGTAGCCTCAACCACATCAAAGGATATCCTAGTTTTATCAAAAACTTTTAAAGTTGAAAATAGTTATTAAAATGAGAAGCAAAGCACATGGTTTTCAAACATAGAGTCTCAAATAATATCCTCAAGTTCCATCGCTATCTAAGTTTCAAGTAAATACAATTGCCTTATAGCACACAGCCCTCTGTGTCTTTGCTTGACAACTTCAGTTGTGATTTTTTTCTTCCGTGAAAATGGATGAAGGCAGAATGGCCCATCATTGCTGGTCTAGAAGTCTAGAAACTTGGATCTAACCCTGGTTTTACCAGATGCTGCTGGACAAGCTATTTAGCTTCACCTGGAGAGCTTATCAAACATTTTAGATTCCTGGGACCCTAGATACAGTTATTGAATCTGAAATTTCATTGCCTAACACTGGTAATCCGTACATTTAACAAGCATCTTGGATGATTCTTACCATTGCTGGGCCATGGACCCCAGAACGACTTTCTGGTAGTGGAGGTGTTTACTTTCCTAAAGAAAAGTACCCTGAATCTTTGCACTTAAAATCAACAGTTACCAAGGAGTCAAGGAGTGGACTTTTTGTCTAGTAGTTAACATCTGGGTAGTACAAATGGTGTTTTGCTGCAACATCTGCTTAATAAATGGTGAATGTTTTTCTTCTGGCAAGCAACACTGAGGATTCGTTTGTCTTCTATCTTGGGTGGACCTGGAATAAAAGCCAGTTTGAATTCATCCTCCACAAAAACAAGTTTACCAATATCCAGCCTTTCAGCAGTTCACCGAGATGTCAATTGCATCTTTTTTTTTTTATTATTATGGGTAAAAATCAATTGCATCTTAACATTATTCTTCTGCCTTTCAAACAGTTTGGCTGGAAGGTTTTTATGGGAATGACAATCTGAAACTCACAGGGTCTGTCTGAAATGAACTGGCATATTAGCAGAGCTGGGTTTATTCCTACTTGTGGGGATTAAACTAAAGAAAAATAATGTCCCTTGAAACGTTTCTCCTGATTGCTTTTATACGATGCCTTTTATTCATTTTGTGCTGAAAGCCTGAACCCAAAGAATAGATCCCACTTCTGTACAGGTGGTCAAACGAGGAGAAGCACGCCAGGATTCCCAGGTATTTCCATCTAAGGAGACTACTAGCATCTCTTTTTTTTTTTGCTGCTCAAAAACAAGAGAAATATGTAAATTGCTTTTTTCTAATCCTACTGTGTGTGCACATGCCTGCGCATGTGTGTACCCGTGCATGTATGTGTGTGTGCATGTCCACACCTATGAACAGAATGGAGGGCAGCATTTTCCAGATTACAGTGGGAGGCCTGGAGCATTTCCCCATTTCCCCTGGCACCTGGGTGCACAAGGATGCAGGCAATGGCTGGCAACTTGCCACAAGCTCTTTTCTCTGATACTAGCCTGGCTGGCGCGTGAGGCCCTGGGGAGACTCTGTTACAGGTACTGAAACTGTCAGGCTGATGGTTTCAAAATGTGTCTCAAAAGTCTATCAACCCTGCCTGTCACAAGCCTGCCAATGCGCCTTCAAATGAAAGACAGACCAGGTTGACTCAGCAAAAAGCTTAGTATTACCCAGGGGACAAGCTGCTGTATTTCAACTGGGGAAAGCGAAGAGAGAAAGAAGGAGGCGGGGATAGCATTTGTTTGCTTGTTTTACATGGGGAAGAACCTGTTTGACTTGTTAGGTCTCATTTCTGTGAACAGTCAAAGCAGTTTGTCTTGGTGTCATCTTAATTACCTTCCATGCAAAGAAAAAAAAAGGCAGTAAGTAGCAGCAATTAATTTGCATTGTCAATTGGTTATATTTTCTTTCTTTCTTTCTAGGAATCCTTCTGAGTCACAAAGCATTTTATATACCATCTGTTTTCTTTTCCCCTAAAGATTAATTCTGTTTTTCATTTCTGTCTCATCAGAAGATACAGTAGCATTGCCAATATTGAGCATCTGGTGGGGGTAGGGGTGGGGGAAAGAGAAAGAGAGGAGGTTTTTTTTTTTGTTTTGTTTGTTTTTTTTTATTCTTTATACAGGTAAGTTTTGAGTCCCTTGAGGGAATGCTTAGTATTTCTCCTGCTTTCTGGTCTCCAAACTCGAGTGCTTCTCACTTAGGACCAGATGCTATGCAGAAACCAGAGCTAAAACATAACTTACTCTGAGTCTTAGATGGGAAAGAGAAGTTATCTCAAGGTGATAATGGGAAATTTCAAAGAAAGGGATCTGAACTCTTTTCTTATTTAGCACAGTCTTTAGAAGGCATATCATTTATCCACTCAGTGTAGGTTTTTTTTTCTTCGAAAATGGGAAAAATGGTGCATCCCACCACATTTTGGAGGGAAAAAGAGGCAAGGACACAGGTATTTTCTGCTTTTCTACTTTTCTGATTTCTCCTCCTTGCTCATCGCATACTTATTGCAAGGAGGGTCAATATTCCCACACCGTCACCCGTGTTTTTAACAGCCTCAGCTAATGTCTGAGTAGACAAACGTGCCCACCAGTGCATAGTTGGTGGCAGCTAGTGTGCCCATTGAGCGCTTGGCTCTTGAGATCTGCTCTAAGACTGTTTTCTGGGATAAGTTGTGTCTGAATGTAGGAGAAGACAGCTCCTGTTTGGGATGTGACATAATAAGCTTTCCTCTCAGTCCCTTCATCCCTTGGTTTTAGCTCTGAGAACACCGGACCCTCCTGTCGTCTACACCCGCTTGAACCATGAACTCCCAGCCCGGGGTGCGTGGCAGGGCAGGTGTGTGGTTGATGTTTGTAGCACCACGGAGCGTGTCAAGCCTCAGAGAGCCCTCCCAGCCCACTTCCCCCTCCCCATAAAACTGTGCAGAACATCCTGTGACGAGTAAGGATGAGAAAATGTTTGTCGAAACAACGAAAAAGTGGATGACAAAGTGAATTTACTTGTTCCTGGTGCTCCTGGCTCTACTGCTTATGGTCTCAGTGAAAATGAACCATGAGGTCATTTTTTTATGCTCTGATGGGTGAGCGAGAGTTTCTGAGATGCAGCCCTCATGCCAAGCCTCTGCGATCCTGGGGCCACTGATGCTGATGCTTCAGGGTTCAGGCCACTGTTCTGGGAACCCTGTGAAAGCGGCTCCTTGAGAACCCTTGGACTTTCTGCTGGGAAATCCTTGGAGAGCAGGATTAGCAGTGCCGAAGGCAGAGGTCAGAGAAGATGCCGTTCTCCATCCCACTCAGGGTTTGGCTGATCTCTGAAGAGCTCAAAGGGGTTTTGAAGAGGCTCCTTTAAATAGTGAATGGTGAAGACAGGTTGTCACTGGGCATTTGAATGGAGAGCTCTGGAGTTCCGCACTGAGAAGTGGATTTCTGCTCTGGCTACAGGGATAGCAATGCCAAGGCTAAAAGGAGATTTCCTTTACAGAAACAGAAACTCAAGTTTTTCAATAGCTGCTACGTTCTTCTCATGTCTCACCTGAGTATGCTGGAGTTTGGACTTTTTCTGGTCTGCTATGTTCTCGTTTTAAGTTAGGGGCCTTCAGCCGTCATCACTATTAGAATTGCTCCTTGCTTACTTACAAACGTCTATAAATTCGCTTTCTTTAAGCCATGGTTCCTTTAAGAAATATTTGAGCAGTATTACAATTAGCATCTCATTCTTCAGGGGTTAGCTGTATGGAAATAACATCTTTTGTTTTATCATTGGAGTCAGAAGAGGCATCTGAGCACCTGTAATATGATATACTAAATGTAACCCAACAGAACAGCAGTTAGTCTTTCCAGGATATATTTGCTTACCAACTTCCTGGACAGGGTTTGGGTCAAGCATACCTATTTTGGACTTTGCTCCAGCCAAGCAAATGTCGCATGCTTAAAACTTACTTCCTTGCACTTTCAGTCTTTTTTGAAGATTTATTTGTGCTCCTACCATCTCCTTTTTTCACTGAACCAATCTATTCATTCCTTTAAACATTAACATTTAAAACGCGTCCTAAAGCTTCCGTCCCCCTTGAAGCATTTTCAGAAAGCCTCTCTCCAAATCTCTTCCCTTTTGGGTGGCTCAGCCAGAGCTTGGGTGATGCTGTAACAAGTCGTAGATGCGATTTCTGTTTCTTATTTGCACACTGTCATGCCTTTTCATTTGGGTTGGGCTTTGTATATATTGGAGGCATGCATGACAGTTCTTTGGATATTGCTGTGATACTGAGAAGCATGTTCTATGGGTGGCGGATGGCGTTCACGGAGTCGAACTGACAGACGAGATGGGAGATCAGACTTAACTTGGCAGAGAGGAAATGAGGGACCTGAAGGACTAAAGGGTGGCTGAGAAAAGGTCACAGAGTTCCCTTAATGGACTGTAGAGTTTTCCACTTTAAAGTTCCTGTTCAAGTGTAATAGGGAACAATGCTGAATGAATGCACTAGCAATACCAGCTGACGGATATTTGGCCATTTCCTGCTTTGGATTTTCATTCCGTTCCTGGAGGACATATGTCCTGCAGGCTTAAGTTATAATTGGAATGGAATCACATCTTTTTTTTTTTTTTCAAGAAAAAAAAAAACACATTTTCCAAAAATAAAACAGAAGTAAATAAAATCCAGTGCTGAAGGTAGGAAGAAAGGCCAGTCTTTAACTCTTAGGTGAAGCTTCTCCCACTGCAGATGGGACATTTTGTTCAGTTCTTTCATTGAAGTCAGACTGGAGAAATGAGACGCAGTTGAGTTTGGGAAATTGAGCATTGCATTGTTGTGTCAAATCCTGTAATGCTCTAAATGTAGGATTAGATGAACATCACCCAGGGACCAGGCTCAGAGAGGCAGCAGGGGATAAACGAAGAGAACAAAAGCAAAATGTTCTTGAGTCTGTCATTTAATCGGCTTCCTGGACAAAGGATAATCTTGAATTATAAACTTTCAGTGTTACAGAAAGCAAGATGCTTTCTGGATTCTTGTGTACACCAGGGCAAATTCTGACCCAGGTGTAACCCAGTCTGTGAATTTAAAAAGGTGCTTTATAACAGAATTTAATTGTACTTGTCAGGAATTTTGCTTCTCATTCCAGTTGCAGGATTTAATTAATCCTGACACAGAAGTTGATCACTTCAAGGTACAGGCCATAGAAGGGCAAAGAATTATACTAATGTGGGTTACACTCAGATGCCACCGATTTTCATTTTATTGCTATTATCAATTGTTTAAAGAACTTTGCTGAATGATTTTCATTGTGCTTGTACCTTGAGGCTTTCTAGAGCAATTTGGGAAATTCATTAAGAATAAACCACAAGATTATTAAAATGACTCTAACCAGTATAAGTCCAATTTTCAAAGGAGGTTGTAATAACCATACTTACTCATATTTTATTCCTTGATATAATTCATCATGCCCTGTATCTTGAGGATAATATTTATAAGAATGTTTCCCTGTCTGATGATCTCACACACACCCACACATTACCTTTTCCCCCTTCTTTTCTATGAAGCAGATCTCTGGCTTCTTCCAAGAGCTCAAGGGGGATTAAAAGAACTAGAGGCTGAGCAATATAGATAAGAAACCCCATAATCTCTCTTTAGGGTGCCCTCCTTTCAATAGAGCTAATATCTCCCTCATCAAGAGGTACCTTTTGAGCAAAACAACAGGTTTTGTTCTCACCACAGTTGGCAAAGGATTAAATGAAACGTTTCTTCCTAATGCTCTTTTATTACCTGTTTCTGATCTCAGTCTGCCCCTGCCTTTCTTGAAGGGTTAGCCCTAAATTGGTGAGCTGTGCTCTCTGCTCACTGCCACTGAGCAAGACTGGAAAGGGGGTGAGGTGATTGTTAGCTGCCCTGTGGACATGGGATTGGCGTTGCAACCCATTCCAATCCTTGAGGAGCAGAGGGGCAATTTGGAAGTGACTTGCCAGGCTCAGTTGCCTGATGATAAACTGTTTGGGACCAAATAGGCCAAAGTATGAAACAGGAAACTTGAAAGAAAAGGAAATTTCAAATAACCTTTTAATCACTTCATAAATGTGTTTTCTTCTCCCTCTTTCCAAATTCTTCTTGCTTTAATTTTCTCTCTCTCCCATATAAGTTGTCAGAGGCCTATTTCAAATCAAGCTCTCTATCATAATCTCTTCCATCTAGATAAAAGATTGGATGTGGAAGGGTGGTTTGTCATAAAAATATAAAACGACTTGCCTGGATAAGAAGTCAGAGTAGAAAGAGTCTGGATTAACAGTCAGACAAATCAAGTTCTAGCTTTGCTATTAACTACTGTGAATGACTTAACCTAAAAGTGCCTTGTTTCAGTCAGTTGTAAAATGGGGATAATATGATATTTGTTATCTCTTTCCATTTCACAAGAATTTTATGAGGCTGAAATGAGAGAAATATCGTTTAAAACAGAAAGTGCTACACAAAAGTAAAGTATGATGCACTGTAAAACAGCAGTGCCATAACTCGATCGTGTTGTTTTGTTTCTTTGCAAATATTCCACTATACCAAACAAACAAACAAAATATCTAATTGTATTAGTCAAAGGGGTGCTCATGCAAAGTACCAGAAATCTGTTGGTTTTTATAAAGGGTATTTATTTGGGGTAAAACCTAAAGAGTCCAACTCAAGGTTGCTTTCTCACCAAAGTCAGTTGCCATGTGTTGAAGCAAGATGGTAGACAACATCTCCTGGTCTCTCCTTCCTTCTTCCTCTGAAGGCTCTGTGGGCCCAGCTTCTTTTGATCTCAGCTGTAGGCTGGCATAGGGCTCATCTCTCAGGACTTCTCAGGTGCTCTGGTCTCTTCACAAGGTCAGCTGTAAACTATCAGGTGAATGACTCACCTCTCCCTGGGGCTCCAGGATCAAAACTGTCAGAGTTCTCTCTTCTTCTTCTGTATCTTCTTCTCTTTGTCTTCTTGAGTGAGTGTCTGTTTCTATCGGCCCATCAAGGGGGGGGGGGGGGGGACTCAACCCCCTATCAAAGCCCTAGTCTTGATTTAATCAAGTAAATGTAAAACTTTTGAATCAAAGGGTATCACACCCAGAAGAACAGACCAGTTTACAAACATAACCAATACCTCTTTTTGGAATTCATAAATAATATCAAACTGCTACACTAATATTTATGTTTCAAGCACTGTGCTAAGTGATTTGCATGTTTTATTTATTGATGTGATTATTTATGTACTGCTTGTACTATTACCATCCCCACAAAGGCAAAAAGAGATTAAGTTGCCCAAGGTCCCACAGGTGCTAATGGAGGAGTCACAATGAGACTTCTAACTTCAGAACTTGAGCTCTTGATCACTTTGTGTAAAATGCAACTAAATTATGAAGAGAAGGAAATTACACAAATGATTGTGTCATGATTGTTTTTTGGTGAAAAGAAATGGTTAATTGGGGGCACATGCTCTTACACAAGGTAAAACATTAAAATTGTTATCTGGGGCTGTTGGGACTCTTAGTTTTTCAAAATGACTTCCAGCACAGAAGTCACCAAGAATAAAAAATAAATAATAAAAAAAACTTAAAAATCCCTTTTGAAAAGAGGAAATGGTACTATATGCATCCAACAATGGTAAATAAAGTTGCCAACAAGTAAACACATCAAAGCAGGACACAAGAACATTCTACCCGATGAACTGACATCTGTGTCGTTAACAACAATGACAATGTCAATTTGGAAGCAACATTCTCTTGTGTACTTAGAGAAAAACATTTTTTTTTTCCTTACGGAGATTTGTGGTCTCTTGGATTTGCCTGTTCTCTAAAATTTGCCTCTTCTCTCCATTGTCTACAGAATAAATAAACATCAATTTCCTTAGCTGGTCGCTGACATCACTTTTGTTTGACCTCAAAATACCTTTTCTAACTTAGCCCCTGCTACTGCTCTTCTCTCCTCCAGCTGGACATCAATAGTTCCTCTTTCTGTAACAGCTCTTCACTTCCCACTGCTGTGCCTTGTTTCATGTGGCCCCCACTACTTACAAGACCATTTCTCCCCTCCCCAGCACCTGTCAGATGCCACCTCCTCCATCAGTCTAGCACTGCTACCCACTCCAAGGTTGAGGTTAAGTGTTGGGAGTATATGAAATAATGCCTTCCACCACCCACCCCCAAACATGCCCAAGTTCTAACCCCTGATACCTGTGAATGAGATATTATTTGGAAATAGGGTCTTTGCAGATATGACTAAGTTAAGGATCTCAGGATATCACCTTAGGTTTAGGGTGGGTCCTAAAGCCAATGACTTGTGCCCTAGAAGAGACAAAAGAGGGGAAGACGCACAAAGACACACGGAGAAGGAGACCATACGAACCAAGGAATACCAAGGATTGCCAGCAGCCACTGGAAGTTAGACCAGGAAGCATTCTTCCCTGGAGCTTTCTGATGGAGCAGAGTTCTGCTGACACCTTGACTTTGGACTTCTGGGCTCCAGAACTGTGTGAGAATAACTTTCTGTTGGTTTGAGCAGCTGCCCAGTTTGTGGTCATTTGTTAGAGCGACACTGAGAAAACAATACAGTGTTAGATCCCAGAAACACAGAGAGAGAAAAAAGAAAACGACCCAGGCTCTTTTTCAAGGCATTTATTTATTTATTTAATTTCTTAACAAATCAAATTTAATGATATATATTAATAAAGCATAAATCCATCCAAAGTGTACAATCAATGGTATTTTGTATAATCATGTAGTTGTGTATTAATCACTTCAATCATTACCAGAGCATTTTTATTATTCCAATCCTAATAAGAAAAACAAAAAACAACTCATCACTTCTCAATATCTCTATGCTTCCCTTGCCATAAGTAGCTACTATTCTGTTTCCATCTCTCCAGTTTATTTGGATTTACATTTTGTAAAACATTCTTATATATGCAATATTACCCATATTCATATTTTACATGAGGTTTCACTATGTTATACAGTCCCGTGTTACAATTTTAGCTTTCCTTCTATTAATATGCATATCCTTTTATTTATTTATTTAAGAGAAACTTTAGATTACATAAATGTTACATAAAAAATATAGGGGATTCCCATATGCCTCACTTCCTCCCCCTCCCACACTTCCTCACATTAACAACATCCTTCATTAGTGTGGTACATTTGTTACAATTGATGAACACATATTGAAGCATTGCCACTAACCGTGGATTACATTATAGTTTACACTCTGTCCCTCGCAATTTTGTAAGTTATGACAAAATATATAATGGCCTGTATCCATCATTACAACTCCATGCAGGACAATTTCAATGTCCCCCAAATGCCCCCATATACATCTATTTTTCCCTCTCCCTCCCCTCAGAACCTCCAGTGGCCACTGACTCCACATCATTGATAAAGTTCTAGAATAACAATAAATCTATAGTAAAATAATAGTAAGTCTACTTTAGCCCACTGTTCATTTCCCAGTCTTGAGGATTTTCAGATGGTGATGCCCACTCTGCCTCTAAGTGAGAAGAGGCTTAGATCTCATGGGGCAGATGGATGGAACTCTCTTGCTTGCAGTTGGGATGGGCATTATCCATCATTATCACCTTGTTAGTTGTCCTGGGTGAGTCCAGTGAACTGGAGGGTAGGTGTTTCAACTCTGCTGAGATTCAGGGCCCCACTGGCATGTGGATGGACCAAAGATTTAAGGCTCTTGGACATACACCTATCAAGTATATACTAACTATAGGTTCAAATAGAAGGAGCAGAAGAGCCATGTGTAGGGAAACCACAAATGAGTCCAACTTTGTTACACTGGGAAGCATAAATTCCAAGGTAAGGCCCACTAGTAGGGCGCCAAACCCCTGAGCTGTCTGCCCTGCCTATAATGTCTGGTTGTCTCTAGAGCCCTCAGGAGCCCCAACATTTGAGACAATATATCTCAAGGCTTTTAAAATAGAAAGTAAGACTGACAATTGAACAGGCAGCCACATCTGAAGTCATCTGGAATTAGAGGGTGCACAGGGTGTTGTGTGAGGGGCACCTGACCTCCACCAGGTAGAAAGGAATCAGAGAACAAAAGTGATGCTCTGAAGAGCACCTGATGCCAGGGCAGATAAACAACTGGTTCACACGGTCCAAAGAACCAATTCCTAAAACACTGAAATATTTCTGTACTGGTTATTAAATTGCTACTATGGCACCCCAATGGCCTTGGCCCCTTTTCTGATGATCTGGCCTTGGCAGGAAGCTTCCGGTACCTGCTCCAATACTCTGTCCCACATCTGTTCTGACTAGTTGCAACCTGCCTTTCCGTTTGTTAAAAATTTTAATATCCCCCCTGCCTGTTTCACTAACAACAGGTGAAAGCTTAGGTTGGACAGAGATGGGGAGGGAAAAGAGGAGAACCCCATTTGACCAGGGTTTCTCCTAGCTCCTCCCAACTTGAATGGTCCATGCAAAACAGAAGACTTCAACTGGAGTCAAGGCTCCCTTAAAGTGTTTCTCATCTGGAAATAAACTGTTTCCCATTTTTCTGCTATTTACAATGTTTCTATATCTCTTACTGTTTCCTGAATATTCAAGACCCTCCTCTAGGTTTCAACTTCTTGGATGTCCTGGTTTTAATTGACAAAGTAAGCACAGTAATGGGGTCCTACAGCTCTCACTCATGACTTAATTGTTCATTCAGCAGAAAAGCACTCACCCACAGATACCCTTTTTCTTCTAGAAAGGATCATTTTTTTCCCCTGATGACATGTCTTGTTCCAGTGATTGTTGTTCTTTCTCAGAAACCTGGCCTCCCAACATCCAAGTGAATCCAGAGATCTAGCTGGAATCGCTAAAAGAGTTACTGTCTAATTCAACAGTCTCACTATTGTCCGCTGAAATTTTACCTGCAAGTTCAGATGAGAGTTGGAGACCATAGCAGAGAAAAGGTTTCGATTATCAGAGGCCTTGGAGATATGCACTCGCTATCAAGGTTCAGAGAGGCTGGACACTCAAGTAAGTTGAATCTCGGTGAGGTCAAGCATCAACTGGCTCTCTCAGCAGATTGTCAACAACATGCAGCTTGCCAAGTTTCTGTACAAAAGGCTGCTGCTTTTCTCCAAAGGAGTTGATGGGCTCAGCAGTTAAGCCGAGGCTTTGTCATAGTTTGTTTCTGTCATAGTTTGTGCTTTATTTGGGCAAGGGGGCTTGACCTGTGCAATCTGCAGGGGCTGGAATGGGTTGGGCAGAGTCTTCTCACCAGTCAAAGTTCTTGGTGTTTGGCTGGTTGGATTGGCTGACTCCTGGGCCCCAGTAATTAGCTGCTTTGCTCATTATTTTCCACTTCCTGTCCCTTTTCCCTGGCCCTCTCTGGAGTAAGAATACAGGGCTGGAATTGCTGTACTCCAGCTTGTTGGTACCCTATCATTTCTCAAAGCATTTTCTGCTAGTCAAAAACAAATAAAACAAAGCAAAACAATGCCAAGAAAGCATATGGTGAAATGATGTATCTGTATAAGCAGAAAAGCATTCCCTTGGTCTCTGGGGTATTGCAAATTGAGCCTTGTTAGAGGTTCCCCCTTACAAGGTTTGCAATGATTAACAGGTCATAAGACCATGACTCAATTCCACTGTGACATATATTGAAGAAAGGCAGCCCATCTTCTCCCAAGAATGAACAAAGGAGCCATGTAGCAATGGAGCAGATAAAGGCCTTCACCCCCTCCAGGCCCAGGAACCACCAACTCCTTCCACATTCCAATACCCCACCTTCTAGCCCACCAACTCCTTCCACATTCCAAGAATACCCTACCTCCTAGCCCATTACCTCCTAGCCATTTGGCCTTAGGCTGTACTCGGTTTCCCTGCCTATTGATAGTCTGTATAAAGTCATATTCACCGCCTTCCAGGGGCGGGTTGAAGTCTATTCTTTAGACTCCCTCCATTGGGAGAGTTTCTCAATAAACTTCCTGACTGCAGTCATCAGTCTCTGTGTCCCAGTGAGCACCACTTTTCTCCAACAAGCCCCTATCCTACTCTTATCTTATTTGGGAAGATGTTGTGCTCCAATCTATATTCACCTTCTTCCAACTTGGAGGATGGAGCCTAAGCTCCCAGCTCTGACTGGTAGCAGTTCCCGAGATGCTTATCTTACATAACCTATATATTTTTGGTTCTGAACTGACTGCTTCTACCCTGCAAGGGTGTTTTTCTTCTTTGACCTGACACTTAGCCTGCAGTTTCCATCTTGGGTACTAATGTGTCCATTACTCTGCACCAAAACTAGAAACTTCAGAGGTATTCTCAACTATTCCCTTTTTTTAACCCACCACATCCTGTTTGTGACTGATCCTATGGATGTTACTTTTAAAAATGTCTCTACATAAGGCCTTGGTCCAGACCCTCATCACCTCTCATCTGGAAAATAAGTAAAATGAGCTCCTGATGCTGTTTTTGCTACCAGCCTCTCCCCACTCCACTCTTTCTCCTCATGGCTCCACTCAAGTTCCTTTTCATTATTGTACGTCTTAGCTCCTGCTTGTTTTCTCTCCACCCAGAACATCCTAACTCCAAGTTATTTCAAATCCTTTTTGGAACTTGGTAAAATATGAACATAAAGTGAAACGAGCACCACAAACAATCAAGAACAACCCCCCCCACCCTGCCCCATTCTTGGGAATGGGTTTCAAATGCCCATTTTCAGAGCTGTTCTAGATTCCCCAGGCAGCAGGACAGTGGGCTCCCTCCATGTTCTCCAGGGTTGGCTGCTTCTCACATGGGGTTAGGAAGTTTGTTGACTCTGGGATAACAAGGACCCTGTCTTACTCTTCCTTTTGCCCCCTACTCCCCACTTTTCCAGTGAGAGTTTAATGAGACCCCGTTGGGCCAGTCTGCTGGGTCTTGGTGATCTGCTGCCTCTCCCAAAGCTCACGCTTATCACTCAGTGCTTGAAAAGAAAGGCATTTTCCAATGTGTCTTAGTTTCCCAGGGCAGCCGTAGCAAAGTACCAAAAAAACTGGGGTGACTTAAAACAACAGAAGCTTATAGTCTCACAATTCTGGAGGCAAGAAGTCCAAAACCTATCTGGGAGAATCCTTCCTTGCCTCTTCCTAGCTTTTGCCAGCCAGCCTTGGACTTTACTCTCTGCCTCCATGTCACATGTCCATCTTCTCTGTCTATCTGTGTCTCCTCTTCATTTTATATTGGATTAAGGGCCCACCCTACTCAAGTAGGACCTCATCTAATTTGCCAAATTCCATCTGTAATGACCCTGTTTGTAAATAAGGTCACATTTTGAGGTTCTTGGGATTAGGACTAAAACATATCTTTTGGGCAGACATGATTCAACCCATAATACTATGGGTACCAACAGATTTTTCCTCATAGGCTTTAAGCCACGCACCTTTGTTGCCATCTTCCTTCTTTATTAGAAATGACCATGATTCCTGGATAACAAACCTTTTTTCTCCAGACTCTGGCCTGTGTCTGGTAAGAACATAGGCTCTTGCTCGTATCTAAACTTCCCAGGTGAACTTGTTGAAAATGCAAATTGTTGGAGCTTGTCCCCAAACATCATGATTCATTCATCTCCTAGGAAATGGGGATATATATACTTCCCTGCTCACATTTGGAATAGAGAAGGGGCACTCTGCCTCACCAGAAACAAAAATCATTAGTTTTGCTTTGATTGGCACCCCCACTCCCCATATGTGGTCCAATTGAGGTGGGAATGAAGGTTTCCATGTTGTTAATTTGTCTATAGGGTTTAAGACAAAGAGATCAACATCTTTAAAATAAACTAGCAGAATTTAACTACTCTTTTGGCTGCTTTGAGTCAGCATGGGAATGACGTGGTAACATCCAGAACCTTAAACCTTTAAGGAGAAAGAATTACAATCAGGAAGACGCATGGTTCAGGAAAAGTAATAATGAATGCGTTTCCATGGTGGTTTCAAACACAACCAGGATCAACCTGCCAGGCTGCACGACTTAGAGGCATGATGGAATTGGGCTTACATTTGAATCAGCTCAGCTAAAATCTGGAGCAGTATTTCGCAAACTGATCACAGAAGTGATTGAAGGTGCTTGTTAAAAATGTAGTTTCCACAAAGAGTGAAAAAATAAACAAATTTTTAAAAATGCAGATTCCAGAGCCTCCTTTAGAGATTACAATTTGGTAGGTCTGAAGGTGGGAGGAGAAAGGAGAATAACCAAGAAATCTGTAGTTTTAGTAAATTCTCCAGGTGATTCTTATGGTCAGGCAAGCTTGGGGAAAGGTGTTCCAAAGAAGAGATCAATCGCACTGTGCTTGGAAGAAGAATGCTTCAAGCCATTCCAGCTAGGGATTTTAGTATGCACACTGATTTAATGGGGTGCAAAATCTTCAGGAGGCCCCAGCTTATAGGATGGTAGGAAACGCCCCCAGACCCACACAAGTACATACACAAGTCCAATACAATAATTTAAATAGATTCCTTAGTTTTAAATCAACGCTTTTGGATAATCGCTCAGAAGTTGGAATTCTATCCCTTTTTTTGGAATGTTCTCTAAA
Organism: Tolypeutes matacus; assembly: GCA_026826555.1. Taxonomy (NCBI): domain Eukaryota; kingdom Metazoa; phylum Chordata; class Mammalia; order Cingulata; family Chlamyphoridae; genus Tolypeutes; species Tolypeutes matacus. The sequence goes on from JAKSZT010054334.1 coordinate 58,251,929, forward strand.
GTGGGGTCGGGGTTATGGAGGAGTGGATTACATAGCCTCAGGAAATGGGGAGAAGGGGCCCTACGGACCTTGGGTGGGCACTGGTTGTCTACTGCTGAAGAAGGCTGAGCCTGGTTTTGTTGGTGTCCTTGGCTGATGGCCTCATAATTTTTCTTTCTTGACTTGTACTGGCCCAGGGCCTCCTGGCTTTTCCGGACACGTAAATTGCTCCGAGTCTCCCCACATCTACCACTTGGCTCCTGGCCCAGGCTGTATATCCCAAAGCTTCTATTACAGGATTACCTGTCCTGCCCCCGTTCTGGTCCATCATGGCAGGCCTGGAGGTTCTCAACCTAGACCCCTACACAGGGACTGCAGGAGGTTTAGGAATGAAACCGAAGCCCTTTTCCTGCTGGACCATGCTCCCCATCCTCCTAAACATGCTAGGCCTCATACTGGTATGAATCAGCTGTGAGGAAAAGGATAGGCCGGAACCTTCTGCTCTGGGGTTCCTCCCAGCCTGTCCGGGGAAGTGCCTCCTGGCTCTGCACTCTGAATTCCCAAGGCAAGGACTTCAGAAGCTCTCCTTCTCATCCCCCTGCACCCCTCCCCCTCCCCCTACAATTTCTCAGGACTGTAACAGGATGGATTTTCTTTGACTTCCTCCTCCTGTCTTTCCAAGTCTTTCCTTTTCCAAAACTCTGATGTGTCCTCCTGGCCAGCTTCTGGATGAAAAATGAACAAAACTTCATTGAGAAAATTCTTTTTCTGTAACAATGACAGCCTCCAAGATAATTGCCTTGTGCACAGCCCTAACTGAAATATCAGAAGGGGATTTGTAAATCTTCCTCTTTTTACTCCTTCTCTAATAACCCTTGTCTCCTCTCTCTCCAGCAAACCCTTCCCAACAGGCCTTCCTCCATGCCCCAGGCAGCTGAGTCTGTCTTGAGGAGAGGAGAAGGTCATATATTCAGAAAGATGAGGGAGAAAAATCGAGTAACAGTTTTTAAAATATTATATCTGATTATCCTAATGAAATTTTTTTTAAAAAATTGCCTTTCAGTTTGCCATCTCAAATAAACTTTAGTTCCTATATCTTCATTTAACAGACATTTCTGAGACAAATTTGGTATCAGATCCTTTTTTCCCAAGGAAAATGCTTTAAGTGTGAAATTACAATAGAAAATATTTAAGTTTTCTTTGACTGGGGTGGAGTAGCGGAAAGAATGCTAAATTTGGAGTCAGAAAACTTATGTCCAAATTTAATTTCTGCTATTTATTAGTCATGTCATTTCCCTTCAACTTCTGAGCTTCAGTTACTTCCTCTCTACAATGTGCCTCATTGTACACTGAGGATGTCTCTCACGGGGTGCTTGTGAGGACGGATTGAAATGGTAATATGGGTGCTCTTGGTAGACTCCAAATCATGTTGCAGATTTTTTTTTTTTTAATTAAGTTCTTATTTCTATATGGTTTTAAACTGTTGAGTCCACTAGTACAAGTGAAGGGAATTTCTGGGAGTCACTTGGCCCCTTTGGTTTCCACTGCCCTTTAGCAGCTTCCTGGTGCCAAACCATAGCCATCTTTATCACCCTCATGTTTGTCTTTGGCTACCTGGAAAATACTCACTGGGGAGGTCCTGGACTCTGGGTTCCTCTTTACCTCCTCTCTTAAATAATGCTTATTTCTATATACCATTTTTTGTCCAAAAATAGATTCATCAGATTGATCTGCTATTTTAGAATCTTTTGGTTATGAATGACAGAAATCCTATTCAAGTGAGCTTCAGCAAAAAGATGGGAGTTGTTGGCTCATGTACCACCTTCCCACCCCCAATGACTGAAGAAGGGGTCAAATCTTCCAAGTCTCTGCTCGGCTTTCCTCTGTGTTAGATTCACTGTAGATCAGGTCCTCTTCTTGGGGTTACCCCCATCAGCTCCAGGCTTTCACCTCCTAGCCTTGCAATGCCAGCTGAAAGAGAGGTTCTCACTCCTAGTGGCTACAAAAAAATGTCAAGATTTTCCTGATTTGTGTCCTCTACTCAACTCTAAATCAATTATTGTAGTGAGGGGAAGTAGCATGGAATGGCCAGCCTAACCTAGACCTGGAGCAGCAGCAAAACTATTGTCTGAGAATGGTTCATGAAAGGAAATTAAGGAGCTGTTACCAGAAAAGGGCATTAAACTGGGCAAACAAAAATAACAGATGCCACCATACTGGCTAACACATGAAAGAATCCGGCCTGATGTATTGTCTTTTCCAGCATATTCAGCCCTGAAGCCAATGGAAATGCCTGGGTCTCCAGAAGGCAGCATCTGCCCCATTGAAAATGGGCAGGGGAAGGGGATTCAAGCCTATGAGCCCAGTTTCCCCAAGTGGACAGTAGAAATGTGTCCCAGAGAAGGGGGAAAGCTATCTGAACCCAAGTGAGATGACAAAGGAACAAAAGGATGTTTTCCATCTCAGAAAACAATTGCTCTTCTTCATTGTCATTCACTATTCCTTCTTATTCATGTTTGTGTCTAGCCACTAACAGATGCTTAGCACATATTTGGAGTTCATTACATGTTTGTTAAGTGAATGGATAAATAAATGAATTCACCTTTGTTGTAAGTACTTGAGATGTGCTGTAGTAAATTTATCAGATCCTTTAGTGTTTCATTTACTTAAAATTTTATAATCTTTTATGTTGATGTATTCTGTCCCATCTGAAGATTTTGATGGCTATGTAATCACAATTCTCTCCATATAATCTAATGTCCCAGAAAGATTGAAGCATTAAAACAGTCCACCACTGAGAGACAAGCAATTGAGGCAAACGTGAGGTAACAATAATAAGATGCCCATGATAGGAAGAAAATTATCATTTGCATTAGCCAACAGTTATTAGAAATACTATTTTCAACTTTAAGCATGGAAGATATTGATTTAACAGAGCTTGTTGTAAAAGCCAATATCAAGTTTATGTTTGCTATAAAATATTGCCTCTCTTAAACTGTAACTGCTTTCTTAGATTTCATAATTGATGCTGGATAAAGGTGTAATAATTTTTAACCCTGGATTGCTTAGAAATATAGAAATATCCTGTGGTTGGTTAACTGTATCAGTTATATATTGCATAATAATCCACTCTACAATTTAGTGATTTAAAGCAAGAATTTATTTTGCTCATGAGTAATTTTGTCAGGGCTCATCATTGAAAACTTGCCAACTCAATGTGGAGGTCAGCTGTGGTGGCTCAACTGGAGAGTGGAGGATCCACTTTACAATGTCTCACTCATGGCTGGCAAATTGGTTAGCTATCAACCGGGAGGATGGCCGAAGCTGGGGGCCACGAACCTTGGCTCCTCTCCACGTGGGTCTCTCAATGGTCTGCTTGGGCTTCCTTACAACATGGTAGCTGGGTTTCCAGAGTTAAGATCCCAAAAGACAGTAAGTGAAAGCCAGGTCTTGTAAAGCCTGGGTCTGAAAACCAGCATAGCATCTCTTCCTCCATATTCTGTTAGTCAAGCAGTCATAAGTACAGCCCAGATTTATGGGGGAGGGCATGTAAACCTATCTCTCAATAGGAGAAATCAAAGAATTTGGGAGCCATGTTTTAAAAATGACACAATGACTTCAATCTTGAATCTTGCCCAATTTTGAATCTTGTCCATGAAGTTCACTGATGCATTGAGTTGAAATAATATTAATTTTCTAAGACTATCAGAACTAGTTCAACTTCTTAGAATATTAGGCATCTCTCTTTGATTGAAGAAATCTAGCTCCAAGTCTTCTGTGACACTCTTCCTAAGAAGTATAAATTCCCTTTGGACCTGTGTTGACTAACCCTCTTAGACTAATGTGGCTCTCATCACAGTACTTGGCTGGAATTTGGTTCATGGCTATAACATTATTTGCTGCAGCTGAAGAAGTGAGAGCTGAGCTCATTGAAAGATTTCCTGCTAAGTGATGCCTCCTCTTGTACGAGAAATAGGCCCTAACTTGAACTTCGATTCTTGACAGAAAATTGTCCAAAACTATTCACATGTGAACTCTTGGCTTGAATTCTTCAGGGGTATGGTTGGTGGACCTCAAAGTGAACACATAAACAGCTTCCTGGAAGAGCAGTGGGTCTATTTAGTGCAACCTCAAGGAACACAACTCTTTTTGTAACTTTGGGTCTCTTGCTGGAAAACGACCTCAGAGATCAGACAGTCTGTGATTTCCCAGCCAGGGAAGAATGCCAGAGTTGAGAGCACCATCCAGACATAAAAGTGGGGAGGGGGGTCGGGGAGAAAAGGTAGCAATCAGAAAAGTTTAACCCATCTCCCTAGTATGTCTATATTCTTTATCATGCAATGCTATACAACAGATTCAGGAAAGCCTTCCTGGAGGCTCAGCATAGTCTAAGATATTATAGAAAGCAATGTACTTTTTTGCTTTACTTTTCTTGCTGTTTCTATATAGCTAGGATTACTTCTGGAGTTTCCTCATGAATCGACAGAGACCAGAATCTGGTTGCTGTGTTCGGTTACTATCTGGCACCCAGTCACTGGAAATACTGTGGATCTAGTGGGAGGTGGGAACAGGGATAAAACACCAAGTGGATATTGTTACTCGCCTTTGTCTATTCCAAGACCAAGATTTATATGCCCTGGAAGGGTTAAAATCCTGGAGACTCCCATTTTCCCAAATGGAAGCTTTCATTTGTCAAAGATGTATATGTTATTGAGAAGGGAAGCTTTTACAACATAAACAGGAAAACACTCTAAGTATATGTGAAATTTTATCTACCAAGTTTGACCAAGATCAGATGATGCAGATTTTTGTTTCCTACCTTTTCTTTTCTCATGGTTTGATGTTCCCATGGGATGTTCTATTCTTTGAGCACACCAACATTAGTAGAAAAACCTGTTTGCTTCTTTGTGTAATGGTGGAGGAATGTCAGACCCTCTGAAAAGGTAGAACACAATTTTGTTATATTTCATTTTCAAGAATTGCTTACAGCCAGTTTGTCAAGGGAACTGGAAACATATCCAGGTTGAGACTATTGTTAATTGGTTTTTAATTAATGATTCTGAAAGAGCTATAATTATGAGTAACTGGTTCTTGGAGTAATACCAAATTTATTCCAAAACAAGAAGCAAATATTCTTACTGCTTTTGAAATTTATTATCCCTATATCTTCAAACTTAATTATACTTTGAATCTACCGGCAAAAAATTCTCATATAAATGTATTTATTAAGCATTCCTTTTTTAAACTTACATATTTCCTGTGCTAATACATTTCTATTTTTATCTGTTAATTATTATTCTTTTAAATACCAGATTTTAAAATGCAGCATGCAAAGAAGAGCTCTGTAGTTTGTTTTGCTATGAAGGTCGTGTGCCTACTACATCCATTGTCTTGGCCACTGATTTTCTTCTTTACTATGCTCTAATGTGGACACCTGAGGCCCAGGATTTGCACTACCAATTCAGTATGTCCATCTTCTCAGACACATTTTCTTTGTTTTGCCTCTTGTGTCAAGTAATATCTGTTCTATGCCTCAAGATTTTAGAGTTATTCTCTAGAAGACAATTCACAATTTTGTTTTCCAAATCTTTTTTATCTAGAGCGATAAATGAGAGTTCTACCTCCTTCATGGCTAGTTTTTCCATGTCCTCCTGTTTCTTTCATTTATCCTGATTATGTTTACTTTCATTGGCTTCATAAACAGTGTATCCAGGCCTTTCCCTTTATTGGTAGTGCTTGCATTCTCTTTCTCTCTCTCTCTCTCGTGTAGTAAAGAGGTTTATAGTAGATGAGTAGCCTGTAAACATGGGTTCATGGGTTTAGGGATGTCAGTTTTATATTTATTTTGACAGGATGGGAAGATGAGGAGGTCAAACAAGATTGAACTACAGGATCTACATGTCAGAAAAACGTGAATTTCTTCCAAGAAATTTGCCTGTAATGTCTGTACATTGAAGTAAAAGGCCTGATGATGAAAGTGCCAGAAGACACCAAAATAAAAGGATAAAAGAATAGGACTGCATCTCTATGGTTACCAGACTCTCTAGGAGAAAAGACAAGTCATCAAAAAAAGAAATAACTTGGACTAGGGTGGAGGTCAAGGCTGAGGAGTGGTCATAGGTTCTGATCATAAAACCCAAAGGCAACAATGATTCAGAAAGAGACTAATATTAGACTCAAGCTAAAGAGAGTGTCTCTGGAGTTCCACATAAAAGAGTTTCTCCAGGACAGGGACAAAAAGGAGACAGAAACTGGAAAAAGCCAGACTTGGGTGTATATTCCTGCAGAACCAGCAACTGGCTGAATACCTGCAGTTTCGGTCTTTGGATAGAGCCTGTCCCCTCAAACAGCCAAGACCTCCAAGACAAAGGAAAGCATTTGACGCCTGAAGAAAAAATTTTAAGTTCTGATTCTGCTCCTGATACTTGGATGGTCTCAGCAGAAAAGGGAAGTCCACTGTTTCAAGGGTTCCTAGGCAGATATTTTTCATTATTGTTCTTTAATTTTTTCTTCATTTTGCTGCACTCCATACTCTGAGGCACGTACAGTGATTAGAGGAATTACTGCATTTTTCTCCTTTATTCTACCTCCCAGTTGTTTGGAGCTGGGAAAATTGTAAAGATTAAAGGGGACCACGGTTGGGGAAAGCACGGTGTCAACAGTGGAGTGTATAAGCTGAATGCGGTCCCTCTGAGTTGGAATTGGCTTTGGAGTATTCCTCGATGCCCTTCATCTCACTTTTTGATTCTATTACGAAAAAGTGAATCCATAGTGTGATGTCATCAGCTTTAAGGCTGCTATTTTTCTCAACAAGCATTTATTGAGCTTGCAGTAGGCATTGGACCTGGGCTGAGCAATGGGGCTAAAAGACTAAGAAGGGAGGCTGCTATTCAGGTCGACAGGGGAGGCCAGGAGTCAACCAGGTTTGTGAAGCTTGAAGGTGATGCAATTTGGGGGGCTTCTAAAAAGAAGAAAAATACAAAATACAAAAAATTCAAAATTAAGTAGGAAAGAGAAGTTTTCCTTATCATGAGAAAAGAAATTACAATAAATTTCACATTTTTAAAATCTGACACACACCATAAACAGCCCCCAAATCTAGGAAACAACAAAATATTTTTATTAATGAACTGCCAGCAAACGTCTCTTCCGTTTTTTCCTACATATTGTGACTGTGTACTCTTTGATCCCCTCATAATACCATTTGCTTTAGAAAGACAAGTAAGAGCATACTTTCCTCTAGCATAACTCATTGAAAAGTATTTCTATTATGGACAGTTTTCACTAGCATTAGGGCTGAATCATTCACTTGCAATTTTATACATTTGAAGATTGGAAGATTTTGTAGTACATTTCAAACCTCGTTTCTCCCGACTGCCCTTGCAGTCCCACTGTTGGGCACTACGAGCTGTTCTTACTGTGACAACCTTGCCTGCTTAGACAGGGTGAGTCAGCACCAGGGGCAGAAGGAGGATTCCTGGAAGCCCTTCCTACATCAGGACAGCCAGCATAACTTACCTATACATGGAAGTGATTACGAACCCAATAAATACATCCCGTTAATTCCAAGTAAATATATCTCCAGTTCCACCCTCCTTGAGCTGGATCCCCAAATGCCCTTAACCCTTTCAAGGCTACCTGACACAAGGAAATATGTGTGAAGGGGGTGTCAGAGTGGAAAGAGACAGTGGACTCAGTCAATCACAATGAAAACATTGCATCTGCAAAATGTTACAAAGATCTATGACCTCACGGACAAATGAAACCCAGAGTCTTGGAAGGGGTCTTTGCAAATGAAGAGAAGTCTTATTAACTTCCAGGTAAAGCCACCTCTCTGGAGGCAGGCATGTAACCTGAGTTGGTCAAGACGTCATGGTGGTATCAGACTTCAGGCTGAGTCCTGTAAGATCAAGGGACATTTTTCAGGAGATTAGTGGAAAGGGTCAGACTTAGTAAGAAGTGTTGGCAAAGGAGACACAGAAAATAGTAAACTCCACAGCAGGAAATCCGGGTGAGAATGATGTCTTTTGAGCTTTAGGGAAATTTTCAACAAGGACTGTCAGATACCCTTGAATGTCATGATGAGTCTAAGTGGAGAACATGAAAGAGTCCACTGACAGTGGCTATGGAATGACCTCTACTAAATCACTTTCAATGATGTTAGCAGGATCGAAGCCCAATTTCCATGGGCTGAGGAGAGAATAGGTTATGAGGAAGTTGATGCCTTGATACTATTCCTCCAAGAAGTGGAGAAGAGGCATAGTGCTGTAGTTGTAAGAAAGCTTACAGATGAGGGAATCTTCATTGGTATTCATTTTAAAGTAAAGATGACCAAGCATGTACATAAAGCCCTGTAAGGCAGTTGGCAAGTACAGAGAAGTTTACCTGGGCTGGGCAGACGTGTGTGGTCTCCATTTGCTCAAAATTTCATGCATAAACATTTATAGCCTTCACCTGCTTCTCAGAACTATAAAATTCTGTAGAATATTCTGTAGAATAGCTTACCAACTGAGCAGAGAAGCAAGTCCTTAGAAGAGTTTGTATGTGCTCCATCTTAACATCCTGGGTGATATCTCTCACCTCGGCCACTGCCCTGAACTTTCACCTATGGAAGATGCAGCTATTCAGTCTATTCTCCTCTCCTTCCCTCTCCTTCCCTCCCCTCCCCTCCCCCGCCCCAAGCTTTCTGTCTCTGTCTCTCCACACACACACACACACACACACACACACCTTTTTTTTTTTTCTTCTGGTGATATGAAATATTTTCAGGCCATTAAAATTCTTTAAAGATAAAGTTCTTAACGGCTGCATAGTATTCGGTAACGCGGACTAACTGTTACATAGCCGACCTTGCCTATTGTTAGACATTTGGTCATTTTTATTGGCGATTCTTGTTTCTTGGGTTATCAAAATCTTCATTAAAGGGTAGTCGATTATTTCCTGAGGAGCAATCTCAACAAATTTCAAGAAATGGAATCGTTTGAACAAAGATCCAAAACATTTCATGGCTTTTAGCACTATGGCCCAGTGGCTTTCCTACTTACTCCAAGGGTTGATGATAATGAAGCGCTGGGAGAACACAAGCATTTGCCTTTGGAGGAACACATTTGAATAACACAACAAAATGGAAGATCTGAAGCAATCACCCCACAGGCTGAGGTAAAAATTGTTTCTGCCCGTATTTTGAACTTACTAGGTAAGACGGACCTGGCTTCCACACTTCCACTTGTTGTGAAACTTTATTAAGGGAAATTTAATTGCTTTCGGACTCAGATTTCTCTGGTTCCCGGACTGTGGTTACTGACCTGATCGGTCAGCATGGCATAAAAAAACACTTCCCAGCAGTCAGCAGACACGTTGTGCTGGGATCTAGAAACCTGAGAACCAAGGAGGGGAAGGCTTTATCCAACAAAAAAACAAACAGGCGTGGCGGAAGCAGAAGGGGCAGCCAGCCTAGGACAACAACCTCCAGGAGACAGGCTGAAAGACCCATCTGCTGAGCACTCCAGGGGTTCTGGAATCCTGCTCTGGGGAGAACATGGGGTGTCTGACCCCTTCTTATTCATTCCCTGGTGCTCAGATTCTAGGATCTTGCTGAATAGCCCGAGGGCAGATCTTGCTGAATAGCCTTAGGGCAGATGAGATACAAAAAGACAGATGCAGGCTTTTCCAGAGACTTCCCTCAGAAAACTTTGTCACATTTCTGGGAATATTTAAGAATCCTGGCCCACTGAAAGCCTGGGTGATCTATGAGTATAAAATATAAGCACATCACTAGGGGAAAGCCAGTGTGTTATTTTTAACAAAAGCCTTTAAAAAAAAAAAATGTTTCGGTTTTTAAAATGCTACCTTTTCCAAATTGTGTTTATATAGTGGCATCAAACCAGAGAGTTCCTTAATAAAATCCTGACTGTTTCTGGAAGACATGAGTGGGAGCTGTGTTTGGTCACAGCGGTTTAGTTACTGACCTTTGATCATGCTGTGGGGAAAGGGCAAGAGCATTATGCCACCGTTACCTCAAATTGAAACTTGTTAATAAGTCATGTCTCACTCACTCCATTAATGATCATCAGCAAATGACTGGAACTCTGGCCAAAAGGCCCAGACATCACCACAGGGCATCACATAACAGCTGACACTGTCGACTGAAAATAGGACTTTGGGTTTTATGGGTGACTCAGACTTGATTTCCCATGCCTGCCTGGGAGAATACTGTACATAGAAGGGCTGTTTTTAAATTTTGTTCCTTTTATGTGAAAGGAGGGTTTTATTGCAACCATCTGGACAGTGAGCTCAGACTTAGCTCCGTGGGAGTTGGGTCCACCTACACATGCACCTCCAAGACCCTGGAGGCACCTAGTACCTAGCCGTGCTCTAATGCATCTGTCCACTTGACTTTCCAGTCCAGGTCAGCAAAGAATGAGGGGATGGTTCTGGAAATTATGTGAAAGTTTCACACAATTTCCAGAAAATTCTCTCTCTTTTCCTTCCCATCATTCTCCTCTGTAAGATGGGAGCAATTTAAAGGCTAACTGATCAATGGCAAACGACACAGGCTAAACAACCCAGAAAACCCCCTGGCAGAGATGGTGAACCAACATTTTCCAGAATATACCCACATGCATAAAGAACATAAATATTTTGGTCAAATTGACCTTATAATTTTTTAAAAAAATTATACATTCATTATTCACTTGAAGTGAATAATTCTTCACTGAATTTGTAAACTAGTATTTGCTATTCAGATTGTCAGTGTGGTTTTCCTAATGTCAATCATTATCACTATGTCAGACCCATGAAGGATGACTAAACTATATGTTCTCAAGGTTTTTTGCCTCTATTGAATGTATACCAGATCACATTATGTGTAGGGAACATACCATCTTTTCACACTTCCTGCCTGGCTGTTGGTGTCTTGGGGACCTCCTCATGCGAGCAAAGTTTGGAGCCTGGAGACAATTAGATGAATCAACTTCCTAGAGGGATTGCAGGCCAGTAATACCTGTTCAGAACCCAATTACCAAATGCAAATGGGACAACACAGGAAGGTGATGCCAAATTGGGAAACGTAGTAGAGTAGAAGCTGGGTGGAACCAATGTGTGAGGACTTTCCGAGTTCAGACAGTGAGGCCACCAGAGAATTCCCTGAGTTGGGAATTCACAACAGCTCTAATGCAGCTTCTTAGGCCTCAGATGCAGGTGTGGGAGGAGCACTTAAAGAGTTGACACAAAGCAAATACAGTCAGTTCAAGGCATTAAGTTCAGAATCAGAGCCCTCAAAAATTGTACTAAGAGACCACAGTCCAAATAAACTGGACTCTTCATTTATTTGTGCTGGGCTCCAAGTACCTCGTGGATGCTTCTGTAACATCAACACCGTTGGTTCCTGATCTCACTGTTGGAGGTTAGAATAGGTGAGTGAGCTTTGAAAGGCTTTTCTGAAGACCAGATGCTTTGTGAAGTGTCTGGAAGCTCTGCAAGAAAGGAGGAAACCCTCTGCCTTATTTCTGTCTAAATTCTGTCCTTTCTTCTCTTCTCACTCTCCCCTTCTTCCCTTCTTCCTCCATTAGTACCTCCAGTTCCTTCACCCTAATGCTAGGACCCTATAGAGACCCCTCAGGTGTGTCCGCTGAGTGGCTAGTTTCTGAGAGTGAGCCCTGTCCATGTGTCTGAAAGGGTTCAGGGCCTTAGTTTGCTAAATGCTTCTCAAGCAATATGCCAGAAATGGGTTGGCTTTTATAACGGGACTTTATTAGGGTAGAAGTTTACAGTTCCAAGGCTGTGAAAAACGTCCAAATCAAGGCATCATCACAAGATGCTGCCTCACCAAGTTGTAGCTGTGGACAATCAGGCACATGGCGGCATCATCTAAAGATGCTTTCTCTTGGAGCTCAACCATGTGCGGTCGAGCTCATGGCACAGCATAATGGTGGCCTGCTTGCCTCTCCCCTCTTCTCTGGGCCTGTGGCTAGTTCTGCCTCGGGCTGCTCTGTCTGTGGCTTCTCTCTGTCACTGCAGCTTTTTCATGTGTCTCTGCTTTCAGACCTTCGTTTAGAAAGGACTGCAGCAAGAGGGCTAAGATCCACCCTGAGTCATGCCTCCTGGAACAATCCAATCAAAAGCCCCCAACTGAATCCAATCCAATCAAAAGTGTCCCACATGCACAGAAGTAGACCAATTTTAGAACATAATATTCTGAGGGCCCTTCCCACCCTTTTGACCATCACTAGCCCTGGTGTGTAGACCCTGCTGCTGACACCATCTTGTCCAAATGCTGGTTTTGAATCTTTGTCATCATAGCAGAGTGAGAGTACGTGCCTCCCACAGTAAGCACAGCTACTCCTTGGAGATTGTCCCCTCTACCCCTAAAGGAAGGAAAATGGACAATTATGCAAACAGGAATGGGAAATGTCTTATGTGCTTCAGGAAGGGTAGTACCCCTAAGAGGGAGCAACAGTATTCACTTGTCAAGAGAGCAGCTGTGCTTTAACTGCGTCTTAATCGGCCCGTCTACATTTGGGCTATGTAATGGCTTCTCAGCACAGAGAGAAGGAGGGAGGGAGAAAATGGGAGAGAGATGCAGGGAAGGGGAAAACCCAGGAATTTGTTATTGCAAAAAAAGTGCCACAGAAAATAGCCTGGAGAAAAGTAAGCTGCCTGTACTCTGTGGCAGTAAACCATCCACTCTTGCACAGGTTGGAGGGTGGATGGCAAAAGGTTCCCTAATGAATTATTTCTAGAGAGTTAATTCATATTTAAAATTCTTTCTCAAGTGGATCTATGATAAACTACTGAATTACAGTGCCAGGCCAAAAGTGCAAAGCAGCCTAGAGCTGATACAAATATGATAGAAGACTCAGCAAAGAGCAGGATCTAAATTTTCTAGCACAGAAAGAAGTGAAAACTCAGGCCCTACTATTCTGTCATATTTTACAAAATCACAGCTACCTTTTCTAGGTGACACCTTGGAATTGCCCTTTAACTGCAAACTTTTTCAATGAATCTAGTATAAAACAAAATTAATTCCTGATTTATTAGACTCAATACAAAAATATTATTGATAGCACAGCATTCTAGTAGGCATATGTGATAATATAAAAGTCGACAGTGACTTGCTGAACTCTAGTTAAAATTATGGTTCTTTGAGATATATGAGTCTCATGTGGAATTTTCTTCTTGGGGGATAGATTTGAGAGCACTTAGACACTAATTAGAGAAGGAGGATGATAGTAACTATGGGAGGATAAACATAAATGACCAGGCAATAGAGTTTTCATTGATGGACATAGGAAAGAGCCCAGGAATGACTGATATGAGAGAAAGCTGATTTATTACATATTGAGTCTGAGATGTTGGCAGGATACCAAATTAGAAATGGTACATTGGAGACAGGTGTAACTTGAAGAAAGTTTTGGGAATTAGTCTTATAGTAGAAACCAAGAAAGTAGTTGTGATCAAAAAACGATGGTGAAAGAGCAGAGCGGATAAAAAAAGATCACTGGAGAAACCCAACTCTGGGTGGGTCAGCAGGGGACAAGATGTCCCTGGAGGAGGAAATGAAAGAAGAAACAAAAGGAGGAGAGGACCAGCACAGCACATTTTTATGGAGGCCAAGGAAGCATGTGATCAATAGCGGCTTATAAGATCTTAGGTGACATGGTGTCCCATTATATCTTTAACTTCATTGACTGTCTCTGCTTAGCTGTCACCTTCTCAGTGAAGTCTATCTGACTATGCTTTTGAGCACAGTGATAATCCCATTCCCTGTACATCTGACTCCCTTTCTCTGCTCTACTTTTCCTTTTTAACCCAGCACCTATCACCTTTCAATATACTGGATAATTTAATATGGATGTTATTTAATGCTACCCCTATCCCTATCTCCTAAAATACAACCTTCATAAGGTCAGGAATCTCTGACTGTTTAGTTTGCTCATCTACCCCATGTGCCCAGAACACTGTTTGACATGGAAAAAACACTCAAAGACTATTTGTTGAAGGAAAGAATGAACAAGGTCAGGCTGTGCTAGGAAGGCGAGGAGAATGGAACTGAAGTGAGGTCATTGGATGGATCTTTTAGGAAGTCCTTGGAAACCCTAGTGAGAGCAGTAACAGGAGAGTAGTTGGGGTGGGCAGGGAGGGGAAAGGGGAAGCAGCAAGGATCATAGCACCTAAATAATATAGCCACTTAATGTTTGGGCACAATGTTCAAAACTCTAGAATTGCAAATGACTGCATCAGTTCTTTATGATGCTGGTGTCGGAAGGCAAATCTAAGGCATTCACCTTGTAGGTAATCCCAACGGGCTGGCCTGTGTGGAGTTGCCATTTAGAGGGCAGGATTTGACCTGCAGTGTATCCAAATTCACATCATAATGAGCTATTCTATTAGGGAGGTATACAGAGAGTTCAAGTACAAACTATTTTAAGACAAGCCAATTTCTTGCTAAATCCCACAAGTCAAGGGTGATGGACCTCAGACAGAGATAAGAGAGGAAAGGGAAGTGGGAAACTGAGAAAGCAACTAGGGCTTAACAAAAAGCACAGGAAGAAAATAGCAAGGAGAAGACGCTCCCCTGCTGAGGGAAGGCGACAGTCTGGGCCTGACCCAGAGCAAACAACCCTGTCCCAGGACCACAAGGGAGGAAGGACGCAGGAAGAAGCTGTTCTCGGAAGTTAAGACAGCCAGAGGAGAACAACAAGTGCCGTTATAAAAAGCTCTGCAAGAAGAGGATCTGCTGGAGGGGGGAATAATTGGAACTTGAGACTGGGAATCAGCTAGAAATCGAAGAATCAAAGAGGCTAGGGAAAGAGAAAAATCTGAGAGCAGCCAAGGAGGAATTAAATCCATTTCAAGAACGCACTCCCATTATAGACTATGCAAGGCCATCGTGAGAGCTAAAGGAGGAACAGAAAAAGAAGGGGATGAAAATCTGAGTAGACTCTTTGTATGAAAAACTGAGATATATTCAAGTGTGTGTGGAATTTGTTTGATGATGGGTCATTAATTTATTCCCTTGTGCCATGTGTTTGCATATGTAACAAAGAAACACCTTGTGAAGGTCAAATGCTCAGGAGGAGGGGGTATCTGAGTTAGAATCCACATGGTATTCACCTAAGGATTCAGTCATATTAGACCCTAGAGAACCTGGGAAGTGGGCTCACCTGAGACCATTTACTTGGTGGACGGTGGAGCCCTTTGGGAGAATTCAGAACTTGTTTCCTATTAGGTCTTGATCAATGGGCTAGACCAGCCTAATGTCTTGAAGAAAATATCACCTTTGCTTGACATCAATAGTAGGTAGCACTAGAGTCTTTAACAATTGTGAGATGTGACTTAGGTCTTGGCAGGGACTCAGCGGAACAACAACTAGACAAGAATGATGACAGTTAACATTTATTAGATGGTTCCATGCTGTGCATGGTGCTAAGCTCTTTATATACTACATTTCTTATAGAATTGTATAGTTACAATTCTATAAATTAAGTCCTACTGTTACAGAAGGATAAGCCTAGAGGAATTTTAGGCATAGAGAGATTATGTATTGTACTCTAAATCATAATATTTGGCCAGGGATTGGAACTCAACTTTGACTCTATATCTCAGCTCTTGGCTGAAAGTGGAGGTAGAAGGAAATGGTGGATTCCACACAGTGCCAGGAGCATTTTACTCATGAACTAACATGAGTTGACCTCAGGAAACTCCTTAAAATTGTCTAATAGAAATGTAAAGTAGAATTGGAGTTTCTGAAATGTCAGGTAGAGAAAGAATCAGGAAAATTCTATTTGTTATTGTTGCTGTGACCTTAGTTTATACCCCCAGAGACTTGGGGCTACATGAGGTCGCAACCAAGCTTTGGAGAGATAAAACCATACAAATATGTGGTACACTAGAAAAACACTGAGCTGCGAGCAGGAAATTCTAGTTCTACTCCTAATTCTGCCAATGACTTGCTGCCAGGCCTTGAGAAAATCCCCTTCACAGACTTAGCTACCTTTTAAGTACAATAAAATGGTTGCCTGCATTGGGCATTGCTGGGAGAACCCCTTTCCGAGAAAGGATTTTCCAGAAGACACAAACAATGGGCTTGCAGGAACTTTCTGAGAAAATGGAATAACGAACACACCCTACAGAACTACAGATGGTGACAAGCCAGTTTTGGACCAATGAGAGAGCTTATCAGAATGGACAAACATACCATACTAATCAGTGTATATCTGCTCCCCACTCTGCAAGACCTCCCCCTGTGAATAATGGAAACTTGACATCAGCCATTCAGGCATTTCCTTATTTTCTTCCTCATTGGTCCTATATCAGCTCCCCCTTTCCACTCCATCGGTGAAGCTCTTTTCCACATGTGATTTGGATGATGCCAGTTTCCTGAATCATAAGCTGCTCAAATAAACTCCCATAAATGTTATCTTCCCTACTATTTTCTTTTAACATATCTCACATGGAAAATGAAGGTGTAGGTTGATGATACCCTCTGCTCTAAAATTTTATGATGTGAAAACTGTCTAGCTCTGCATGGCTCTTAGCCGGGTAACTGTAAGTATTACTTTGCCAGGAATAGGCCTGGTTTCTACCTTTTGTCCTGGTGTAATTATTACTAGCGCCTTCTTTCACTCTCGGAAGTGTGCCATATTGGACAACTACATAGTCATCATTGCTTAACCAATACTTGTTCTTTGTGTTTTCTTGTCCGGAGGGCCAGAGGAGATGCAGGTGAAATTGTTTCCCTGGTCTTAGTACTGGAGACCAGCTGGGGTTACTTCTTCCAGCCAGCAGTGGACCCTTGGTGCCTGGTGAGTGAGCTGCTTGGCTCCTGCCGGCAACCAGCTGCTCATCCAGCCTCACACTTTGGGTTGTTCATATGAAGTGTCCTGCTATTTATGCTGGAAAACGATTCCCTTTTGCCTTTCGGCTCCCCTAAAAGGAAATTATATTAGCTGGCATGTAAGCAGAGGAAAGCCTTTAATATGGAGGGAAAAAAATGTTTGGTATAGTGCTCCAGATTCAAGGGCATACTCTGCCATAATAAAGTCATTCTTAGTTATACTCTATTGAGTGCTTTTTTTAAAAATCAAATTGCCTACAATTATAATATAATTATATCAATACCGACTTAATATAGCAAAAGTTTAATTAAAAAATATAAAACTGAAAAGCTAGACTGAAAAGTGAAATGTTGAAACCAAAATTCCTGGCAGTCTACTGTGGGTCTTTCTAAACTTGATGCTTCATCCTTTTGAAAATTATATCAATTACTACGTGAAACAAAAAAGTCTTTATTTTTAAATAAAATACTATATTCTCCTTTCTTATTTCATTCAACATCTATAAAAATAAAGCATCAAAAAAGAAAGTAGTGATACTTTATTCTTTTCAGTAAGTCAAAATGTACTATTTAACTAAGTTTATATATTGATTTGCTTAGCAAAGCATTTCTTCTCAGATAAAGAAATGCAAACTTTAGCCCACACCAGTTTAAATAATCCTAAATTTTCTGAAGGTAGTTTGGAAATTAAATGATCAATCAGTCTCATTCTCTAATCTGTGTTTATAGTTCAATCCCCACCCCCCCACTCCCCTCTGCCACTCTAAGGCTGAGTAACCTTCAGCTATTCAACCCAAGAAATACAGTATGTTAATGATTGAACAAACATCCCCAAAATTGCATCCTAATCAAAATCTTGTTTCTGCGTGCCGCTCACAAGTTAGCAATAAACAATATCTCAGGAGCAATTGCGAGCTTACTGGAAAAAGCTGGGGTTCAGGAAAAAGGCTTGGTGGGGGGGGGGGGCAGGGAAAGAACTTGCATTTGTTGCAAACCCAATTGGCCAACTTCTCTCTTCATTAAAATCCTTTGGGATAATATTGATAGGGTGTATTAGCTAAGCAATTTTATTCCTTGGAACTTGCCTATCAAAAACTCAGAGGGCTGTGGCCCTGATTGCTCTGAAACAAAGATGTCCAAGTAGCCCCGTGTCCCTCTGCAGCACTTGCTCCAGGTCAGGAAATAACCTGGGAGTGGTCCGAGGCCTAGCAGGGGCTCTGCTGGTTTATGCCCCAAAGAGGAAGAAACCACCAGTAATTTTTAACTGGTTTAGTTCAGAGTTTAAAATATCATCCTCTGTCTTTGCCAAAAAGGGGGAATTTGATCTTAGAAGCAAACAGCCAAAGGCATTTTGTATGTTTGTTCATTTCTTATAGTTTGCACAATTATTCTAATTTGAAATGCTAAATAACGTTAGGACACTTTTACTTTGTTTCTGAGAAGTGTATTAAGTAAAAATATGTTACGATGTTGGCCATTTATGTTTAGGCCGTTTTCTGTTAATAATCCTCATTTGATTTCGAAAAAAATAAGAGAAAACAAATGTTCTTTCTTTGCCTGCGGTCTGGTTCGAGACATTTTTGACTTTTAAATGGTGGTCCAAAGAAGGGAGAATGTGGTTGCTATTTGCAGAGCCTGAGACAATGCAATTTGCTATGTTTGTTTAACTCAATGACACTACTTTTTTTTTTTTTTTTACCTGCTATTCAATCTTTTTCCCAGCCAC
Source organism: Tolypeutes matacus (assembly GCA_026826555.1). Lineage (NCBI taxonomy): Eukaryota > Metazoa > Chordata > Mammalia > Cingulata > Chlamyphoridae > Tolypeutes > Tolypeutes matacus. Next base: position 58,270,471 of record JAKSZT010054334.1, read on the forward strand.
TTTCTCATTCTTCAAAAGTTTTACCACCTGTGCCTCACTTTTGGGCATCAAGTTATAACTATGTGCACATCTTTGTTACCATAAGCACAGCTATTGCCAATAGAAGCCCCCCCCCTCACACACACACACACACACAACATGTCGCCACAAAGGAGAAACATGTCTTTCACTGAGAAGGTGATTTATTGCGAGTGTACAAGCAAGGAACTGGGGAAATCTTCCCCAAACCAGTTCAAAGCGAGAATGGGAGCTAGGGTATTTATAGGTAAAGGAGAGGGGTAGGGAAAAAGAAAAACAAGTATGATGTTAGATCTGTGAGGAGTGTATGTGCAATTCCTCAGTCCTGCGTCATCTCAAGCATGTTCAACTTTGTTTTTGTTTTCAGCGACTAATAAACCACAGTTTAGATATTGTTGTGCAGGTGCAAGGTCTTCATGGCTCCTTTCTCAGCCAACCGCTCAAGGATATCACGCTTTTTGTCTCTGAGAAAAGTTACAGATTTACTGGGTTCTAAGGTGCTCCTGACCCCATTCTGTCTGGTTTTGCTTTGAGACGTTATCTTATTCCTGGAAGCAAAACTGAGAAGATCTGGTTAATATCCATCAGGGAACTAAGGGCAAAGAGTAAACTTCTAAAATTAGATTAATAGAAAACCAGATCAATTAGTTTTAGAATTTTCAGAGCTGCTTAAGTGAAGAAATTTTAATAAGCACATTTTCCAGATATCAGTTTCATCTTCCTCTTCTATCCAACATTTAGGGTAATAAAAGCTACGTGTGTGTTAGTTTGAAGCTGCATGTATCACAGAAAAGCAAAATCCATTCCTGTGGGTGTGAACCCACCGTAAGCAGGACCTTTTGATGAGGCTACTTCAGTTAAGGTGTGGCCTGCCTCAATCAGAACGGTAGTAGGGAAAGCAACAGAAGGAATTTAATCCTCAGATATAGTGGTGTCTGGAGATAGCCTGTGATTAGAAAGATGCAGGTGGTGAGTTAAAGGTGCCCCAGGAGAGGAAAAGCAAAACTTGGTCTTCTTTACAATAAGTAATGACTTACAGTTGAGATGTGATAAAGAGATCACATTACAGCTCAGTACATTCCTTTAAAAATTTTATTATATATCATTTTGCCTTATGTGAAATAATTTAATATTAAACTTAAATTGCTTTTGATAACATATTTATTTTTTAATTTTAGAGATCAAAACTGGCTGTTTTTCTGCTTTTTCCAAATTTTCCCAAAGCTGCCTGCAGAAGCCCTGTGCCTCTTTTATTTATTTACAGGTGACTGGCACTATAATTTCTGAATCAGTGCACTTTAAATAAATAACCAGCCCCCCTAAGACTGGCCTGGAATATCTCTGGTTATTAAGTAATGGCATCTGTTAAACCCCAGGAATAACAAATATCTTCTCAGATCATCATATAGGAAAGAATGTAAGCTTTGGAGCCAGGGCAACCTGGGCTCAAATTCCCATTGCAGAGGAACTAGCTGTGCCGCTTGTAACCCCTGTTCAGCTTTCCCATCTGTATGAAGTGTAAATCCTAATAAGCTGTATGGCTGTAGAAATTAAATATAATAGATGCACAGTGCTAATGCAGTGCCACATGGAGCTTTCAGGCCTCGATAACTGCTCGGTACTGTTAATACAGGATACCGTGAGGTCATATATATTTTCAGAGATATGAATCCTAGCTATATGGAGTATATTAAACCTAGTGATTTTGAAATTCCTTTGATCATCTAAGAATAATGTCATAATACAGCATTCTTGAGAATATTTTCAGAAATATTAAGGATTTAAACTTCACCTTGTGTCACCTTGTGTCACCTACTGTCCTGGTTGGCCAGGGACTGAGGGAGTTCCTGGGCGTGGGACTTGTGGTGTTAAAATTGGGAAAGTCCCAGGATCACCTGGATGAGTGAGTCACCCTCACCCCACCTCACAGGTATCTGTTCCTTTCACTCTACATGGGATTCTCGAGGAGGTGTCCTGGGACCAGCAGCTTTAGCATTACCTAGAAACTTGTTAGAAATGCAGATCCTCCAGCCCCACACCAAGCCTACTGAATCAGAATTCTGGGATGGGCCCAGAAACTTTGATAAGTTTTCCGGGTGATTATCAGGCCTGCAGTGTGCTAGATTTTGAGAAACACTCATCTATAATATGATACTTATGGCCATACCAGGACATTTTTTTTTTTTTTTAAGGAGGTACAGGGGATTGAACCTGGGACCTCAAACATAGGAAGCAGGAGCTCAAACCACTGAGCTACATCCGCTCCCCCAGGACATTTTACAGAGCAGAACAGAAAGAAGTGAGGCCTTGTGCCTCTTTCAATGTTTTGAAAATATATGAATCAATATTTTCATAGCGGGTAGTCCCCATCATTAAAATTCCCCCAAAGCTTCTCTTATTTCATCACTGAGATCTGATGGTGAGTAATGAGGAATGAAAAAGAAGACAAGATGCTACAGTCAGCACAACAGTTTAGCACAGGAAGGAAGTTGCATCCAGTTAAAGTTTTGAGGAAAGGTTGGGCAAGGACAGTGGAGTTATGCAAAATAAAATATGGGTTATAGTCTAACAGCTTCCCTACCTTTGCAAGATGTCACACAGTCATTATCCAGGACAGGGCTGGATACCAGAGCAGGAAGTGTATGGGTTGGGCCAGCTTATACATCTGGAAGGAAACACCCAGGAACCTTCCCAAGTTAATGCCATTTTAGTCCCTCCAAGAACCAAATGTCAGTTCCTCAGGCAGGCTCCGGTTACTTTTGCAAAGCAAACCAGGAGAATTTTCATAATGCCCTATGACTATGTAAGAGTTCGAATATTTGAATCTCTAGGATGTGAGATTCTGCAACAACTTGTTTTAACCCATAATATTGAAATCTCCTTGGCAGATAACAGAGTTTTCTCAGTGAAGGGCTACCTTTTTGTGGAACTTGGGGAGGAAGAAAGAAGTGACCAAATAATATCATAATAATAAGCCTAAATTATTGGTGGAACCAGGGGGTGGTCATTACATTTCAGTTGTTACCAGAATTCTATTGAGAGTTGGAGAAATTTAGCACATGGTTAAGATGATATGGCCGTGGGGGTGGATGTGGCTCAAATGGTTGGGCATCCATCTGCCATGTGGGGGGACCTGGGTTCGATCCCCGGGACCTCCCGGTAAAATTTAAAAAATATATATAGAAGGCGCATGGGCTGCCAGGCTCTGTGTGCTGGTGAGCCGCCAGGCCCCGGACGCCACGCAGCAAGATGATGACGTAATAGGGGAGAGACAAGACGAGATGCTCCGAAATCTCTGAAAACCAGGAACCGAGGTGGCGCAGGTGGCAGAACACCTCTCTCCTACATCGGAGGTCTCCAGAATCGAAGACTGGAGGAGGAGGATGAGAAGACATGGCAGGAAACAGACACAGAGAATTGCCCAGCGAATGGACACAAAACAGCAAATGGGGAAGGGGGGCGTTAAAATGGATAAAGTAAATAAATAAATCTTTTTTAAAAAAAGATGATATGGCCGGATAATTTTCCATCAATTGCCTTGATTTCTGGATAACAATATGACATAAGTACATGTCATTAGGACTTGCCACAGATCTTAAATATTCCTTCAGCATGATGCCTAACTATGACCTTCTTTCCTAGGAAGGACAATATTTTCTTGACCAGGGATGAAGTTGACAGTGGCTTCCTCAATTAGCATAACATTCTTCTCCTCTATCCAACCCCAAAGTCCTAGAGATAATGTCCTTTTCTTGCTGAACCTAAGAAATCCAAATGCAAGAATTGCTGCTAGGGTGTACTAAATTTTGTCTCATTTGAAAGCATGTGTCTTTCCTGTTCTGCTATTGAAATGCTAGAGCTACTGCTCTAGCAAGTCAATTTAATCAACAGCCTCAAAGGCAGTCACTAAATAGATGGTAGGGAGTCTTCATACAGTTTCAAATTATCTTCCATTAATCAAGTACTAAAGAAAAATAGATGTTGACATTTCTTCATAATGGGACAAGCTAAAACATACCTCAAACAGTACATAGTGAAGATAGCCATATCTTGTTGCTCTCTAAAAGCTGGGAATAGCATCCTTAATTTGTTTCAAATCCCCAGCCCTAGTAGCAATGCAAGAGTTATGGCAGATATAACCCCTCATACCTTTACAGGGTGGATGGTTAAACAGTGAGTTAATGACCTTTAAAACTGAGAGTCTAACTCTAGAGAGGTAGAAGTTTAGACTTCATGACCACATCCTGTTTCTGTTTATTCTACCTCCTCTGACTTCTAAACCAATAATGGAGAAGGGGTGACCCACACTTGTCTGATTCTCCCCAAGGAAGAGGGTTGAGCTTGAGCAAACACAGATAGACCCTGATAAGGTGGCTGAGGATGGGCTGTGGGTACAGATGAAACCAGCTGGTATATCCCTCTCCTACTTTTCATACTCTTCATCATTGGTTCAGGATGGACAATCCTTCAGAACTGAAGGAAACATGACCTTTCTGTTATTTCTTTTCCTTGATCTGGGGCCAAAGCAGGAAGAAATCTAAAGTTGAAGGAAAGGTTGCAAGTTCAAAACTGAGGAAGTCCATGCTGGAGAGGGGTAACATCACCATAGTCTATATATACAACAAAGGACCAAAATGCCCTGTGAGCTGCTCAGCTGTGCCTATATCATTCCCCTCATCAATAGCATTGCCAGAGCTCCAGCTTTGAGCTGGGAATCAAGCAGAACTCTCTTAGCTCTGTCTTACTGAGTCTTTGCCTCTGTGGAGCTAGCTCCACTCTACACCTTGTCACATCCTGAGGTAGAGCCTTTGTAAATTCCATGTTCCTGTCTTCTATCTTGGCCCAGACAATCTCTTAAGCACAAAGCCTTAAGGCAGATCTGGCAAGATCTTCTTGCTGGGGTTGACTGCTTATTGACTCCAATGTCACACACTAGTTTGTCACTTTTACTTTTGAAGGGAAAGAGTGTCATGCTGCACATCAATGAGAAATGTGCTGCTCTCATCTGTCAGCTGTTTAATTGCTTGTTCCTTTGTTTTTGCTATCTTTCAACATGAGAAGAGATTGAAATCAGGTACCCACTGGACAAAACAGCATTGTCTTACCTCTGACAGCTAAGGCTTTAACTCTCTCATCAGGACATATGTGAAAGAATCATATAATGAAATTCAGGTGATATTGAATTGCTTTGAATCTAAAGATAGTTAATATCTTTCTTACTTTCTTTAAATAATATGGCATACCAAATTGAAGCCAAAATAATAACTTTGAATTCTAAAAGGTTTAGTTTATTTTTCTCATTCAAGTTTCTATTTTGAGGCTCCTTTCAAGAGCCTAATTGTCGCAATCCAATCACATATTTAAAAAACATCATATGCTGCTGAAAACAATGGTGTCAGATACATTGCTTTCAACAGAAATCTACTCAAAGATTTATGCTCTGAAGACCATATCTACAGATACCAACTCAGACTTTTTATTTACACAAATTTGTTTTATCACTTATATCTATCAGTTGTTATAAAACAGAAATTAAATATTTGCAAGGAGGGATTTTAGCATGGGAAAGATATATTTCTATTTCTTCCATAACAATAATTCATAAAAGTTGGATTGACTAAGAGAAGGAAAAAGGGGGAAAGAAACCAACAATTGTTAAATGCTTACTAGATGCAAAGGGATTTATATGTTTTATCTTATTTAGTTGTTAGAATAGTCTTATGATGTGGGCATTATTTTTCACTTTGAAGTTGAGGAGGAAACTGAAGCTTAAGAGATTTTGAGTAACTGGAACTAAAATTATATACCTATTGTGGTCAAATGAATTGTGTACCCCAGTTTGGACTTGTTTTTGGTCTGGCTCTGCATGCTGGTGTGTGTGGACCCATTATAAATAAGATCTCTTCAAGATGTTACTTCGGTTAAGGTGTGGCCCAAGTGAATCAGGTTGGATTGAATCCAATTATTGGAGTCCTTTATAAACTGAGTGAAAGCTAGATGGAGGGAAGAAGCCATGGGAAGAAGCCAGAAGTTGGTAGTCAATGGAACCCAGAAGAGAAAGGAGAAGATGCCGCCACATGCATTGCCATGTGATGAAAAAGACAAGGAATCCAAAGATTGCCAGGCAGTCAGAAGATACCAACCCCAGGAGAAAATAAATCTTCTAGCCTCTGAAACTGAGAGCCAATACATTCCTGTGGTTAAGCCAATCCATTGTATGGTATTTGTTGTAGCAGCTAGGAAACTAAAACACTTAGTAAATGAAGAAATTTGGATTCAAATCCAGATCGGTATGTTTCCAAAATCCACACTCAATCTTTCAGGTATTGAGGGAGGCTAATACAAAATACTCTGCATATTCCCTCCTGAGTTGGACCCAAATGAGAAATGAAACAGAAGGGACAGAGAGATGGAGATCAACCCATTCATGTCCTTACAAATAAAAATGACTAGGAAATCACTTTAGATGCATATTCAAATGGGCTTGCTACAGTTCACAGGGAATTCTTGTCCTCCTAGCCCCTGATTCAGAAGAACCACTATAGAGCCCCACAAGGGCAGAGACAGCTCTGAAAGCTTACCACATATGTGAACCAAAAATGCACACATGGGAGAAGCTGGGGAAAGGGAAAATCAAGATGTGGGACCAAGCATGCTGGTTCTTCTTCCAAGGTATATCAGATATTTTTCCTATTCTTCTGAGGAGGGCAAAGTGAAGGGGGTAGAGAGAAGCAGGTGTATTCCTCCCCTTCTTGCCCTTCTCAGGGGTGGGGTGGGAATCCCCTTCCATCTAAGGAAATAGTAGTTACATCTTCAAGCAAAACACCTCACCATAGTCTCCAAGGTCTGAGGCCCTTTGATGCTTCAGAATTTTGCCAGGAGAGAACTTTCTGGTTTTTCTTCTCCATTCTAGGGTGGCAGTGTGCCTTGGAGCTTTTGAATCACAGACCTGGGTTTCAGTGCTGGTGCTGTAGGGCCTGGAGCAGGTTTCTTAACATCTCTAACCCCCAGTTTTCTGGGTTGAAGATAAAACTATCTTCTCAGAGGGTAATTGTGAGGACAGTGACTGACAGAGCATATGCTTGATATGTTAGTTAGCCATTATTCAGAACATAATTTCTTCTAAGCAAAACTCTCTAACACACACACACACACACACACACACACACACAAAGCCTAGCTGAGACTCTGAGAGAGGTCAAGGTTACAGTTTTCCACTCCCAGCGTAGATAAGAAGAAATGAGGTAGAGTTTAGATAAGCAAAGGCAGAGGAAAGGAAAGCTGTGTTTGCCAACAACCCAAAAGAAATTCTCTTTCTGTATCCTCCCTCTTCACATAATTACCAAGAAAGTCACCATAGCTTTTCTCCTCTTTTATTTCTTTTCTTTTGTCTTCTCATTTTTTTCTTTTCTTCTCTTCTCCTTTTCTCCTCCCTCCCTCCCTCTCTCTCTTTTTTTCCTTCCATTTCTTTCCTTCCCTTCTCTCTCCTCCTTTCTTTGCTTCCTTCTTTGTTTCCTCCTTTCTTTTTTGCCTTCCTATGCCTTCCTTTCCTTTCCTGTCCTTTGCATGGACTGGATTACTTTCCGGACTGGATTACTTTCCATGCACAATTTCTTAAGAAGCGACATAATGTGCTTTACATAAATTAAGAAAGCAATCAAGAGAGAAGGATTTAGAAAACAGAGGCTCTAAAGTAAGAGAGAAACAAAGGTAATTACCAGCATGTTGGTAAGGGAACGTCTCTAAGAGTCCAAAGAAACAGGAAGATGAAGGACTCCAGAAAGGTTCTGGGAAGAAGAAATTGAAACATATTACCTGATGCATTTGAATATGTTGAGAGGATATATAAAGATCAGGTGGAGATTTGGCAGATGAAAAGTAACTAGAAAACTGGATAAATAAGAACCATAAAGGGACGTGGATGTGGCTCAAGTGTTTGGACTCTCACCTACCACATGGAAGGTCCCAGGTTTGGCGCCCAGTGCCTCCTAAAGAAGACAATGAGCTGGTGCAACTGGCAGGTGCAGAAAGCTGACGCAACAAGATGACGCAGCAAAAGACACGAGGAAAACAATGAGAGACACAACAAAAGCAAGGAGAGGAGGTGGCTCAGGTGATTAGGTGCCTCCCTCCCACATTGGAGGTCCCTGGTTCGGTTCCCAGTGCTTCTTGAAAAGAAGACCAGCACACAACAAGCAGACACAGCAAGTGCAAACAACAAGGGGGTGGGGAGACATAAATGAATAAAATAAATCTTTTAAATAAACCCCATAAAACTAACATGTGAGAGGGGGGAAATGACATAAGACAGGCATGTAATCATAGTAGACTGCATGACTTAGCTCTGAACATTCTTATTGTCATAATAATGTAAGCACCAAATACTAATTTAATCACAAATAGTGATCAAACTATTTGGGGAGGATGGGGGAAGGGGAAAAGTGTGTGTGTTGGGGGTAGAATAAGAGAAGTAGATTCTCATCTTCCAAATTAAGATTTCATTATATAATATATATATGAGGGGGGAAATCCAGAAATAAATTTAACCATGTCATATAAAAGAAGATTAAAAAATCAAAGGAAACAATTAAAAGAGTTAAATATTTTTGCTTTTGGAGATCAGGAATTGGGAGGAAACTGCTATTTTGTTACCATTGTTTTGAGCCATTGGATAATATTTCAGTTATTAAATTGTGTATGTCAATTAGTATGATATTATATAAAAATTTAATTTAAAATGTATTTGAAATGTCGAGAAAAACATACTTCACAATGTTGACGTGAAAACTCAGAGACTTCCTAACAGATAAGCATTGTATCTTAAATTTACAGGTGAGGAAATTGAGAACCAAAGAGATGGTGTGTTATTAAGGAACAGAGCCAGGGATCAAACCCGGGCTTTCTGATACCATATTTCAAGCTTCCTCACAATATCGTCCTGTTTCTCATTGTTTTTTAGCTTAATTTGATCTCTTGCTCTAAATAATATCAGCTGCACAGAAGCAACTGAAAAAAGTAAAATATATGGAATGGCACCCTTCCATGGTGTGGCTGAGCTAATTGAACAAAACCTAATGTTAGGTCGTGGTAGTCCCTTTGGCTTGGCGGGACTCTGAGGCACAGAGATGAATATTCAGGTGGGTAGTAGGTACGGCTTTGGGATCTAAAGCTTTTCCTAATGGATAAATGTTTCTCATTATATCATCCCAAGACACAAGGAAATGATCTCATCACTTAACAAATGTTCTCAGTTTAATTCAATGCACCTGGGAAATAACATTTCTATTTACTCCCAAGATGTGGATGCATTAAACCTTAATTATGTACCTGTTAAGGGGGTTAGACAAGAATATTTTAACTATTTCAACTATAGTGCTTTCATTGAAGCACTCTTCTGGATTTACTTTTTCAAAAAGCTTTAAGTGCTAATGAACTCCTAGTCCTCTTCTATTCATTTTATGTAGGCACTGATTTCTATCACCTCCCCTCCACAATGATGAGGCATCACTAGCCTTCTCCTTGGTAACCAGATATTTTCTGTGTCCTTCGGCACTAGTTCCTGGAAGTGTCATTATGATGTTTGCAATTTGCAGAATTCAATGGCAGCTCCAGTAAAATAAACTATATCTAATTACATCCAAAATTAAACCTTCCCTGAAGAAGGATGATTGTTTTTCATTCTACATTATATGTAAGCACCTGCAAAAATGATAAATGTCAAGATGTTTCTTAGAAAACTTTTTAAAGAGTAGGTCGGAGAAATTTGCGATTGTGCTGCAATGTGTCCTATCAATTTGATCTTTCTAATTTGGGTTCCAAAAAAAAACATAAAGAAAGGCTGTTCTACATAAAGAAATGAAGTCCACATGGTATCCTTTAATTAGGGTCCTCTTAGTGGAAACACAAGGACTTTTGTAACAGATACTAGTAAATTTCTGAGAGACAGAAAGGTCTTAAATATACCCTCTACCATTACTATTCAATTCCTTTTCTATTTCTGGAACAATTATCCTCAAAGTTCAACTAAGAGAAATACCATCTCCTCTCCCACCCCATCCCAAATCACTTCCTTTCTAGTTTTTGAGTCTTTCTCTGAATTTTCTGCTTTTTCCTTTGGATCACATACTGAATGTGGTTAATGGAAAAGTGAACATTTCAAGCATCGTGTCATACAGTGATGCCAACGGTGCCCGTGCTCCTCGGTTTCCTCCTTTCCTTGGGCAGAAGCCACCTTCACACTCTACTCTTTGTATGGCACTTTTAATTGACACACCAGACCTCTGCTAGAGCTCTAGCATTTTCCACTAGGTAATTATCGAGAAAATAAAGATCACCTCAATGAAAGGTGTTTGGCTTGGCTCTTTGAGCGTTCTCTCTCTTTTTTTTTTAAGATTTATATTTAGATGCTTATATTTAAATACAAGAGATTTCATCATTGTTAAATTGTTTTTTTCAGTTAATTAACATTTTTCTTTACTATATTAGAGAGCAACTATAAAATATATTATGCTAATAAGAAACACAACACACACTCTCAGAAGCTTAACATTCTATTAAGACTATTCTATTAAGACTGAGAACAATCTGTGGAGTTTACAGAGAGACAATATGTGGAATCAAGCTGAGTTTTCAGGTATTTGGCAATAGCAGATGGGCCTCTATAATTATAAGAAATTATAAATTATACCTATAAGAAAGGTAATCACCTTCTTACCTTTGCACATCCAGAAACCAAATTTTAACAGTGCATCCAGGCTTATTAGTTGCTTAGATATCAACTCACGCTAATCAAGTTAATGAAATGTTAAGGTATAAATCAGTCACAAATGTGTTTATTTGTAAGAAGCAGGATATAGCTATGTATGTCCATTATACTTATGTCTTCTACTTTTAAAACTCACATCCTGGAATCTAGATACCTGGGAACAAAAATAATCAACAAAGTCAATAGCTGAGTATAGAACCGTAACCGAGAAAACTGGCTATGGGAAAATTCCTAAAGAAAGCTCTTGACTACACAAAAAAGTAAATCTCTAGAGATGGGCTGATTTTGTAATTGCCCAGTAATCCTTGGGCCAAATTTCCTGCATTTGTAAGCTGGCTATCAGTTTGAACTAAGATAATAGTATAAAGTATTTTGTATAGCATTGGTATAGTCAATAAATTATTTCCTTTACCTATTGCTATGTAACAAAGCCCCCAAACTTAGTAGCTTAACATACCACTGTTGGTATTGCGCATAGTTCCATGGATGACTGGGCTCAGCTGGGTAATTCCCTCTTAGAAGCTCTCACATTATTGAAGTCAGAGAGCAGCTGGGCTGGAAGTTCAGCTGGAAGTCTAAATGTCCCAGATGAATTCTTTATCACTTGTCCTTCTCCAGGTGCTTTCACGATCTTGGCACTATGTAATTTTAGACAGGCTAAAAACCTCCCAGGACTTCATTTAGTTTATCTGCAACCTATCCATAGGCATTTGTTTTAACTTGCTCAAGGCTGCCAATGTAAAAATACTAGAAACGCATTGGCTTTTATCCTGGAAATTTATTAGGGTAAAATCTGACAGCTCCAAGGCTGTGAAAATGTCCAAATCAAGGCATCATCAGAGATGCTGGCTCATCAAAAGTTTTTTCTTTAATAAAAAGGGTGCTAAACATGTATTTTGAGAAATAGCTAGGTATTTCTCAAAATAATGTAGTTTTATGTGTATGGCTTGAAAATTTTTATAAATGATATGCTCTAAAATCTCATTGCTTCATATTTTTTTCATGCTACTATTTGAGAATTTAATTCATTACTTTTGACTGTTGCTTGCATTGTTCTCATATGTATATAAGTCATAGCTTATGTCTCTATTTCCTTGGTGATGGATACAGGTGGTTTACAACTCTTTACTTTCCCCAAACAACTCTGTGATAAACAAACATTTACATAGTACCTTATCACTATGTACAAGCATTTCTATGAGGTGTATTTCCAGGATCAAAATTTCTGGGTTCTAAGGCATAAGTTTACATATGGTGAATCTGGATGGACAGGATATACTTTGCACCAGAGTTGGGAGGGGAATGGGATTGGAAATGGGAGATGAAGAGAAAAGTAATAAAACATATAGAGAACATTTTCCAGCTGTATGCCAAATGGTGTGCCTTGACTAATGATGAAATCAGTTTTGTGTGCCTGAGATCCTTAAAAATGACATGCAAAGGAATATGGCATAATGTATTGTCAAAAGAAATACCATACCAACTACAATTACTTAGCACTCCTACCTGTCCTCCAGGGCCAGGCTTCCCAGGCTGCTAACACCCTAGCAAGATGCTGCTGAAAATCATTAGATGATGTTTGTGAGGTCCTTAGAACATGTGAGACTTGAGCTCCATATGATCAACATTTGTTACTGTGCTATGATTGCCCAAGAAATGGTAACTATAGATTTCCTTGTTAATCAACACAAAAATAGTCAGGGTTTAAATAGTCTCTTTGGACCTGACTCTTGCTTATTCCTAATGAGCCTGTAAAGAGTTCTTATAAAGTGTGGGAGGTTTAATTATATACCCCTATTTAGAAATGTTCTTGGTCTTGATCTGCATTCTTGTGGATGTGAACCCATTGTAAATAGAATCTGTTGGAGATGTTATTTTAAATTAAGGTGTGGCTTAATTGAATGAGGTTGGGTCTTAATCAGATTATTGGAGTCTTTTATAAGCAAAAGAAATTCAGACATAGTGAGAGAAAACCATGGGGAGGAGCTAGAAACTGAAAGTTAATAGAACACAGAATGAAAAGGAGAGGACATTGTCATGTGACAGGAAAGCCAAGGAACCCAAGGATTGCCCGCCAGCCAAAAGCTATGGACCCTGGGACAAAGCAAGCCTTTTAGCCAAGACCTTGATTTATACTTCTGATCTCTGAAGTTGTGAGCCAATAAATTACCATGGTTTAAGCCAACCCATTGTGTGGCATTTGTCAGAGCAGCTGGGGAACTAAGACATAAGGGGACCGTTTGACAGTTTTGAACATTCCATCCAATCTAGGAATGTACAAACTACATTCTTAGATTGGATGGAATGGTCACCATCTCCAAGGAGCGTGACGGTCTTACATTCTGGAAATATAATGCCTGTTCATATGCCATTTAGTCAAATATATTAGAAAGGAGTATGGAATCAGGAAATTTGAAGTAAGCAGTGCAAAAAAGAAATATCAAGCTAGAGTTCATCATTAGTTTAAATTTATATTCACAAATGGATATGACTTTTTTTTTTTAAAGGAAGGACTAAAAAAATCATTCAAATAATTGCTATGTCTATGCCAAATGACTGAAATAACTAAATCTTTTATTTTTCAAAATGGCACTTTTTAGCTTCTCATAGGTCCAACACTAAATGACAAATATGCCAGTTTTTCAAAGCTGGGTAAGGTGACTATTTTTTTAGGAATTGAAGAGACAGACCTGGACTGGGTTATTTAAATGATTTTCTTCAGAACTAATAATAAGAGAAATAATGTGAGAGAGAATGGTCTTCTATGAGACATGTCCACAGGCAGCCTGGTTCTTAAATTCAGATTAAGACTATTTTAATTTTTAATGGTTTAGACTGTAATAGATAAGTTAATTAAATTAATTCATTTTGCTCAAGTTATTATAATTTAAATCTATTTTTACTTTTGGTAATGCATGCATATCTTTACAATTCTTTTAATGCTTAGAAGCCAGGAATTCATAATGGAAGGGCAAATTTAGAAGTAAATAACACCACTAAATTTCAAAAGCCTTTACATTTTATTGGATTTGGTTTTTATTTTTTAAAATATTATTTCTCTCCTTTTATCTTTGCCATTATTGCATCTAATATATTTTCATTTTTCAAATATGAGTTGTAGATGTTCTGTTTACAATATTTAAATATACAAATTTTATTTTAGTCCTTTTATCTGTTTGCTCTAAAAGAAACTTAAAATGTCAGTTACAAAGGATTAATTTTACCTGCAAATACCATTCTTAACCAGTTATCTTTATTCAAGAAAAACAGCTCTCCATTTGTAATATCTTTAGGAGAATCAATGTATCAGAGCTGAAAGAGGGAATTGGGGACAATAATTTATGATTAAATCTCATCTCTGATATAAGTCTCTATCTTCAGAGTTTCACCCCTTTTGACTCGATTTACTTGCATACTCACTGATTTGGGTGGCTGCAAGGTGACACATCGTGAATTGGAATCCTTTTAAATGAGTGTTTGGCATATGGAGTAGGTGCAATTCTTTTAGCCAGAGGTGTTGGTTAAAAACCACTGGTCAGAGTACATATTCACCTTTACTCTGTCTGTAGCATGTTCCTAGATGTGATATTATATCTCCAAAATAATCTTGTTTTCCAAATCTCATCTAGCCTGATTCCTTTTCTGGAGGAAAAAAAAGTGGCTTTTGAAATAAACTCTTGTGATAACCTTCAAGCAGTTTCTTCTGGGCCCAAAGGTACGCCAGAGGTGCTTGTGTGTCGGCTCACACAGCTCTCCAGGGTGTCTCTAGTCCCTCTTCCACACCAGGGAATATGTCCAAGAACTTTCACCTGATTGTCTTAACACACTTGTCTCGTGGCCTGTGTGACTCAACCCTAATAAAGTAGATTGTGTTGTTCATATTAGAGACACCTTAACTCTATAGTTAAAAGATGAGAATTTGACACATAATTCCACATTTTCTAGCTTTCACAGTTCTGGTGACACTAAGAGAAGAAACAGTGTTTGTTTGCTTTCGTTTTTCATTTTTAAAAGCTATAATCCCGCAGTTCTCTGGCATCTACTTTATAAGCAAAGCATTGACAAACACCTGCTGGCCGGTCACTGCCCTGCTTTGGGCCATCTGAAGTTGATTACTGCCATCCCTGGAGGACGGTGTAGAATGCCAGTATAATCGGTAACTAATTCAATGTCATGCCTATTGTTGCACTCATTTAGGCAAGCAGTTTTCTGAACAGGGAAGTGTTTTCCCCTATCCTCAACAGTACTAAATTCAGAAAATTTAAGGATTAGACCTTTTGTCGCCTATCTCTAGTTTTCTGCTTGTCATTCTTGGTGCACAAGAGCCCTGGAGAGGACCTGTGAGCAGGCAATGACTAGATAGGTCATAGGGGTTGAGATGCCAGGATGTATTCTGCGGCATTTGTGGTCTTACCTCTGTCAAACTGATAGCCTTAATTGTAGGCAGCAGATGGAGCTGTGAGCAAAAGACCTTCTAGAGTCCCCAGATAGATTTAGTGCTATCACAGTTCACAGCAATCACTGTCCATCGGCTCTGGGTCAGTTGCAATGCTGGCCAGCAGCCTGGGCCATCAAAAGGACAAGGGTGGCATACCTAAACGCTCTACTCCCACACACAGATAAGCAAGGGGTAAGCTCATTACCTTCCGGGGCTTTAGGTGCCCATAGAAGCTGCCATTTCCTGCATTTGGTACAGCTGGGCAAGGGCACTTCGAATAATGGACACCTAAGATTCAGAGCAGCTGCTGAGGATAAGGGACAGCAGGCCAGGTTTGTCGATAATTATTTAGCAGATCACAGAACCCAAGAATCCTTGTCAACGCCTGTCTAAATTACGTATCCGGTCAGGGAGAACAGGTTGACTAGAGAGAAAGATCTTTCACTTTCCAGAGTAAGAATGTTCTGCCTTCAGAGGACACAGGTATCTCTTTATCCCCCTCCCAAATGGCAACAGACTTTCCTCAGAATCCTGTGTGGTTCACAGCCTGAGACTGTGTGTTCTCCCACTACCACTTTCGTAATTCCTTCTAGAACAGCTGCATGGATAGAGCTGGCCTTTAACACCTGATAGAATAGGATTCTACAGGAAATAATGTAAATGAAGCCTCTCGGCCTAAAGGACCCAGATTAAAATGTTTTTTCTCACCAAGCTCTGCGGACATCAGGGCAGGTTGCCACAGCAATGCATTCCCTACCCTTTCCCCCTCACTCCTGCACTGTTGCTTCATGATCACTGCGATGAGGCTCCATAGATAACCACAAGCTCAGGCACATCTTTCCAGCCACAAAGACGTTCCACTTGGGACTTCTGTTAGTCTGGGAGAGGGTTCCCGGGGCCAGGTATGATTAAAATACACTCAAGCCTATGACTGGAAACTCTTTCAGTGGAGAATTAGGTCACCTTTTCCATTATCCATTCCCTTTCATTTCTCCACCTGACTGCGCAGTTGGAATTGAGCCAGAATCACGGCAGCTGCAGTGCCTTATTGAAGATGGCGCCACACAGACCCGTGACCCAGCCTGCCCTTTGTGTGCCTGGGGCAGTGACTGGTTCACACCAGAAAGGGTCACCATAAGGCCCTTCTGGTCCCCTGGTCCCGTGTCCCCCACACCTATTATGGCGCTACATTCCCCGGTGACAGGGCCTGAAATTCTCACCATTACTCATTACTTTGATTTAGCCCACAAATTCGGAAGCTTTTACCCAGAATGTAATTTTCAAAATGTATTATGTGCGAGTCCCTGAGGAATCTACCCCTTTCCTCTCCTCCCTTTATTCCTTTCTCCCGTCCCCCTTTTCTCTCCCTCTTAAAAGTTTGTATTAGGTGGGTTGTTAGAAGGGGAGAGCTACGTAAACAAATGTATGAGCTGAAGAGAGAGAGAGGTGGGCAGGGCACGGTGAGGGGAGCGGGAACGGCTGTGGGGCTGTGTAGAGGAGGGGGTGCATGGGCTAATTCTTGGGGGGAAGAGGCAGGAGAGACAATGTGAGGCGACACTGCAGGCATGACAGGATCCTAGATATTCGGGGAATTGAAGGCAATTCAGAATGGCTGGAGCTTTGGGCACGAGAGCAGTATTAGGATAAACAAGACTGAGAGCTCGGAGCCAGAGTCTAATGACTTGTGTTTTTATTGTTGTTTTAATATATTTTCTCTCCTCTGCTCACTTTTTTCCCCCTCCCTCCCCCCACCCCTTGTTGTTGTTTGTGCTCACTGTCTGCTCTGGGTCCATTTGCTGTGTGTTCTTTCCTTGTCTGCTTGTCTTGTCTTCTTGTCTTTCTCTTTTAGGAGGCACCGGGAACCGATCTGTGGGAGAGAGGGACTCAATTGCTGGAGCCACCTCAGCTCCCTGGTCTGCTGTGTCTCTCACTGTCTCTCCGCTACGTCTCCCTTTGTTAAGTCATCTTACTGCGCCAGCTCTCCGAGGCGCTGGCCGGCTTGCCTTCACCAGGAGGCCCCGGGAATCGAACCCAGGGCCTCCCATGTGGTAGACGGGAGCCCAATTGCTTGAGCCACATCTGCTTCCCTCTAATGAGTTTTGATTTTGTTTTGCAGGCAAGTAGGAGCTACTCAAGGGCTTGAAGGAGAGAAGGCAGAGAATTATAATTGCCTTTGAGGAAGATCGTTCTTCCAGCAACAAAGAGCATGAGCTGAGAAAGTGTGAGACATGAGGTAACTAGGAAGTTATTAACAATAACAGAGGACATCTATTGCTTTTTTTATGTGTGTGTCTGACTAGCATCTCTTTGCATCTCTGTTATGGAAGAGAATTACCCTGCCCTCATCCCCTGGTTCACCTACACAGGATGGACAGATGACTCAAACCCAGGTAATTAGAGTAGCCTGCCCCTGGTTCACTGTGATTGATCTGCTGGTGGGCATGCAATGCAAGCAGCATCAAGCACTTATTCCATGAAATTTCACAAATGGATTCTCACAAATAGGGATTTTGTTTTGTTTTGTTTTTTCAAGATGAAATGATGTCACTTTGTGGCCTCCAGAGGCCATTGCTCCTGCTGCATGGAGAGGGTCCTCTGATAATTAAGCCAATAGTTAGAGGAAAATAGAGCCCAAAGTTGAGGAAACAAGTCATATTGATATTGTTTGAACCTAGATTCTGATTTGTCTGAAACCAATACAGCAATGGACTGTCCAATTACACACACCAATAAATCCTTTTGGCTTGAGCCAGCCTGTGTTGGGATTTTGTCACTGCAAGTGAATGTTTCCTGACTAAGAAACCAGTTAAAGATGTTGAGAGTCTGCATTTAGGCTGTAAGGGATGGTGAGGGGGATTGGGGTTAAGTCAGGGAAGCTCCTTAGTAATTGGAGAGACTAATGTGGTGATGGGGGTGATGGACCAGAGTGATGCCAAGGTTCCTTCCAAGTGATGCCACTTAGAAGATGTTGAATACAAGAAGAGGAACAACTATTTTGGAGAATGATTCCCTAAATATTTTGATTCACTGGCTTTTAGATATTTGAGGGATATCCAGTTGGAATTTTCAAGTTGAGATCGCCTGCAACCACTCCCCGAAATACAGACAAATGACAGTACCCCAGGATGTAACATCTTAAAATGCTTATCATCCATTCATCTGATCTTTTATTTCTTTTTATTGAACATTTATTATGTGTCTGCTCTGCATTATGTGATGGGCTAGGAGTGAGGACACTGTGTATTCACAGACTGTGTCCTCCTGAAGATCGTTTGGAGAGACCGAAATTTTCTCTGTGCGTGATAAAGAAGTGTTAATAGCAGCACTTACACAGTACTGGGGAACACAGAGGGTGGACCTATCAGCTGTCAGCCTACAACTGCTGGATGAGGGGTTGTGCGGTTTCCACTTGGTAAGTCCTATCATTTTCTGAAGCAGACTCTCCTGTCTCTGGAGAGACTATCAGACGTTTCATCTTTTTGTTGAGTCCTTTCTGACTTCTTATCTCTCACTGGTCACAGTTTTATTCACCAGGTCCTTACTGGATATATTTAGTCTCTCTTCTATGGAAAAGCCCTCCTCATGTTTTACTAAGGCATTTATGTGTGCCTTTCATCTTCCCTTTTCCAGTCTAAACATTGTGTCTCTAGTTCCTTCCAATGTGCTTCATATGACATATTTTTGGTGGTTTTTAAAGTAGCATTTATCAATACGTAAAATTATCTTAGCATCTATTTATCTTGTTTCTCCATTAAACAGTCATCTCCATGTGACTGTTGTGTCCATCATTTCTTCCCAGCACCAAAATTAGCGACTGAAACATAGTAGGCACTCAGTAAGCATTTGCTGATGAATAGTTTCTAGCCCTTCATCTCAGCTGATCTCCTGCAAATGTACTAGAATTTACCTATACCCCAACTAATGTGCAGTGTCCAATGCAGAATGCAGCACTCTCATATCAGAACCATCATAGAATGTAAGGGGAGGTTGCCGATTTGTTCTGGATTTATATGATGCCACCCCAAGACTGCACTGGTGTCGGGGAGAGCTACATCACATTGTCACCCTGTATTGGTCACCTTAAACTACTAAGTCTTTTTCATCAAACATTGTTAAGCCACATCTCCCCATTGAGTAAAGGCATTACTGGATTATTATGTATTTTTTGATCCTTAGCTCAGAACTTCATGTATATCCCTGCTAAATTTAGCCCAATGAATGTCTGCATGGTTTTTGCTTCTGATTCTGTTGTCCAGTCTTTAGTTCTCCCTGCTTTCTATCATTAGCATAATTAATGAGCCTGACTCTAGAGCTTTTTGTCCCACCCATCCTGCTATCCCCAATTCTGGCACATTGCCTGGCTTCTAGGGCATATTTGTTAACATTTCATTGGGTGTATTAGTTAGCCAAAGGAGTGCTGATGCAAAGTACCAGAAATCTGTTGGCTTTCATAAAAAGTATTTATTTGGGGTAGAAGCTTACAGTCACAAGGCCCTAAAGAGTCCAACTCAAAGTTACTTCCTCAACCAAAGTCTGTTGCCATGTGTTGAAACAAGATGGCGGGTGATGTCTACAAGGGTTCAGCCTTCCTCTTCCTCTTAAGGCTCCATGGTTCAAGCTTCTTTCAATCTCAACTGTAGGCTGGCATAAGGCTCATCTCTATTCCCAGGGCTTGTTTCTTTCTGGGCTCAGCTGCTCTGCTCTCTCCACAAGGCCAGATGTAAACTATCAGGCGAATGGCTAAGCTTACTCCCTGGGGCTCCAGCATCAAAACTAAAACTCTCTTCTGCCATTTTGTTTTCTCTGGGCATTCAACGTCCTACTGACTTGGCCAAATCAAGACCCTAAGCAAAATTTAATCAAGTAAAAATGAAACCTCTGAATTTAATACAACCTAATATGCCCAGAGGAACAGACCAGTTAGATTATAAACACAATCTATAGTCTATTTTTCAAATTCACAAACAATGCCAAACTGCCACATTGGGGCAAGTCTCAAAAGACAAATCTTCGATATTTTTCCAAGTTACTAATGACCATGTTAAAAATGATAGAATATCTTAGCTTTTTTCCAGAAACACCGTATCCTTTTGGTACCTATTCTTAATGTGTATTAATCCAAATATATTTCAATTCGACTCGTTTTTCTCCTTCATCTTTGTCCTAATGAAGATTTCAAGACACTTTTCTGTTATCTAGATACACTGCACCTACATGGTAGTAACAATTTCTTTGAAAGAAATGAGTTTCATCTGACTGGACTTTGAAGGAACCTATACTGGCACCTAATGATTGCCACTTGCTCCTTAGGGGCTGGATGTCACCTGACCCCTCATGGACACTGTAGTGGGAGAAAGAATTTAGAGTCAATTGTGAAATTGCATTGACCTTTTATGTTGCCGCAGTGAATGAGGACGTGTGTGTGTGTGTGTGGGGGGGTGCATTGGAATAGAGAAACAGCCACAAGAAATCCTGGAGCCTATATTTTAAAGTCTATTTTTGAACTACATATATTTTCATTTTGTTTAGAAAAGCATCACATATCCAGTGTATCTTTAAAATACATCCACTGATTATTATAATCAGGGATATTCAAGATTGCCCCCTCTTTGGGCCTGAGGGTTATTTCAGTAGACTGCTCAACCCAAGTTTGGGCCAAAAGGGTACCAAGTGGAGGAGTCAGGAAGTCTAGGTGGGAGCACACTGGAGCCCCCAGCTCCCTCGAGTGCCCTATTTGAGTCGAGTGTCTTGGTTAAATGAGTACTACTTTTTTTCTCTGTTTATGCCATGCATTATTTGAATCTTCTTAACATCCCTTTAAAACCAAAGCCCACATGGCAACGGACCCAGCCAAAAGCCCCTTTCAAGGTTAAAACAGCAAGATCCCTCTGCCTTGAAGCCAGATCGATTGCAGGAAAGGCCACATCGCGTGGAGTGTACGGGATATTGAATAACAAGTATTGTATCGCCTACATGATTTATGGCTGTTCTTTTCTACAGGCTTTGGCAAGAAGAAAGAAATTCAGATTTGGATGTACCTGGGGTCATTCAACAGGCTTGTGGAGTCATTTTGTTCAAGCTAATCTAAGGAGGCTGCCACCTTCCTCAAGACTGGGGCAGTTAGAATGATTAACATTGCATGTCTGTGCTCCATAGTCTATAACTCCAGGAATGGATGGAAATGCAGACAGCTCACAGCGAGATTTTTAGCTCACATAGAGCTCTTTCATGCACTTAAATGGTTTACTGAAAAAATGTTCCCAAGACTTCATTTTCTTGCTGTGTATGGCATAAGGGGGTTCTCTCTCTCTCTCTCTCTCTCTCTCTCTCTCTCTCTCTCTCTCTATCTATCTCTATCTCCCTCTCTCTCTCTGCCCTTTGTTTCTGTCTAGAAGTGCTCAGAAAAGCATGAGCATTTGGGGCTCAGAGTATCACCATGAAACAAATTACTACTCAAAGGAGACAAATATTAACTTCAGAGTCTTACGGAGTCGTGCATTGTCCTGTGTGTTGACCTGATTGCTGGAGAATAACTAAACTGTCGTGGAGTTTTTCATTTATATAGTATTTCATAGTCCCTCTGGGACAAGAACTGAATTCGGTTCATTCCCAGGGAAACATTTTAATGGTGCCATGTGCCCTGATGAGTACTATTCGATGAGCAACAATAGTAAAAACCCCATAAACATTTGCTGACGGACGCATTTATTGATTCTGTGATGAAAGTCTTGGGCTATTACTTAATTTCACTACTTCCGCACAGCTTCCCCATCTCTCCACCAGATGGCAGAAGAAGTGCCAAGATTCTGAGCCTGAGATCTTGGTGACTCACATATTAAATATGAGATGGTATCAAAGGTAGGAAATAATTACTTAAATATATTGTTATGGTTTTATTTTTACTATACTTTCTACCTGGGGCTATCTTGTTATAAAGAAAGGATTGTGGAGAAATTAGGTCTGAGGTGGAAGTTAAAAATTAAGCCAGAGATGAAAGAGCAGGGGATATAATTAATATTGTTGCGGGTATTCTTATGAAATGGGCCAAGAGGGCAGGAGAAGTACTTAAAGAACAGAGGTTTTTCACCCGTCCTCCGTTTGTTCCTGGAAAGACTTGTGGATGTGAGGTATGCTATTTTATCCAGTTTTGTGATGGTTCTGGGCCTTACAAGGATTGCATTCCCTACTTCTACTGAGTGTTACTTTTGAGAGTAAACCTTTAAAAACCATCTCCCAGGGAAGTTAAAGAGTATAAGGAGATAAAGGTGGTCAGGGATTTGAGGGCAAATCAGCCAATAAAATGGAGAGTTTGAATTCTTACAGCTGGTAAATGTTTAAAGTCTTGGTACTGTCAAGTGTTGCCCAAGTTCATTTACCAAGTTCTTAAACAAATGGGAAAAAATGTTTTATTATTCCTGTATAATGGATTTAAAGGGGAGAGCTGAAAAAAGATAGTGTGCTTCAGTTAGAAAACAACTTCATTCATATTCTCATTGGCAAGTCTCATCCAAATCTAAAAATCGAAGCATTCTCATGGATTTATATTGTTTGTCTTTTGAGATAAATGGCTGTTAGATTACAGTTTAGAGAAAAAGGACAAGAGCGGAAAGAGATCATTTTGAGAATAATCTTTTTAGGCAATATCCTGCATGCTAGAAGTGGAAAACTAATTTTTAGGCAGTGGTTCTGAGATTTTTAAACCCATATTTGAGAAGCATATTTTTAGGAAGTACACAAATTTATGACATTTTACTGCACACAACTCTGTTTTCTGAAGCCCTAGCTTTAACCTCTCCTAGTTACCATGGCAACAAGAACACACATGCAATATCCATACTGTGAGCTGGATCTATGACGAAGAATTTCCGACTGTGTACATAGTCCATATATTTGAACTGAGAATTGCAAAAGTATTTAGTGTAATTTTAAACATAGTAAATTATCTGAGTGAGTCATAAAATGGAGATAGTGTGTGTGGTTAGGAAAATGTAATCTCACAAATGAGTCTAGGGGAAAGAGTGCTGGATTCCTTTTCTTTCTAAAGACTCCATCTTGCCTCCCCTCAGCTCCCTCCCTAAGGTAAAGAATGTCAGGGAAAACTTGGAGAAAATTATACTCAGACTTTAATTTTTTCCTTTCTAAAGCCCAAACCTAAAATAAATTATTTATTTTTAGGCAAATCATAAACCTGTAATTTGAGACATTAGTCTTGAGAAGAAGAACGGAAAAAAAAAGAAAAAAAAAAAAAACAAAAAAACACTTCAGCACTTTCAATTACTGGCTGTAAATCACTTTCCTCAAAACCTTTCTAAATATTCACACAGCATTCTGATGGAAGAAAACAGACACTGAAATCGCATCCCTATATGCTCCGATTCCTGACTCAAGCTGTCCTCGCCTTGAATCCCCTGAAAGCAGGGATGGATAGAGTGTACGATGGAATAAAAGTCTGATCCACGCCTAACATCTGGAGAGGAGCCTAAAAGGGATCCCACTCCGATTAAGATAACGATAACACCACGGGGTTCTTCTGGAATGGGATGTTTTCTTGGGCAAGAGTGGTAAGCCATGGAAGAAAAGGAGGGAAGTCCAATGCAAGAGACACAAAGAAACATCTCTGTAGGGAGCCTTGCACAGATGCTTAATAAATGCTCTTTGATTGGACTGAATGATCAAAGTGGGGTGTTAGTGTCAAGCAGTTTTAGCACCATCGCCTACGAATGCCTTTGGCAATCCAGATTTCCATTCTTTTGGTGGTAGGCAGTTGTCGGAAGAGATGCAGCCTTCGTGCTTGATGTGAGGGGCAGTGGGGCCAGCCCCGGGAAAGGGACTGAACAGTGGCCTCCTGTTCTTGGCACAGCCAAGTTCCTCGGACGGAAGCCTGCAACGGGTGCTTGTGATATGAAGGACACAGGCTCGGTGTGTTTTTGAGCCTCTGTGGGAGTTGCTACAGCTCAGCACCTCAGTTTTCTGATGTCCAAAATGAGAATAGTAATAATATATGCTTATTTGCATAATCTAACTCGTAAACTCATGTGATGCAAAAAAAAGGTTTTTTTTAAAGCAGAGGTTGTAAAAATACAAGGTCCTTTTCATCAGAATGTTCTTCTGCAGTCTTCTCCAAGGAGGAGGCACAGTTGAGGGGAAGGAATGGTGGAAGGTCAGTTTTACTTCGGACCCCCTCAAATAACCCTCTGGATATCCTGAAAAGGGGGGGAGACAGTTATATGTAAATTTTCCAGTTGGATTTGGGAAATCAGAGTGAAACCAATATATTTTACATGCCCAGAAACATGAACCTAGGGTGGAAGGAGAAGAGTACACGTGCTATACATCAAAGACCCACCCTACCTCTGCCTCTGTGGCCACATACCCCATACCCATACTCCCTACCAGGTGAGCACCTGCAACCATATAGCCATGTGCAAAGGGAGGGTGGGGAATGGAGGGGGGAGAAAGGGAGAGAGAAAGGACTTTTCTGGGATCATGGCAAATATGTTTTTTAAAATATGTATATATGTACATACAATGGTGAAGGATGGGTATTTCTTTTGATTACTCAAGTCCAACTTTCAAGACCTTCAAGACTTTTTCAATTGAAAAAAGTGTGTATGTATGTAGGTATGGATGTATGTAAATTGTATACATGGGTAATCACACACACGCACACACACACATATCTTAAAGGAGACTCCCAATAAAGTTCTCATCCTCTCTCCAGTGGTCTCCTCTTTGTTTCTACATCTTATTGTTTTTGTCAGTCCCTGTCATGTAGAAACCCAGTGAAATACAGACTGGAAGGGTGCAGCACTCTTTCTAGATGTTCTTCTTGATGTGACCACTCCATACATCTTTGCCCCCTGCCCCAGGGCCCCACCACCACCACCACAAAAAACAGGGACTGAACTTGAGAATTCCAACTAGTTTAGGTATAAATGCCCACACTTTTTTACATTTGCTGCTGTTTCCATGACAAATGTTTCTTTTGAGGAGAAAAGAATATTTTTAAAAGATCAAAATGAAATCTCTTGAAGACTCAAAAAAAAAAAAGAAGGATGGTAGCTCTGGGAAAGTATTAAAATAGAATAATACTGTATATATCAAAATCATTTATAACATTGATGAAATGCTTCATGCACTTCAAATTTGCTAAGTTAAAGTTCAGCATTTCCCTTGTGTGTTTTTTTCTATTGACACAGAACACAAAAGGGCAAATATCTTCTGAATTCTTTAGAGATGCAATGAAATCTGGGTTCATGGATGAGAATCAATGCTGATTCTCATTTTATGTTGCAGAAGTTATTGTTATTTTGTCACAGAGAATATATACATATATGTAGAGAGAGAGCAAGATCTTATACACATATGTATAGATAGATCTTATATACATATATAGATATACTTTATATACATATACAAATTTAGAGAAATTAAAATGACATATACACATTGTAATAGTGTACATGTTGTGTTTAGACAAAATTCCTTTTTTCCTTACCCATGCTTATTCCCGAGTTACTAATATAAGGATTTTACCACCTTCAATCTATTTGCCAATTATTTCTATAATCTCCACATCAGTTTTGATTCATCTCCTAAAAAACTATTGTGGATTGACATGTGATAGATGCTGATTTATATTCCAAAGAGGATAGTGTCCCTTAGCCTAGAAGAAACATACAGGACTAGATACTTTTGGAAAATCTAGTTGATAATACACGGCACCACCATCACCACACACACACACACACACACACACACAACACCACATTAACAACAATGACAACAACTACTACCTTCTCCTCAGTCCTCGTCTTGTGCTTTCTCTGCCTGATCCTCCACCAGTACAACAAATGATGATCTTATGGGATGGTATTCCCATTCTTGGCTGTATCTTCATGTAAGGCAAACCATAATCAGTTATTTGCATCTGTGAATGAGTTTTTCACAGTCTGGTCCCTGACAGGACTGGCCAGATAACTTGCTATGAGAGCACTAAGTAAATGCAGTGAGGGGGTGGGGTATGTTGGGAGAAAAAGTTGTGTGAGTGGGGAAAGTATGCAGGGAAGGAACGAGAGGGAAGGGGTTAAAGTCAAACTTGACACTAGGATGTGGAGCCTAACTGAGCTGGACCCAAATCCTGGCTCCTTCATTTAATACTAGTTTTGTATTCTTGAGCCAGTTACTTAATCCCTGCGCTCCTTTAATAATTCATCTGTAAAACAGGATAAAAATACCTACGTTATTGAATTGTTTTGAGGATTATCTTAAATGACAAATACAAAGCTTTTGGTACAATTTCTCTAAAAATAATCATTATTTTCATTAATTTGTAATTTCCCAAAGATAATCACTATGTGCATGCAACCATGGCGGAGGTGGGGGGAGAACTTTGAAGCATTTCTTGTTTGAAGAATCACAACTAAATGAATTTCTTATTCTAAGAAAATAATTGAACATGTGGAGGAATGCTATCTATAAAACAATGCCTAACATAAGTCTCCAACAATGTAGAAACAAATAATATACTATGGTAGGTTTATACTATAAAAACATACTTTAGATTCAAAGACACACATAAGTTCAAACTAAAATGATGGAAAGAGATACGCTATGAAAATAGTAACCATAAGAGAGGTAGAATGGTTGTATAAATATCAGACAAAATAGGCTTCAGTACGAGGAATATTCTTACATTCAAAAAGGGGCACTTAATGATGATAAAAGAGTCAATTCAGCAAGAACTTAAAACAATTGAAGTATATATGCCCCTCACTAAAGAGGCCAAAAATACATGAAGCAAAACCTGACAGAATTGATAGTAGAAATAGATAACAATTACATTTGGATATTTAAATACTCTTCTCTTAGTAATTGATTAAAAAACCAGAAAGAAAATCAATAAGGAAGACTTGAATAACACTATCAATCAGCTTTTGACCTTACCAACAGATATAAAGTACTCCACCTACCACCAGCAGACTTCACATTCTTTTCAAGTGTGCTGGAATATTTTCCAACATAGATCTTTATGCTGGGCCATAAAACAAGTGAAAATAAATTTAATAGGATTGAAATGATACAGTCTATTCGCTAAGCAGTATGGAATTAAATTAGAAATCAATAGCGAAAACATCTGGGAAATCCTCCAATATTTGGAAATTAAATAGCACCCTTCTGAATAACCCATGGGTTAAAAAGAAATCATAAAGGAAATTAGAAAATATTGTAAACTGATTTAAAATAAAAACACAGCATATCAAAGTTTATGGGTTGCAGCTAAAGAACTAGTTTAAAATGATATGGCAGCAAAAGAAGGAAATTTATAGCTGTAAATGCTTATATTAAAACAGAAGGAAAAGCTAAAATTAATAACATAAGTTTCTATCTTAAGAAGCATGGAGAAGAAGAGTGAATCAAACCCAGGGAGTAGGAAATGATAAAGACCTAAGTGGAAATCATTGAAATAGAAAACAACAAAATAATAAAGAATTTCAATTACAGTAAATTTGGTTCTTTGAAAACATCAATAAAACTGATGAACTTTTACCTAGGCTGACCAAGGGGAAAAGAAATTACCAAAATTAGGAACGAAAAAGAGAACATTACTATAGATCATACCAAAATTTTTAAAATTATAAGGAAATATTATAAACAACTTTATACCAACAAATTAAACAACTTAGATGAAATAGACAAGTTTCTAGAAAGACACAAATTACTACAACTGATTCAAAAGAAACAGGAAATATGAATAGATGTACTCAATTAAAGAAATTGAACTAGTAATTAACAATCTTTCAACTAATATAATCTATGAACCATTTA
This sequence comes from Tolypeutes matacus, assembly GCA_026826555.1. Taxonomy (NCBI): domain Eukaryota; kingdom Metazoa; phylum Chordata; class Mammalia; order Cingulata; family Chlamyphoridae; genus Tolypeutes; species Tolypeutes matacus. The sequence continues at coordinate 58,298,520 of JAKSZT010054334.1, forward strand.
AGAAAGAAATAATAACAAATTTACACAAACTCAGATAATAATTCTTATTTAATGAATCCAGTTTTACCCTGATATCAAAGCTACACAGGTATCACATAAACAAACAAACTACAAATTAATATCCCTCATGAATACACAAAAATTCTTAACAAAACATTAGCAAACAAAATTCATCAATATATAAAAAAGATTATAAACCATGAAATAATGGAATTTACAAGAGAAATTTAAAAATTAGAAAAATCAATCAGTGTAAACACACAATATTAAGAGACTACAGGGCAAATACATATTATCACAGTAGATGCAAAAAAAATTGGAAAATAATCCAATACCTGTTCATGATAAAACCTCCCAACAAAGTAGGAATAGAAGAGAACTTCCTCAACTTAATAAGGGACACCTTAAAAACCCCACAGTTGATATTATACTTAGTGGTTAGGGACTAAATTCATTGTATTGGATGTTCTAGCCAGTGCAATAAGGCAAGAGAAAGCAATTAAAAGCATATAGATGGGAAATGAAAAAGTAAACATTTCACAGATGAAATTATCTTATATATAGAAAAATCTGAAGGAATCTAAGAAAAAGACTAGTAGAACTAATAACAGAGCTTAGCATGTGTGATGGTTAATTCATGTGTCAACTTGGCTAGGTTATGCTGTCCAGATGTTTGGCCAAGCACTGGCAGATTGTTACTGTGAGGGTATCCTGGAGATGGATTTGCATCTATAGCCAGTTGATTGCAACGAGGACTGACTCCATCTAGAATCCACAAGAAAATTACCCTCAGAAATAAGGAGAGTTTCCTCATATAGTCAGTTGGAGGTCTTAGAGCCAGAACTGAGGATTTCAGAAACCAGAAAGATTCCCTGCCTATACTACAGCCAGCTGGTTTCTCCTGGGAAATCAACTTCACCTTCATCAGAGTTTCCAACTTGTGGCCTGCCTACAGAATTCTGACCTTCCAATCCCCATGGATGAATGAGGCAATTCCTAAAATAAATCTTGATATTTATGGTTCTGTTTCTCTGGAGAAACTTAACACAGCAAGGTAACAGGATACTAGATCAATATACAAAAATAGATATATTTCTATATACTAGCAATAAACAATCTGAAAATATAATTAAGGGGAGCAGATGTGGTTCAAGTGGTGGAGCACCTGCTCCCCACATTGGAGGTCCCGGGTTCTGTTCCTGGTGCATCCTAAAAACAGAAAAAACAAACAACAAGCAAACAAACGAAAAAACCAACTCAGGGTAGCTGATGTGGCTCAGTGGTTGAGCACCGGATTCTCACATAGGAGGTCATGGGTTCAATCCCTGGTCCCAGTAACCCCCCACCCCCGCAAAAAAAAAAAGTAATTAAGAAAATTCCATTCAGGATAACATCATAAAGGATAAAAATACTTACAAATAACTTTTTAAAGTATAATACTTGTACACTAAAATCAACAATACATAGTGCTGAGAGAAATTAAAAGAAAGCCACATAAATATATATATGCTGGTAGATTGATTTATGTGCTCCAGAGCAAGCATGTTCTTCATCTTAATCTGGATTTCTGTGTATGTGAATCCATTGTAAATAGGACCTCTTGGAGGTGTTATTTTTAGTTAAAGTGCAGCTCATCTGGATGAGGGTGGGTTTTAATCCAGATAAGAAGAGGCCTTATTAAGAGGACCCGGAAGTCATAGAAGCGAGAAAGGAAAGGATATCGTCTCACGTGGTGGGAAGCAGAGACCAAAGCCAAGGAACTTAAGGACTGCCAGCATCCAGCACCACAATGCTAATGACTACAGGAGGAAACAAATCTTCTAGGCCTGGAAACCATGACCAGCCTTTTGTGGGATATTTGTCATGGCAGCCTGACCAACTAAGATATACGCTATGTTCATGTACTATAAAACCCAATATTGTTAAGATGTCAGTTCTCCCTATATGGATCTAGAGATTCAAAACCATCTCTACTAAAATCCCAGTTGGCTTCTTTTATGAGATATTGATATGCTGATCCTAAGATTTATATGGAAATGTAAAGAAGCTGGAATAGTCAAAACCATTTTGAAAAAGAGGAACAAAGTTAAATGATTTACACTATCTGTTTTCTAAGATCACCACAAAGATCTGCAAGACAGCGTGTTATTGTCAAAGGATATGCATATAGATCAGTGGTACAGAATAGAGAGACTAGAAATAAATTCACATGTATGTGGTCAATTGATTTTCAACAAAGAGCCATGATAATTCAGTGGAGTTTTTTCAACAAATGGTGCTTAAACAATGAGATATCCATATGCAAAAAAAACCCCTAAAAACTTTAAATGGACCATAGTCTTGAACGTAAGAGGTAAAATGATAAAACATCTAGAAGAAGACAAAGGAGAAAAATCTTTGTGACGTTGGGTCATAATCCATCATCATTTTGATTGTGACATCAAAACACAATCCATTAAAAAAGTTGATAGAGTGGGTGTAGTTCAGTGGTTGAGTGCCTGCTTCACATGTATGAGGTCCCAGGTTCAATTCCTGGTACCACCAAATTTTTTTTTAATAAATTGAAAAACTTTTGGTCTTCAAAAGATACCACCAAAAATGGAAAGATGGCTGTCTCTGCCTAGAGGGGCCCACAACAAATCTTGGTGTGTATTTCCATTTTTCTCTTCCATTTCTCAGCAAGCTCTGTTCTTTTCCCCATTTGCAAAATAAATTCTTTTTACTGGCCTAACTAAAAAAAAAAAAAAAAAAAAAAAGACAAGACACAAACTGGGACAAAATATTTGCAAAACTTCTGATATAGGACTTTTATATAGAATGAACTCTCCCATATCTATAATAGGACAAATAAACCAATTTAAAAATGAGCAAATGATTTGAATAGCTATTTCACCAAAGAAGATATTCAAATGACTGAAAAACACATGACAAGATGGTCAGTGTCATTAGTCATTCAGAAAATGAAAATTGCACCCATGATGAGACCTCTCCACACCCATTAAAAAAGACTGAAAATTTCAAGCACTGGTGAGGAAGTAAAGGAACTGGAACATCATACATTGCTGGTAGGAGTAAAATGGTACAGCTGCTTTGGAAAATAATTTGGTAGTTTCTTAAAAAGTTAAACATGAACAGCCAACAATTCTACTCCTAGGTATCAGCCCAAGAGAAATGAGGACATGTGGCCATACAAAAACATATATTAATGGCCATAGGGGAGCCAATGTGGCTCAGTGGTGGAGTGCCGGCTTCCCAAATATGAGGTCCAGTGTTCAATCCCCGGCCCCAGTATCTATAAAAAAAAAAAAATGGCCATAGTAACATTACTCATACTAGCAGAAAAGCTGACAATGTTCCACAGGTTCATGAACTGGTCAATGCATAAACAAAATGTAGTCAATCCTTACAATGGAATACTACATAGCAATAAAAAGGAATGAGCCAGTGATACATGCAACAACACAAATAAACCTCAAAACATAATGCTAAATGAAAAATGCCAGATGCATAAGAATCTGATGTTTATATTTGTATAAAATTTCTACAAAAGGCAAAACTATATTGGTCTTCTGGAGCTAGGGATGGGAATAGGAATTGACTGTAAACATTTCAAGGGAATGTGCTAAAACTGGATTGTGGAAATAGTTACATAACTAATAATAAAAACTTATTAAAATTCACTGAACTGTAGAGTTAAAATAACTGAATTTTATAGTTTGTAAAATATGTTCAAGAAAGTTGTTTAAGAAAACAATGCTTATGAAGACTAGTAATGATTTGGGAAAATGTTTCATATAATAGTGAATAAAAAAGCAGGCTACCGAATTATATGCACACTATGTAAAATTGTTCGCAGGTGAAAAATTTTGAAAAAAATCTAGAAAATAAAATGTGGCAGTATTGAGGTGGCATGATTTTTTTTTTCCCTTGTCTCTATTTTTCAAATTTTTCCAAAATGGAACTTTCATTGCTTTTGTATAAAAATATACTTTAACAAATATCTTTGTTGTTGAAACTTAAATGCTTTAAGAACCATATGTGGATGATGGATAGCAATATTGTTTACATTGTCAACATTGATATGACTCAACATTTGAGGTACTCACTCTGCAAAGTTCTGACACGGATGGATTTCAGCTACCACAGTTTAATTAAATAACCCCAGATCCCCAACAACATGGCTCAAATCTCAATTACCATGGTATATGTCTTATTTTGCTAGGCTGCTTTGACAGATACCACACAATGGGTTGGCTTAACAAAATGAATTTATTGGCTCACAGTTTTGTAGACTACAGGTCCAAAATCAAGGCACTGGCAAGTCAATGCTTTCATCCCAAAGAAAGTAGCATTCTGGAGCTGACTTGCTGAACTCTTTGGGACTCCTTGGCTTTCCTCTCTGCCTCCCATCACATGGCAATCTTTCTCGCCATGTGTCTAAACTTCTGGTGTCTGCTGACTTCTGACTTCTCCCTGTGTGGCCTTTTCTGACTCCTGGCTTCCAGTTTCTTCTCTTTACAAGGCATAGAAGAAACAGTTGACCATTGGAATGCTCCTAGTTGAGAGATTGTAGATACACAGCCAGAGGAATTTAGTGATGGAAAACTTATTGACATGAATGAGGAAAGTGTTTGTGATGAAAGGATGAAGATGTCCCAGTGGAAGTGATATGGTCAAAAATCTTCACATTAAAGGAACTCTCGGGGATATTTCATGACATTGAAAGTGCAATGGGTAAAACATTGGTAACTGATCCAAACTTAGAAAGGAGTATGACAATTTGCCAAGGCATAGAAAAGATGCTCACTGTGTATTATAATTTATATGAAAAAATGCAAATGTTCAAAATGTTCTTGAAAAGATTTTTACAAACAAATAAAACACTTTAATTCTCAGTTTCTAATGTTTTAAATTATAGTGAATGAGATAAATGAGTTTTACTAGATTTTAATTTCCTTATACATTTATAATTGACAATAAGAGATTTTACAACGTTTTGACAAAATTTTAAATGTCATGTAAAAATCATATAATTTCCTATTAATTTAAAAAAATTTTTATTTGTTTGCCCCCCACACACACCCCCAGCTGCTTGCGCTCACTGTCTGCTCTCTGCGTCCATTCACTGTGCATTCTTCTGTGTCTGCTTGTCTTCTCGTCTTCTCTTTAGGAAGCACTGGGAACTGAACCCGGGACCTTCCGATGTGGAAGAGATGCATTCAATTGCTTGAACCACCTCAGCTCCCTGGTTTATTGTGTCTCTCACTGTCTCACCCCTGTGTCTCTTTTTTGTTGCAACATCTTGTTGCATCAGCACTCCTCACGGGCCAGCTCTCCATGCAGGCCAGCTCACTTTCACCCGGAACCCTCCATATGGTAGATGAGAGCCCAATTGCTTGAGACACATCTGCTTCCCTCATTAATTATTAAGATCTCTTTGCACAGTTTTGGCTTGCACAGTTATTTTTATGCCCCATTCCACTACCATTTAAAGCAACGACTGCCTGATAGTCAGTAGTTTCATGCAAAAATGATTCACGAAAATGCCAATAGCCAAGTTCTGACTCTATACAAATAGTCATTCTTTAAGGTCTGCTGGTCCTCTGCCTGTTTCTGTTTCTGTAGCATAAGAGAAAACACCTTCAACATAGCAGTCCTCATTCCCTTTTCTCAGGGATATCAATACAGAGAACATGCAGTAAGTCCTTGATAAGTGAATGAACATGCATCAGAAATGAGACTCCATGTGTATGAGCTGGTAGTGAATGTAGCTTTGTAGAACCAGTATATCAATCCTCCAAATACTTTAGGGACTCCTTCTGAAGCAATCCATCTGGCCATTTGGTTGGGCTCTGGACTTTCCTCCAACATTCAGAAATGTGATTTATTATGTAACTTTCTATGCAAAGAACTTTTCAAGAATTTTCTCCAGAGAGGAGGAAAGTGATGTAGGTTAGAAAGTTGGACCTACATAAGAAAGGAAGAATACTAGAGAAGGAATAAATGAAGATTTAAAAAATCTCTTATTTTTTCTTATTCTTAATTGGCCTAAAAGATTTGTTTAAAGTGACAATAGTAACGATGTATTGGGTGATTATAGCATATGGATAATTGAAATGAATGATAGCAATGTCATAAGGGTTAGGAGGTAAGATAGGAGGAAGGAAGTGTTATAAGATAACTGCACTACATGTGAAGGTGCATGTTATTTGAAGGTGGACTTAGGAGTAGTTATAAATGTAAAATGAAAATTCTAGGGCAGCCACTAAAATTTTAAAAAAATGAAGTATAATTGATATGTTAAGAGTACAGATAAAATGGAATCATATAAAATGCTCAAATAAAACCAGAGAAGGCAAAAAGAAAGGAGAAACAAAAGAAACAAAGAACAACTGCAATGAATAGAAAATAACCACAAACATGGCAGATATTAATAATCACTTTCAATGTGAACAGTCTAAATATACCACTGAAAAGATTGTCAGTGTTGATAAAAATAAAAATAAGACATTATCATATGTTGTCTACAGAAGACCTACTTTAAATAAAAAGACTCAGCTAGGTTAAAAAGAATAAAGGAAGATTATATCATGCTAACATTAATTAAAAGAAAGCTGGAATAGCAGTAATTTCAGACAAAGCAGACTTCAGAATAAGGAAAATTATTAGGGATAAAGAGGGGAATAACATAACAATAAAGGGATCAATTCTACAGTAAAACCTAACAATCCTTATTATATATGCATTTAAGAGCAGAGTATCAAATCCCTGAGAAAAACAGGAAGAGAGAAATGAATAGAATTGGAGACTTCAACACCCTTCTTTTAGTAATTGATGGGTTGAGAAGGCCGAAGATCAATAAGGATGTAGTTGACCTAGATAACACTTTCAATCAACTTGATCTAATGGGCATTTATAGATTACTCTATCCGACAATAGCAGAATATACATTCTTCTCAAGCTCACATGGAACATTCACCAAGATATACCACATTCTGGGCCATAAGGCAGACCCTACAAATTTAAAAGAAGAGAAGTCAAACAAAGTATGTTCTCAGACCACAATAGAATTAAAACTGGAATCAATAACACTAAGATAGCTGGAAAGTCCCCAAATATTTGGAGATTAAAATAAAATACTTCTAAATAACACATTGATCAAAGAAGAAATATTAAGAGAAATTTTAAAAGTGTTTTGAATGACATGCAAAAGAAAATATATCTTATTAAAATTTGTGGGATGCAGTAAAAGCTGTGCTTAGATGGAAACTTATAACATTAAATGTGTATATTAGAAAAGAAGAAACACCTAAAATCAGTAACCCAAGCTTCCACATTAGCAAATTAGAGAAAGAAGAGAGACTTATGTCTAAAACAAGCAGAAAAAAAGAAATAAAAATTAAAGCAGAAATCAATAAAATTGAAGAGTGAAAAATAGGGAACAATCAATGGAAATACAAGTTAGTTTTTTGAAGAGATCAATAAAATTAATGAACCTTTGGCCAGGTTAACCAAGAAAAAAGAGAAGATACAAATGATCAATACCATAATGAAAGGGGGGTCGTCACTACCTATCACACAGACATTAAAAAGATAATAAAAGAATATTATAAACAACTTTATGCCCACACATTTGATAACTTAGAAGAAATGCACTAGTTTCTTGGAAGACACAAACTACAATTCACGCAAGGAGAATGGATAATCTGAATAAGCTCTTATCTATTAAAGAAACAGAATCAATAAAAATCATATGATCATTTCACTTGATGCAGAAAAATCATATGACAAAATACAAACTCATTCGTGATAAAAAAACTCTCAGCACACTAGGAATAGAAGGGAACTTCTTCAAGCAAATAAAGAACATCTACTAAAAAAACCCACAGCTAGCATCTCTTAGTTGTGAGAAACTGGGTGCTTTCTCCTTAAGACTGGGAAAAAGGTAAGGATGTCCTCTTTCACACCATTCTATTTAGCATCATTCTGGAAGTCCTAGCTAGTCCAATAAGACAAGAAATGAAACTAAAATGTATACAGCTTGGAAAGGCCGAAATAAAACTGTTTTTGTTTGTAGATGACATTGTCTATATAGAAAATCCCAAAGAATCTTAAGAAAAGACCTCCTGGAACTTACTATATATATATATATATCAGTAAGTATATAACAAGGTCACAGGAAGATCAACAGAACAGAATAGTGTCACAGAAATACAGTCATTTGATTTTTGACAAAGGAGCAATGTCAATTCAGTGGAGAAAAGAGTCTTTTCAACCATTGATGCTGGAATAACTGAATGTCCATATGCAAAAAAAAAAAAAAAAAAAAAAAAAAAGAAGAAGTTAGACACAGACTTTACAACTAACACAAAAATAACCTCAAAATGGATCACAGACTTAAATGTAAAATGCAAACTTCTAAATTTTTGAAAGAAAAAAATATATATTGGTGGTCTTTGGTTTGGAAATGAGTTTTTAGATATAACACGCTAAGAACCTGATCCATGAAAGAAAAAAAAATTAAGTTGGATTTTATTAAAATTGAAAACTTGTGCTCTGCAAAAGATACTTTTAAAAGAATTAAATGACAAGCCTTAGACTGGGAGCAAACTTTTTCAAGTTTGCTTGATAAAGGGCTTGTATCCAAAATATACAAAGAACTCAATAATAAGAAAACAAACAACCAAATTTAAAAATGGACAAAAGATTTGAACAAAGAAGATATATAGATGATAAAAAAAAAAAAAAAAACCATGAGAAGATGCTCAACATCATTTATCATTAGGAAATTGTAAAATAAAACAACAGTGAGATACCACTGCACACCTATTAGACAAAAATCTGCCATTATCAATTGGTAGGAAGGAACTCTCATTCATTGCTGGTGGAAATGCAAAATGGTACAGCCACTTTGGAAAACAGTTTGGCAGTTTCTTAAAAAGCTAAATATAGTCTTACCATACAACCCAGCAAATGTACTCCTAGGTATTTACCCAACTAATTTGAAAACTCATGTCCATACACATAAAAATCATACACACAATTCTTTATTCATAATTGCTAAAACATGGAAGCAATCAAGATGTCCTTCAATAGGTGAATGGATAAACAAACTCTGGTATATCCAAAAAATGGAATATTGTTCAGGCATTAAAAGAAATGTGCTATTAAGCCACAAAAAACATGGATACATCTTAAATACATACTACTATGTGAAAGAAGTCAGTCTGAAAGGCTATGTACATTATCATGCCAAGGGCTCAGGTTATGATGATGGAAGGGGTGAATAGGTGAAATGCAAGGGATTTTTTAAAGGTGATGAATCTATTCTTTATGATACTGTAATTGTGGATACATGGAAGTATGCATTTGTCAAGCCCATCAAACTTCACCCACAAAGAGTGAGCCTTAATATATGTAAGTTAAAAAAAATATATGAGGTTAGGGGATACCAGGAAGGAATGTGGACTGAATTAAAAATGTTTGAATTAACTTCATTAAGGGAGGTGGGAGGAAAAGGTCCTGACCTAAATATGTTTGGAAATGAGTGGAGTCTGTAAGACTAAAGGCAAAAGACATTGTACTCTAGTTGGTAAATTTGTTTCACATGAAGGTATGTTTTAATTCTGAAACCACTATACATGTATACTGGAATTGAAAAGTAAAGTAAATGGATGGCAAGCACGGGAGCCAGGTTTCTCACTGTTGGAGTAGAAGTTCACAGATAAGCAAGGGGAGGAGGCTAGAACATGATTCATAGATAATGATATCAGTAAGAACTCATGTTTAGCCTAAAATAGATAGATACATGTTTACATATAGAAATATTTATAGATATGTGTATATTCCCAGGTTAGAATATCTCCTTATTCTGTCAGCTAAGAAGGCCTAGAAGCAATGATACCCCAGTATCAATAAGCAAACCTAGTTCCCAGACCTTGGTTTCTAATACCTTTCTCCAATTCAAAGAACCAGGGCTCTTTGGAAAAATGGCTGATTCTAGAACTGGAGAAGGAAATATATGAGACGATCTTAGAGAATCACATAGAGCCAAAAAGTAAGGAAGTCCCCTGCAAACAAAAACAAAAACAAAAACAAACAAAACCCCACAACGATGAGGGGATTTCAAAAAAACATGGGGGCCAACTGAAAGAGCGTCCAATGGCTAAAGCTGGAACAATTAGAACAAAAACAAAAAATTAAAGTAGTATTGGATTATAATGCAACATAGACAGTAAATGTCCATGGGTCTATAATGATATAAATAAATAATCAAATAAATGAATGGGACAAGTCTTCCATACAGAAGAATTCCAAATAATTTATGTAGGTACTCTGCCCTTAAAGATGTAGAGCTTAACTCACCAATCCTTAAATATGGGCTGAGCATAGAGACTTCCTTCCAAAGCTTACAGAATGGAAAGGAGAGATAAAAGAGTAAATTCACAGTGGAGAAACATGAGCATAAATACTACCTTAGCCAAGTGATCAAGGTAATAACCATGGTGATAAGTCATAGTGATAGTGTATACCTTTGATATGATATGAAGCGAATGGCAATTTACCTCTATGGTCTTCCTCCCCAAATCCCATAACTCTAGTCTAATCATAAAGAAAACATCAGAAAAAAATCCCAATTGATGGACATTCTACAAAATACCTAAGTGGTACTTCTCAAAACTGTCAAGGTCATCAAAAACTAGAAAAGTCTGAGAAACTGTCATAGCCAAGAAGAGTCTAAGGAGATATGAAAACCAAAGTTGATGTGATAACCTACATAGGATCCTGGAACAGAGAAAGGACATCTGGTGAAAACTAAGGAAATCTAAATAAAGTATGGACTTTAGTTAATTAAAAAGTATCATTATTAGTTCATTAATTGTAATAAATGTAAGATGTCAATAATGGGAAACTGGGTGTGTGATATATATGGGTATTCACTGAATTATCTTCACAATTTTTCTGTAACCTTTATTTCTAAAAAATAAAGTTTATTAAAAATTTTAAAAAATCTGTTTACTGTCATAAGACAGCTCAGGGAAGACATATATGGTAATGTCTGAGTTGAATTGAACTGCTATCATAAAGATAAGTTCTGGAAAAACATGAACAATTTGGCACTGAGGAACTCATAAATGTGCTGACCTAGTGATAAAATGGCAGCCGAGGAATGTTGCAATTATTATTATTATATATTTGTCAGGCATTTCCATTTTTTAGCTGCTGAGAAAACATATGGAACCCTTGAACAAAACGGTACTGGAAAATACGAACTCTCTCAACTTTGCTTTCTGTATGCAGCTGAAACCTCCTATGGAAACAATGGCTGGATTTTTCTTTTCCAAGCTTCTGAGTTATTCTTTTACGAAGTTCTAGCTGTTAATAATTACCAAATGATCTCCTCAAAGCTGCATTAGCTCATTTGATGCCTAAAATGACTGTGAAGTAGAGATTGCTTTTATTATTTAGATGAAGAAATGGGTTGGAAGAGGGCAAGTGCTCCAAGTACACATCTAATAAGAAGTAAAATTGGGGCTTGCTCCTAACTTTTACAAATTCAAATCTAATAGCCATTCCACAGCTAAACGTGCTTTAAGAACTCCTTGATCCTCTTCTTTATCACATTAGCAGACACTGAGCATCTAGAACAGGAATGTCACCTTCAGATGAGTGAAAGCATCAAAGGTGGGCTTTGGCCTTCTAAAAATAGGCCAGGAAAGTATTCTGAGCAAGACCAAGTCTGAATTCTAGTCATTCACTGCCTTCTTTCAATTTGTCCCCCAAATGCATTCACTGTCTCTGCCCCTTGTATGAGTCTGATCTCACTTCTTACATCTCTGATTCCTGCTCAGCTAGTAAGCAGTCACTCTCCATGTTGCTTGACTCTGTTCCACACTCAGACTTAGCCCCCTCACTCATTTCCCTAACACTGAGCCTTGGTCCCTGTCCCTCTTTTGCCTTGGCCCTGACCACACGACAAAGAGTATTAGACTCTTAGAGAAGACCCAAATGCTATTTTGAATAGAATATACGTTCTATTTTTGAAGCTCACTGGAAAATGGATTACTTGAGAATTCTCAATTCTAATTTTACCTCAGCTCTCTTCTTGGAGAGATAAGCCTTTTTATTGTAGGAGATGAGGAATTAGGTCATTATTTTCAATTTCACAGTAATAGTTCACTTACTTCTAAATATACTTACTATTAAAATGGTATAGAAATTCTTAAGTAGAACTCAGTCTTTAACAGAAGAGACTACTAATACAGTACATTAGAAAAACAAGCTTCAGGATGAATCTTTAGGTTTTAACAATCAAACTTGCTCAAACACAATGGGACAACTCAAGATGTATTGAGTTCCTTGTCAGTGGGTTTCCCCCCAAAAAGACAAGGCCATCCTTGATGGAGATGTTGTCAAAAAGATTCGCATTTCACACAGTGGGGTGGAGGGTCCAGGAAAGTGGGTTGGAGTTGATGATTTTCAATATCAGCCTTCTAAGCCTATATATAAAATAATATTTCATATTGTGTCACTCCATCTACTTAAAACTCATCTGAATTTGTGTTGCCTGAGTGCTGACAATTTTCATTGTGAGATGCTTGGTCAATTCTCATTGTCTTCTGCTAGTTTTGTCTATATCTTCTGTTTTAGTTTGCAAAGTACCAGAAATCTGTTGGCTTTTATAAAGGATATTTATTTGAGGTAAAAGCTTACAGTTACAAGGCTGTAAAGAGTCTAGTTCCAGGTTGCTTTCTGTATCAGTCTCAGCTCTCTTCCCAGCAGTCTCTGTAGGCATCAGGCAAATGGCTCATCTCTCTCCAGGGCTGCAGGATCAAAAATGACAAAGTTCTCTCCTTTTCCATGCATCTTCTTGAGTGTCCATTTATATAGACCCACCAAGGGGATACTGATGTGGTCGAATCAAAGCCCTAATCTTAACAGATAATTTAATCAAGGACACCTCAGCTGAACCTAATGCAATCAAAAGGTATCACACCCAGAGGAATAGATTAGTTTGCAAACAATCTTTCTCTTTTGGGGATTCATAAATAATCTCAAACTGTCACATCCTCCTAGGGGCATTGAGAACCCGTGGCTTTGTCTCCATGGCACTCTGCACTGAAGGGTTATGATCTTGTACCTCAAGAGGTAGCCAAATAGCCTGGGCAATTGCAGTGGAATAAAGCATCATGGGAGGAAACAAGACCTAGAGTTAGGGAGTAGGGAGAAAGGCCCAGTCACAGGTGCTGAGAAGAAGTAGTCTGGTAAATACAACCCTACATCAGAGAGTGTGGTGGTTTGAAGCTATTTGTACCCCAGAAAAACATGCTCTTAAATCTAATCCATTCTTGTGGGTGTGAATCCATCGTAAGCAGGATCAATAGATGATGTTACATCAGTTACTGTGTAGCCCAGCCCAATCAAAAAGCTTAATTGTATTACTGGAGTCCTTTATAAGCAGAATGAAACTGAGAGAGAAAGAGAGAGAGAGGGAAAGAGAGAGAGAGAGAGCCACATGAAGCAAGAGCTGAAGGTCAACAGAACCCCAAAGAGAAGGGAAAGGCCAGGAGAGACTGCCATTTGCCTTGCCATGTGACAAGCTAAGGACCAAGGATCACCAGCAGCCAGCCCCAGTACACTACAGTCTTCAGAGAGAAAGCACTGCCTTGATGATGCCTTGATTTGGACTTTTTATTAACCTCAAAACCACAAGTGAATACATTCCCATTGTTTAAGCTGACCCATTGTTTGGTTTTTGCTCCAGCAGCCAAGGCAACTAAAACAGAGAGAACAGAAATAAATAAAAGATATAGAGGAAGAGAGTTGTAGGTAAGGAGAATGTGTTGGGGGGGGGCTTGCAAAGCAAAATAGTAGGGAAATTATGGGAGACAGGTAAAGAAAGTCATTGAAGACTTGAGGGATCCAGCGATACTTAGAAGTCCAGGCAGACAGAAAATATAAAGAATTTGTTAGCAAGTAGCAGGGCTTAAACTCCTATGCCAAGATTCAAAAATAACACTCTAGTCCCTGAGGTGGGTCAGCAAGAGCAAAGTGAGACTCAGTCCAAGAGACAATGTTAGCATGAGGTTTCCAATGCAGTGACTCAAACACCAGGGTCAAGGGAGAAACCCGATTCTTGCAACAGCACATGGGATGAGACCAGATCTTGGATAAAAGAGAGATGAGCCCATGCACAATGCTGAACTCAAGGTCAGAGCTCCACTGGATGTACACGTGACTTTGCATGGAGATTTAAGGTGTGTGCTGGAACATTGTGCTGCTGTTTATGCCTGAGAAATGGTTGAGCTTGAAACTGGGTTTAAGTAGCTCCAGCTATGGAGGGAGAGGAAGCTTGGAGAGGCTGGGTATTGGGCAAGAGTGGTACATGTGGGTTCTGTGTAATCTCATTTCTCTCTCCTTGAACTCATGTTGAAAATGGCGACAAGCAACATCAGCCTTGAGAAAACCAGCCCCTAATGAGGAAATAACTTGGTGATAAACAGAGTGGAAACAGGATATAGACCCCCTAATATGTTAGACTAACTCACTAACTGGTAGACAATTCTTTCTTTTAAAGAACTCTATACCTTTTCACTAATGAATTCATGTCCCTTTGGAAACATAAAGGGTGAAAATTTGGCCCAAGTGTAAACTTAAATTGGATTGCCTTCTAAGAATGCTTTAAAAAAGTAAAATGCAGCCACCTGTGACATAGTAAGACTGTTAATATATTCACTGACATAAATACCTGAAGAGTTTCTAAAACTGCTAGAACAAAACTGAAAAATCTTTGTAATGTATTTCCAAAGTGACTTCATAAAATTGCAACCACTACCACCAGAAATGGGCTGAGGTTTAGTTTAACTTCCCAAATCCTCATCTACCACCACTATTGATGCAAGTGATTACTATTTCTGCCTATTCTAAAAGTCTTGAAGATAAAGATCAACTCCCAAATAAGTTACCAAATGAGAAGCAAGGCTTAAAGACTTAGGCAATCGAAAAGCCACATGTCCACGGACACACCAGCCTGGGGATAAAAATGAGGCCACGACAACTCGCACAAAATGTAATTTTTCTGGCTCCACCCTCTTTCACTCTGTGGAAACTTTAGTCCCCTCAACTTCTTCTCATACGGTATTAGGAGGCCCCAGGGGCACCTCATGAGGGTTCACACAACTGATCTTCTTGGCTTTGATAGGGCCCCACCCTGCCAGCTTATTATGGTACTTTCTGCCTCTCCTGTGCATGAGGTGAGAGTTTGGCTTCCACTGCCCATAAGAGGTGCCAATGGTTGTAGATGGCCACATTATTAAGACTGATGGTAACCAAGATAGAGAGAACTGACGTCTTGGCCACTGCAACTAGTTGCAACAGGCCCTGTACTGTCCCCAGAATCACCCTTCAACTCCATCCCTATCCCATTGTCCTTGAGCTTTCTTCAATTATTTTGTTGTTCTTTCAGTCAACAACTATTTATTAAGTATCTATTCTGTGCCAGGCACTAAAGTAGGCTCATGTTGTATAGCTATGGGCAAAAGAAACATCATGGGGCTTAAATTCTAATGTGTAGACTGACAGTAAGCAAGTGAACAAATTAATAAATGGATAAATACAGACGTGGACCACCAAGGAGGAAATAGTCAAGGTGCTGTAATAAGAAATGAGAATTTATGGAGTGTTAGGAGTTAGTTTCATCCAGGAAATGACATTTCAGTTGAGACCTAAAGGATGAGAAGGAAACAATCCTTTAAGACGGTGGATGAATTTTTCCATCAGAAGGAATAACAAAGGCCACACAGAAGGTTCATTCAAGGACTTAAAGTTGGTATGCATGTTAGCTAGAGCCAAGTGAAGGAGAGGCAGATGGTAGGAGATGGGATTGGAGTTTTGTGGGTTGTGACTGGGAAACCCTTAAAGAGTGGAGGAGTGGCATAATTTTCTTTACATTTTGCAGGGATCATCTTGACTGCTATGTAGGAAATGGATTAGAGGAAAACAAAAATGGGAATAGGTAGAGGAGTCAAGAGGTGATTTGTCATCATCCAGGTGAGAGGTGATGGAGGCTTGAGGTAGGACAGTGCCAGTGGAGACGTATTTTGAAACAGGCAACATTTGCTGATGAATTCAATATTGGAGTGTGGTAAGAGAGAAGAAAAATCAAGATCAGCTACCAAGTTTCTCACCTGAGCAACTGGATGGATGTTGATACATTTACTAGGATGAGGAAGGTAAGGAGCAGACTTCAGAGGGAAAATCAAGTTTGCAACATGTTAAATTTGATATACTTATGAAATGAAGTACTGATAGGCATTTGCATATATTCATTTATTTATTTAACACATATTTTTCAGTCCCTCCTGTGTGGAGAAATTGGGCCAGATTCTGGGGGTAAAACAGTAAAATAAGGGGGGTGGTAGTCCTTGACCTCACGGAATTTGCAAGCAAGGAGGTAGGACAATGGACAAGTAACTATGTATGATATATGTACTGATGTAGAAATCAGGGGGCTTTTGGAGAGGTGAACAAGGGGAAACAACAGTCTGGTGGCTCATGAAGTCTCTCTAAGGAAGTAATATTTAAACTCAGCTCTGAAATATAAATGAAATTGGCTCAGTAAAGAGGTGGAGGAAGAGTTTCAGACAGAACATGTGCAGACCATGTGTAGAAGCCTGGCGGCAGGAGAGATTAGATCTTTCCAGGAATGAGTCTTGTAGTGTTAATTCTTTCCCAAGAGGTTCTCAGTCCTCATGAAAACAGCTGGTTGGTGGGCTGGTCCCACCAGTCCCCCAGACCTGCAGGAGTGTCCTTAGTGGAAAAAGAGCTTACCTTCAAGCCAGGACTCCTGCCACCCCATGTTTAAAATATCTAAATTCATTCTTTCAATTAATATTTCTTGAGAACCAACTTAACTATGTATTATGGAGCTCTACATGAACTTCTCGCTTTCAAGAAAGAACTTGTTAAGTGGAGGAGTGAAAAGTGTTATATGAGTAATGTACTATGGGGAGGAGATTGAAGAAGGAGAGACTGAAAAAAGAGAGAAATGGCAAATACAGACACAGGAGTTAGCACATGGGAAATGTTAAGTATGAAAGAAACAATAATATGTTTGGGAAAAGGCAATTTGGAAGAACAAACCATTCTGGTTTTTTTTTTTAAGGTTTACTTTTAAAGTTTATTTCTACCCTCCCTTCCCCCCCCCCCCATTATTTGTACTCACTGTCTGCTCTCTGTTTGTCTTCTTTTTAGGAGGCACTGTGAACCAAACCCAGGACCTCCCATGTGGAAGGGAGGCACCAAATCACATAAACCATCTCCACTCCCTGCTTGTTGTGAATCTCATTGTGTTTCCTCTCTGTGTCTCTTCATTGCGTCATCTCTCTGCGTCATCTTGTTGTGTCAACTCACCATGCCAGCCTGGCACATAAGCTCACTATCTTGCTTGTCTTCTTTAGGAGGCACCAGGAACTGAACCCAGGACCTCCCATGTGGTAGGCAGGCACCCAACTGCTTGAACCACATTGCTTCCCCAAACCATTCTTGTAAACTTGGTTTACCGATGAACATAATTTCCTTTCTTGAGCACACTCTCTTCTTCTTTAGTGCTCAGAAGACTTCTCTGTTTAGCAATAGCTGTGATTTTTTAATTGGTGAGTTTCTCCTTTGAAATGCCCAAGTATTGAAACCTAATGAGATGCTCTAAAGCCTGGAGATCATAAAAGTGAAGATGGGAGGAATCTCTGAGAGCCAAGCTGAAAGCAGCAAAGTTTTATTCCCACCTGCCATGATTAAATCACTTTCACAGATCGTCAGAAGGTCATTAGAATGGAGATCCTCTCCTTACCAGTAAATATAGGTCATCAGCTTAGCAGTCCTTGTGTTCTCGTTCCCACAGAAAGACACCTGGCCATTTGGAAGCTCTTCATATTCCTCACCAATATCAATATTAGAATATCTGCCATTTCCATTTAGAAACCTTCAAGCACCAGCCTTTCCCCATGCCTGACTGGAAAAAAATCAATTTGCTTTTGGCCATTTTTAAATTAAAATGGCATTGCACAAAAACAGACTTAAAAACCTCCATAACTCAAACCTGTTCAAAAATGAGGACAAGAAGAGGGGAAAAAAGCAGTGACAGAAAGAATTCTAGAATTAAAATAAAACTCTGTGAAGAACTATTTCCCAATGAACCTCCAAAATCATGGCTTCCAGACGTCAGCATCAGAAACCACAGATGAATGGTAATTAAGACCCAAGCAATGTTTCTGAAAGGAGTACAAGATAAAACATTATGAGGTGAAGTGTTTTTTCCCTCTGAAACCCAGGAAACATGCTGGAGTTCCTTGATAACTTTGAAAAGCAACAATATTAAGCATGAAGACAGGGTACTGGGAGCAGCAGAGGCTGGGACAGCAGGAAAATAAGCATGGGCTTCCTCATGTCTGTCCCCAGAAGTGCAGTCACTTAAAATCGACACACTCCAAAGGTTAATTGCTGAATTTGATCTCTCTTTTCCTTCATTCAATATTCTTTAACATTTACTCAACTTCAACTATGCACTTTACCCTATTTTAGGCACTCAAGATTGAATATTGAAGAAGACCAATTCCCCACCCTCTTGGAGCTTTTATTCTGGTTAGAAGACAGAAAATAAATAAAATAAACTCATAAAAACATAAATAATGCTAGTCAGTAAGTGCCATGGAGGACACTGAAACAGTATAATGCAATGGTGGGGGAGAGGGCAGCAGTGCTGCTTAGCTGGGGTGGTCAGTGAAGACCTCTCTGAGAAAGTGACACTGGAGGAGAGCCCCTGAAGGACTTGAGGGAGGAGCCATGTGGAGAACTCAGAATTCCTGGCAGAAGAGGAAACAGTGTGGCAGTGATGGAGGCTGGTGTGGTGGGAGTTGAGTGAGGGAAATAGACAAGGAGACCAAAGTGCTGGCTAGGACCTTGTAAGCCATTGCCAGGACTTCACATTTTATTCCAAGTGTGATGAAAAGCCACTGGAAGATTCTAAGCAGTGTGACATGGTCTTGCTTATGCTTTCATAGAACCGTTCTGGCTGATATATGGAGAATGGAATGCAAAGTGGCTTCCTGAGTCCAGCGGTGTTGGTGGCTAGACTTGGTGGTAGCAGATGAGATAGTGAGATGCGGACAGACTTTTTAGGCAGGACCAACAGAGTTTGCTTATAAAATGAATGAAGGGTATGAGAGAAAGAGAGGAAGAAAATCTAATTTCAAGTTGTGGACATAGACAACTGGGTTACTGCAATTGTTGTTTTCCAAGGGAGACAAACAAGAGCAGTGGTGGGATTAGGTGGGATTTTAAGAGCTTATCATGGGCATATTTTTAAACTTGAGATGTCCATTAGGTTCCCAAGTGGAGCTATTGGGTAGGCTCTTGTACATGCAAGCTTAGAATTCCATGGAATTTTGGACCTAAGAGATGAAACTTTGGAGTCATGAGGACAGATTCACCATTATTTTATGTATCACTATGAAATAAAAAAAAAAAAAATGTTGCTAGTTAAATTTACATGATGCTTTTTTATTAGACTTATTAATTTTAAATATAGTAATGAGCTCTTTTAAGGTGAGGTTTAGCATATCCAGAAAAATATTCAAAATAAGTGGGTTAGTCCAGACTCTTTTTACTTACTTTTTAAATTCAAAGTTACAAAAGCCTGTGTTTTACTGTTAGTAGCCTCCTCTAAGCCATCCAGAACCTTGGTAATGCAACATTTTTTAAAAAACTGCTTCACTGTTTTCTCCAGGGTTCATTCCAAACTGCTGACATTGATTCAATAAGATCTTTTATGGCAATTTTATGATATTACCTGAAAACAACAATGGAAGGTTTTCAAGACACAACTGGAACTGATAGTTTCTCCTCAAATAGGCTTCTGACACGAGTTGATTGAGATGTCAAGGGGTTACATTGTGCAGTCATGCTGTTAGGAATAACCTCCAATTTCTAGCATACACAGGAAGCAACAACTAAGTCACAACTTCTGTTGGGCTGACAACAATTTTAAGATGCTGTGGTGGACTGAAATGTGTACCCTAGTTTGTATGTGTTCTCGGTCTTGGTCTGCATTCTGATGGAAAAGCACCCAATGTACATAAGATCTCTTCAAGATATTACTTCAGTTAAAAAGTGGCCCAACTGAAGCAGGACAGACTTTAAGCTAGATTACTGGAGTCCTTTATAAGCAAGTGAAAGTCAGATGAAGAGAGAAGCCATGGGGAGCATCCAGAAGCCAGAAGTCAAGGGAACCCAAAAGAGAATGGAGAAAATGCTGTCATGTGCATTGCCATGCAAAAGCCAAGGAATGCCCCCAAATTGTCTGACACCCAGAAGATACTGAACCCACAAAGAAACAAGCTCTTTAGCCTCTGAAACTGAGAGTCAATAAATTCTTTTGTTCGGCCAACCCATTGAATGGTAATTATTTTAGCAACAGGGAAACTAAAATGAATGTCATGATTGTTAGATGCATCCTGATCTCAGAGATGTTTATAGCCTCCTATGGCTGCTATAACAAATGACCATAAACTTGGTGGCTTAAAACAACATAAATTTATTCTCTTACAGTTTGGGAGGCCAGAAGCCTAAAGTGGTTTCCCTGGGCCAAAATCAAGTGTTGGGTGGGCTACATTTCCTCTGGAGGATCAAGGGGAGAACCCACTCCCTTGCCTTTTCTATCTCAGAGAGCTGTATTCCTTGTGTTCCTTGACTTAGGACCCCTTCTTCCATCTTCAAAGCCAACTATGTAGCATCGTCTTCATTCATCGCATTAACTTTGGTCTCTGTAATAAAATCTCCATGTCCTTTCCTCTTATAAAGACACTTGTGATTACATTTAGGGACCTTTTTCATAATCCAGATAATCTTCTCATCTCAAGATCCTTACCTTAATTATATCTGAAAAGTCCCTTTTGCCATATAAGGGAGGTTACCAGGATTAGGACTGGGATGTCTTTGAGAGCCATTATTCAGCCTATCATGGCATCATGGACTTGATGAAATATGTAAATACCATTTAAAACCATGAGTGAGTCTGTATGGCATCATCAAGGAACTACTTCGAAAGAGGAATCTGAGAACTAGTCCAGGTGCACCCCAACATTCAGAGGTCAAGAAAATGAGAGGACCTATCAGAGGATACTGAGGGTTAGCAGCCTGTGAAGTTCAAGACAAAATTGGCTGTCAAGTCACTGTAGCCAATTAAGGAAATTTTCTCAAAAAGTAGGGAGAGATGTATCACTTGTATCAAGAGGAAGATATGGACTTGACTATTGGATTTGGTGCCTTTGATGAGAACAATTTTAGGGGAATTGTGGGGCACAAAAGTCTGATCAGGGTAGGCTTCAGACACGAGTGGAGAAGGAGAAAGAGAAAAAGCACAGCAAACTCTTCAAGTTTTTAAAAACAAATATAAATGGGGAGGTAGTGGGACGGTTGGTGTTTTTCCTGGCCTTCCTAATAAAAAGAGATGGAGCAAGGAAGTTGAGTGTAAGACAGAGTGATTATAATTATAGACAGTGGATTCTAAAATTAGGGAGGAAATAAATTGAAGACACGAAGGGGGTGATGGAAAGTGATGGTGGGGTCAATAAATTAGAGGTCTTTGTTATGAATAATTGTTAAAGTTAGGGTACCAGAGGGAGCATGCTGGCCAGTATCAAGGTCATTGTGCCAAATATTAATTTTTGTGTTTTTAATCACTGATGGCAAAGAGCTAAGACTACACTGAAGACTCATTGTTTTCAAATGATAAATTAGATACAAATTATAATGACAAAGACTACACTTAGTCTGATTCCTTCTTTCCTAACCTTATGGTGTTTCATTGTTTCATTTGCCCCTGAGAAATTACTCATAGCTCCTGGTACGGATACTATGAATTCTTTTAGAGAAATAATATTCTCACCCTTTTCTGGTTTTACAGGACTCTTCTAATATAAAAACTGTAAGTTCACACAGACAGAATCTCTGAGGCAAATTGTTTTCCAAATAAATGGTTATTTGACAATAGGTAACAAGATATACATTTTTATTCCTGACGTTTTGAGAAAGATAACAAGAATACCAATTATTTAACAAGAAAAACTTTATGTCAGTCAGTTTGCTAGGAAATTTCTGATCTGTGCAACAGCATTACAGGAATATTATTTTTTCCCTCATTTTATAAATGAAGAAGTCAACATGACTAAGACCACATAGCTAAAAACTGACAGAACCTGGGAATTTAAACCCTATTTACTATGACTCCAAGATTCCAACTTGTTCCTCCACTCTGTCTCTGAATTTATCCCATATCCTCTCTGGTATCATCTGCTTTGTGGGTTGTAGCATCACTCTCCAGTGTTTTAGCTTTTGTGTTGAGAGAGGACAAGTTAGTTGTTTTCGATAGGTTAATTAACCTAATTAAAGAGCTCAGAGGTTGTGTTTAGTAATTTCTTCCCTCCTTCCTTCATTTTATTTAACTGCTTTCACTACATATTGAACATAGAATAGCACTTTTCCACCAAATTTATCATGCTGTGCTCTCACCATAACAAATGCACCTCTGATACTTCAATAGCTGAAGAACAGGATTTACTCAGTTCTGTCACTTTACCTTCAAAATTTAGCAGGCACAAAATAGTTAATATCACCTGCTTCCCAATCAACTTATCTTTTTACAAAATCACACTGAAAGATCGTAGTGTTGGCTTATAAATGGTCATATTTTTAGAGTGACAAAGATATTTTCTAAAAATAAGTGGGCTATTCATGGTTCTCTTTCTCCTACACATGCCCACGCTGACATTGAAGGACCATTTTCCAGTACCTTTAGTTTCATCTAGTATCTTGCTAGTAATGTGAGCTCATACTTTTTTTATTTCCTCCTATCACTTGGTTTCTAGCATGATCTCATTGCAGTCATCTACTAAAAATGTGGTTGTCAAGTTGTTAAACTCCATATTCTTATATTACTTGACAGAAATATAATGGTTTTTTTATATTTTTTTCATCAAAATGATATTTATAAGAGAAATATAAAAGTAAAAGTCATCTGCATTTTTAAGAATCATAGAATAGGTTTATTTCAAATCCACTCTCCCTCTGATAACATCAATGAATGCTGGACAAATGCTAAAAAGCAGTAATATGAAAACATTAGGCAACAATAAGGGAGAAAGGAATCAAGGAATAAATATCCTGGAAAGAAGACAAATACAATGTAGCAAGCTGGCATTCTCTGCTGCTATTTCCTTTGAGACATTCTGCCATTTCTAAGTTGTGCAGTAGGAAAGTATTAAAAGAGAAGCAGAAAGCCACACAAATAAGTTAAAAGGCTAAGCAAAGTTTTATTGGTATCATGCTACTGAGGAGGCACAAATTAAAGTTCAAGGTCCAGCCAAGGGTAAGAGGCAATGGCAGACATTTTTTTCTTCAAGTTAAGACCCATAAAGAACTACACCCTAAAAGTAAAGGTAAATTGGAAATAAACAAACCCTTACAAAAACTGAAACTTAGCCTTGTTTCTCCCAATTCCCAGTTGATTCAAGGTCATATGCCCCCATGCTAATTGCATGTAAGAATAAAAATAAGTATCTTATGAAAAAGATAGCATCATTAGAGCCTCTACAATTTTTCGTAGATAATAACCATTATTCAATTGAAAATTGCATGCATGCCTGGAGATGGGATCAAATGGCAAAAAAGCAAGAGCTAAAAAGAAAACAATAGAAATGGATCCACCAGTAACTCAGATAACAGAGCTATAAGAAAGAGACCTTATATTACCTGTGATTGATATGTTTTAAAAACTGATTAGTGAGAGAATTTCACCAGAAAACAGAAATCTTTAAATAAAGAATAAAAAAGAAATTTTATAATTGAAAATCACAGTATTTTAGGTTAAGAAATCAATAGATGTGTTTAATAGAAGATTAGATAAAACTGATGAGAGAATTGGTGAACTGGAAGCTAAGTTAGTGAAAGTAAATTCAGAATGGAACACAGAGGAAAAAGAGGATGAACAATACAGAAAGAGTGTAAAGAGTATATGAAATGAAAAGATATAACATTTGTGACCAAACTTGCAGAAATAGAGAATTAAGAGAATAGGACAAAAGCAACATTTGAAGAGATCATGGCTGGAAATTTCCAAAAACCTATTTAACATATCAAGCCACAGATTCTATAAACTCTAAGAACACCCAAAATTTAAATACAAAAGAAAAGCTCCCCCAGGAATAATGTGGTCAGACTACTGAAAGCTAAAAACATAAAGAAATATTTGAAAGCAACCAGAGGTAAAAGGACCATTACTTTCAAAGGAACAATTATAAATTTACAACTGACTTCTGGATATAAATAATAGATGTCAGCAGACAATGGGATGACATCTGTAAAGTGTTCAAATAAAATAACTGTTCATTTAATCTTAAATAAGTTAATAATAAAAAATCTTCCACTAAAGAAAATTCTAAGACCAGATGGCTTCACTGGTGAATTTACCAACTACTCAGAAGAATTAATGTTAACCCTTCTCTAACTCTTCCAAAGATTTTAAGAGGAAAGAATACTTACTAATTCATACTTTGAGGCCAGCATTATTCTGATGCCAAAACCAGTAAAGACATCACTAGGAAAGAAAATTACAGGCCAATTTCCCTTATGAATATAGATGCAAAGATCCTTAGCAAAATACTAGCAAACATCACAACAGCATATTAAAATATGTATATACCATGACTAAGTGGGACTTATCCAAGGAATGCCAAGGGTAGCCCAATGTAAGAAAATCAACCAATGTGATATACCATGTAAATAGAACAAAGGAAAAAATGCATGATTATCTTAACAGATGCAGAAAGGGCATTTGCCAAAATCCACAGCCTCTGTTTGATAAAAACACTCAGAAAACTAGAATATAAGGGACTTTCTAAACATGGTAAAGGCTGTTAATGAAAAACCCATGGCTAACATCTTACTTAATAGTGAAAGACTTAAAGCTTTCCCCCAAAGATCAGGAACAAGATAAGGATGCCTGTTTTCATCATGGCTATAAATATTATAGTGGAAGTTCTAGCCAGAGAAATTACACAAGAAAAAGAAATAAAAAGTATCCATATTAGAAAGAAGTAAAACTATTTCACAATTCCACCCTTCAGTATATTCCCAAAGAAAGTGAAAACAACATATCAAATAGATATTTTTACACTACTGTTCATAGCAGCAAAATTCACAATCACCAAAAGGTGGAAACAACCCAAGTGTCCATCAAAAAATGAATGGATAAATAAAATGTGACACATTCCCAAAATGGGATATTATTCAGCCATAAATAGGAGTGAAGTTCTGAGACATGATGCAATGTGGAATAACATTGAAAACATTATGCTGAATGAAATAAGCAAGACACATTAGGACAAATATTGGCTAATGTCATTTATAAGAGATTATCTAGAAATAGCTAATCTGCAGAGACAGAGGTAAAGTAGAATTACCAGGACATGGGGAAGGGGAAATGGGAAAGGTTTTGCTTGGTGAGCATGTAGTGTTTAAAATAAAAATTAATTAAAAACAATTAAATAATTAATTAATCCAAAAAGGTAAGAAATGAGAAGTAAAGGAACATATGGGGTAAATAAAAATGAGTAATATGGTGGTAGTAGAAACTCAGCAACTACAAGAAGAATAATCATAAAAAAACCACTTGAGATCATATCATAATTAAATTTCAGGACACCAGAGATGAAAGAAAATCCTAAAATCAGCAAGAGGAAAAAGTTGCATTATGTACAGATGCAAATAAAAGAATGACAGCAGACTTCTTTTCAGAAGTTATGCAAGTCAGAAGACAATGGAAGGAAGTACTAAAAGGAAAAAAAAAACCAAAACCTAACTTCTATACCCAGGAAAAGTATCTTTCAAAAATTAAGGGAAAACAAAGACTTTTCTAACAAGCTAAATTTGATATAATTCATTGCCAGCAGACCTGAAAAATGAGAAAGAAAAGCAGAACTAAATGGTAATGTTTGAAAATGTGTATGTATATTAATAAATGAAGATGTCATGAATGGTTAATATGTGGGTAAATATGAAAGATTTCTTTCATGTTTATCTTTTAAAACTGAATTTTAAAGTTAAAATGATATCAATGTTTTGTGTGGTTTATAATGTGTAGCAAAAATGCATCACAGCAATAGCACAAACAGCAGGAAGGGGAAGTACCTCTCCTGTTGTAAGTTTCTTATATTATACATTAGGCAGTCTACTACGACTTGAAGGAAGACAGTGATAAATTATAAATGAATTTTATAATCCCTGGAAAAATGTGAAAAATTTTAAAAGTGGAATACTTAATAAAACAATATTGAAGACAACATGGTACCTTTATAAAGTATTCATTCCAAAAGATAGCTGGAAAACAGCAATAAGAGACAAAGAACCAGTTGAAAACATAGAAAATAAATATAGGATATTTAGACATAACTGTATAAAAATTATATGAAATGGATTGTTTAAACACCCCAAATAAAATGTAGAAATTATTAGACTGGATAAAAAAAGCAATGCCTAATTATATTAACATCAGATAACATGCATTTCAATGTCAAGGAATATTATCAGAGATAAAATAGGATATTTCCTTATGATTAACAAATTGACTAAGAGGACATAATTGTAAATCTGTATGGCTCTACAAGAGAGCTTCAAAATATATGAAGAATAAATAATAAAATTCAGAAATATGTCCACAATTATAGTTGGAGATTTCAACTAATTGATAGTCAAAACTACAAGAAAAATCTTTAAGGTTATAAAAGATTAAACAACACTATCAACCAGCTGATAAAGTTGATATGTATAAAACTTCTACTCCAACAATGGCAGAATACACATTATTTTCAAGTGCACATGAACAATCACTGAAACAGACCACATTAAGAGTCATAAAACAAATGTCAATATTTGTAAAATAATGGAAATCTTACAGGGTAGGTTTTCTGCCACAGCAGAATTAAAGTAGAAATCAATAATGAAAGATATCTGACAGTTCTCCAAAAGAGTTGAAAATTAAACCACATCCTAAGTGATTAAAATCATGAATGAAGTCTCATAGTATTGATCGGGGAATCTTTAATAATTCCTTGTATATTAGTCAGCCAAAGGGGTGCTAATGCAAAACATCAGAAATCTGTTGGCTTTTATAAAGGGTATTTATTTGGGGTAGAAGCTTACAGTTACCAGCCATAAAGCATAAGTTACTTCCCTCACTAAAGTTGGTTGCCATGTGTTGTAGCAAAATGGCTGCTGATGTCTGGCAAGAGTTCAGGCTTCCTGGGTTCCTTTCTTCCCGGGGGCTTGTTTCTCTCTGGGCTTGGCTGCCTTGCTCTCTCCACAAAGCAAGCTGTAGACTATCAGGCGACCAATTCTGTCACTCTCCCTGGGGCTCAATTCTCTCCTGGCTTAGCTGCTCTGCATCTCTGTATGCTTACTGCCCAGGCTCCAACTCAAAACTCCAACATCAAGACTCCAATTTTCTTCTCTGCCGTGTAGTTTTCTCTGTAAGTCCTCACCCACCAAGGGGGCGGGAACTCAACATCCTACTGACATGGCCCAATCAAAGCTCTAATCATAATTTAATCAAGTAAAAGTGAAACCTCTGAATCCAATACAATCTAATGTGCCCAGACCATTTTACAAACACAATCCAAAAACTATTTTTGGAATTCATAAATAATGCCAAACTGCTACACCTTACAAATGAATAAATCAAGGTAGAAATTATTGAAGCAGTCTGTCTCTGGGAACATATTAAATTCTGGAGTTTATAATATCTGGAAAGAATTGTGGAATTTGAGGGAGATGAAGAAAATACAAAAGGAGAAGAACATTACCTAAAGTGAGACTTCTCTTCCAGAGCTAGACACAGGAGCTTCCACTGTCAGTGAAAGAACTTCTCTGGGCAGGAAGTATGATGGTTCTGGGGTATAAAGACTGTCTCTACCTTCAAGGAACCCATCATCTTCTAATAGTTAAGTATTAAATGCTAAGTATAATTGTTCTTCATCTTTTCAGGGGTAAACTCTAGCCTCATTGTCCTCCATGCTATTACTCAAAAAAGCTACACATATTTTTGCCCAAGGCTTTTTGCACAGGCTGATCCCTCTGCCTAGAACATGTGTCTACCCCCATTAATCCACATGGCTCATTTCCTTGCCTCCTACAGGTCTTTACTCAAATGCTACCTTTTCTGATTGATTTTTCTACACAATACTTTCCTGACAAACTTTGCTACTTAGTCCTTTATTTTTCTACCCTCACTAAATCATAAATTCCATGAGAGCAAGAATTTTGTCTAATTTGTTCACACTATATCTCTAGTACCTAGAATGATGCCTGGCACTTAGTAGCAGACCAACCTACATTTGTATTTGCTGTTCCCGCCACAAGAAAGCTTCCTTCTCAGCTTTTGGGTTTCAGGTTAAATGTCACCCCTTCAGAGAAGTGTCCCCTAGCCACACCATTAGAGGATCCCCATTCCATTTATTTATTCTCTCTCTCAATACCTTTTTGTGTTTTCTTCACATTCATATATGTATCTGAAATTATCTTATTTTTGTTTACTGCTTCATTATCAATTGCTTACTGTTGTCATGTAGAGAACAGAGATCCTCTCTGCCTTGTTACCAGCTGTAGCCTGGAAATTAAACAGGACATTGCCTGATATATACTAGGTACTCAATAAATATTTGATGCGTGAATGAATGGCCCTGAATCCTCATTACATTCTGTAACACTAACACTAATTTACCTCTAAATCTTACTTTATGCTATTCTGCCCAATCTGAGCTGGAGTTTCTACATAAAATATAACCTCATATGGTGAGCTGGTAGCTTCCAATATTTTAAAATACAGTCTTAACATAAACAACAACGGTAACAGCAAAACTGTATTTTGAGAATTTTACCAATACCCTGGGGCTAATAAAATAAGTCCCTCCTGTTCAATCTCTTGCTGTTCCATCCACCATTATCCTACACTGACATCTTTTACCTTTCCAAGTTGAATTTCCTGAGCTGCAAAAGTGAAATCCTTTAATCTTCCATTTGGGGCCTATGTTTGAAATGGATTAAGGAGACACACAAAACTGGTTTTAAAACCTTCCATTTTCCAGGCCCACAGGCATTCTCCCTCTCTCTCAAAAATAAAGGTGGCTTTTTGAACCATCTGTTATTTCCTATGAAACATTCCCCCTGACTGTCACTGTTGATTGCTGTTGATTGGAAAGGAAAGAAAGAAAAAGAGAGAGAAAGAGAAAGAAGGACATTTCATGGCCACCCGCATGCAGAGCTTTGTTTACTGGTCCTCTGGTTTCCTTGGGAGACACTTCTAAGAAGAAGCTCCATTTAGCTGACAACAGTCATTTTTCATTAAACCCCAATTTAAACAAGACCCAGAGTAGAAAATTGCAAAACAGGATGCTTGCAAATTGCATCAAAGCAGTTTCATTAGACATGGGAGTAAAAGACCTTTTATGGTGGTGGCTCTTGGGATGAGACCTAGAATTCCATAGAAGCAATTTAGGGCCTTGTGTGCAGGAAACTTCTGGGAACCCATTGAGTTACATATATCCTGGAGGTACGTTTGTCCACTTGCAGTAACCCGAGTTCTTTTGAGAGGTGCAAACACTGACTAAAGGTAGGGTGAACACATGTTCTGATATGTCAGCAGGAACAGTCCCATATTATTCTGTTGTCCCAGAGTAATCATTAATAGTGACCCATTTTCTCTCAAGAGTGTCCCAGGTTGGATAATAAATTATATGGTAATCCTAATTAAAGGTCAGCATGTCAGATTGTCTTAGTTCTCCAGACTGCTGTGATGAATACCACAGGATGGGTTTCCTTAAACAATAAGCAATTATTGGATCATGATTTCAGACGCCAGAAGTCCAGCATCAAGATACTGGCAAGGCTTGCTTTCTCCCTGAAGCCTGGCAGTTTGGTGCTGGCTTGCTGGCAATCCTTGGTGCTCCTTGGCTTGCATCTCTGTCTCACGTCACGTGGTAATATATCTTTCTCTTCCTGGTTCCTGCTGACTTCCTCCTTTTGGCTCCTCTCAGTGATTTTTTTCTCTCTCTGTCTGAATTTATTTTTTTCCTTCTAAAGGACTCCAGTAATCTGATTAAGGCCCAAACTCTTTGCGTGGGTCACAGCTTAATTAAAATAACATCTCATGAGGTCCTATTTACAATGGGCTCATAACCTCAAAATGCGGACCAAGACCAAGAACATGTCTAAATTGGGGTGCATAACTCAGTCTACCACACTGATCTGTGGTAAACTGCAGACTTCTTTGGATGGCAAAGATAAATCTTGCCAAGTTCCAACCACGTGCAACCAAGCATGTCCACTGATTGACCTAGACGGGCTGCAATCTTAGGCAACCTATGTCAGAGCTGTTTGAAACCAAGCTTCCCAGTTTTGAGGTTGTGAAAACTGAAGGCAACCAGTCCCACAGAGGAGTTTTTAATTTTCTCATAAGCCTACCAGAGAATCTCTCTTATGTGGTCACTTCTTCCTCTTGCTTTATTATCTAGCCCTGAGTTGTCCAGTGTGGTAGCCAACAGCCATTTGTGGCTACTGAGCACTTGAAATGTGGCTAGTTCAAATTGAGATTTGCTCTAGGTATAAAATGCACACCAGATTTTGAAGGCTTGGTACAAAAAAAGGTACAATATCTCATAAATAGCTTTTATATTGACTAGATTAAAATAATATTTTAGATATATTGAGCTAAATAAATTATATCATTAAAAATAATTTCATCTGTTTCTTTTTAATTTCTCCCCAGGGAGATGCACTGTATTGAAACCGAGAAAAAAATCCAGCTCTATTTCATACTGCTATTAGGCAATCTTTGTTTTCCTTCTATCAGGTATCTAAGAATACTTCTACACTTAAGTGAGGTAACAAATATTATTTTTTCTGTCTCAGGCAGGCACTCAACAAATGCTAGTGTCTTCTCCCTCCCTAGAGCAATTGATTTCATCTCTCTTAAACAATAATGGTTTTTGCATAGTCACTAAAGTATACTTTTCTTATATAACCAGTGAGAAAAAGACTGCTTAACACGACTTCATCTTGTAAACCGTTTATCCATATCCCCTTATCTCAGTGGATATGACTAGCAATATTTTCAGGTGATTTATTTTATTTTCACCTTTATATCAGTGGCATGTATTAGTGAGATACACAATGTTCTCTTAGTAAAGGTTGTTGCAATTATCAAGTTGGGAAAGGTGTAAGTGTAAAATATGACTCATAGTCAATGATTTAGGGAGAATTTCGTGAAGTAAAGAGACAAATAAGGTTTAAGTTGTTTTTTCGGGAATACAATGATGAATTTTAGGAGAAATGGGAAATGCCATTCACTGTATACCCAATAAATATAGGATCAGATCAAATATGGGTCAGATCAAGCAGGCTGTTGTTAGCCTGTTAAGGATTCTGGATTTTATTGTATGTGCAATAGGAACCCAAGTTATTTAAGAAGGATCTGACTTATTTAAGAATATTACTCTGATTACTTAGATAATGGAAAAATCATGCAATGGTGAAAGGGGGGAGGTCGGTTAGGGGGCTGTTACAATGGACCAGACAAGAGAAAATGGTAGCTTGGTTAGACATGATGATAAAAGAATGTGAGGCTAAAAAAAAACAAAAACAAAAACAAAAACAAAAAACAAAATGTGAAAAGAAAAAAAAATCCATAATGCAGCAACCATATACAACCATAGATAACTTTGAGTTCTATTTCTTCTGAGTAATTTTTCAATGCATACATTTTGGCCTGGTTGGATTTCTACTGTGTAAGTAGTTTGGGACAGTGCTTTTAAAACTTAATATTATAGTATTTTTTTCATGTTATAAAATACTTTATAACTATAGCCAGTTGCCATTGATTACTTATCTACTGCTCTTGATCATTTTAGTTGCATAAATCATTTTGCTATTTTAAGTTACATTAGTTTTCTATTATTACATTTTCAGGGTTTCATACCAGAAGTATAATTACTGGGTTAGCGGTTATGAACATTTTAGGCCGTTAAGTACGTTGCTAAATTGCTTTGATTCAGGGGTTATTTTTAAAGACATGAATTTTTATTACTTTCAGATGCAGGCAATAGTAAGAGTAGTCCAACAAAGTGTTTTCAAGTTAAAATGCTTTTGGGGGACTTTCTTTATTAAATAAATGATTTGTAAACATATGAATTATTTCATCCATTCAACTATTATCTACTGAATATCCATTCTTTACCAGCAATGCTTTAGGTGTGAGAAGACAAAAACCTCAGGTGAAGACGTAAATCAATAATTCCAAAGTAGTAGAGGATGCTTGAAAATGATAGGCTTCCACAAATATATTAAATATTTACTTAGATTCTTACATTTTTACTTAGTAAATTATCTCATAATTATTTTACTTTAGCCCCTGATAGAATGATTGTATGTTACATATTAGTAGAATCAAAATGAATGCATTTTACTTTTGCTACAAGTGAAAGTGCATAAGCGTGTGGTTCAGTTTAGAAGTAGCTAGTGTCAATTTAATGAGCTATCTGGATGGAAAGTTGAGGTTCTAGGGACTCTATATATCTAAAACCTGAGTAAACAGCTAGTAGCCAATATGTGAAGGTGCTTTAGGACAACTGACACTGGGCTGGAAACACTATATTCAATCATCAGGAACTAAAATCTTAACACAGAGATGGAGACATTTTCTCCCTTGGTCTCTTACACTTTCCTCTTCTTTCCTTCATTTCCTTCACTTTAATTTCTCTATAGAAAACAGGTAGATTTTCAACAGAAACAGAAATTAGAGACTGAACAATTCATAACATCCAAGAGTCTTTTTTATTGTAGTTTAAATCTTGAATGTGGTCAATATCTAATCTACAAAAGATTATAATCGAGAAGTTGGCAAAAGCATTGTTTAGGGAGAACAGAGAGTACCCACATCCCCACACCACCCAGCTTCCAGAAAAGCCAGGCTTTGTCATGTAACCTGGAGTAGGGAGGAAGTAAATGCTTTCCAAGAGATTTTTGTTGATAAGAGACAACAGTGTTTCCTCTGCCCCCATCTCACCCTTGGGGCCACAAACTGAAAAATGAACTTATTCTTGGACTTAGCAGACCCAGCAGAAACAGGAGAAAGTAGAAAAAGTAGACCTTCCTTGTACAATAGGGACTGTAAAATTTATAAGATATAAGTGGACTAGGAGTAAATCATTTTTGTAAGGTCAAGTAGCATGTCCAAGGAAAGAGGGAATGCAGGGATACCAGGAAAGGAAATAATAAGAGGACTTCAGGAATTGTATATTGGGATCTGGGAAGAAGAGGACAGAGGGAGAATTCTCGTGGGAAGTTTCAAAAAATTTAGGCCATATTGTGTGGTGCAAAGGAAATATGCTGCCAAATCCCTAACTCCTCATTTGATTCTTTTCAACTATTAAACCAGTGGTTTTCAAATGAGTGGAGAGGTTTGTCTCTTGAGATTGAATTATGGATCTGTGTTAGTCAGCCAAAGGGGTGCTGATGCAAAACACCAGAAATCTGTTGGCTTTTATAAAGGGTATTTATTTGGAGTAGAAGACGACAGTTACCAGGCCATAAAGCATAAGTTACTTCCCTCATCAAAGTCTATTGCCACATGTTGGAGCAAGATGGCTGCCAGCATCTGTGAGGATTCAGGCTTCCTGGGTTCCTCTCTTCCCAGGGCTTGCTTCTCTCCGGGCTCAGCTCCTCTGCTATCTCCACACGGCCAGTTGTAGACTGTCAGGCCAATGGCTTGTTTCTCTTCCAGGGGCCTTTTTTCTTTCCTCACGACCAAGTTCCACTGAGTGCTTACTTCACTGGGCTCCAGCTCAAAAACTGCAACTTCTTTTCTCTGCAGTGCAGTGTTTCTGTGAGTCCCCACCCACCAAGGGCACAGGGACTCAACATCCTACTGCCATGGCCCAATCAAAGCCTCAATCATTATTTAATCAAGTAAACCTCTGAATCCAATATAATTTAATAAGCTGAGAGGAAAAGACCAGTTCACAAACATGATCCAATATCTATTTTTGGAATTCATAAATAATGCCAAACTGCTACAGGACCCCAACATGGATGTGGTCTTAATATTGATCTCCATTCCTGTGGGTGTGAATACTTTGTAAATAAGAACTTCTTAAAGATATTATTTTCAGTTAAGCTGTGGCCAACTGAACTAGGGTGGGCCTTAATCTGTACTGCAGGAGGCTTTATAGAGAGAAAGCCACCATGAGGAGCAGAAGCAGGGAGTTAGCAGGAACTGGCAGAGAAGGAGAGGACATCATCAGGTGATGCTAAAGCCATGGAAACCCAACAATTGCCTGCAACCAGTGTCAGTCTTCAGGGAGAAAATGAATTTTGCTGATATCTAGAATTTAGACATCTCCTATCCTCAAAACCATGGGCCAAACATTCCTATTGTCTAAGTCAATCCATTGTGTGGTATTTGTGATAGCAGTTCTGGCAAACTAAGATGGTATCCCAGAGGGCATTTGGCAACGTGCATAAACAATTTTCGTTGTTGTAACTGTTGGGTATGTGCCAGGGATACAGCAAAACATCCTTCAATGCACAGGTCAGTCTCCCACAACAAAGAAACATCTAGCCCAAAATGTCAATAGTGCCATGACTGAGAAACCCTGCTTTAGGTCTATCACCTGAACACTTAGGTAAAGAATGTTTTGTATTATTCTAGGACATTGTGATTTATTATCATTTCAGGGTAAGGCAGATGAAATACTATTCTGGAAAAGGAGGGTCTAGACTCTTCCCCCACAGTTACTGGTACAACCCCACTGGAAGGTAAATTTGCTTTTCCTGACTACCTTACTCTGTACCCCACCCCTCCATTCAGCAACTAATTACATGAGTATACTCACTGTGGTTCAAAAGAAGGAGGGGGCCTACTATGAAGGTTACAATTTCATGACACTCAGAATATATTTTCTCATCATAAAATCTACTTAATTTATTAGATGACCAAACTATTTTAGCAATTAGTTTAGATAGCTATCATGGTGGTTTGGAGCTGTATGTACGCACCCCACCCCTGCTCCCGCCCCCGAAAAACATGTTCTTAAACCTAATCCATTCCTGTGGGTGCAAACCTATTTTAAGTAGGTACTTTTAAAAAATTTTATTTATTTATTTATTTTTATTTTTACTGGGATGTCCCAGGGATCTAACCCAGGTCCTTCCATATGGGAGAGGGAGACCCAACCATTTGAGCCACATCTGTCCCAGTAGATACTTTTGAAAACTTACTTCAGTTAAGGTGTGGCCCAGGATGGGTCTTAATCCTATCACTGGAGTCCTAATTTATGAGCATCATGAAACTCAGACACATTGGGAGAAGGCCATGGGAAGTAAAAAGCTGAATTTCATGGAACCCGAAAGAGAACTGAGAGGCCAAGAAATGCTGACATGTGCTTTGCAGAGTCACCAAGGACCAAGGACCACTGGTAGCCAGCCCCAGAATTTCAGTCTTCAGGGAGAAATCAGTGTCTTGATGATGCCTTAATTTGGACTTTTTCCTGGCTTCAAAAATGTGAGCCATTAAATCCCCATTCTTTAACCCAACCCATTGCATGGTATTTGCTTGAGCAGCCAAGGAAACATTAAATTCCCATTGCTTAACCAATCTGTTGTATGATATTTGTGGCCACTATGGAGAAAATGTATTCCACAGATACCACATACATTGAGGCTGCAGAAATCACTGGGTACCCCACAACCACAACACCCCTTCACCCCACATCCCACATGCCTTGAAGTCCATGATTGTTTGATGCAGTAGTTCCCAAATTGGGAGGCTGTACCCCAGGAGTGTATATAACAAGGTCCTAATTTTATTTATTTATCTTGAAATATTAGGAAGGGATTAAATTTTTCCATTAACATATGGGTTGACACTGATCCCTTCATGTGACCCACAAGTGTGTATCCCATAGCAAGCAGGGATTTCACAGCACATAAGTATTATTAGTTGAAATTTCATGCATTAGTCTGTTTCCAGCATATTCTCAAATTGTGCGGTTTACTTGTGCCTGTGACAATAAAATACTTTTGTATGATGCAGAAAGGTTCTCCAGTTTTCTCATAGTACTTAAAAAGACCTGTTAGGTTTTAAGATAAAACACTTGCATCTATAAAAAGATGAGTCTTTTTATAGAATGCCTCCCTGTATCAAAGCCCTATGGGCATCCTCTTTCCACTCTGACCTGGGACTTGGCTATACAACTTGGTTTGGTCAAGGGATCACTAGCAAACATGATCCAAACAGGGGCTTGAAAGGGCTTATACATTGGGGCATGCTTCTCGTTCCTGTGAACCCTAAGAACAAGTCCAAATTAGGCTGGTAGAGAGGCCACATAGAGGAAACTCAAGACATCCAAGCTGTCAGCTGTCAATTTCCATCTTAGACCAGCTTGAACTATCCTGTACCATCTAACCCCAACTGCGTTGCCAGCTGACTGCAACCACATGAAGGAGCCTGGAGGAGAGCAGTAGGTGAACCACCCAGATGAGCCCAGCCCAAATTGCCAAGTGTTTTAGTTTCCCAGCTGTTAAAACAAACACCAGATACTGTATTGGCTAACAATAGGAATTCATTGGCTCATGGTTTCAGAGGCTAGAAAACTTGCTTCCTCCTAGAGTCAGTATTTTCTGGCTGGCAGCAATCTTTGGCACTCTTTGGCTTTTCCATCACATGGCAATGCACATGGCTATGTCTTCTTTCTCTTCCTGGTTCTGTTGACGTCTGGCTCCTGCCTTCTCCCTGTGGTGTCTCTACTGTATCCATTTTCCTCTGCCTGTAAGCAAGTCAGCCACATTGTATTAAGGCCACCCTCATTCATCTGGGCACCCCTCAACTAATAACATCTTCAAAGGTCTCATTGCCAAGGGGGTTCACACCCACAGGACCAGGGATTGGGATCTGAACATGCCTTTTGTGGGGTACAGGATTCAATCCCCAACACTGACCCACAGAATTGTGAGATTATAATGATAGTTGTGCTAAGCTGCTGGTTTATTATCTAGCAAAGGTTAACTGATACAAAAGTATATTCAATAACTATGTTGATAGTAAGAGCAAATGGGCTTTTTTCCATTCAGAAAATGTACATGTATTATTAAAGCATGACTTGCCTATGTTTCGTCTTGTAAAAACTATTGTATTTGAACATATTATATGTGCCCCATATAATATGCACATCATAATATATAATAATAAATTAATAAATTAGGGTAGCATATAATGTTAAGGATAAGAGTGAGCAATCAAAACATCTGAGGAATACCCTATGCTGGCGATAAGGGGCTCTAGAAACCCAGGGAGTGTTTCCCATTGTTTAGGTCCTCCCAGAGCTCCTCCTCCCTACTGATCATGCGGATTGTCCAGCCATTTCTTAGTATGAGATAAAAAGACAGGTGCATATAATTCAGGGTGGCCTGCAATTATTTTATGCCAAATAGAACTTTAGCTAATAAATAAACATGAAACATTTTAAGAAAAAGAAAAACGAAAATGCCTCTTTGAGCTATCACTGTCTTTTCACTTTTAAATCTGTTACTGAGTCTAAGCCCATGTGAGAATTAGGATAAAACCTTCATGTGAACTGTAAAACTCAACTCCAATGATATCAATTTTTATATCCAATTGATATCGGTATTCTTCTAAGGGGCCCTTATTTACTTGGCTGTTTCTTCTCTTCCAGAAATACATTGAATTAAAAAAAAAAATCGATCTCTGCATAAGAAAAGTTTGCATAAATTATATGTTAAATAAGCTATGAACAGCAACTTCCAACATTCGTTGTAAATTAGTCTTTTCAAGCAAAAATGCTCATTTTGTTGTAACATTTTCAGTGTACATTTAGGCAAGGACTATTGGAATATCATTTTAATCCCCATGTGCTTCGTTTAGATGAGTGGGCATTTATCTCTCCTATTCTTATGTTACGTATGAAGAAAACAGAAATACTCTGGTGATAAATGATTTAACCAAACTCTACAATGAATGGATAGCAGATTTCACAAATGGAACCTGGTTGCTATGCTATTTAGACTTCCCTCATGTATAATGACTTCCATATTCTGAATTTTAGCAATAAATATTTGTAGAATATTGTTTTATTTAATTGCTTTTAAGGTTTAATTTCTATGCAGAAGGTAGAATATTAATTTATAATCCAGGAATAATAAATGTCAGCAATGAATGACTGCTGTGTCTTATAAATAATGGCCATTTTGATAAACTTCATTCAAGGAATGACAAATATTATAATGAAGGTTATGCTGGGTTAATTATATTTCATGTTGCAGGCATTTTTGTTTTGTAAATTAGATTGCTTATTTACAGCTATTTATTACAGTTAGGAAATACTGTCATCAACTTTGATTTAGATGGAATTTATTGACCAGGAAGGAGTTGTTTTAATGGAAAAAGTTTCTACTTTAAAACATACTACTAGAATTTTCTTCTCTCTGGGTTTGGACATGTAAGGCTTATATCTGTTATTTCTCCAACACTTTCTGCATATACTTGATTTAATTAAATTGAGTAATGGGGCACATGCCCAGAATTGAAATTTCAAACTAGAAAGGTATGTGAATACATGAATCACATTTGAAGAGATATAATTGTAGCAGTTAGATAGCAACCTTAAACAATACAATCTTCTACATTTAGTGATTTTATGTCTTTGAGTAAAGCTATCTCAAGGGACCTTGAGAACACATTTGTATTAGAAAGTGTGCTAAGCCATGCAGCTCCCATCATTTCACCCTGGGTATACAATTCCTTATTTCCATCAATAGCTATTTGTTCAACATGATGTACTTGACAAGGTATGGGGTACTTTTCAGAATGCACCAGAAAATGAAGGGGACAAATTTCACCTGAGCATCCATTTTAAGTGATGAAAGCTAATTTAAATGACATCAAAGAAGTCAGAAACAGACAATACAAAATTAGCTGCAAGAATGCTTTGCTTGCTGTTTATTTTTCAAAGGATTTTTTTATATGGCATCAAAGGCTCTTCTTAATCTGGGAATCCCACTACTCCTCTCTCATGGCCTCCTACCGGAAAACTTATGTTCCTGCTATACTCTTTCTCAGCCCATGTTATGCTTCATCACACTTATGAATCTCTACCCATAAAATCTTCTTGGCCTGGAATTCCTAGTTCCCCTCCTTTTCTAACTATGCCTGGGTAAGGTCTACTCATCCTACAACTCAGCCCTCATCTCATCCATGAAGATTTTTCTAATAACTCTCATTTTCCATGCTTCAAGGATAATTTACCACTTCCTTTCATTTCTTTCTCCATATTAATGTTGTAATAATTTCTTGCACTAGTGAATTTTTTCTTTGCCTGCCATTTTCTACTAGGTTGTGTAAACCTTTACAAATTGGAAACAATATTCAATTTTCCTTTGTACTCCAGGTTTTAGCATAATTCCTAGCACATAGAAACTGCTTTTTAAAAGTCAGTTGGGGGAAGCAGCTGTGGCTCAAGCAATTGAGCTCCCGTTTACAATATGGAGGACACGGGTTCGATCCCTGGGACCTCCTGGTAAAAAAAGGAAAAAGGCGTCCCAGACCTGCATGGCGCTGAGAGGCGCACCAAAAAGACAATGATGCAACCAGATGGAAAAAAAAAGTCAGTTGGTTCGTTCATTGATTGAATAGTGAATGAATAAAGACCCAAAATGATAGCAGTAACAGTTCTCCATTGAATGCATAAGAAGAATGATAGAAAAAACATGTCTGGAACTCTGCATTCATCGTTTTTATAGATCCATCTCTCCCAGTAGACTATGAATTCTTTGAGGACAGAAACCATATTTAATGCTTCCTGGTCGTGATAGAAATCATTAATAAGTGACTTATCTGATGTTCATCCTACTCTTACTTTTTACTGATGGAAAGCAAATCTTATTTTGGGAGGCAGTGTGTCTCAGCCTCCCTTGCAATGAGTGAGGCTATCTGACAGAGTTCTGGCCAATAACATGTAAGCAGACTGGTGGATGGGACTTCCAGGAAAAGGACAGACACAGCTGGCATGTTTTCTTGCCCTTTGCCATTTCCCTTTTTTCCTACCTGGAATCCAGAAGCAATGCTCGGAGGTGAAGCAACCATTTTGTGACTATCTAAATGACGCATAATAAGGATAGCTAGGAAGAAGGATAAAAAATATCTTCACTTTATCCTCGTTCTTGAAAGATATTTTCTTAGTATGAGATTCTACGCTGACATTTATATGACATTTAGCATGAAGACATTGTTGCCATTGTTGAGAAGTCAGCCACCCCTGGAATTGTCCTTTTTTGGTAGGTGGCTAGGTCTTTTTGCTGGGTGTTTTTCAATATCTCTTTTTCTTTGTTTTTTTGCTCCGCTATTTGTTAGGTCTAAATTTCCCTTGCTGTTCATACTTATAACTCATCAGCCTTCTTGAATCTACCTTTTGGGGTCTTTCAACAATTAGGGAAAGTTATCAGCCATCATCTCTTCAAATACTGCTTTCCCCCATTGTCTCAATCATTTCTCTCTAAAACTCTCATTAAATGTACACACTACTCTGTCCTCCTTGTCTTTAATCTCTCATATTTTCTATCTCTTGACCTCTGGAAATGCATTCTGTATAGCTGTTTTAGATAAGTCTTCCAATCAACCAATTCTCTTTTCAGTTGTTTCTATCTTATTTGTTGTTTACATTGCCTTGCTAATTTTAATTTGTATATTTATTACTTCTAGAAGTTCCCTAGTGCTTCTTTTACAGATACATTTGTTTCTTCTTTTAAATTATCTTATTCTTGTTCATATTCTCAAGCTTTTCCTGTGTCCCAAAGCATTAAATACAGTTATTTTATTTTTAGTTCCTAATAATTCCAATATATTAAGTCATTTAAAATCTGATTATCCTGTTTACAGACACACCTTGGAGATATTGTGGATTGGGTTCCAGACCACTGTAATAAAAGAAATATTGCAATAAAATGAGTCCCACATTTTTTTTAGTTTCCCAGTGCATAAAAAAGTTATGTTTACACTATACTGTAATCTATTAAGTGTGCAATAGCAGGATGCCTAAAAAAAAAAAATTAAATGTGACAGAGACATGAAGTGAGCACATGTGATTGGAAAAATGGTGCCAGTGGACTTGCTCAATGCGGGGTTGCCACAAACCTTCGATTTGTAAAAAAACACAATACCTGCAAAGCTCAATAAAGCAGAGTGCAATAAAATGAAGCATGCTATATCGTTTCTGCTGGCTTTCACTCATTGTGTCTTAGTTCCTTATGTGTTTTGTGAATTTTGACTTCAGGCTGCTAATTTTTATTATAACTTTGTCAGTGGAATTCTTTGAGTCTTGGGTTGAAATTTCTCTAAGATAATTTGAATTTGTTTTGTCTACATCATGTGCCCAGGGGCACCACTAACCTGGCACCACTTTAACTTCATCATTTGACCTTTTTTGCTAGGCAAAGGCATCATGAACTAGACTGCAAACTTACAGTAAGGCAGGCTTGCGGTTTTGAATTCTCAGGAGAAATTCTTTTCTTCTCCTATTAAGTACTCCCATTGAGAAAGATGGGCAAATTTCCTAGTTCCCTTCTGTATGGTGGTTTCATTCCTTGTTTACCTTTACAGTGAAGGTGTAGCTCTTTGTATCTCAGCTTTATGTTATGTGTTTCCTGTTGGCTTCAGCATCTTGTGTGGACTTTATGATTTACTCCCTTGTCCTGCATTTCACCAAGCAGTAGCTCAAGTTTCTCAGGGTTCAGCAGAAAACCTCAGAAAGAGAGGCAACTTTGAAAATCTCTTGTTCCATAGGGTCCCTACTTCCACTCTGTTTTTGGCCTCTAAACATTCCTTCTTCATGCACTAGTAGACATATTCTGTTTTATTGAGCATTCTGGTTGTTTCAATTATGAAATTATTCAAGACTACCTATTTGTCATATTATCAGTAAGAAGGGAAAGAATGAGAAATCAAAATATTTATTGGCATTAGTGAAAAAGTTGAAAATAATCTGAATATCAATTTTAAAATTATGGCCATTAAAAGGTATGTGTCCAAAAAAAAAATATTGATAAAGCATACAACTCATCCAGAAAAAAAAGGGGGGGTGGGGTGGGGGGAAATGTAATAGATATACACGTACTTACAGAAATATCTAATACAGTCCTTTAAAGGAAAAAGTAGCTGGTTGCATAATGCTATGCACAATATGATTCTATTTATGTAAAAAGCAGAGAAATGTATATATTTTTTAAAGCACATATATTTCTATTTAAATACATAGAAAAAGATCTAGCTGTTTGCATATCAAAATTAAAGAAATTTCCTTTTTATCTATTTTTTGACATTTTGTGATGAGAATGTATTCCTGCATTACTTGAGTAATTTTTAAAAATAAACATAAGTTTAAAGGAATAACTGAGATAAGGTACATAAAGTACAGTTCTTGGCATATTGTAAGAACTTAATAAATTTTCACTTGTATTATTACTTTCATTCAAAAGAAAAGGTCATTGGTGCATAGCAGTGTAGAGCAGGATGTGATGGTAGTTTGTGCTGAACTATAGATCAGTAGCAGACCTCACGTTGCTGATTTGCT
Organism: Tolypeutes matacus; assembly: GCA_026826555.1. Classification (NCBI taxonomy): domain Eukaryota; kingdom Metazoa; phylum Chordata; class Mammalia; order Cingulata; family Chlamyphoridae; genus Tolypeutes; species Tolypeutes matacus. Next base: position 58,341,260 of record JAKSZT010054334.1, read on the forward strand.
CCAAAAATGTAGCTTATGGATCACTTGTTTCTGTTGCTACTTTCAGATATTAATTGGTGTTATTCCAAAACAGAAATCTGCCCTCAAATGAGCTTTTAAAATGCTGAGTTACACAGAGTATAACAGATTTTTGTTTGCTTGTTGTTGTTTTAACAGTAAAACTTGTCAAAGCTGTAAAATTCTATTATGCATTGTATATCTCAAAGGAGGGAGACCTTGTATGACGCACTCCCCAAACTGATTGGACCCCCAATCCCTTCTCTTAAGTATCTCTAGGGTCTTTCCTTCCAGGAAACATACTTTAGGAAATACTTCACTAAATTATAACACATGCAAAATCCACAACATCCATTTACTGGCTCTGATCGAATTGTGAGTTTTTATTGCCAGGTTGTCATGATGTTTAATGGATAGAGCATTCTTTTGTGTCCTTTAATTTGTCTAGAATAGATTCCAAGTATAAACACTGATTTGTTTTGTAAGTGAAAGCCAGAGACCTTCCCTGACTATGTCTCAGTGCACAGAATGCTTCTTTGGATGAGCATTGATTAATGGGTGGAAAATATGATGTGTCTAGAGCTGTTTCACGGCAGCAACTAACCTAAAGACAAACAACAAAGGGCAGGCATGGAAAATAAGAGGAGACAAGCGTAAGATGCCTGATGTCCTTGTTCCTGCTGATTGTTACCACATAACAAAGGACCCTGCTGATTGGGAAAAAATAAACTGCCATCTGTAATTGGATGAAAACGTACTTGTTGCACATGCTTGGACTACATAAAGGAAAACTCGATATGATCGGATGATATCAAGCAAAATCTGCAATTTGTTAGCTGTAAGCTAAGTAATGAGTGTATGATGCTAAATAGCTCCTTCCTGCACCTTCTTCCTTTGCCAGTTGCATCATGTTTGCAGAGAGCTGTTGTCTTGACATTCTTTATCCCTTTGAAAATATGCCATTTTAACTTGTAAGCTTGTTCTCACAGCATGAGCGAACCTAAGGGCAGACACAGAAAAAAAGAGGAGACAAGAACAAGTCCTCTGACACCCTTGTTCCTGCTGTTACCACCTTCGGATACAGCTATCCCCAGGACACAAACATTTTTTGCTACGGATAGTAGACGAGGAAGAGAAAGCAATGACAAACTGGGCATGTGGAATGAGGACTTGTGATTTCGACAGAAAGAAACTGCTTCCATGTGTAACATTGGGGCTTAGCATAGTTTTGCTTCTATGATATGTTCAACTAGGCCTGATTTTGAATTTTCCAGACTGTGGGAGGCTGGGGGTGTTTACCTCCATGACTTACCTGCAAAGTAATGAATCCTCTATGAGTTGTGATTTAAAAAAAAAATCCTTCCAGAAAGAGAAGATCCCTTTGATGACATCAAAAAGGCTTCCTCTCGCCAATCCACACTGAAGTTGAATTAAAGGGGATAAGAAGCTTTTCCTATGTCTGAAATTATACCATGATTTTTGCTTCTCAAATCACGGATGTGGAGATTTGAATTATTTAATTCTTTAAACATGAAAATGAAAACTAAATACAATGTTTTCCTTCCTGGCCCTTGCTTCTGAGAAGTAAAATGTTGTGACAGTACTGGTAAGAAGGAGATATAGCTTATGGGTCACCATCAGTGTCCAGGAAATTTTTGGTTCTTATAAAGCTCAATTTGATCATTCAGTTACTAATAAGTGACAGAGCCTGGAATAAGTCTTCTACTGTCCTATATTTTAGCAAATATAGGAACTCATTGTTCATTTGTGCTTTTTTTGCTGCTAATGAAAGTGACAGTGAAAAATAGCTGTCCATTAACACAAAAGCAAAATGTAATGCAGTAATGATGCTTGAAGCTTCCTGCAATGCTGGAGGTTTTAGAAATCATTAATAATAAATGACCACCAATGCCATGGGCAGCTGATAGCTTCTCTCTTTGGAAGGTAAAACTCTCCCTTATAAAATAATAATACACTAGGTCACATGTCACAGCCTTCACAATATTCTTAAAGCTATTTTACTTTAAGACCAGTGTCACCAACATTGAATTCATTTTACAGATGGGAAAACTGAGGCTCTTCTACCAAATTATTTGAGTAAGAATGAATCAGAATATTGCAATTGAGATTTAGATTTAGTGAATGAAGTCCTCTGACATATTTGTTAACAAGACAAGAACAAGTAGAAATCATTGGTTAATGAGTTGGGGTTGCAGTGGAGATGGGGTACCATTAATCACCAATTCTAGTTCATCCATTTCATCCACCAAATTAAAAAACAAGCAATATCATGATAAATTATTAAAAGGTAAACTTGGACCATACTTCTCAATGTGTGAAGTAAGCAAGTGCTCTCTTAGCAGAACAGAAACAAGTGCTAAGCTTGCAAACAGGAAGTCAAAACCCTCTCAAGTCCAAGACTGTTATTCAACCTCTCAAGAGCTAGATACTCAAGTCATCAGCGAGTAGGGGGATCCAAAGCAAGAGTAAGTTCAAGTATGCTCTGCGGTGTTTCCCCTCCACTAATTTCCCTCCATTTCACTCCCCAATTGTCCGTCAACCTGACTGCTTCCTCCTAATTGCAGAGTCTGCAGGAATCCACAGCAGACATAAAAATTGCCTAAAAACATCTAAAGCTCAAAGCCCATAAAGAAGGATTTCACAAAGAGCCGTCATCTGGGGCTTTCTCTTGGTAATATGCCAAATTAGTCTGTTAAAATAAAGACTAGCTGAAGCTTTTGGTTCTCTTCTCTCAAGAAAATTCACAATAGCCAAAAGGTAGAGGTAACTCAAGGGTCTATCAGCAGATGAATGGATAAACACAATGCAGTGTATCCATACAATGGAGTAGTATTCAGCTATAAGAAGAAGGGATGTGCTGGCACATGCTACAACGTGGATGAAGTGGATGAATCGTGAAGACATCACGCGGAGTGAAATAAACAAGACACAAAAGGACAGATATTGCATGATTTCCGTTATATGAAAAACTTAGAATAAACAAATACATAAAGACAGAAAGCAGAAGAGTAGTTACCAGGAGTAGGGGAAGGGAGGAATGGGGCATTACTGTTAAATGAGAATGAGCTTTGGTTTGGGATGATGAAAATAGTCTGGAAATAGTGGTGAAAATTACACAGTATTTTCAATGACTTAATGTCAAAGAATTGTCCCCTTAAAATGGTTTAAATGATTTTTAAGTTATGCATATTTTACTACAATAAAAAAAATAAATAATTTTTAAAAAGAAAATACATAGGAGGGTGAAGGTCTTGATTCCTTTTTGCTAAGAAAATTTATAGAAAGGTGAACTCCTAGATACAAGTTTTGTGACTTTTGGCAGGGCACTTTCCTTCTGGACCTTTGTTTTCTTATAGGTCAAAGTGAGGCAGAGGTGAGGAGGTGGTGGTGGAGATGCAAGCAGTTCTGGATCCAAAGTCCCAGAGAGCGCTGGACCATATATAGGCTTAAGTATTTCTCTTCCCTGCTTCAAAATTCAATGGTGCTTTTGTGCTAAACGGCACTAGTATTAAGCAAAGTGATGGCTCATTGAGCCCTCCAGTTCCAGGCTGGAGGTATAGAGCCGGGTAAGTTATAAATTCCTGACCAATACCCAACCAAATCAGAAATATAAAGTACCACATAAAATAACAAGTTCCTGAATATCTATCACCTTTCCTCCTTTTGACAATCGAATTTTATAGTTACTAGCTTGTAAAACAGACATAGTTCTCTCTCTCTCCTTCTAGCTCTGCACAGTTCAAAAACTCAGGATTCTCTTTCAAGTAAGGAAGCAGATCTTCCCTCCAGTTCTCCAACTGTTGAAACTGTAGGAGACTCAAGACTAATGGTGTGGGGCAAACTTTAAAACTCTCTTAAAGAAGAAACACATAATTTAGTCCACATATAATCTCCAAACCTTATTCCAGCCAGATACCAGAACCAAATTTCTCAGACTTTACGAGATGGCAATTCAATTTCTTCTTTTAAGTTAAACCCTCAAAGAATAAAACGACTATATGGGTCAGAAAGAGGAAAAAAATGTGTTGAACCAAAGGGACTATTGCATGGTCATAAGGTTACTGGTTAGTGTCAAAAAAAAAAAAAAAAAAAAATACAAAAATAGGTGAATATAAGTTTCTTTTTTGACTGGATGTGAATTCCCTTTGCACAGGTTTTCATCTTCCTGGTGTCCTTTCTGATGGAAAGGATTTCAGAACAACCTGCGAATAGGATCTCAACCACCCTGGCGCAAGGGAAATGGCATCTCCGTTCCTGGAGAACTAACAGGTAATTGCTTTGGAAGAGTTGATTGGCCTCTCTTTTCACATGACCCCTGATTCACATCCTTGACTGAGTTAATTTTCAGTGAAAGGAGAGCTCATTACTGATTCTCTGGAATGGCCCTGTTTTTACAAGCCAAGTCTCTTAAATTTGGCTTGCCCATCCTTGTGTGGCACCTCCCAGGGAAGAGAACCTGCCACCCAGTTGGACTTTGACCACCAGAGAAGTTCCCTGACAGATTTGGACTCTGCCTGGGGACAGTGTCCAACATCCTGCAAGTGCTCCTGGGGGGCTCAACAAATTTTCCATCTTCTCTCTTGTTTGCATTACTTCCTGGGAAGGTTCAAATTAGGCAAGTGTCAATATTTTGATGCTGTAACATGATAAATATCCACAGCCAGGCTTTGCAATTGCATTTTTGAAATGTTGGACTAGAGGGGGTATAACAAGCAAATAAAACAAACCAAATGCCACAAAGAGAAAATCAATTAAGAATCTTGCGAAGGCATCCCCTAGAACAATCTCTAACAGAAAAAACACCTGCAATTCCAACATGCCCAGGACTTGTATGATATTCCCTCCAAAACCCGGTTCTTTTCCTGTGCTTTTTTATTTCTTTTTCTTCTTTTTAAATAACTTTATTTCAAATTCAAATGCATTCCTTAAAACTTCTGTCCAGGCACCCTCATCTCACCCACATCTCTTCCTGTGTTTCTGATCTCAAACAGTGGTATCACTGCCTAATGCATGTGCACAAGTAAGAAACTGAAAAGACATCCTCAGTGGCTCACTCCCTCACAGTCACCACGTAGAATCCTTCACCAAGTCCTGTTGATTTTATTACTCAGTCTCCACTGTCACCACCATTGCTCCTCATCTTTGATCACTGATAACAACTACGGATTGTCTCTGGCCTTCTATGACTCATTCTTCATGCCACAGCTAGAAAAATCTTTCCAAAACCTAAATTAATAATAATATACATCTGCTTCACCACTCTTTATTAGCTTTCCACTTCTTTGGATCAAGTCCAAAATCCTTAACCTGGCCTACAAAGTTCTGACTGTTTTGGCTCTGCCTACTTCTCCAGCTTGACTTTGTGCCACTCTCCTTCACACGTACACTGTGCTTTGGTCACCCTCGCTGCCTTCCAGTTCCTCAAATTCATACCCTCTCTTCTACCATAGGACCTTTGCAGATGCCATGCCCCATGTCCATGTGGCTCTTTGCACCACACTTTCACTTCCTCTTACCTAATGAACCCTTATTCACCCTTCAGATCTGAAAGCTCTTGCTCAGAAAAACTTTTCATGATTCCCCAGCCCAGGTCATGATCACTCTATAGCACTGCCTTTCTTTTACAGCACTCAACCTGGTGGCAATTTTACATTCATTAGTGTGCTAATTTCATTACTCTCTGTCTCCTTAACTGGATGCAAATTCAATACAGGCAGGGACCATGTCAGATTTTGCTCACCACTGTATTTTTCGTTTGCTTGTTCCATCATTTCATTGAGAAATATACTTAAAAGCTTCCACTGTAATCATGGATTTGCCTATGTCTCTTTTAAATAAGTTTATTTTTTGCTTTATATATATTCTGAAGCTACATTATTAAACACTATAAATATGAACATTTTATCTTCCTAGTGAATTGACCCATTTGTCATTATAAAGGATCCTTTCCTGCCTTACAGTTCACTTTGTCTGGTATTAATATAGCTATGCCAGCTTCCTTTTAGTTAGTGTTTGTATGTATATTTCTTCATTCTTTTACTTTAACTTCCCGACTCCTTGTATTTAGATGCCTCTCTTATAAGCATTGTATTGTTCGGTCTTTTTGGTTTTTAATACAGTCTGACAAAATACATTTTTTAAATTGTTTACATTTAATGTCATTGCTGAAATACTTGGGTTTAAATCTACTATCTTACCATTTTTCCCCTATCTGTCCCATGTGTTCTATGCTCCTTATTTTCTTTTTCTTACCTTCTTTTGGGTTAATCAGGTAGGTTTTGCTATTCCATTTTTTCATATCTTGGCAGTTATACAATCTTTTGGCATATCTTTCAGAGATTCAACATGTATCCTAAATTTACTAAAGTACAATATAAATTAGTATTTTAATCAATTCTTGTATAATGAAAGGGCTTTTGAATACTATGACTTTACTTATCTTCTTTCAGACTTTTATACTATCATTATTGTCATGCATTTTAAGTCTACATATATTTTTAAGCCCATAAAACACTATTATGATTGTTCTACACAATCGATATTAATTTCTATTTACTTACATATATACTTTTCTTTTCCTTGTCATTCTTTCTTACAATTTCATACTATCACCCTTAGCATAAGTTTTCTTCTGCGTGAAGACCTCCCGTGTATATATCCTTTAGGGCAGATTCTGGTGACAAATTCTTCCAGAATTTACAGCTCTCAAGGTTCTGGATTCAGCTGAAATTTTGCAAGAAACACAGAGAAAAGAGGGCATGTTGAACTATACCATGGTTACCCAGACTGTGGAAACTGCAATTCAAAGAGCCCAGATCTTCAACAGATGAAGTCTAAGGGGGGAAAAAAAATGGGAAGAGTTCCTGAGCTTGGGGAGAAAGTGAGCCTGGAGAAGGCAAAGACTTGCAGAGCCACCATTGTACCTTGCCACGCACGTGGCAGGAGTCAGAGTTGCCAGCAGCCAATCTTCAGGGTGAGAGTTTCACCTGATGCCTTGATTTGGACATTTTCCCCAGCCTTGGCATTGTAAGCTTTATTTATTTATTTTTTTGTTACTGGGGCCAGGGATTGACCCCGGGACCTTGAATGTGGGAAGCAGGCACTAAACCACTTGAGCTACATCTGCTCCTCAGAATTGTTAGCTTTTAACCTAATAAATTCCCATTATAAAAGACAGCACATTTCTGGTATATTGTATTGGTAACCTTTAGCAAACTAAAATAGGTTCTAACTGAAAGCCCAGGGTATTTCCCAGTGCCCTCTTCCTTGGAGGCCATGAATTCCAACTTTGTCTCTTCAGCCCCATAAGACTGCTGAAAACATCTTCAGGCACTTAGGAACTGGCAAATGTTTTGAGGAGAAAGTAGAGCTGTATTTTGGTCTCCCCTCTCTGTATTTACTTTTTCTCCAGAATCTTGTCCACCAGTGCCCTTTCTGTCTTGGTAGGTCTCATATTCCTTCAAACAGAGTTATTTCTAACTATTATCTAGTTCCCCCCTACCTCCCAATTATACTTTGTATAACTATTGTCTAATTGAAACTAATATGTCATAGTTACAAGGAAAAATTTGTCTTTAAATAATTACTATTTTCTGATCACTTACTCAGAGACCCTGCTATTTTCTCATAGCAATCTGAATTTTTCCTTTATAGAACTCTCCATAATTTGTAATTACTCATTTTTGTGTTTCTTTGTTTCACATCTGTCTCTTGCTCTAGATGGTAAACTCTATGAGCCAGCAGGGATCACGTCTGCTTTGCTTAGAGTGAAGTCCTTGGTATCTAGTCCATATTAGATAATAAATATTTTTAATGACTGTAGGACTTGGGCTAAGCATTTTACATACACTTTGTCATTTAATCGTCACCACTACCATATGAGGCCAATATTGTTATCCCCGTTTTAGAGCAGAAATAATAGAACATTAGAAGGTTAAGTAACTTCCCGAGGTCACCATATATTTAATATTCTGTAAAACTCCAAATCTCGGACACTTAATCATTATGGTCTTGTAACCTCTCATGCAGCCATTTTTTTTTTTTTTTAATCAAAATGTAGGCTAGTAAAGTATCCTTCAGTTTCTTCTCTTCGTTTTCCTCTTTCTCCTTTTTTTTGCATGCCGTGTCTTGCTCTTTGATGCCTTCGGTGCTCATAAGCCATTCATTAGTGAGTGAATTGGAAAAATAAAAGAATGCTCACAATTACAGAGCAGGTCACGTGCTCCCCTCCCCTCCTGCCAGGGCGCGTTCATTTTTATCCCGCTGTGTGAAACCACCTGGGATTGTGTGTTTGCCCAGTTTTAGCTACCTTGTGTTAAGAATCCTCTTTTGACCTGAAGTTAAAATTTTTAAAATCTCTGCTGCTTTGTCAGCATTTATTCTGTTCTTAATCCACTGCAGTAAAGTTCACTTACTCCTGAACTTTGGCCCTTCTGGCACACTTCAGTGCGTGCATGCGCAAAACCAGGCAATTAACATTACTATTGCATTTTTTAAAAGGAAATCAGATACAAAATTCGGGAAGTCGTAAAGGATCACATTGTCACTTTGAGTCCGAAATATTTGTTATGCTGCTCACACTCAGTGTGCTTTCTCTCTTGTCCACCAGCCCAAGCTCTGGCTCAGGTCCCACCACATCTGTGAGCCTGCTTTAACAAACTCCATCGCATAACATTTTTTTTTTCCTCTCTGGCGTCATATCCAGCATCAAATTGTCCTTAGCAAAGTTATTAAATTTCTTTGAGCTTTAATTATCTCGTTTAAAAGCGTGGATAAAAACACTTCCTTACAGATTTGTTGGTACATTTAAATGCGTCCCTACTCAACACAAAATAGGTAAAGAGTTAACATCGGTGCTCCCTCTCTTCTTACCTGCTCGGGCAAATTTGCATGGATGCTCGGGGCACAATGTGGGAGACAAAACTATAAAAATTTGCCTGGACATAGATTATAGGAAAGAGAACCATATTTCAGGGATGTCAGCGAAGACAGGGACTGAAAAGTAGTTGGAACAAGGCAGCGGAAGGATAGTGGAACTGCCAATGAAGAGTTAATGGAAAAGGGGGTGGGGCAGGAGACCCACCTTGTCCAAAGATATCTTATTAATCTCCATCCAGATATGGACAAAGGGAAGCAGTGCACAAAAGGATTGCTCATCAATGTAGATAGTCACGTGTATATCTAAACAGAAACTGTGCTTTCATTTGCGATAATCAGAGGATACGGGGTAGGATGCAGACACACATCAAGGTGGAGGGGAAGAATTTCGTAGAGGAGAAATGAGGAGAGACCCATAACTTTAAGCACAGGAAGAGTATATTTCGGAATAATCAGAGGAAAATGGGTGAACCCATTTGACAGTCACCAGGGAGTCAGGAGTCTGACGGCAAAACAACTCTAATGTCTGCTTGGGGAGGATGGAATTTATGCTGTCAGCAGTGAGTAGCTATTGGGAAGCTCTGACCTGGCATGTGACATGAAGATTGAGCAGCGTAGACCACAGGGGGAAGACATCTGGAGGCTGGAGAATAAATAGGAAGTTCTTACAACAGTGCTGATAGGAGCTGGTGAAAGTGTTCCCTAAGTAACAACAATGGGAACAGAAAGAAAAGGATTTGTGTCCAAGCACTGTCTTCTACAATACCTCTGCAGACACCACTTCTCTTGGATGCTTTCCCACTGCCATTACATGCAGATCACAGATGTTTAAATATGCTTTTTAACTTGATGAGCATTAAAAAAAAAAAAAAAACAATAAAAAAGAAAAGAAGGTAATAAATTGGACTTAACTCTGAGGGCTTATAAACATTTTGAGGGAATGAATAGGTAAGCCCTGCTCAAAGAGAGAGCCAGAGTATAATTTAATCAATGGGAAGTAGAACATCGCAACTGATGATATTTTACTCAGGAAGCAAAGAGCATAACTATGATTTTTCTTGTAAAGTAGACAGGCTGAGAACGACAGAAAGAAACAAAATCTTCCAACATTAGTGAGTGGATTGTTTGAAAAAGGGGCAAGAGAAATAAATGAAGAGAAATATGATGACCTGGGAAGGAAATTAGCCATGGTTCTCACAGGTGAGAAGACAGAAATGGAACCCGGAGATCTATACATACCTCTGCTCGTGGAACCACTGCCCACCCCTCTCTCCCCTCCTCCCCCAGCATAAACTGACCAAACAGAAAAGAGATCATACAACTGAAGAGCTTAAGGAGGAATATGTTGGATAGTTCAAGATACAGAAAAGGAACAAGAGGTGAACCATCCACTTTTTGGGAAAGGTTGAAATTTCTGAGGGTGAGGATTAGAGATTTCTAAGAGTGGGTGGTATGGTGAAGGGACTGGAAACAAAGGAGTCAGGTCAGCAATGCAGGACCCTCTCTGTGAAAAGCCTGATTCTAGAAAGTTCTTTTCATTGTGCCTTCATGGTGACAGCTCTATTAGATCGCCTTTTATCTACTAGAGATGGTCCAGAGGGTGGTGGAGGCTGATCTCATCCTCCCCAGCCATTTCTTTAGTAAGCCAGAGCATTGAAGGAGAGTTAGCTGGAGGAAGACTGACATTCTTCCTACCTCACACTGACCCAAGTATGAAGTCAGGGGGGCCTGAAATGATCTGGGCTTGATTATAATACATAACCCCTAACTCAACAGCAAATGGATCACCTTTGGTGTCCTTCGTGGTGATGGTGTCCCTTTGAGATTTCAATGATTTCTCATTTACAATCTTAGAAAATCAGCATCTGGGGCTGGTAGGAAGATAGCAACCCTTGAACCCACTCAGGTCTGCTTCAAAAGCCCCTCAAAAATTTGGGAGGACAGGATGATGATAGAAAATAGGGGCGAGTAGAAGAAATTATAAGTAATAGTTGACTAGAAACCAGGGTTTCATAGTCCCTGACACACAGTTAAAGATGAGGGGGGAAATAAGGAAATCTCAAAAGTCAGGAAAATCTCCGAAAAGTAGAAAAGCTGGTGAGTGAGCCATGCTGAGATATCTGAGGTTTCCCCTTATCTTTGGAGTTCCCACCCTTCTCAAGAATTGCCATGGAAGAGTTGGCACCCACCCTGATCCGACATTGGTGTCAGCTTTTGGAATTCATTATGTTGCTGAGTGGTTGTTGATATATCATGAGGTTGGGACTCATTGAAAGGCCTATTTAGGGACTTAGGCTGTGGCATTACTCTGTTTGGTCCCAAATGCCAATTATCAAGAGTAATGTTAGACGCAGTTACTGTTTGCTGGGACCTCTTCTTTGCCAAGTCCTAAGCACTCTAAGACTACCATGTCACCTAATTCTTACGACTGTCCTGCAAGGATGTTGAGGATGCCCTTAGCCCTATTTTACACACAATCATTCCAAAGTCCAAAGTGGAAGAGCCAGGGTTGAAATCCAGTTAGGCCTCCCTCCAAAGCTCTATTTATTTGTCTTGCTATGACATGTAATATTATGAAACATACTGCTTACCAAGGTGGAAAAAGAGACACCTTTATGCAGTTCCTGTGCTTTGTGCATTGTTGGCCTCATTTGAGTCTTTTCTTGTCCAAAAGACCACATTCGTCTCACAGTGCAGCTGGCACTACCCAGCTCCCGCCTTCTTGGGGAAAGCTCTCGGGTGTGGCTGGCAGACCTTCTGAACGGCATGTTTCTGCTGAAACAAACAAACAAAAAATCTGAGTTAGGAATTCAGTCGCACTTTGGACTCAGTCTTCGGCATGAACACTGACAAGGAGCCCAAATCTCTGAAACCTAGAGAAGGAAGAGTTTCTGCAGCCAAAACCAACATGGCCTTTCAATAAGAAATGCCCCTTTACTGTCTTTGCTAAAGACAGAACTGCTGCTCTTTGCTTTAGCTGCCCCTTCCACTTAGAAAACCATTTCTCCCCTCTTCACCTGGCTGACTCCTACCAGGCATTCACTAAGTCTCAAGTTGAGGATCGCCCTTCCCAGGGAACCTCCTGGCCACACCTCCTGACCCGTCCAGGGACTTTCCCCTGTGTTGCCATCACAGCCCCATGCTTTCCTCTGTCATTTCACTTGTTCTTTATGTGGCTTTCTCACTGCTAAACTGTGAGTAATTTAAGTTCAGGAATGGGTCTTATTTCTCTAAGAATCCTCAGTGCACTAAACCCTGAATAAATATTGAGTCAATGAAGGTGGCCAGTCCAAGGCTTTGTGAAGACTGTAACAGAAGGGACCATATCTGGAGTACAAAGAAGATCAGACTCCTCCCACCTCTGATTCCAGAAACTTCTCCCCGCCTTCCTTCATCCCTCAGAGTTTCATCCTTACTCAGCCACTCCAGTGATGATACCAGGACTTCATCTATGACATTGGAGGCTCCAAAGTTCATCGCCTTGATTTGTGTGGATGCTGAGAACAGAGCACCCTGTCCTGGTGCGTTCCCAGCAGGGAGGAAGAAAAGAGTAACTTCATGAGCCTTCTTGGTTCTATTATTTCAGGCAATTATGCTTCAGGGTGCTCATGGATGGGGAAACAAGAATTGTAGGATGCTTCCTTTCCATTCAACAGTTTATTGAATGGAAATCATCAGTGACATCTTGAGTTCACACCAATGTTTCAGGTACAGTTTAGAGGCAGCCTCAAGAGCCTTGACACCAGCACAGAGTGAGAAGGCAGGAACTGGGGAAGGAAGCCATCTCCCTGCAGCAACACAGAGCATTAAACAAGTGGGCCATGCCTGTCCCACTGCCTGCCAAGTGTCTCCTGAAGGCACCTCCTAGGGCTTGGATGGAGGCCAGGAGCTGCTGGGACCATGAAGCCTCATTATTTACCCACTACTAGGGTTGCATCCCTTTTTTAATCCTCACCTCCCAGGCAGCCTCCACGTTTTACAGCTGGCTCGGGGTGGGGGTGCATCTTCCTCCTCACCAAGTTCCGGGGTACCCGTGTGCTGCTACTGCACTTGGCTCCCTTTCCTCCTTCTGTTTGAGCTCCCTGTGTACTCGGGCATTCACTAAACAGTACGTGAAGCAATCAGGAGGTAGGGTCCATGGCCAGACAGACTCAAGATTGACATCACTCTTCTTACAATTTAGGCAAGTTGTTGACTCTCTCTGCATCCTATTTTCCCTATTTATAAAATGAGGCAAAAGTCATTATGTGGCAGGTTGTTGTGATGATAAAAGCTGTGGTTCTCAACCCTGGCCTCACACTAGAATTCCCTGGGGACACTTAAAATGCCCAAGCTTGGGCCCAGCCCAGATGGATGGGATCTGAAGCTTTGGGGGATGGACCCAGGCATCAGGATTTTTAAAGCTGCCCTGGTGATACAGATGTGAACATTAGGTTGTGGTCTCTGGGTCACAGGTCATGTATGTAACATGAAGGACATAGTGCCTTCAGATCAGAATACATCCTTAATAATGATGCCAATATTACTATATATTATTATATAGTTTTATTATTATATTATTATATATTATATATAATTGCCATCCTTAAACATACCTCTGCCAAGATAGTAAATATGGTTATGGTGCTAAAATATCCAAATGGTCAAAAAAGAACACATATACGTGACGATAGCGAGCCTCTGAGCTGCTCAGCGAGACAATGAGAGTGACTTGAAACAGCTCATCAGCTGGGATAATCCAGTTCTTTAAAATATGTCCATGTGCTCACTTAAGTCCCATGGCATGACCTCTTGGGGGCACCTTTCATCTGGCCTGGGTCTGTGCCAGTGAAAACATTTCCAGTTGAAGCCCAGTGCCCTCATTTCCAAGTAGTGCTGGTCTCCTGGGAGGCAGCTGTCAATCTTTGCATCCCAAGTCACCTTTGCCCTGCAGTAAACAGATGAGTCAGGCTGGTCCCGGAGGGTCAGCTAACAAGCAGTCATCCTGTCTGGTGGCTTTGGCTTTGGGGACAAGGCCCTTGGTGCCTCTGAAGGAGTCATAAAGTTGGGCTTGACACTCTTTAAAGTTATCTTTGTTTGCTGATATCTTGGCTAAAGGGATTGGTGTGAGTTATTTCTGGCTTCTTTACAGGCCCTACAATAAGCATAATTAGGGTGAAAGGAGGGCAAGCAGCCCTTCATTATCTGAAGCAGTGGGTCCAGATTAGCGCAGATAATCAACATCAGTAGACAATCTCCAAGCTCCATTTTAGATATCTGTTCCCTCCTTTTTCCAAACTAAATATGTCCTGATTTAACAGAAGGACAGGCTAAAGGTCCTGTCCTTATCTGTCCTGTGCCTACCTGGGTTATTTTTGAGGAGAGAGGGCAGGGAGTGGGTGAGGAAACAGCTATAGTGTAAAGCCAAGTATTTAAATCTCTCTCCAATGGAGCCACTTCTATGTCTCCCCACCCCTCGAGCTTGGGTCAGAATTATCAAGAGATGAGGCTCTCGTGCCTGAGTGATTGCCACAGACTCCTACCAGGCTCCCCGCATCCCCTTTTGCTTCACAGAACACCCAGAATGATCTTTCCTAAGCTCAGATGTGCTCACTTCACTCCCCTACTTAAAATCCTTCAGTTACACCCCATCATTCTCAGATTCAAGCCTTGCCTTTTTGACATGGCTGCCATCTTGCTACAGACAGGTGGAAATGCCCCAGCAAGTCTCATCTCCAAGCTCCTCTCCTTTCCAGTCTTGGAACCACATTTTTCCACCTCCCTGGAGCAACTCTCTCAAGTATAGCTAACTCCTAGACTCCTTCCATTTTTAGCTTCAACTTCACTTCCTTTGAGAAGCCTTTCTTTCCTCCCTCTCTAGTAGTTCCTCACACAGGAGCCCCCCCATACAAAGATTTTCCAATTCTAATAGGGTTCATTGTTACCAATTGTTTAACCAGAATTTAAGTTCCATGAAGGAGTGACCCCACTGACACTTCTTCCGACTGTATCCTCAGCACCTAGGCACCTAACCACTGAATGCATTTCAAATGAACCCCAAAAGTACTTGCCAAAGACAGACAATAGTGATGCTTTCAGCAGGTTTACTAGGAAAATGTCAAAGCAGTGGGGTTGACAAAGGAGGAGAACATTGTTCAGAGTAGAAGCAAGACAGTTAATGCTTCACATAACAATAAAAAAGCCAATAGTTACCTGAGTCCCTGTAATGTGTAAGGTACAACGTTGGATATTTTATCTATATGAATTATACATTTTCTTGGTAATTCTTTGCTAGACCTTCAAAAAGAGGACACAACTGTTCACAGCTCCGAAGAATGGGCATACCACTAAACATTTACTTAGCAGCTACGGTGGACTGGGCATTACAGCCCTTTGGGGTAGGCATTCTTATTGTTCCCATTTTGTGGATGAAGAAACTGAGAATTAATTTGCCTGGTGCCATGGAGCTGGTACGCTAAGACCATATTTGAAACCAGGCACTTATTTCCAGGGTGTGCCCCATGTTTTACTGTCTCCCTGTGGAACTGCCGAGCAGAACAGTTCGTCCTCTTCTGCCTGGCAGAACAATTTGGGCAGAGTCTCCCATATTTGCAGGAAAATACCATGCCCCATGATTGTGCAATAGGCTTTACTCTGCCCAACCCCCCCAGGAGGTGGAAAAACTGTTAACACCTCAGAACATAAAAGGGTAGGGCTTGATTTCTCACCTTCATGAATTATTTCTGAAGGGTTTATTGTATTATCAGTGACTAAGTAATTGTGGGAATGTGATATAAAGGTGTTTCATCACAGGTGGTCAAATCTTTAACCTCACTGAAAGGACCTGGAGCTCTGTGCCTTCCCAATTGTCCTGTGACCCAGAATTGTGCTGATCTGAAAGAGCTCTGTGTCTTTGGGGAAGTTATGATCAATATAAGTGGCCACAAGTTCTCTCTGCAAATGGAGCCAAGGAGGCCGAGAGTGTTTATCTCTTTTCATGCCAGCCTCTGGATTTCCACGTGGGAATTCACATGATGCTCAGACTCTCCAATTGAAGAGTACAATGGAACATTACTGCAGGCCTTTCCACTTTAATTACATTTCACACAAGGGGCATCTGCTGGTTTTTCCTAGTTCTGCAAGAGGTCTCTTGTATTATGAGTCCAGATCTACTGAGCAGGGTCCTTGCCTACTAATTGTTAAACACATGTAGAAGGTCGGCGGCTCAGCTGTCAGTGATATTATAATTATTAATATTTATTGGCTAGAAGCCCTCTTCCCTGTGCTCTGTAGGCCCGTGTTCCTGAATATTGAGGTCATATTGATTTCCAGTAATACAATCACTTGTTCTACCTCCATGCCTGGCAACATTTCTTATCGTGATTAACTCTTTCATAACATCTTGAATTTGAGAAATAGACTATTCTACTATGGGCAGCTCAAAAATGCTACAGATATTTCTTTCTTTTGATAGTAACAAACTTTCATGAAGTGCCAGGCTCTTCATGTATGCTTTCTCTTTTAGTCCTCACAGCATCCTCACGGGTGCTTACTCTTATTGTGCCCATTTTACAGATGGGAATACAGAGCACAGAGGATGTGTTTGTTTTTTGCTTGCTTATTCTCAAGTGACCTACCAAACATTACATAACTAGTAGGTAGCAGAACTGAGATATAAACTCAGGCTACTGACTTCAAGAGCCCATGTGCTTAACCACTTTTCTCCTTTCCTTCCCTGTATTGTTTTTGAGTTGTTTTATCCATTATACTTGTTGCCATGACTACTTGTTTGCTTGTTTATCAAAAAGATTGTCCTGAGTAATTAGAATGTATTTTTCAGCATCATCCAATTTTTTTTTTCACTTATCTCCCCCCACCCAACACACATACAACCTTGCCCATATATACCCCAAATTCAGACATGGGAACTTTGATGCATTTTTCTTTCTCATAGAATTAAATTGTTCCCTTTCTCATACACAATCACCTTACCATTTCTTACCAAGGCAATCTAGAACCTATTTGTTAGAAGCCACTTTGGAAATTAAGGGGATCTTTTTGAAAATGGGCCAGTGTCCCTGATAAAAGTGGAATCTGGGTGAAGTACAGGGTTCCACAGCTGGACAGGTGGTGCTTGTCTCTCCAAATGTCTGAAACCTTAGAGGGTTTCATTTCACCTTGGACACATTGGGATGCATCTCTATGCATCTCTTGGAGCAGAAGCAGTGCAGAATTTCCCTTCTAAGCATGATGGCAGGCTGTGACAATAACCAGACGGTCCCACACAATGCGACAAGCCATGGGCGTGGAGACAAGAGGGCTGAGCCAAGCCGCAGTTTCAGTCTTTCCTTGTCTTATGACTCTGGGCACATCAGGACCTCTGTGAGTCTCCATTTGTCATCTCTTTAAAATGAGCCTGACAATACCTCCCCCTCCCCAAGACTCCTCAGAAAGTTCAAGGAAATGGGAAGCCTGGGCTGATACAGAGTAGGTCCTCAGTAGCTGTGGGATTTAAACCCAACACATTGGCAAGGCTTACGCAAGAACACCCAGACATGTCTAAACTTA
Source organism: Tolypeutes matacus (assembly GCA_026826555.1). Classification (NCBI taxonomy): domain Eukaryota; kingdom Metazoa; phylum Chordata; class Mammalia; order Cingulata; family Chlamyphoridae; genus Tolypeutes; species Tolypeutes matacus. The sequence continues at coordinate 58,358,702 of JAKSZT010054334.1, forward strand.
TTTTCCTGTGAGATAATTTGTTAAAACGAGCACATTGCTAGATCTCAGATTCTCAGACTTCCAGAGACATAAGAGAAGTGAAGTTTCAGTCACTTCACAATCAAACAGCAAAGAATCTGAATGGAAAAGAAGAAGTTTGAAGACAGTAAGAGAAACAGGGAGGTTGTCTCCAAGAACCATTTTCTTTCTTTCTTCTAGATTCTAGATTTGGGGGATAGTTTATTCTATGGGTTTTAGTGTTTAAAGTTAATTTAGTTAATTAATGTTTTTGCAGTTGGAATACTTAAGGTTAAAAGGAATGAGGATAGATAAAGGTTAATAATTATTCAAAGACAGGACAAAAAAAAGTGTAAGCCTGTAACAATAATGAGTTTAAATCTATTTCCCACCTTTGGCCTGTGACTTTTATGTGAACAGAATCCAGAGAAAAACACTTAGTAGCATTGTTTACTGAAAAAAATTCCTGTAACTAAATAAAAAACATTATTTCCTTGGGCCATCTACCAGGGCATAGAAATAATTTTGTTATTATAGGCTCAGCTTTCTAGAGATGATTTTATGAGAGGACTTTATGAATGGTCATTTTTGTCTTTTAAAGTTAAATGTGGATGAATGTACTGAGGAATCCACCATTATCTTCAGGGCGTGTGTTAATCGCAGACTCAACACCTCCACGATCTGGTCCTGATTCCTCTGAGGAATGAGAATCTCTCTTCTCTGTGCTATGGAACAAAAACAAGATTTTGCTACTGTCAGGCTAAGTCATGTAGTGAGAAGGCACAGACCCTGTTAAGTTTGGTTTTCCTGTCCTTCATCTTCTTCCTCTGGAAGTTTAAGGCTCACTGTAGAAACCGTCAACAGGCCCTTATGCTCTGTCTTCTGGGACATTCAAAGAGGTTATTTCTGTTGTTCATGGCTTTCAAATCCCTGGAAGATGTTTCTGTACCTCTGCAGCTATTTAGTTTTTCGTGAATTGTTTATAAAATACAGCATGGAGGGCCTGATCCTTGACAAAGAAGCCCACTCTCTATTTTAATTGGCAGAAGCAATGCTCTTACCCCAGAAAAAAAAAAAAAAAAAAGCACCTAAAATATCTCTTCGGTTTTTCATTCATCGATTCATAAATATTATTTGTCTCTATGGGCAATGTCCAGTGTTAGGTGGTATAGAGGCAGGATTAGGGCAAGGCAAGGGAGGCATTGGCCTCTGAGACAGAATTTAAAGGGACTCCAAAAAACTCAGTAACTAAGATAAATAATATTTTAATGCAGTATTTTAAAAAAATATAAATTAATGCCAGAAAACTATGATGAACAAGATATCAAAATTTTCAATAAACACAGTACAGTGCTGTGCCTGACAAGAGGAAAAATCTGCAAAGGAAAAGGGCAGTCAAATCACTGATCTGGTCTTTATTTTAAATATTGGCTATTTCATTCATTATGGATTTATTTTCTTTTGTTTTTTTTTAATTTTGATTTTTTAAAATATTGACAGAGGGTTTTTTTTTTGGGGGGGGGGGTGGACTTAGGGCCCTGATGGGGCTATAGAAACCCTGCTTTTCAAGAGATTATAGTGGTTATAGGAACACTCAGCGCTCTATGCAAACGACTGTGATACAAGATAAAAAGTGATAAATGCAAAGAGGAAAGTTATGGCTAAAACATTATAGGAGCTCCAGAAGAACTTGCTTTCAGCTGTGGGAGTCACTGATGGCTTTGGAAGAGGCAGGATTTAAACAGGACCTGGCTATGCTCTGGCTGGGGATGGACAGGGGGAAGATAACAGAAATCCAATCAAGCTTTAAGTGAAGAAAGAAGCCTTAGCAGGTCAGTGTAATAAGGGAAGGGAATTCACAGGCTGTAAACGGGGAAGGTGAGCCCGGGTGTTTATGAAAGGGTGTCTTTATTGGAGCAGAGCTTGTCCCTGAATTTGCCATTGCAAAGATGGAAGCCCTGCAGGGGCCGATTCGTTTTACTACCACCACATATAAACAGTTCTGTGGAGAGAGACAGAAGCCAATGTGTGAATCAACGGTGCTCAAAGGGTGAAGGAGGTGCCTTGGGCCTAAGAGATACCTTCATTCACCCAGTTAATTCTCGCCTCAAGGACTGGTTTCTGGCTGGGCAAGCAGCATTCTGTAGTGGTCAAAAATCCATGTAAATGTCTGTGCCAATGATGAAATTCTAATGTGGAAAACCAAACTGTTAAAAAGCCATGAGGGTGGAAAACAAGAAGAGAAAACATGAATTTAGGGTCTCCCAAGAAACAAATATCTGAGATGGAATCAGGGCTCAGCTAGAGGTTTTGATCCTGAATCCTGTCATTCATTCAGGGACCTCCATCCTTTATTTACTAGTAACTGCCTTTGATTTATTGAACACAGTTCTCTGTTTTGAACATGCTGAGTCATTTGTGAATCTCCAACAGCCTGGCCTGTCAGCCGGAAATGCTTGCTATGCAGGGATCACAGGTGCTTCACAAGTGAAAGGGGGTGTTATATGTGACCCACAGCCATCACCTGGTCTGCAAACTGGTGTATGGCTACCATAAGCAATTATTTGTTGAATTATCAAATGAATATCACAAAACCTACATTTGGTATTTTTCTAAAATTAGCTCACAATCATAATATTTCATTGAGAGGGAGAGAAAGAAACCACCTGAAGAGTCAATCTATGACATTTTATTCCCCCAAAGATGTTCACATTCCTTTTCCAGGAACCATCGTTCTCGCCATCAACCAGTTGGGTTTATCACCCATCTCATTAAAGTCTTTACCTTACCCAGAGGCTCTATTTTCTCAGAAAACTAGATAATCAAGTTACTAGACCAGACCAAAACAAAAAAAAACACAAGCAAACAAACAACAATCTCTTTTAAGAAGGAAAAAGTTTTGGCCTGGAGTGTATTAATTTACTTACTTTAACAGAGTAACAGGAAACAGTTTCTCATGGACTCATGGACTCAGAGGAGAGGAGCACTGGAAGGAAAGGTGGACATCACCTGGTGGTGACTTTAGGACACTTTTCAGGGGTGAAATTCTTTCTCCAGTTGAGTGCCCAGTGGAGACCAAAGGGCGCTACATTGACTAAAGTGGGCAGAAGGACTTGGAAACCTCCAGTAATGTCTTTTGCCTAATCCCAACTTAAGCCAGATAAAAATAAAATCTCTGAAGAGAAAAAACAAAACAAAACAAAACAAAAAACCCTGAGGAAACAGAAGCCCAGAAAGTTTGATGATGTAAGGGTTGGATTTGGCATACAGTTCCTGACTCTAAGTTCCCGACTTTTCCTGTTGTGCCCACAGATAGTATGCCAAATCCAAGCAGTCATCTCCCTTTGCGGAGTATGTGTGCCCACGTGTTCATAACTTAGTCCTCCTTGGATGAGGCCAGTGCTCCCCAACCTTTGCCATCCCAGGATCCACATATAGTGTCTGTGAGGCACTCTGGGGTAATGGCCAGAGACCACTGGCCCCAGGACTCCAGTGGCCCCCTGTCTGGCCCAGTCACTGGGAGAGTGATGGCAGTCTCTCTGTTCATTTGTAATCTATTCCTCTGGGGAACACAGGTTGGGAAGCACTGGACTATGCAGTCCAGTTCGCTACTTCTCCAGAGAAAATTAAGAGAAGAAAATAGTTTGTCCTGACCATGTTCTAACTATGCTTTCAGTACCTACCATGTGCTGCTTTCTAGCACTTGCTCAGTAGCAAGATCTGTGCACCCAGGGTTGGGTGTCCATTAAGTGTGCTCAGTAAAGTCAGCTGAGCCCTACTCTAGTAGACATGCTACCATATTATTACAACTCTATGAAATCTTCTTGGCCAAGTCTCCCTCCTAAAGCTGTGGTGGAAATGAGACTAAATGAAGTCATGAAAGAAGTATTGGATAAATCCTGTGAAAGATAGATCAACCAGGTGCTGCCAGAGTATGGGGAAGCAGCATGGAAAAGGGAGCTCTGGACTAGCTCTTGAAAAATGAGTAGGGTTTCAACAGGCAGAGAAAGGGAGAAGAGCTGTCCAGATGAAAGCAAAGACAGGACAGAGCCAGCAAGGAGGGAAATTCAAGGTTTGTTAAAGGAAAGATTTGCTCTGTGGTTTGCAAAGAATAGTGACCATGAAGAGGTATGCTGCAGAGATGGGAGTGGGCAAAATGATGAGTCCTGGGCCAAGGAGACTGGACTTTACCCTGTATTCATGCCTAAAACAAGATAATAGGCACCTACTGCATGTGAGGCATAACAGTACGTATTGGGGATATAAATGTCTTGGAGCAGGGGGAGAGAGGTAAAGAAGGAAAGAGTCATAAGTACTATAATAAATACCTGTATCAGAAATACTTAGTAAAAAGTGGAGGTGGTCAGCTCCCCATGGGGCTTACGAAAGCCTTCATGGAGGAATCAGGAGGCGGCATTGAAGTTCTTGGGAAATATGACTATTGAGTCAGGAAGAGGATTAGAGTTGCATTCCAAGATGGCTCCCTTGTCTGTTTGCTTGTTGATTTTGCTCATTGTTTGTGCTCATTGTCTGCTGTTGTCTGGTTTCTCTTTAGGCGGCACCAGGAACCAAACCTGTGACCTCCCATGTGGTAGGTGGGTGCCCAGCTACCTGGGCCACATCCATTCCCTGATCGTTTTTTGTTTTTGCTTGTTGTCTGCTGGTTGTTTTGCTCATTGTCTTGCTCATTGTTTTTTCTCATTGTCTGCTCATCGTTTGTTCATTTTTGTTAGGAGGCACCAGGAACTGTGGGAAGCAGGTGCCCAACCACTTGGGCCACATCCATTCCCTAGAGCTACATTTTAGGAAAATTACTCTCACTGTACTGTGTGGCATGTTTGGAGAAGGGGGTGATTTGAGACAAGGATCCCAGCTGGGAGGCCAATGCCATGTTCCAGGAGAGATACAATGAGCGAGAAAAGAAAAACAATGTCAACAAGGATGGAAAGGAAGACATTGATGAATTTGGCTGGTTCATGTGTCAAGTCAGGTCAGGCGCTGCATAGCAACTGCACACAACAAAAGCCTAATTTATATAATTCACCTAGGAGGCCCAAGTTACAGCTATTCCTCTTCCAGCTTTGAAGGAGTACCACTAGAACTGATATAATCCAGACACACTGACTCAGAAAACTTTCTCCATCCCTGCAATAATGAGCCATCATATGATCCACTCACTCCTAAATAATGACTCCTCTTTCCAAATACGCCCCTTTTAAATTCATCTCCTAATGTTGTGACAAAGAACCTTTACTAATCAGTCCACTCTTTGTCTCCAAAGTAACTAAATCTTCCAAAGAAGTTTGAGGGGAGATGGCATAGTAATCTTCAAATATCTGAAGATTTAATCATGAGGCTTAGAAATAGTCTGTGAAAATGTGAAAACAAACTTTCCTGCTTTTGGGTCCCAGGGGTTTGCTATGCATAGGATAACAAATCAAATAAATCTCTAAACTACCCTATTAACCTGGAGAGAGAGGCTCAAGGTAGATGTTAGTGAAGTTTAGGAAGCCTTGAAGAGTGGATGGATTTAACAGCAGCCTTTTTCCTCCTTCTGTATAAGAAGGTGATTCCTGGTGACAAGTGGAAGTGAGAAATAAAGACTTCTTTGGACACACTAGCTCAACCCCAATACTTATCCTGTGACTTTCTGCTCAGAGATGAGCTGCAATGTTATAGAAGATATAGCACTAATCCCTGAATGTGCTATAACTGATCCTAATAATTTTGTTGTGTGAATTTACATAACAAATGACCCACAAAGGCAGTGGCTACTAACCAGTGGTGGCAATTTACTCATCTTCCTTGGTCTCAGGTCTTCAGCTGAGAAAGTAAGTTCAATAATGCATCATTGTCATGAGAACTAATTAAAGGGAAGATTGAGATAATGTAGGTAAATTTCCTAATATATACTCCCCTTCACAGCTTCCTATGGTAAGGCCAGATAATTATAATTCAGATTCTGAATGTGCCAGAATTATTTTAATGCTCAAAGCACATTAACTCACTTAATCTTCTCAAGAACCTTATGAAATAGGAGCTATGCATAGCCCCATTTTACAGAAAAGAAAACTGCAGCACAAAGAAGTTAAGGAACTTGCATAAGGTTACTTATCTAATAAGTGGGCTCAACTTCAGGCAATTGGTTCCAGAAGCTGGTTTCCTATGTTCCATGGCACTTGTTAAATTTGGGTTTATGACATTAAGATTTTTGAAAGATTCCATATGCCCTCATCTATATATTTTTGTGAAAGAAGGCCAGAATCTTTTTAACAGAGTGAAAGTGCTGGACAGAAGTTTAAAAGTTCTTTTGGTTTGGTCCCTTTTCCCAGGTAATAATACTAGGCCAAACCAAATCAGTTAAATGGCTTCCTAGCCACCTTCCCCCACTTTGTTCAACCTCTGAATTTAACCAAGATATAAGAAAGGAAAAAAATAAATCTCAAATGAATATGGCTCATTCCCCATCCCAGGTTCTGGGAGAGTCTTGTATCCCTCCTACCCCTCTGGATTCTGGGTGGATGAGGAAGTTGTGCTTTCTGACATTGCTTCTCAAGTTCCAGCTTCTTCCGTTGCAATAATTGAATCTATGTATCGGTGTATGTTTTATCTCACTGTCCACTATGGGCTTTCTCTATCAGGATGATCTGGATATAGAGAATCCAGCCCCTTCCCTTGAGTTTCACACAGTCAAACATAAACACATACCCACCCACCCGTCCCCTCTAATACATACAAAGTCCTTATATATACACTTTGCTGTGTTTTATATGTACTTTATGCTCTTTACTGAAGACTTAAATGACCAGAGCATATCATAGCAATGCAAACAAATGAAAATGATTTTAAATTGAACATCATATAAATATTTCCATCAACCGTAGCCTACTATCAGGTTATTCAACACTCTCCCCTCCCTTCTATTCCCATCCTCACTAGCAAAAAGTATTAAACCTCCATGTTCTTATGCAGAACAATTCAACCTTCTCTTTGTTCTCTCTTTACTTTCCTGGGACCTAACCATCCTGCCCAACTCTTCATGTCAGGCTGGCTCATCAAGATGGGAGAAATTCTGAAGCCAGTTGCTCAACCCATTTTCACCCCCATTACATTCCATTAAAATTACCCACAATTGCAGGGAGTAAAACATCTCAGCAAATAATCAACCTTGACATCTAAGAGGTGAGTTCTAATATCTCACCTTAATTCTCCTTCATGCAGGAGACGCTGTCTCTTGTCTTACTTTCAGAAACCCAGAGTTCAGGACTCATTAACCCTTAAATAATATTCTCCCCCCAGAGACTGCCTGCTTCTTGGTGAGGAAGCTGTTTTTTTTTGTTGTTGTTGTTGTTTTGTTTTGTTTTTTTTTAAATTCTCTTGAAGACTCTGGCTGGAAGTGAAGAAACAAGAGGTGAGGCAAGGGAGGCAGTCAATTGGGAAGGCTCTCAGCACAGTGGGAGGTGGGAAAGAAAGGGCACTGATAGAAGGACAAACAGACAGTGCTGAGATGGCACCACTCAATGTGAACCAGAGAAGAGATCATGGCAAAGAAAGACCCAGGACGCTTCACTTGGCTGGGAGTCCTAAGGAAAACCTGAGACTGAAAAAATTAGGTCTGTGTCCACAGAGTGATCACCCCTGTTTCATCCTTTGCCAATGTGCAGCAGGCTGCCATTTTTCTCTTCTCTATTTCTTTTACATCATGATCAGCATTTCCAACAAAGATTTAACACCAAGCTTGGTGTAGGTGTTTGGAGAATAGACTGAGCAGAAAACCTGGACCTTGACTTGGAAAACTTTGGGGACCTTTGCCAGAGGTGCCTGCTGGTGCTTCCAGAGCTGCTCTACTGAGTAACTTTAAAGCAAGAGTAAGCCATTTCTCCCAGATTCAGCCCCACTACCTTCAAACTGGGATAATGAAGAAAGCAATAGGAATTAGTGAAATTCCAGTTATGCCAAATACATGGACATTTCTTTGGCACACTAAAGAAATGGACTTGTGAAAGTTAATAACGACCCTGGAGGTTACATTTACAAAGCAGAAAGCCTTTCAGCCCTACAAATGCTACCAGCCCTGGGATTGCAGGCAGGCTGGGGGGGGGGGGGGGCTGGAGAAGGGTCCCAGCCCCTATGGGGCATTTCCAGCACCCCTTCAGAGTAGACACTATCAGCCAGTTTTTCCTCATGGAAACCATTTTGCCATCAAAGAAAAATTATATTTTCCCCTCATTTAATTACGTGGATTTTTTTTTTTAATTAAATGCACTAAGAGGCTGGGTGCCAACATCTGCAAAGGAGAAATCTCATACTCCACTGTTTTCTACCAGCCTGTACTTCCTTGGAAACAGACACGGGGCGATAGAAAATATGGTAAGGTTTTGAAAGTTTGTGCTAAAAGGAAAAAAAACACCTTTTCTTTCCTTTACCTTGGCCAGCTATACCTGGCAAAGCAAAGACCAGCTGAGTGAAAAGTCAATTGTACAGAATCCAGCTGAGCTGTCAGTTGAGCTCGGCAAGCAGGGGCTTGGAAATGAAAAGATCTGGGAAAAGAGCCTCCAGCTTAGGACATATTTCTGGTGTTTTGTTTTTTGTTTTCTGTTTTTTTGAACTGACAAGAAGTTGGTCATTTAACTTCAAAGAAATGTTTTCAAGAAAATATCCCAACACACACAATTTTAAAAAATATATTGATGTCTAGTCCACAGTGAGAGAAAATTAAATGTGGTGAAAAACATTCTCTGTAAAGTAGCAAACATTTGCTCTAAAATTTCCAATGTGCTGCCAGTCCTCTGTGAAGCTGAGAGGGGAAGGAACCAGGAAAATAGGGACAACCTAATAATTCCAACATCTTCTCTCTACTTCAGCCAGAAGGGAGTTTGCACATACTTCTTTGCTAGATCCTGGTACAGGCATCTGTAGGTGGGAAATGAAGTCTGATTGTGGGGAGAGGAGGAAGTTCTAATCTTTGGTTTTCTATGTGGCTCTATTCCAAAATTGTTAAACTTCTTTGGAAACAATGTCTCTGTTTGAAAAAAAGGAGCTACAGATGCTTCCTAACAGACCCTGATTGTCACATTTTGATACAGTGATCAGAAAGGTGAAGAAAACAGACTAGAGGACAGCATCCTGCACACAGCTGCTACCCAGGCATGCTCACCCCCGTCCTCACATCCAGGCCAATTTGAGATGCTTCGGAGCCTGCAAGTAACATTACAGAGGGCTGAACCAGAGGCCTCCCTAACTCTAAATCCCCTAGTTGACTGCTGAACCCCTTTAAACTGCTAACAAGACGACCCTTGTTCTGTAAAACCTATCGCCTCTTGCCAACACACACACGCATATACAAAAACACAACTGTAGGGCAAATAAATCTTTCCAGAGAAAATAGATTCCTTTCCAATTCACTCAACTGAATTGAGCTGGAAAGAGAGAAATGTTATTTTTCCAGGATGAAGGGAAAACAAGATCTCTCCTTGTTTACCCTGTCTAGCCCATTTCAAAAGGTCAGTTTAATGCCTTCATTAAAAAAAAAAAAAATTCAAGTGTTGTTTATCAGAAGATGCTTGGTTTCTTTCAGCCTGGGAATCATACATCGGAGCACTATGCTTTTTCACGTTGACCAAAGATACACTTGGCAGGGCTGCATTCCCTGCTGCTCTGGAGATGTTGGAGTGGTAGGAGTGGGATGGGTGGAGGATGGGGACAGAATCTGGTGATGCGGTAGTGTGTGCTATTGGCCAGCTCCCTAGAGCCAGCCTGAGTCCACCCGAATCAATGAGCGCGAAAGACTGAGCCTATGAATGGATCCCCACTTCCCCACAGATACTTTCCAGGCTTCCCTTTGTCTATAGTCCCCATTATTGGAGGACCTGGACCATCCCCTAGGTGAGTGAGGAAACACACAGTAATGAAGCACCTGGCTGTGCAGCACGGATAGAATCTAAATCGCATGCAGTACTGGTTTTCCTGTCACGTTCTCTTGTTTCTTTAGAGCTGATTGGAATAAGTCTCAAAAAAAAAAAAAAAAAAAGGCCTAATGATGGCTGTGCTAGCTGAACGCTCTGTGTTTCTGGGCTTCTAGGTTCTTGGCTTATGACACATAAAGGAATTTAAGGACACGCCATAGGGTAGGCAAGGGAGTAAAGAGTTTATTAAGAAACAAGAAAAGAGATAGTACACAGCCCAGACATGAGTGCGGGCGTGCTATGGGGTGAGATGCGCACACAGGGTCCTGGGGTAGGCCTTTTTAAAACCTTTCCCCCTCCCCTTTCCTAATGTTGGGGAGGGGTCCAACTGTTTGCTGTTCTGACTGGTTGCCTTATGATCCCCACCTGTTAGCTCTCAGGGGACCAATGGTGGTGCCTGTTTGGAGGTATCTGGGACCAATTGGGAGTCCTGTTTGGAGTTATCTGGGGCTTCCTCTTGAGCCTAGCGTCTTGGTGGGGTCTTTGCAGCTTTGCTCTTAGTAGCAGCCTCCCCTCAGGGGGTTTCCAGGTGGGGTCTCACGGTCATGTTCTCTGCCAGGTCCCAGCTGTGACTCATCGTCCCTCTTTCCTTAGACTAACCTGCCTCAGCTGCAACACCTTGAGACTGAGGAGTCCAGCTTTCTAGCTCTTCAACATGAAAACTGTGAGAGCACCTAGCTTGCTCGGTAAAAATTTGATGGAAAAAAACTGATCAAATGAATATTTAAAAATACTAAATCTGGGAGATTAAACAACAAAAAAAATCTTATTACAAAAAATGTTGCCTACATACTTACTTTAAAAACAAGGGAATAATAGGCTTGCAGGGGATCTGCGAGAAGTTATCTGACCACCCACCCACTGCAGGAATTTCCTTGCATGTGGGTACATTATTCCATTGAGATTGGGGAGAAAGGTAATGATTTCATATACTTTGATTTGTTCCAAGCGCTGTCAACTCTTGTCTTAACACACGTTGTGGTTGTCTCGAGCTTGTGCAATTTTATTTCTTTCCTCTTGGTCTCATTTCAAACGTATCCCAAACAGAACAGTCTCAGACATAGCTGCTTGATTGCAGTGGCACATGAGTGGGCTCCTAATGGAAAAAGCTCCTTCCCTTGTTCCCATTTGTTTAAGAGCTGGTGTGCTTTGGAGCTTCCCAGATGTTGGGAGGGTGTCTTAGTTTGCCAGGCAACTATGACAAATATCATACACTGGTCGGCTTAATGACAGGAATTTACTGTATCACAGTTTCAGGGCTAGAAGTCCAAAATCAAGATGTCAGAGAGACCACGCTTTCTCCCCAAAGCCTTTAGATTCTGGTGCTGGCTGGCTGGCTGCAATCCTTGGGGTGCCTTGGGTTTCATCTCTACTTCCTGTCACATGGAGATATCTCTCTCCTTGTGTCTGCTCTGCTAGTTTCCATTACTTTGGGCTGCTTACCCCTCTTTGCTGCTCTCTCTGACTTCTCTTTATCAGACCTTCGGTAATTGGGATTGAGTTGACCTCACCTTCACTAAAAACAACATCTTCAAAAGGTCCTATTTACCCATGACTTCATACCCCAGGAACTCAGATTAAGATTCAGAACACGCCTTTTGTTGGGGCACATAATTCCACCTATCACCGAGAGGGTATGATTTATTATAGAATTATATTCTGAACCCCAATGGGAAAAGCCAAGGTGAGGCAAAAACTATGCCATGGAGGCCCTATTCATCTTTGTCTTTGTCCCAGACTGTTTTCCAAGGCAGAAATGGGAACAAAAAGGAGAGAGGCCTTGCAAAGACCTCTTGCTGGAAAAACCAATGGCCTAACCACTATTCCTAAGTCTTGATTTTGTGTGCAGAAAAAAAAAATCACATTGTTTCTTAGTCAAATTCTTATTATCTGAGAATACTGAATAATGCAGGAGCTCAAAAACTCTATCTAGTCCTGTACTTTTCAGTAAGGCAGCCACAAGTCACAGGTAGCTACTGAGCACTTGAAATGTGGCTGGTCCGAATCAAGATGTGCCAGGTCAAATACACACTGGAGTCTGAAAACTCAATACAAAAATAAAAGATCTCATAAATAACTGTCATATTTATTACATGATGAAGTAGCAGTATTTTTGGATGTACTAGATTAAATGAAATATGTCAACGAAAATAAATTTCACCTGTTTCTTTTTTATGTTATTATTATTTTTTGGTCCCTTGTCTGTTTACTCATTGTTTTTGCTCGTTGTCTGTTTCTTTTTTCTTTAGAAGGCACTGGGAACCAAACCCAGGACCTCCTATGTGGGAGGCAGGTGCTCAACTGCTTGAGCCACATCTGTTCCCTACACCTGTCTCTTTTTAAATTGTACTAGCTACTAGAAAATTTAAATTCACATAAGTGGTTTGCATTATGCTTCTATTGGACAGTGCTGATTTAGACTGTTCTGTGAAGTTTAGAATTAATAAGGTAAGAATTGAAGGTAATAATAATAATAATAGTCTTTAGAGCACATTTACTATGTGTCTGGCACTTTTTGTAATTTTCTTAAATCCTAATTATATTCTTGAAAGGTAATTATTGTTAGTACCATTTTACTAAAGGCTAAGTATCCTGCCCCAAACAGCATTGCTTGCTAGTGGCAGCGCTGGTATTTAAATTCAGGGTTTCCGGCACTAAAATCCATGAACTTTCCAGTCTGAAATGATGTTTCTTAAGCATTCTTTAGCTCACTTTAAAAAATATGTCCAGGAATGTTGACATCAGGTGACCTAGAAAAAGTAGTGGTACCCATCTTCCTAGTTCCTAACTACATAATCTGAAAAATCAGTGTTATCTGTTCATTATTGTATTATTGAGAATGGGTTAACAGAAACATTGGCCTTTAAACTGTGAAAACTAACAGAATTTAAGGGGGAGAAAATTATAAATCAAGACCCCGTCTTTCCTAAACACAGAAGAAAGAGGGACTTTATTTGGTGGAGGAGAAACAAATATTTATTGAGTACCTTTTTCTATCAGGTTGTCCCATAACCTCATGATTCTCAACATGTCCAAAATGAAGCACATCATCTTTCTCCTCAAACCAGCTGCTCCTCCTTCTCTCTTGGGCACTGTCACCTGCATTTACCCAGTCACCTAAGCTGAAACCCTCATTATTTTCTAGACTCCTCTCATTTCTTTATCCTCCTTTAGATATTGCCACATTATAGGATAGAAATTTACTTACTAAGTGGCATAAAATGTGCTTCTTAATGGTTGGGCCAAGCCTTCCTCTCACCAGCGGGATGTATCCCACATACAACCAATACATGGCATTATTCGACTTTCTAATTTTTTCCAGCCAAATAGATATAAAATGATATCCACTGCTATGCTGATTTTCTGGCTTTCCTATGATTTGTTGGTTTTTTAGGCTTATTCTTTTGTACATTACCCCTTCATTTACTTTGCCTGTTTTTCTATTGTGGTGGCTGTTATTTTCTGGTCCTTTGTAGGCTCCTCCTGTCACTTTGAAACCTGGTAAACCTCTCCTCCCATTTTGAAATGTGTTTCTAACTTAGTTCATGTGTCCTTTGTATAACAGAAATCATTAATCCATTTTATACCATGGAGGTTTTATTTTGTTGTTTGAGTCTTCTACTGCCCCAATGTCACATGCATTTTAGAATGAACTCATCATGGATCTCAAAAATCCAATGGAATTTTGGTGGGGATGCATTGTATTTACCAGGTAAATGTGGGGAGTTGACATTTTATAATATCAAATCTTCCCTTCTAATAACAAGAAATGCCTCTCATTCATTCAATGTTTTTCTCTACCCTTTATTGGGATATTTGAATTGTCTCAAGGAGGTCTCAACTATTCTTGGATAAGTTAATCATCAGACATTTTTAGTTGTTGCTAGTGTGAATGCTAGCTCGCATTCTAGTAGCACCTTATAGTTATTTGCTATTGGAAATCTCTTCTAGTTTGATCATACATACAGCAAGTTCTCGATTTGCCAGCTGCTTCTATTCTTTATTATGAGTAGGTGGTTATATCACCTGCAAAAACCAATATAAAAACTTTCCAATCCTCATATTTCTCTTTCTTTTCTTCATTTTGGTCAGGATTTCCAACACTCTAGCATTTGTCCCAGCATACAGTGGTTTGTGACAGTGAAGATACTTCCAGTCTTAATGCATTTAAAGTTTCTCTATTAAATATAACATTTGCTAAGGGTTTTGGAATATTACCATTATCTGTTTAAGGGAATTAAAGAAATCCTTTTCTACTCTTCGCCAATAGTTTTCATTATAAATAAGTGAAAAACTTTATCACATGCTTTTACTTCATCAACTGAAGGCATTAAATTTAAAAAAATTATTTGATTAGTGTTCTGAATTATCTTGGCAGATTCTCTGATGATGAATTAGGGATTCATCATTAAAAATGAAGCTGTAATGTTTTAAAATACACTTGATTTAATTAGATAATACTTTAAAAGATTTATTCATCTACTTTCATAAGAGACATGAGGCTTTAATTTCCTTCTCTCCCTTCCTTCCTTGTCTCTTACTTCCTCCTTTCCTTCCTTTCTTCCTTTCTCTTTCTCTCTTTTTTCCTTTCTTTCTTCCTCTCTTTCCTTCTTTCTCTTTCTTTCTCTTTCTCCCTCTTTCTTTCTTTCTTTCTTTCTTTCTTTCTTTCTTTCTTTCTTTCTTTCTTTCTTTCTTTCTTTCTTTCTTTCTTTCTTTCTCTCTCTCTCTCTCTCTCTCTCTCTCTCTCTCTCTCTCTCT
>JAKSZT010054334.1:58373521-58428712 GCA_026826555.1 Tolypeutes matacus
CCCCCCCCTTCTCTTTCTCTCTTTCTTTCTTTCTCTCTCTTCCTCCCTCCCTCCCTCCCTTCCTTTCTTTCCTGTCCTTATCTGATTATACCAAAATCAGGAAATGAGCTAGACAGATTTTGCTCTCTATTTCTTAGAATATTACCATATTATAATTTACAATGCAAGACAGAAATTTATTGTTCCTCAAGAGTTTGATACAACTCTTTTTAAAACCATTTAGGCCTACAGTTTTTTGAGAGAAGAGGTTTTTTTGTTGTTTTTTTTTTTTTTTTTTTAATTACAATTTACTTTCTTTAAAATTTTGGTCTATTCAAGTTCGTTCTTTCTTATGCCACTGTTGACATTTACTATTTTCCCATTTTATCTAGGTTTTAAATGTATTAGTTCATAAAACTCTTTTAGTATTTTAATGTTTGTTAAAGCAATACCTGCTCCTAGAGGATTCAAACAATATAACAAAGTTTAGAACCCATCCCAAATCCTATGCCCCAGAAATAATCATATCGTAAACCTCTCTCTTTATGTACATGGTTATAATTATTGTAGCAGACATCTTTCTGGAGGCATATAGTCATAACAATAATATAAATAATGATAATACTGGTAAGCAAATAGTATTTATTCTTAGTATATGGCATACACAGATAGAAGAATGGATGGCTAGACAGCTTAATGATGGATAGATAGACAAGTCTACATATATTTCTATCATGAGACCCATAACACATTTTTTTTTTTTTTTTGCACTCATTGATTACAAATACATCCCTGTACACACCAAGAGTAGGAATCCTGTTTTATGCATCACTGCAGCTAGCCCAATGTCTGGCATCTGTTCCAAGCTTATCGATGTTTATCCAATGAGTGAATGTTTCTCTAATGAGTGAATGAGTCAATGAATGAATGAATGAATGCTCTGTGCAAACACTGTTCTAGGAGCTACATACCTTTTGTTTATGTGATCCTCCCCAGCCCCTTGCAAGGAGGATAGATAGTGGCATCCCCATTTTACAAATGAGTAAACTGACACCGGAGGTAAGGAACTTGCTCAGGACCTGACAAGCAACTGGCTGGGGTGTCTTTGCATTAAACCACACTGATCATCAGAAAGAACATCCTTGCATAAGGGAAAGCCAAAAATGCAAAGGGGTCAAAAGAAACACCAAGAATCTACAATTCCTTTGGTGAATAAATGTTCATTAGGTTGCTCCTGGACACCAGGCTTTGAGAGAGGAACTGGGCTTCGGTGACTCATGAACACGGCTCCCGTCTTATCCGAGTGAAGCCTTATGGTTCTGCTCTGCTCTCGTGGGAGGGGAAGGAGAAATGCAAGAAAGAAGGTGGCTCCCAATAGAAAGGGGCTGGGGGTGGGGTGGGGAAGGTAGGCAGCAACTGCAGAAGGGAGGGACAGTACTCTCCAGCAACAAGGAGAACAGGCAATAGAAGTGGTGAGCAGAAAGAAGGGCCCTCGAGGTAGCAGGAGCAGGTCTGCAACCTTTGGGCCAACCAATTAGGAAAAAATATCCTCTCTTTGTAAAAAAACGTCCACACAGCCCCCCGCCATGCTGCATGCAGCTCAGGGTTAGCTGATCATGGCGGAATTTCAGACCCACGTTGTGCTGGCTTGGTTTGGAGCTTTTGTCAGAGCAAACGCTGCATCACCATTCTGTCCCCAGGGGGAAGCTCTCAGCTGGCAGTCCTCAGCATCCTCTCTTTATTTAAGGTCACTTTAACAAGTCATCAGAAGAGACCATGGTTGGTTCTATGATATCTGCCATTTAAGATGAACAAATATGTCAACAAATAGGATTAACATCCAGTGAGGGAGGAGGGGCCGGGATGGGTTATTTTCTGATAATTTACATGTCACCAGCAATCCCAGTTAAGAATTTCAGATTTTTTAACCTTATTTTTAAAATATCACCAGGTCTCTAAGAAGGTTATATACTCTGGAGAAGAATATGGTAACAAAATATTGTGGTGCCCTTTTCATCTTTTCATGTCTTTTTTTTGTTTTGTTTTGTTTTTTCAATGCCTATGGAAGTACAATATGCTCAGAGAAAAGAACAAGAAGTGTATAGCTCGAGACATTTCCATAAAATGAACACCCAAGTAATTAGCACCCAAGTCAAGAAAATGAACATTACTAGCACCCCAAGAATTCCCTCATGTCCTCTTCCAGGCACAACCTCTTATCTACAATTCCTACTGCTCTGACTGCTAAAGCAATCAGGTCCATTTTGCCCGCTTGTGATCTTTACATAAAGACTGAGTGTATGCTCTTTTCTGTTTGGCTTCCTTCCCTCAACCTCATGTGTGTGAGATTGATACAGGTTGGTGGGAGCAGCAACAGTTCATTCATTCTCATGGCTCTATTTTACCCCATTGTAAGACTATACCACAATTCATTGAATTCACTCTACTGTTGATGGACATTTGTGTGAGTCCCAGTATGGGGCTATTAGGAATGGGTACCAGCCTGTTTTTTAATGCTTGACAGTTAGGAACATATTCCTGCCCCAGCCACACCAAAGGTGAATGTGAACTTCAAGGGCTGATAAATTGCTGTGGCCGTAGAAAGCAAAAATAACCATAAAAGCTCTTTTTCTTGTTAGGGACACATAAAGTTATGGTCACTGGGAAGGCAATTATATGTTGCAGGTTTCACTATATAAAGTCAGTAGCCAGAGAGACGCAAACAAGATTGATGAATTTGTGGGTAAAGAATGTGGGTCAAACCAGCAACAGCTGTTTATTTTTATCTTCTGCCTGCAGCACAGCTTGGGAACTTGTTCATAACAGGATAAGGTGACCCTCAAGGGATTTAGCATATAAATCACACTGATGGACTTAAAATTCTGTGAGGTAGGTGGTAAGTGGCATTGCTCCCATTTTCCAGAAAAGGAAGTTTGGGCCGATCGCTTTACTCTTCTCTCCTGTGTTCGTGACAGTGAGTCTGTGTCGTGGCTGCAGAACACGTGGAGCTTCTGACTGTGAGCCGAGAGCTGTCTCCAAAAGTCCGCCCCACACAGTCAGCCTTGCAGGATGCCCAATATGTTGCTGGGAAGGCAGTGGGAGGATCTGCAGCCTGGAGGTGGGAGGAATTCTAATAATACCTTCGATTTTTATAGTCGTCTGCCTCTAAAGTACTTTCAGCATCCTTTAGGGACAGCAGGCCAAAGTTTGTGACTCACGAGACAGCTTTAGGAGAAATGTAGTTTTGGAGAGGAGTCTTCACATGGCCCTTGTGATTTCCAGGGCTCCATAGAGGGGCTGATTTCTAAACCCCAGTTACTATGTTTAGAGTTCAAGAAATTGATGTTAGTCCACAGGCAATCCTCTTTCCTCCCCTAAACATTATAGTCACAGCATCCCAGCTGTTAGGTGCTCTGGGCATCTTTAAACCGGCTGCCTCCATCCCAACAGTTCTTTACTTTTTGTGCCATGGATTGATTCCTTTAGCCATCTGGTAAAATCCATGGTCTCCTCCTCAGAGGTCTGTTTTAAAATGCATAAAATAAAAGAAGTAGGATTACAAAGGAAATCCACTATATTGCAATACAGTTATATAAATAGCAAAAAAAAACAAAAAAAAAAAAGCCAAATTTGTGGTATTAATATATGTGCTTCTTTATTGACATATAACAAGATCTAGAGGTGGGGAAAATAAATCACATAATTTCAGAGTAAAGAGAAGTATTCACAATATTTTAAGATATCTGTAACAACTGTTATGTGATATTACCATATTTTCAGTTCTGTTGGTGACAAAGTCACAAACACTGCCTACATTCATAGTTGAAAGGAATGTAAAACTTCCAGTAGAGGCTAGTAAAAACCTTAGATGCACCTTATTTTGCCCTTGTAAACTCACAGACCCCCACATTTCATCCCAGATGTATGTGGTTATAATTAACACATATCTCTCACACACTCTTGCCCATCAGCTGGTTGGAACCTGGCAGCCTCTCTCCAGAAAGCTGGACTCTCGGCCAGTCCTATACCAGGCCAGAGTGGCTGGCTGCAAGCTCGTGACTGATTGTAGACTTTGCTACTATGGCCAAAGGAAGATTGACCTTGAATTTAATCACCACCTTCCCTTTAGTCAATTCCCAGTATGACTCCCTGTGACAATGATAAGTGGCAGGCCTTCTTTTAGATGATGTTCCTAGTTTTTTGAAACAATTGGGGAAGTTTAGGCAATGCCAAGGAATTACTGTTACTTTTACATTGATGTTGTTGGGTTAATGACAGAATTATGGTTATGAAAAAAAATATCCATATGTCTTAGAGATGCATACTGAAGTATAAATGGGTGAATGGCATATCTGGGATTGGGGATTGAAGTGTTTTAGTCTGTGTAAAAGGGGAAATGAATGAAGCAAAAAAGGTGAAAACTTGAAAATTCTGGATTCTGGGTGATGGTTATATAGGGATTAGTTACATTTTTCTCTTTATTTTCATGTTTTTATTTTTTTAATTTGTATTTAAAAAATCTCAAAAATAATGTTTTGACCAAGAAATTAGACAGGGAACACTTTTTATAGCATCAACTTGCTTTTTATAATTATTACATAATTTACATCAATGCACAACACAATGACTCTATTGTATTAACTCTCTTAAATTAAATAAACAAGTTTTAACAATTGGTTTCCTTCCTACCTTTTGCCAGTTGTAGGCATGGTCTTGCCCTCCAGGAGTTTGTATTCAAGTTGTTAAGAGATAATGTATACATATGACACTGCAGTTGGAAAACATAAGATAGGGTATGGTGTAAGGCCAAGTAAGGGATAAAGATAGAAAAGGGATACGAGTTCAGAAAAGGGGGGATGGAGATCAGTAGGAGTTGCAAGGCAGGACTGGTGGACTTGAGTTGAACTTTGTCCCCTGTCTGTTGGTCTCGGAGCTTGGGATATATTGCCTCTTGCTGGCTTAGGCTTCTTTTTTTGCATTCATTTCTGCATGGCAGCACTCCCTCTGGATTCTTAAAACTCCTAAGCAGCAGTTCAACCCAGATGCTCAGCAGTACCACAATACGCTGTATCCACTCAATTCAATGTGACCCTGGCCTTAGTGGCAGGAATGCTGGTCAGGCAGGCAGCCAGGGGCTTACTGGGCCCCAAGACACTGGTGGCTTAGAAGGAGACCCCCTTCCCGACCTGTACTGGGGAAGGGGATTCTCACCAATAGAAAAGCTTCACAAAGATCTGCCATGAGAGGACCAAAAAGGGGGTGGATACCTGAGTTACAACTGTGGATGCCATTTGACAGCAGCTGCCAAGGCTCAAGTCATAGCCCTCAGTATGAGCTCTCTCAAAACAGGAGGAGAGAAAATCCCTAGAAGACAAAGAAGTCCTAGATGATCTAAGTTAAAATTTAAAACTGTGTTCTTACATTGTGTAGGTCATTTAAAACAAAGCTAAGTTTTTCTTTGATTTTTTTTTTCTCTTCATTTATTCTCATTCTGACTTATCTGAGGTATTGACAAGGTTACCTGGTCAGGCTGATTTTGCAAACAGATGAAATGATGTGGGGAAGAAGGCAGGATGCACATATACGGCCCTTCACACAAAAGCTGGGAGATGCTGAGATTGCAATAGCCATTTTGCATTTGAGCCCTTTGTGACTAATTTCAAGGTTTAGAATCACCCGGAAAATCTGAAATTATAAAGAGAAAACAGAGAAAATCCATGATACTTAAAGAAGGGTGGGATTCAAGGCAGTCTGCCCAGGACACAGCACCTGTCTCAGTTTGCCAGGGCTGCTTTGACAAATAGCACAGGCTAGTTGTCTTAAACAGGAATTAATCACCTCACAGTTTTGGAGACTAGAATCCAAAAATCAAGACCATAAACCATCAATCAAGTCCCAAATTGACAGGCTATGGTTTATCTGAAGTCTGTAACATTCTCAGGGCAACTTGCTGGCAATCAATCTCTGCCTCAGTCACCTGGTTTCTCCCTCTGGCCTCTACCCCTCCTGCTCAGTAGTCTGCATCTCATCAGTCTAGACTTCCTCTCCTTATGAGGACTCCAGTCTTTGGATCGGGGCCCACCTTTATTCAGTTTGGCCTCATCTATATAGGATCTTTGAGTTTCTTATTTACAAATGAGTCCCACAGGGTTTAGGACTTGAACATTCTTTGTGGGGAGCACAATTCAGTCTACCACACCTGCTGACTAACAAGTAAAACTTCATCCCCATCCGCCATGCCTTCTGAGGGCTCCCATCATGTCCCCTACCTCCTTGGATGTAGGGGACCCAGACCTACCGGCTTAATTTGATCCCAACTTGCATGTGTAAGGGATTGAAAACTAAACGCTTGAACAACCACACACATAAAAAAAAAATGGTATAATGACTGCTACTCTCTTGTTTCAGGGGAGAATCTTCTCAAAGGAAAGGCACATTGTGTGCCTTTGATTTGTGACAGTGAGATCCTAGCCTGACCTGGAGAGGCTGGGACACAGAAACGCTAAACTTCTGCTTAGTAAAGTGGTTGGCACTTGAGATATCCTCATGCAAAGAGACATCATAGGGGCTGAGTTTCCAGGAACAAACAGTAGACTCTGGAGAGAGAAGAGGGGGTCCAATGAAGATGACAAGTGTAGGGCTCAAGAAGTTTCCCAGAGCAAGAATGGCTATGGAATGTTAAAGAAGAGTGGCATTTGATTTTCAATATTCAATTGTTTCTCATTTCTGCATCATCTTGTGAGCCCTTCCATAACTCCCAACCCTTCCAGAAATCTTACATGCCACATCTTTGTGTGATGGGAGCTTTGGGGAAAAAGAGAAGTGAGATAATGTTCCTTGTTGGTGAAGTAGGTATAGGCCAGCTGCGAGTGGCCATTAGAAACAGGCTAGAGTTGAAGAGAAGGCTGGAGAATGGGCCACCTCGGGAATGGATGTGAAATGATCCCCTTTGGCCAAAATACACTTAGAGAAAGGGACTCTGATGGGAGTGTGGGAGGGGAAGCTAGTTCTTACTGAGAAAGTGGCTGTATTGGCAGGAGACACTTGGGTCCTCGAGTTACATAGGGAAAAAAATCACATTTCCCTGGTTTGGATGAGAACATCCTGTGTGCACGCTTAAACATTCCTATTTCTTGGCTTCCGTAAAGCTCCATTTATCTTCCATTTCAGCATGCATGATATTATATAGTCATATGTTTTTATAATTATACTTGCAAACTTTTTCTTTATATCTTTGTGCCAGTATAATCCCTGGCATGTTTTAAGCATTGTTTGTTGAGTGAATACTTGAGTGTATATCTATAACACATATTGGTTAACAAGATGGAACTCTTGGCTCTCTCAGCATAATCAGGTCTCATTTCTCATCAAGAAGCTGATGCCAGTTTTATTCTGACTTTTCTCCAACTCTCTGAACCATTTAGATGAACCCTGGGCCTCAAGAAGCATTATCTCTGGGTGACCCACACTGGAATCCATGACTCTCCTCCATGTACCATAGTTTCTGGCTGAGGAGGAGGTGTGGATAGGCTGGCAAGGGCATGTCACTCTCACTGGGTCTGACAGAGCTAGCCCAGCTGCACTGCCCCAATATAGGGGCCAACTTATCTCCAAGAGCAGCAATGGCCTGTGAGAGGAGTGGACAGGCCTGGCTTTGGGGTCACTTGGCAAGGCCCAGAAGCTTGCCATCCACACATACCCACATTGAGCTTCCCATTTTCTGTCAAAATATCCGAAACCTCATCACCATTAACTAGTCATGCTTTTGCATCTTTCATAGATCCCAATTAGAGAGTGACATCCTAAATTGGTATCTCTGTAGGCTTCTGGAATGGGGGGTAGGGGGAAGGATAGGTGAGGAAGACAGAGAAAGGAAATTGGACTGAGATATAGACAAGCTTTGCTCCTCTTCTAGTGCCTCCCTTTTCAGGATAATACTTTCTAGAATTCTTCAGCCCTTCCAAAGCTGCCCAGGAAGTATTGAAAAGCACAGGGGTCAGTACTCACCACATAGATTCATAAACGCATGCTTTCTTTCCCATTCACATAGTAACTGAAAACTCAAAGACGTGAGAGAAATGAGAGAGGAAAGGAGATGATCAAAGCGATGTGTATTGCTTGAGAAAGCACTGTAATCTTGACATGACATTCCAGGCTCATCTTTCCATGCCCCCTTCTCCATCAAGGTAAGGCCTAGGAATTGAAGAAAAAATCTTTTCTACATGAGGGCCAAGAGCTTAAAAGGAAGCACAGGATTGGATTTTCTCAATTCCAAAGTGAAATGCAGGTTCTGACATATGTGTGAAGTCTAAACAAAAGGAAACCAAATTAAATTGCCTTGAGTTCACGTGTAATAAATCTCTTTTATTGATTAATGGATTTAACTTTATTGATCATTGGTCCAGGACAGGGCTGTCAACCAGGTAGTGCATCCACCCAGCCAAGACCACTTCTAAAGCTCCTGTTGACCACCTAGACCATCCCCAAATGCATGGGGCAGCCCCTGAAATCTGCATTTCATTTACTTTTTCATGACCCAACCTGAACCTGCGATTTGTTGTGCCTTCTTTTCTCATTCAAAGTAAATATTTGCTTTTGTGCCTAATTTTGCATTAGTGATTTTGTGTTCTTTTTCACAAAGAAGCCCCCCATATTATATGAGTTTCAGTCCCCACAAAGTTGAATCTGCTCCTGCATACACCCACCCGTGCAATGCACATTCTTAGAATGTGCATAATTATATAGGGAATCTCAGTGAATGGGTATCCTGACAACCATGATTCCTAATTAACCAGAATGTTCTCTGCATTGTGCTCTTACAAGAAAGCCATGAAATTACAAGCAAAAAAAAAAAAAAAAAAAAAAAAGCAAATTATGGGAATTGCTAACTTTAGAACTACAGCTAGTATTCTACCTGGTCCCCAATCCTTTCTCCATCTCCGTGCAGAGAAATGCATGATAACAGTGAACACTTATGTAGTGTTTGCTGTGAGCTGGGCCCCTATAATCCTCACATCTACCCCCTTGAGTTTGGTACCATAAATGCATTCATTTTACAGATAAGGAAACTGAGGCATAGGAAAGTTAAGTGAATTTTCCAATCCAAGGTACAGCTGGGAGTTGAGCTAAGTTATCCAGGTCCAGAATCCCAGGTCTCCTCTTCTAAGCTATATCACCTGTCTAAGATCATGGTTTTTGTTTGAAATCATGACCCAATAGCATGAAAACAAAATCTTTACTTATTTATTTTTGATGGACAAATACAGTCTATTCCTCCATGCATTCTGATTAAATGTGGTTGTGGCTGCTTCCCAGTCAGATTCCTCTTTTCCTCACCTAGGAATGAGTGGCATCCCTGAAAACCCAGGGTAGTCATGAACATATATCTATGTAAAATGTCTAAGACAGAGCAAGGGGTTGTGGTAAGCTGAATGGTGCCCCCCAAAGTTTTCAGGTCCTAATCCCTGGAGCCCATGAATGTCCCCTATATGGGTGTATTTGAATGTTACCTTATATCCAGGGCATAATTGAGTTAATTTTTGAGGTTACCTGGATTATCCAGGTGCACCCTAAGTGACATCATAAGTGTCCCTATAAGATAGAGGCAGATGTAGATTAGACATGCAGAGAGAAGACAATGTGAAGATGGAGGCAAAGACTGGAGTGATGTGGCCCCAAGCCAAGGAAGACCAAGAAACAACAAGGAATGCTGGCTGCCACCAGAAGCTAGAAAGGCAAGACATGGATTTACCCTCAGAGCCTCCAAAGAAAAGGCATGGGCCGGCCAACACCTTGATTTCAGACTTGTGGTCTCCAGATCTGCAAAGTAATAAATTTGTGTTTTAAGCCACCATGATTGTGGTAATCTGTATAGCAGTCCTAGCAAACAAATACAGGGCTGAATATATGGTACCCATTCGTTTAAGTGTGATAACAATCAGAGCCGCCATGTGTTGCATCCTTACAATGTATTGGGTAAGCCGCTTGTGACATATAGTTCTGCCATTTAATCCTCATAAGGTAGATAAAGAAACTGAGATCGCACAGCTACTATGTGGAAGAGCAAGGTTTTAAAGCCAGGTCTGTCTAACCCCAAGGGCCATGAACATAAACACCATATACTGTCTATTCCATCATCTTACATTGAGATTTATTGACGAAAATGACAGCCAAATTCCAGCAGTTCTTAATGATTTAGCTGAGACTAGATTTAGTTCTTAAATTTTCTTTCCTTGCCTGGACATCCTTTCATTTTTGGTTATTTTGATTCTTTTTAGTGTCACTTTAAAAATGAGGTATAAACTACTATTAGCCCATTTCCCACACAAGGAAACTGAGTCACAGAGAGGTAAAGTCACTTGCTTGAACTCATCCCCCAGAGCCTGGCCCTGGAAACCATGTTGTCACCCTTCCTCTATCTATGGCCCTGCAAAATCTTGGTCTGAATCAATAAGAAATAACTGGCTACTTTCTAATTTGTTTAAAGTGGCTTTTAGTTGGTGGAGTAGGTGTCCCAGTTGTCTGTGTTCAGACAAAGGTTAATTAAACCACTATAAAATGCAGAAGTAGCCCAGTCTCGGTCTCCAAGGTAATAAACTCGAAAATGATTCCTGTTCAAAATGAAGCTTGTGATATCTGTTGCCCATGGGTTGTGTGTATTTTTCTCGTTTTAACAACGTGTACTTCTCTCTTCATCAAAAACATTAGGTCACAAAAGCCAATCTCATCTACATCTTTACAATGTTGTTTATCATCTTTCTGTATGCAGGAGATAGAACTGGTAATGAAGCAACCAAATTGGATTCCAGGGAGGATTTGTCCTGACTCAAAATACTTTCAGAATCCATTCAGAATGCTTCTGACTTACCATTAAGCTTTCTGAAACCATTTATTTTGGGTCAGCTTTTCAGGGAAAGGACATCAACTGTATACCAGTTATTGGGAATTATAACACAGCTGATGAAATGTGATGACAGAAAGTGCCTTGGATTTGCGGTCGATTATAGGAGGCTGTTAGAGAAGTCAGCAGCTATTACATTGGAAATGTTTCTGAGCAGAGAGCGTGACCTCTCTCCTGCGTTTCTGAGTTGAACTTACATGACTTTCCACTCTCAAAGATCTGGTAACCTACCCCTGTACTCTTTTTCTAAACCTCTACTTTCTTCCAATTCTCACCTTTAAGCAGGTATCACACAAAAGCTAGGAGCAGGGATGGAAGGTCCATCAATGTTTTGTGGCTGTGCAATGGAGAGCAGTTAAATCAGCAACATCACAGATGCATTTATGTTTAGAAAAGGACAGGCAACATGCTATCTCATGAGGTTTTAGTTGTCCCATAAAACCCAAAATACTTCACAAATCATGAATCATGTTCTTGTCATACTCACAGCTGTAACCACTTCAAGGTGTTGTAGGTCAATCTGTCTCCTTCTCACATTACATATAAAACCTGCCCAAGGGAAGCCAATGGGAGGGGTGTAGTGGTGAAGTATTTCAACATTTTTTGGCAATAGCTTCTGAAATTAACAATGTACACACCTTTTGATCCAACATTACACTCCGGGGATTCTCTCTTAAAAGCAAAGAAGAAAAAATCCCTGAGATATATAAGCAAAGTTGCTTATTGTAGCATAGATACTAATGGTTTAAAAAAGAAAACAGAAAGCCCCAGTAGAAAACAAGTTCCAGTTCCAGTAGTAGGAAATGGTGAAGAAAACATGGTAAATATATATTGTGGAATATTATGCAGCTATTAAAAAGAATGAGTTAGATCTATGTGCATGGACCTAGAAGGATGTTCACACAGATTATTAAATAACAGAAAGTAAGTTGCAGAGTAATGCACACAACACTGTATGATCAAACTTTAAATTACTAGGACTGAAAAGAATATCATCATGATAACATCATCTATTAAGTTTGAGGTGGGTTCTTTGGCATATCCAAAAGGCAAAGGGGATTTTGAAGCATCAGTTGGTGGTTTCAGTCTAGCTTGTTTTGGAGACAGGGAGATGGACTTGATAATATGTACATGTCCTGTCCAAGCTTATATACTGGTATGCCCTGGTAATTAATCCCCATGCAGCAGAAATATCTTTTTCCCTCCAGAGAAATCCCTTAAAGTTGAGGTTCTGGTGGGCTGTTGGCTTGAGGAATAAGACAAAAACATTTCAGATTTGCTGTTTCAAAATACATGAGTCCACGCCACACCCGGGAACTATTGATCTGCATTTCCAAAAAGTTGGGGATGGGAGCTGAGAAGAGAGACCAAATTGTATAAAAGCTCCCCAAGTGATCTTGACCCAGTTGAAAATAGCTGCCTTCAAAGTATATGCCCTGCTTCAATTCTCAAGCAGCATTTATAATGATGATAGTGATAATAGCATTTACCATGTGCCAGACACAGATCTAAGGGTATTAGCATAAACTCATTCATTTAATTCTCACAACAACCGACAAGGGAGACATTAATAATTATTATCCTCATTTTATAGATGAGAATAGACAGGTTAAGAAAAAATGCCCAAGATTACAGAGCAACTTAGTGGTGGAGAGGGGTTTTAAAACCCAGGAAGGCTGGTTTCAAAGTCTGTGCGGAGAGACGTGAGTCAGAGCAAGCAAAAAAAGGGACAGACTCATAAGTCAGTGAAACATTTGCATGTCCAACTTTTTCATTTATCTTGTCTCTTGGACAACATCTAAGGAATTGTTCTATTTCTTAGAGCTGTTGCGCTCCTGGTCTGTGAATTGCTCTTGCCCTTTGAATTATTCAGTGCATCTGGAGAAATGATTGTGAGAAGATGTACTCTACAATTTTTCACTCTTTTCTCTCTCAGTCCCTCTCCTGCCATGGAAACAGGGTCCTTTCATAAACAGAGTACTGTGCTGAGAATTCCATTAGAAGATTGAAAAAAAGGGCTGAAATCTCATGATATCTAGTTCTTTACGTGTTCCTAACAGGTGTCAATTACCAGACCTATCTGTAGGAGTAGCTTGTGAGAGCTGGCTTGCCTCTAAAATCACTTGCAGGTGGAGGAGGAGGCAAAGGAGACAAGTGTTTAAATGTTCCTTTTTCTAAGATTGTTCTCAGCCTAAGATGTGGAAATTATCTTTTTTTGCCTTCAAGAAGTATTATGTTGTAGGAAGAAAAATGTTCTAAGCATTAAGATTCTTGTGCTGATGCAAATAAGAACCTGGGTCTTTGGGCTTTATGCCCATAGTGTCCATCCATCCTTTCACTTCTTCAGTCATTATTCATTCATTCATTCATCCATTCAACATGAACTGTATCCTTCAAGAGGCTGCGAGGTGAAAAGTACATCTATGTTTATAAGTTGGAGGAAGGAAAGAAGGAGAGAGCACCTGAGATTGGGAAAGGGTATTGAAGGCAGAGACTATGATGTGATTAAGAGCATGGAGTGAGCAGTCCATGACCCTACATTTCTAATATTTACATGCTATTCAGTTCCTCTGAGAGCATCCATTATATGTGATTCATCTTCACCTCATTCAGGCAGAGCTCTTTAGCTGACATCTTCTATCTCACCTTTTTTCTATGCCCCACGGTTCCCACTGTTAAGTACAATAACTGACGAACAGAAGTGGGCCAGGCTTCTAAGCCAGGCCTGCTCCTCAGATCCAGTCATAGGAAAAGGAATCCGTGGGGTACTTTAAATCCATGCCTGATATAAAGATACACCTTCAGTATTACATTTTGTATATCGAGTGCAGATTCTACATTGCCCAGTAAAGGATTTTAAAAGTAATTCATGGTGTGCACCTTGGTATAAAGGACATATATTAATAATACTGTGAATTTATAAGATGCTTCTTATGTACTGTCAGATTTATCTTTGAAGGCTCTCCAAAAGGTAGACGATATAAGAGAATAGGAAACCTCCTTCACTGGCCCCTTGTGAGAAATGAGGGAACGGAGACTGGAAGAAACATGTGGGGGATTGCACAGTAAAATCAGCAGATAAGTTAAGAACTAGACTTGGGGTTTCCTGGATTCCAGAACAAAGTTGACTTCCCCATCTTAAGTTATTACTGAATACAATAGATTATCACTGTCATTTAGATTTTGGAGGGTTTTCCTATTCTGGTAATCTGTTGTGATGATTCTAGAAATAACTCATTCATCCACTTACTGGTCTCACAAACATTTAATTGGAGAAGGGAAGTGGAGAGTGGTCAGAGATGGGGCTGGAGCAGTAATAAGGAGGCCAGATACTCTTCTGCTTTCAATGCCAAGGCACAAGGATTGAACATGGGACCTCATATGGGGGAAGCAAGCACACAACCACTGAGCTACATCCACTTCCCCCACAGGGTTTTAAGTAGGGGCATTTCATGATTAGGCTCGCATTTTGCAGCAATCATTCTGGTCTGCAGTGTGATTAGGAAGGGGCAAATTTATGGGCAAGAAATCCAGTCAGATAATGGGAGAATAAGAAGAGATGGTGGTGGCAGCCTGAGAAGCAAAGCGAATGGACCCCATCGAGATGTAAGAACCGCAGTGTCATTCTTCCCCAAATCCCATTCTTTTTATAGGCTTGCCAAGGTCTGTTTCCGGGTTGAAAATCCATCCTTGCTCTCGCTCCCGTTCCTGGTTCCAGTTCAAGCCCAGCAACGTTCAGGAATAAGAGAAGGAGCAAGGTCGAGGCCCCTGGGCTCTCCATATTCTCCCTCCGGAACTAGCAGGTCCCTGAGGTGCTCTCCACAGCGACCCATTGACCAAATCCGGATTCCAGAGCCTGAGGGCCGCTGGGGCCTGATGCAGAAGAGGCCATTCACACCACGGTCAACAGCTTCCGGAGCTTTCACCTGGCTGCTCAGGAAGCACGCCAGCCCCTCAGGGCCCACAAGGCCTCTTCAGGATTTAGTCAAGTTCCACAGCCCACAGCATCCACGAGGTCTCAGCAGAGGTGACGCCAGCAAGAAAGTCCAGCGCAGCCTGCTCTCCCACAAGGCCAAGCGCGGCCCAGGAGCAGCCCCGCCTCCCGCCGTCGCCCGCAGCCACATTGGCCACTGCGCCTACCATTCAGCCGAGCGCCTCCCGGCCGGTACCTTCTCCACATCTCACTCCTGCAGTTGCCTGCTGCCTTTTCTTGGCCTACAATGCATAGGTACAGATGCTGTCTCCTTTGATTCACACCCTGTGAGGTGGGCAGAACGGAAAAATCCGGTTTTACAAGCCGAAGAAATAAGGTTCATGAAGGTTGCGTGACTTTCCCTGAAACCAAAGACAGCTTATAAAAGTGGCTCCAGACAGACCCTTCGCATTGGCCCAGTCATTTAGGTCGCTCTGAGCTTACTTTCTCTTCTGTGAAATGGGGAAAATAGCAGCAACCTTGTGGAACCGGCGTGAAAAATACATAAAGTAACAGAAGAACCTAGCTCAAAGACTGGCATACAGTAGGCTCTTAATAGTGTGTAGCTACAAATACTCCCAGGTCTTCTGACCTCTAGTTGAGAAGTTTTTCCAGTAAACCAGTGATTCTCAGATGTCCAGAGACCTCAGGGAGTCCAGAGATATATTCAGTGGGATCCAGTGAGTTCTCACATGTGAGAAACACAGCAGTAAACCATGTTCTTTTGGATCAAATAATAAACACTATTTCTTCTTCTACTACTGCTACAATCACCAGTGCTAATATTTGAAATGTATTTTTTTTTTTTGCCAACTATTTGTGATGCACTATTCTAAGTAAGTCATTTAATCTTCATGATGACCTGTGAGGTATATGCTATTATAATTCCCATTTTACAGAATGGGGAAACTGGAAGAACAAAGAGGTGAAATAACCCACTCAAGTTTAAATAGCTAAAAAGTGTCAAAGCTGAGATTTATGCTCAGGCAATCTAGCTCATAAAGACACACACATTAATGTCTGTGCTATATTCTATAGAAAAATGTGCTTTGTGACAGGAAAGCTCTTTGGTGATGAATAATTGTCACCATCTATAAGATGCATCTCACTTTTATTAGTCTCCCAAGGAGGGTGGGGGTGGGACAGTGAGAGGAAAAGCCCTAAATTGTGAACTGACTACAGACTGATTATTAGAAACCCAACCCATGTGATGGCTGCTATGTGTGGAATTCCATTCTGAGTACTTTGGACTGTCATACTCCTCCCTGTCTCCATGGAGTTGCCCACTATGCAAGAATGACAGAATGACGAGACTGGAATGGAATGTAGCAGTCATCTTATCTGACCAGGCAGACACTTCTCAGGAGAGGAATGCCTTACCTCCCCATGATAATTTTAAAGATTTTCTGAGAAGGCGATAATATCCAATTACCTCACAATCACAAGGAGCACTGCAGTGACGGCAAACCCAGCATGCTTCATTCAACAGGGATAACAGAACAGGGAAAAAGAAAGATTGAGAGGGAAGTAGAAGCTAGTAGAGGGGACCAAGGATTCAAGGTGAAGGTTAAGTCCTATGAGATGGAGCAGGGACTTAATTCCTGAAAGCTGAAAAGAGGCACTACCTACAGAAGAAAGCTGGAAGCAGTTCTCCCTTAGAGCAAGGCCAGAGTTCCTGCTGAGGTACCATTGGCCTTGGTGGCTTTGGCAGCTTTTAACCACACAGCCATCTTCCACACACAGCTTCCATTTGCCCTGAGCATTCCTGACACTTGCCTGAAAAGAATACTCAGGTTCTTGGGCTTCACCTCTCCCTCCGCCTTTTCTTCTTCTACCATTCCAAGTTGGGCTGGGAAATGTGGGGTGTGAGGAAGGAGCTGAGTGAAGACTGAGGTTTGATAGTCAGTTGTCGTTTGAACCTGACTGGGAGTGAAAGGAGGATCCTTATGGGGGCAACTCTGTGTTTCCCACCTCCTTTTCTGCCCCCTTTGGATTGGTCAGATCTTTGGAGTTAAAAAACAAAAAAACAAAAGATCAGGGAGCAGATGTAGCTCAAGTGGTTGAGCACCAGCTTCCCATATACAAGGTTCCAGGTTCAATCCCAACTCCAGTACCTCAAAACAAACAAACAAACAAACCAACCAACAAACAAAAAACAGCTCCTGGGAAATACCAGAGGGTCATCAGACAAGGGTAGTGCTGGGGTTTGGGTTTCAAGTGCTGTGTCAGTATCCTGAGATAATATTTTGGTGACCAGAGAAAAATGCAGTCTGTTAAGGATGGAAATCAAGGGCAATTTCAGTAAAAAAATATTGCTTGTCAGATTCAAGGGGTGAAAGTGGAGGCATAGATAGCAGAGGAGACAAGAAGCTGAGAGTCCATCGCATGTGCTGTTTGTTTGGGAAATGGAGTAAAGGTTGGCATGAGCAATAAAGTCTCGGGCAAATTGGACATTTCACAAGGACTTGGTCCTGCAAGTGTTGGTCACATGGCATTGGAGCAGCACAGCAGAGTTCAATGCCCAGGAACAACCACCGAAAACTGTCAATCTCATTCTAGAAAGGAAGGGACTTCACCAAGCTTCCATCCCTGCAGCCCTTCATCCCAACCAACTGGAAATTTCCTCCCTGATATGCATAGTAGCTACCATGCCAGATGGTAGTCATTTAATGACAGGCATTTATTATACATTTACTGTGTGCTAGGCCTTCGCTAATTGACTGTAAATGCTAACTTTTCATACGTGACCCTAACAAGGATTATTTCTACCCAGCATTCCAAGCATTTGTGGGCCCAGACTGAGTGAGGGAAAGAAGCAGTTGGTTTAGCAGACCCTTCTGAATTGCTTTGGAGAGATAAGCCAGGGGGACTCAAACTGAGATAAGGAGACCAATCCTCTCATTTGGAATGTAGGGCATTTGAATATAGACACTCTGATGTTCACTTGGTACTGTTAGTGGATTTGCTAAGTATTAGATTGAACCATAGGAAGCTGACATGAAACCCTTTTTGAGGCACAAAAATGCCATTTCATATAGCTGAATCTAAAAGAATCCTGAGATAAATAAGATAGTGTAGGGGATATTTAACCTAATATTTAGTAGATAAGTCAGATATTAAACAAGCGATTAGACAAATAGTTTCTAATTGGAATTAGGATAGAAAAAAAAAAAAAAAAAAAATATATATATATATAAAACTCAAATGTCATGGGAATATGTAACAGGCCTAGTCTGATAGGAGTTGGAAGGAAGGGAGCTCAATAAAAGAAATACACATTTAAGCTGAAATCATATGAAGAAGAGGGGCAAGTAGTCTAAGCAGAGGGAACTGCACATGTGAAGACCCTGAAGAAAGGGAGGCTGGGTTTCTAAGAAGTGTGACTAAATGACTGTGACAGCTCAGATGATTCTTATAAAGTGTAACTAATGTATCTGTCCTTTTAATCCAGGAGCTTTTCGCACAGGAGGAGAAAACCATTCATTTATTCTACAAATATTTATTAAGTAATTACTGTGTGCCTGATATTGTGTCAGGTACACAGTAGAACCCCAGAACACTCTAGGGGTTTACAGTCTTTTGATCTTGAAACTCCTTGGAGTAGAAGTTTATTCTACTCCATAGTTTATTCTGTAGGCAATGAGGAATCATTGGAAAGTTTTGAATAAGGAACCAACATGATTGATGGATTGGAGTGGGGCAACCAGTAAGGATGCTGTTGCAAACCAGTAGTCCAAGGAAGAGATGGATGTGCAGACCCCCACCAGAGCCATGATTAGGACCAGAGACGAGGCAACAGAAGTGAAAGTACTCAGAAGATATACAATTGATGAAGAACTGGAGGTGGGGCACAGGAGAATAAGTGAGATGGAGGAATCTAAATTGACGCCAAGACTTACAGCTCCTGCAATGGGGTGTGAGTGGCACCCAGAGAGACAGGGGAGATGCCTTATCTTTCAGACCCCAGGCCATAATCACCAACCAACAGAGCTGACTTATGAATAAGATCCTGGGGCTCTTGAATCACCAAGTCATGGGTATTTTAAAAAATTTTTTATTTTTTTACCATTTTCCATTCTTATAGCCAAAGAGAGCTCTCTGCCAAGAAAATCTCAAGAAAAAGAAAACATTTTATCAGGTCCCAACCTTTTCCAAACACCTCCTCCTTTCTGACTCCTCTAAACTGGATAGCCAAAGCAATAATAGTTACCATGCATTATGTCATTACCATCAATAGCCAAATAACTCCAGAACCACTGGAGGGCAATAAAAATGGCCGTAAAAGCAAAGAGTAGTAATTATTTTCCCATTACCACCAGCTATACAATAATATCAACACAGAACAATTAACATTCCTAACCTCTGTTAGGCTACAACCTTCACGGCTCTTGCAGGACTAGATTGATTAACGAACACAGAGGACTAAGCAACAATAAGGCAGCTGTGCAGGGAGAAGGCTGCATCATGACCACGTCTGTGGGCGATTAGCCATACCAATGGGCAAGAAGGCAGTGGGAGAACTCTGTTTTGATTGCCTCTCATCTAGCAACTCCCCAGGCAGAAGCCATCTAATTCAGTTGCCCTTTCTTTGGGTTCCCAGGAAGTGAGCATTTGAGTGGGAGAAAAGCTACAGAAATAATAACACAGCCAGCAGAGTCCTTTGCATTTATATCTCTTTTTTACTGCCTATCACTAGGCAACCATTCTTTGTACTTAAAACTACACATCGGTGTTCTTTGTAATACCTTATCTTCGAAGTAACTGCTGGATTGCCAGTGCACATATCGGATTTCCAGTGGATAGCTATCCTATTTTTTTTCTGTTTGGGTCAATCAGGATGAAGACCAGGTCATTTTGACCCTCCTGCCCCAGCCTGGTTTAGGGGCCTCTGTGTTTCCATGGCATCGTATGGTAGCATAGATCATAAACTCTATTGCGATTGCCTGTTTACTTGTCCAGTTCTCCTTCCAGGCTGTGAGTTCCTCGAGGGCAGGTATTGTATCCTATCGATGTTTGAATCCACATGCTCAGCACCGCACCAGCTACATGTACAATGCTCCATAACTGCTGAATGAATGAATGTTTTCTCTAGAAGTAAAGCTTTGGTGGTTGCAAATGTGTTTAATTTGGTTTAAAGAACAGGCCAGGCTAATTCAATAGACTCGGCTAGGAAGAATTAGGCAAAATGCAAGATGAAAAGGACTCAGTGGACCAGCCTTTCTGACTGAGGAGGTGGGATGTGGATGAGCCAGGTGCCAGCTGAGCTGGAAGGCTATGTTCCTCTTGTAGCTGGAAACTCCATGTGGCAGAGACTCACTGAGGGCTCTGAAGTCACAGAATCACACTGAGCAAAATGGTTCATTATTTCACAGATAAAGAAGGGGAGCTCTTTCTAAGTAACTTTGTGTCTTAAGTTAGGTTTCCAAGAAGCAGAGCCTGAGACAAAGACTCTTTTCCAAGTGATTTGAAGTCGTGCTCTTTGGACAAAGGGAATGAGAAGAATAGGGCAGGAGAAAAATCTAGGATGTGAGGTCAACTGAAATCCAGCTATAGCTTGATCCCATGGTTTATGTTGAGGAGGACTAGCAACTTAAGGCAAGAGGCTCACCTCTTGTGCCTCCATATAAGGCTATTTGATTGTGGGCTGTTCCCTGGAGGCTAGGTACCATAACCTCCTGGATAACACTGCTCTTGTTTCAGTGGAAGGCAGTTCTCTGGAGAAGGGGCGTTATGAGTCATTGGCATGTAACACTCATAGAGATGGGGGATGAGTGCAGGGGCTAGTAAAGGACATGGCACCAACAGCACCCACTACAGTTGGATAGTGTGAAATAATGTTTTCTTATAGGAATACCATTTATTGGGCACCTACTATATGCCAAGTGCTGTGCTAAAAGCTTTATATATATATATTGGCTTATATGGGATAAAACTATTAGGCAGGTCATATAAAATCATTTCCAATGTGCAGATGAGGAAACACAGACAACACAACTCACTCTGAGAATGTTTCCTTTTTGAGTCTACATTCCTATGATAAAATCAGGATAGTGCACATCCAGTTGGCCTGAATTAGGTGCATTCATTCAATTAATGAATTCCACCAATGTTTTTTAGTAACTATTACATGTCACAACTGGGCAATGCCCAAGGAACATACTGTGAAGTGCTAGTCTGAGACACTGCCCTCAATGAGTAGGCCTAATCCTCAAACCCAATGAAGAAATACTGTTTGGGCACCTCTGTGTACATTCCAATCCCTCAGGCCTAGATTAAGAAAGAATCTAAAGTTACTTAAGTAAAACCCCCTTGAATCTCTGGGCTGGAAAATCCTGATTTCAAGATTTTGTGCAAACCAAGCACTTCAGGTCCTTTGCCTGTTCATGGAAGATATTGAACATGGTGATCTCATTCGTTTTCCGTCCTGTCACATTTTAGGATTCTACCTGCTGATCATGCAATATAGTCATGGCTATATCATTTGTTGGAGACCTACCATGCACATCTCCTCTTGTAGTTTATCTTCTTGGGGATATGGTGGTGGCCTACATTGGGATTACTAGTAGGCAGACTAAGCCAGTGCTTAGAGCACTGTGATGGTTAATTTCATGTGTCACCTTGAATAAGTTATGGTGTCCAGTTGTCTGGTCAAGTAAGCACTGACCTGATAGTCACTATGAAGATTGTTTGTGGATTTAAATCATTTGTTGGTTGATTGTGTCTATGACTGATTTCATCTACAATCAACAAAAGAGAATGCCTAAAAAGAAAAAAAAGAAAAAACAAAAATAAATGAAAAAAAATTTAAAAGAGAGAGAGAAAAAGAAAAAGCAAAAAAAAAAAAAGAGAATGCCTTCATCAGTGAGAGAAGTCTCAGTCAGTTGCAGGCCTTCAAAGGAGAAGTGACGATTTCAGCAGTCAGAAGGGAGAATTTCCCTCTCTGCTTCAGCCAGCCACTTTCTTCATCCGAGTTCCCAACTTGTGGACTTCCCTATGGAATTCAGGTTTGCCAGTCCTCCTAATCTTGTCAGTTATATTTCTCTGGAGAGTCCTATTAAAAGCACCAACCAAGCAAGGGCATCAAAAATATGAGAAATGTCCATCTTCAATTCCATTATTCCAGTCCATAACTTTGCAATCAGAAAGTGTAGAATTTTTTTATATATGTAAGTTCTGTATTTACCCTATAGTTTGTTTTTTTTAATTTTGAACTGTATATTGGTGAGAGGAGGGCCATTATCCTTTCAGTTTAGGACATCAATTAGGCATTGGTGCAGGTCTGTATTTTCCCAAGTAGAATGTAAGCTCCATGAGGTCAGAGGTGAAGTCTTAGGTTCTTTGTGATTCTACATTATACAATATGGTGCTTAACAGAGAGTCCTCTATATATGAGGTACTGAATGAATCTATTATTCTCCTTTTGTTTTATTCTCTAGAATAATTTACTTTTGGGATATGGAAAACAGGCTCAGAGAAATGTAGATTTGTTTGTTTTTAGACAAATACCATCTCTAAGGGAGAGACTGCTTCCTTAGTAAGAATGGAGATTCATGATCTGGAAAGCATTCCCGAGAGAAACCCTTCTTTTGTTTATATGTCCCTTCGTGGGTGGCTGGGAATCTGGGTGACTGATAATCATCTGACTTTGCAAGTGTTTTAAGAGACATTCATTTTCACAACAGCATATAGGCAGGCTGTCCAAAACCAGCACCAAGCGTTGCTGGCAGCAGGAAGGATTAAAAAGAACCTTTGCCGAGACTCAGAGTCTAGACTCTTTCTTGAACAAGAGCTGGAATTCTGATGTGATTTGTAAATAGAAGGTGCCCAACAAAGTTGTGTAGAAAGGCTGGCTGACTCTTGACCCCTGTATTATCACAGTCTCGATGGAGAAGGTAGGGAGAGATCCAGGCCCACAGAAGAGCTCCTTTCAGGGCCGGCTAGATAGCGATTTCATTTTTTACCTTTCACA
Source organism: Tolypeutes matacus (assembly GCA_026826555.1). Lineage (NCBI taxonomy): Eukaryota > Metazoa > Chordata > Mammalia > Cingulata > Chlamyphoridae > Tolypeutes > Tolypeutes matacus. The sequence continues at coordinate 58,396,343 of JAKSZT010054334.1, forward strand.
GAAATGATTTGAAAACAACCCAAGACAATTAATCTGGAGGCAGGTGTTAGTGTGTGTAGAGTCTAAGGATGTTGAGTCATTGAATTACTGCAAGCACATGAGCAGTACTCCAAAAGGGACAGACAATCACCACAACCCCAAGGCTGGCCCAGTTCAGCACCAAGCAAGTGCTGGTTTATTGGTATGAACACTTGGCCTGAACCTTCCTCAATGGCTTTGGCCATTGAATGATATTCAGTTCACATCTTACCCTTCAATTACTCCAGCTTCAAGTGAGAAATTATCACGTTGAAAAGAGAAAACATAAGTTAATTGTTTAGGCATTAAAGGAGGTACTTTAAGTTGAGTCCAGCCTGTCCTGTGAAACTTCTGTTAACCTGAGTATGCACCCTGGGGTCTCTTATCCCCAACCAAGGACAAAAATGGACCTTATAGGCAAGCAGTTACACAGTCTGGCATTAAATAGTAGAGGCTAAAGCTGAGGGCCCAAGAGAAATTTGTGGAAAGGCTTCTAGAAAAAGAAGAAGCTAGAATCAAATTATAAAAGAAGTTTGTATAGTAGTGCCTAAAATGCACTGAAAAGAGAAAAGAAAATAAACTCCGTCTCTTACACATCTCTGGAAGCTCCTTCTCCACCTCCACTGATGTTGCCCCCTTTCCTACTGGCTTTGCTTCCTTCAGCCTTGCTCTCTGTCTTAGTTTCCTTTGACTGCTGTAACGAATGACCACAAACTGGGAGATGTAAAAAACAAAATATATTTATTCTCTCATAGTTCTGGAGGCTAGAAGTCCAAAATCAAGGCATCAGCAGGGTCGGTTCTTTCTGGAGGTTCTGAGGGAGATTCTACTCCATGCCTCTCTCCAAGCTTCTGGTAGTTGCCAGCAATCTTTGGTTTTCTTTGTAGACGTATCTCTCCAGTCTCTCCCTACAGCACTACATGGCCTTCTCTCTGTGTCCAAATTTCCATCTTCTTATAAGGACTTCAGACATTGGATTAGGGCCCACCTACTTCACTATAACCTCATTTTAAACTAATCTGCAAAGACCCTATTTCCAAATAAGGTCACATACAGGTAAGGGGCTAAGGACTTGAATATATCCTTTGGGGGGGCACAATTCGACCCACAAGATTCTCATTCCTCTCCATCCTGGCCAGAGTGAGTCTCTTCCTGCCTTCTCCCCATTTAAAGATTTTGATGGACAAAGCCCCCATCCTTTGGAGGGTGGGTGACTGATACTCAGAGCCTTCTGGAACTAGCCCCAGCCTCTCTCCAGCCTCATCCCCTCACCACTTCCCTCTCTACATATTCTTTGGTCACACCACAAGACTGTTTCACAGTCTTTTAATTAATCCATGCTCTTCCAGGTTCCAGCACTGAAATGTCCCCAGCAGACCTTTCTAAAGCTCATCAACCCTTCCATGTCCAAGTGTGGGGCGGGCTCTGCTTTTCAGAATAGAATCATGGGTATAACTGAGGCAATTCGGTATAAATGAACATTCTCAACAAACAAGAACAACAAAGCTTTTTCTTTGTTGTGGTAGGTCTATAAGCATAATTATCTAAGCAATCAAAGGACTATTATTGTCTACAGTCAGAAGGGGAGAGGTGTCAAGACATGGCCGGTAGAAGCAGTAGCATGGCAGATAATTTATTAAAAGTTGAGTGGCTATTTTTCTCTCTTCAGTCCTTTGTGAGAGAAATATCTAAATGACACAAGGACATCCACAGGGTACCAGAGGGTGGCAGAAGCCCAGGATGTGGGAACATAATTGCTTTTTATCTCCTCTTTGGGCTTTATCTAGTCTTTTTCTCCCAAAATGTTTTGTAACAGAAGTGGCCACAATGTTCCAGGACTGGGGCCCATTTCAGACGATATTGCTGGGGGCTGGGGAGCCTGCTGCCCCCTGAGTGTTCCCAAGAGTCCCCTAGCCCTTCCGCTCCCTCCCAGGCCTCAGAGCTAGGTCGATCCACTCTTTTTTTTTTTTTTTTTATTTTTTTTTTTTTCACTCTTTTGATATAGCTCTGACCTTGTATTCTCATTAAGTTCTTGAGGGGATGAGGGGGATCTAGTTTTGTCTCTTTTCATTTCAGGCTGTTTTCTTCTGGGCTCTGCACCTGTGGGAGACTTGCAAGGCAAATGATAAACAAGAATACTCATGATAAAGATGAATTTTACTTGCATAGGAGACAACGGTAGGGCTTATGGGTATATGTAGGACTCTGAACGTCCATCCAGCCATCCAGCCATCTACCCACCCATTTATTCGTTCAGTAAAGCTCTTTTCTCTTTTTCTGGTCACAGAACAGGAAGGTTTCCCTCTGAGGGAGCTCAAAGCCAAGAGAGGTACAAACTAGACACCAGATAAGTGACATGAAATGCTTATAAAATCCAAAATCATTTCCCTCTATCGTTATCTAGGAGATCCTAAGGAGACACTGAGATACCCTCACACTCCCCAATGACCAGGCAACAATTTATACATGGAATTTCAGCTGACCAGGAAGATTTAAGTGAAACCTACTGTTGCAGTGTTTGGTCAGATGAAGACACTCTAAAATCCTATGGTGACCAGCAAAAGCTTATGGTCACAGAAGGCATTCAAGGATCTGTCTAGCCAGCTCATTTTTTACGTAGACCCCTACCTTCTCTGCACCCCACCCACCTCCACATATGCACCCCTGTCGTTGCCCCTGCTGTGCCCACATATTGCAGCTGTCTGGCAGAGCAGGCTCTTTAGTGCTTTTGTTGTCTTGTGTTCTGTCTTCCAGGGCCTGGGCTGCCTGGTAAGACTTACTCAGTTCTCAGGACTCAGCTTCTGAACCAGCTTCTCTAGGGATCTTTCCAGAAACCTGCTTCCATTACTGTGCCCTGTATAGGCAGTCCTGGCATCTAGCACTCAGTTGTGTATGCTTCTTGATAGCTTACTCATCTCTCAATCCTTAGACCCCAGAAAAATAGCAAGAAAATATTTTGAAAAGTAAATAATGGTGAATACTCAGGGGTGTTCACTTAAAAATATTCTTCTCTCTCATTCATTCGTTAATTCAATTTTAGACGTTTAGTGAGCACCTACTACATGCTAGGCTGTATGCTGAACCAGACTCTTTTCTTAAGAATCTTCTACACCAGCACCTTAAAATTAACCTTGGAGATTGTGTTAATAGTGTGTATTCCAGTCTTGGGGTGAATGGGAGCAATAATACCATCTTATATTTCCATAAGTGATTTATTTTTTGCAAAGCATTTTAAATTCTTTCCATCAAGACGTCTCACGGTAAGGTCATGCACATTCTTAATATAGAGGACCACGGGAGGCAACCTAGTTTTAAAATCCGAGCTTTGGGTGTCCTCTGGAGCAAGCACAAACATTCACCAGCTCCTGATGCCACTTTGAACGAGGAATGGGTGACAGGCGGCATCTGAGCTGCTTACAGAGTTGGAGGGACACTCGGCCACTGGGCCGAACTAGTGTACCCATTTCCTCTTTTCCCTCCGCCTCTCTCCCATTTTCTACCTTTCCCGTCCTTTCTCCCTTCTCTCTTGGAGGGTGACTTTATCCTCTCATACATTCAAACATACTCTTAGGCATTGCTTAGCATCTGACAACTAAAAAGGCTGCTCCCCCTTTGCTCCTGGGCTAGATTAAACTCAAGCTCCAGAATGTAGCGGGGGTGGGAAGCAGGGGTAGAAGAGAGGAGACAAACCACATCCCCTGTATTCTTCAGACCTTCTGACATGAGTGAACTGAACCAGCAGCTCAGGCCTGGGCCAGAAACAGAGAGGGACACAGGGAAGGGACATCTTTGCTTTGTCTGGTTTAACCCGAACTTGAAAGACACACTCAGCTTTGTACCGGTCAGGCAAGAGGCCTGGGCTTCCTGCTTAGGGTTTTACACCATTGCAAAGCCACAGAAGAGGAGCAGAAAGGCAATGCTTGCTTTCCACCCCATGCACATAAAAAAACCTCCTTATCCCAGCACCCCAAATAATGCCTAGTGGGCAGTGAACCTTGACTGGCCTTGATTTATTGAAGCAGAGGATGAAAAGAAACAGCAGACCCTAAATGTCAAGGCGAGGAAGAGTGTGATCTGTCCAGAAAGGGAGCGGGTGTTCTCTGGTGTAGCACGTGACTGGGATTCAGACCTATAGCACCAGGAGCCAATTCAAGTGGGAGGTGTAGGAAATGCTAAGTTGGCTGTCTACTCACTGCTTAAAAAAATGTCAAGAACAAGGCAGGGAATAACGTGAGAGGAAGAGTGCCTTCTGTTTTGTGGGAGGCAGATTACGAATGTTAGAAGCACACGTTTGCTTTCATGTGTCTGCTTGGTTTCAAGTCCGATCCACTGTCTCCTTGAGCCTTCCTTCCCTGGGAATTAAGAAGACCTGATAGGAAGGGGAAATCTAGAAACCTGATCCCATCCCAGGGACCAGGGAGTTCTGCTGCTCCCTTCCCATGCTCCAGATGACTCTCCTGCTGCTGCTTTAAGAGAAATTGAAGAGCAGATCCCTCCAGGTTGCACTGGGAGAAGCATGTCCTTGCAGGCAGGACTTGTCTGCCCATGAAGGTGAAAGGAGTAGCTGATGCAGCACCTGCTCAGGAACCCACGTGGTTGGCAAAACAAAACAAGAACAACCCAAGCTTTCTTCAACTGAGCATTGCTTTTTTTTTTTTTTTTTTTTTTTTTTTTTTTAGCATTGCTTTTAAAGACTCTGAGCTTAGTTTTCCATTTCCCTGTCCACTTAGCCCTGGTGCAGGGGCCCCTCTGGATTCAGAGAGAAAATATTCTTACAACTTGAAGAATTCTATAATCATTTCTACCAGAGCCACCCTCTCCCCATGAAATGGCTGAAGAGGAGGAGTGCCCAATCTGCAAATGCTCACCTGCCCCTCTTAGCAGGATCTGCAGCTGTGTGGAAAGAACCACAAACAACACACTCCCAGTTGTCTTAGCCTGCATGTCCCCAAAGGCAAATCTGAAACAAGAATCAGGGTGCACATAGTTTTTTGGGGATGTGATCCCAGGAGACACAGTGATAGGGATTGGTGATGTGACACAGAAGAGAAGAGAGCCAATAAAGAGGTCAATTGATGAGCAGGATGCTGCTGAGAGCAGCCATGGGGGTTCACTTCCTTGGGGTACCCCTCAAAGACATGACAGGACATACCTCACATTGTCCTATCTGGGGGCAAGGAATCTGAGGTCGCATCCCACCAGCTTCTATCCCTCATTGGCTGAAGGTTGCTCCAGGTGCTGTCAATGAAGAGGTTCTTCTGGCAAATTCTTATGGCCAGAGAAAGTCTTCAGGCAGCGATGTAGAGGCCCGAGGTAAGAAGCCATGGGTCTATTTGTGAAGCTGTAGGCGACCTCCAAAGGGACAGTTGCATCCATCTACGACATCCATCCAACATGGTACTAACAGTCCCTCCTCATCTGTGTGCGTTCGTACACACACACGTACACACACTCCCAGGGTTGCTCTGCCTTCCTCTCATCTGCACTCCCCTCACCGTGGCCTTGTTAACAATGAGCCCCAAAGGGTATTAGGCCAGCGGAGCCGTGCAGCGCTGCCCGGCCATCCAAGCAAGTGGACCAGCCCTGGCAGCTGCCCAGCCTTCGGTCAGGCCAACTCAAATCAATGCTAGCTCCCAACTGCTGCCCAAGGACTGGTGCTTGCGGTTTTACTTAAGCACTGCAGAAGAGTAGCGTGGAGTAATGGAAAACGCTGGAGCCAGTGTCAAGAATCTGAAGTTTCTTGTCTCAAGTCTGCCAGTAATTTACTTGACTCTAAGGAGATTAACTTCTTTGGAACTTAGCTTCCCCACTGGCAAAACTGGAATGATAATACCTGCCCTATTTTGCCTCCAAGAGTTATGGTATGTCTCACAGGGGACAATTTGGGGTATATGTAAGTGATGCTCATGGCAGAGCTTGGCCTGTTTGCATTGGTTTTAGGCCCTGAGGCAGGAGCTTTGCTGGCTGACCTCTCAAAGATCTGCTTCTCCTTCCCGCCTCCCTCCCCTCAAATGCAGCATTATGTTTCTGGGAGGGCAGAATATTCTCTGGTCTAGAGGAAACAAGGACATTGTTTGCACTAGGTCCTGGCAGACCCAGTCCAAGAGCAGGCCACTCCCAGGAGACACACAGGAAGTCCCATTGGGACAGGAAGAGCAGGCTCACTTACTGCTCGGGTTATCCCTCCAGTCCTTTTGTAAGCTCCCTGTATCGATGGCACATTCCGGGAGGACTGTGCAAGTGGTGATGGGGCAAGCAACTTCTCCCAAATCAGGAGTAGGGACCAGTGCGAGCACTGGCTACTTGACGCTTAGAATGTGCTATTAAGGCCAATGTGATGTCAGCGGAGACGCAAGCACTGGAGCAAGCATTGTCTGGCCCCGACTGCTCCAGCTAAACCCCAGGTTGCTTGTCTGCCAGGTAGCAAGGGACGCCCTAAAGGGGACGTGGGATGCCCGAGGGTTGGAAAAACTAAATTCAGGAAGAGGACTCAGGGTTTATCGCACAAACACTGGGCATAATGCTCAGTCTGTAACAATACCCATTCACTGGGCCCAGCCAAGGTCCTTGGGGAGTAATTGTTGGGGGAGGGGTGCTAAGCCCTCAAACACAGGCTGGGGGGAGAAAAGTTCTTATCATTCAGTTAAAAACAATTGGAACAAAATGACTCCCTGGGACAGGAACATGGGGTAAGGGTGAGGGAGAAGCTGAGGAAGAACCTTAAACAGTTCCCAGCATAAATTTCCAACTAAATCCAAAGAATACTCATGGAGAGAAGCCCACAGCTCGTTCTCTCTCATGAGACAAATAATATCCTACTGCTGGAACAGAGCTGTTCTTGGCACTTGGAAGTAAATGTGAGGAGGGAATCAAAACACGAAGCTTGAGAAAGGAATCAGTAAGAAACCTGAAGGCGGGGGCTTGGCGAGTCATAGCAAAGGAAGGCCAGTCAGTGGAAGGAGCAAAGATGAACTGTCCCAGAGGAGTTGGAGCTCTGGCTCTTAAAATAGAGCTAAGGGAGTTCTGCCAGGTCGGCCTTTCTAAGGGCTAAAAGAAACGTCCCTGCCCAGCCATGGGGCTGGCCCCAGGACAGGCTTCTGGAAGCTGAGGTGCCAGCATCTGCCACTGCCTCCTTGCTCCAATCCTGGAAGGACACTCCATCCCAAATCATCATGCCTTCATTTGAGATGCAAACGTTCTCCCCTTGTGAACGATAGAGAGAGTAGAGAAACATGGCAGAGAGAGAGAAAAAGAGAGAAAGCTCTCTTCCCACTACCTGCCAGGAAACTGGCACTACCTCCAGTTTGAGAAAGAGAATTGTTGAGAAGAATCTCTTCTCTGGCAAAGGGAAACTGAGGATTGGGCACCAACATGTCCCCCCAGTTCTTTGTACAGTGAAACTCTAGACAACAGGCAGAAATGCCAGATGCATTATAACTGTTTTCACACCCAATGTCCTAGATCCTAAGTACAGACTCCCCGAGCCTATAGCATTTGCGTAAATAAATACTCACTTCTCTGCCGTGGCAGGAACGAATTCATCCCAAACACTTTACATGCCAGATGAAAAGCATCACGTTATCCATGTGAGTCACCAGACAGAGTCAGTACCTGTGCCCAACTCTGCAATCCCTTTACTCATAGAGGACTCATCAATGCTAATACCCATTCTTCATGCAAGCATCTTTCTCTAAGTGGCTTGAAGTAGTTTATGAGCTTCTGGCTCATTCCTCATCATGCTGCTTGGAGGGAGAGCAAAAGGTGAGGAAAGAGGAAGGGCAGACATAATCACTTGCATTTGAGATGGGGAAATTGAGGTTCAAACAAGCCCTAAGGTAAAATGTATAGACATTTATGACTCAGACCCTGTCCACAGAAGAGCCAAAATTGCTATTCAGAATCCTAAGTGGACTGCTTTCCTGCCCAGCAATTTCCTACAGCTGTTCTGACATTAGCCTCTCCAAACAATCGTCTCCACCTGCCTCAAAACAGGTGGGCTAAAATGCAAGTGCACCGTATTCCATGTTTATAGTCAATTTCCCACCCCGCAGTCCATCTCTGACTCTTGTCCTTTCTCTGAACTTGCTTGGTCCGTTTTTGACGTTACAGTCCTGACCTGCTCACAATTCTGACCCTTATCTCTTTCCCTGACATTTATACCATCCTCAACCATTGTCTGATCCCTGATATTTCTCCCTTTTCAAACCTCCACCAACCCTTGCCCTTACCTGCCCCCATTCATGCCCGTGGAGGTAGGGTTGACAATGGAGTGAAGTCAGGGTAGGGGTGAAGCTCACAGATGGATGGCAAGTGCTCCATTTACTTATGAGTTACTTATTTCTAAAAAAGCTGAACATTTATTGGCTGAATTTGGGGGCCACATAAAAATATCCCCATATCGAAATAACTCTATTAAAAATAGCTGCATCCAAAGAAGTCAAGCTGTCACCTGCTTCTGGCACCTGACTTGGGACCTCTTTTGTGCGCCCCTGCCTTCTGTTCTGCTGTGTTCTGGTGTGTGGTTAATCGGGAGAGGCGCTAGCACTGAGCCCGGCTTTTTATCCTGCTGTTTCCAAAGAAGCCTATGGGGGTGTCACAGATGAGACTCATCCAGAAGCCGCACAGAATGCCCGTGGCATGGCCACGTGCCTCTACCTCCCCATGAGAAACTCTGGCTGGCGGCAGTTCTCTCCTCAACCTCCTTCCACCCCCATCCACCCACCAGCTCTTGCTGGGTCAAAAATGTGATTCTTTGATGGTGCCAGACAGCCAGATGATGCTGGAAAGGAGAAAGAAAAAGAAAAAGCAGATTTCTAAATTAAGCACAAGAATCGTTTATAAAAATAAATAGCCACAGCCTAGCAACGTGCTCACAGCTCGACTTCCCTCTGTGATGAATCCCCTGCGGCTAGAGCCCAGGATGACACAGCTTTGGGGTCCCCTGCCCTGGACCCTCTCACTGTTTAGTACTCCTCTGGAGAGTGCTGACAGCAGTGCTTTGATGGCCCAGCTCTTCACTCGAGGCCAACCAAGGGCCAGGCTCCAAAGGAGCAGAGGGGAGCCAGAGCTTCCAAAAGTCCCTCCAAGGCCCCTGAACACCTACGGACTCTTGGCAGTAAACAATTTACCTGAAGCAAAGGCAAATGGAGTCCCTTTGACTGCTCTCTTTGAACGGAAGCCCATCTTGGAGACCGTGTCTGCTGTGCTCACCACTGAATACCCAATACCCGGCTTAGTACTTGGCATGCACTGAGCACTCCATAGCTGTGGATGGAGGGATAAGTGAATGAAGGCTGCCATCCCACCATCGCTGCTCCTCAAACTCTCCACTCCACATGGGGTGAGCCCCAGAACCCAAACACAGGCATGCTTTTAGATTATGACGTTCGCCAACATCCCCTGGACTGGAGATTTACACCTGAGCCGATATCTGAGGTGAGCACCTGGAAACTGACTAGAGGGCACAGTCTTTTATGGACCCAGGAGCAGGGAGTGTGACTGCCCCACAGGGTGGGGGCAGAAGGCGTGGATGTGCAGTTGGTAACCATCATTAACACTCCTGAACCTTTTCTCATTCTTTAGGCAGCAGCAGTTTTCAAGAGTGAGGTGTTACCTACCCTCACCTGTAGAAGCTCCAGGACAAAATAGTACATGAGCTTCTTTCTGGTCTTGGTTCTGTTGGGACACAGTGATGCCCACAGTGGCCTTGAAGGATGTTATTAGTCAGGGTTATCCAGAGAAATAGAACCAATAGAATATATGTGATATATATGTGATATGTATGCGTATATAAAGAAATTTATTTTAAGGAATTGCCTCATGCACTGTGGTGCTAGCAAGTCTGAAATTTGTAGGACAACCTGGCAGGCTGGAAACTCAGAATTTTATGCTGCGGTCTTGTGGCAGAATTTCCTCCCCAGGAAACCACAGTTTTTGCTCTTAAGACCTTCAACTGATTGGATGAAGCCCACCCACCTTCTTGACGGTAACCTCCTCTACTTAAAGTCAACTGATTGTAGATGTTAACCACATCTATGAAATACCTTCACAACACTAGACTGGTTTTTGATGAAATAACTGGGCACCATAGCCAAGCCAAGTTGGCACATAAAAACTCATCATCACAGAGGCTTAAGAGGCCAATCACATCACCCTATGACAGGAACGGACCATGGTACAGACGAGTTAATCCAACCCTCTCAAATCATGAAATTAGATAAGGCCATGTGGTCCTGGGACAATCTTCAGAAAACTGAAAATGGGTTCATTCTGAATCCCATAATGATCCTCCTGTGATTGGGGACAGGGTGATTCCTCCTGGACTCCTGGGATCAGTTGCTACCTGATCCATCGAATCCCCAGTAATCAGAGAGTATCTGAAGATAGCATGTCAAAGTCATGAATCATCCTCTCAGAGCAGGGGCCCTGGATTCCAAAGGCATCATCCTAAAGACATCCTAAAGTCTTTAGGGATCCTTGTCTGTCCTGGACAGAAACAGTAAAACCACATCCATGTCAATGAGAAGCAGGTTCTTAATTAAACTCAGATGTACAAGAATATATTACAGGTCTATTTGGGGGAATAATAATGTATAGGGGACAAAAAAAAATTCTCAACAGCCGTGAAAACGATACAATAGCATCCAGCTTCATGTAACAGCACTGAACAGAAAAGCCTGTGTCCTCATAGACCCCTAGATCCTTTCCGTCCCACAGCCTCCCAGGTTAACGACATGACCCAGGACTGGAGAAGAGGACAGCCCCGGCAGAGGGTAAGCACACGGACTGGTCTAGCCGCCACCTGCCAGATCTCCAGTGATAACGCTTGGTAGCCCGAGGGAAGCCCTCTCCAGAACAACAAACAATGGCATTCCCAATGGCAGACCTCTGCCCCAGCCTGATGAGGACACAGTGTATTCCACACATCTCTAATACTTCTTGCCCAGGACTCCCACTTCTAAAGTGACTGTTCAATAATAAGGCCCCTATTCTCTAGAAAATTTGCAGAGATTCATGAGAACAGAGTACAAGACTCAGCTCCATGACCCTGCCTACTTGGAAACTCAGTTTGCTCCTCCCTAAGATGGGGAGACTAGAAGTTTTGCTCTCTACTAACTGAGGTTGTACAGGGATCACACAAAATGCTCTATAGTCAATGGCTTCTCAGTCTGCAAGCTATTGCTCTCTGTTCAAGGTTCTAGAAATTGGAAAGGTATTTAAGGAAAAGTTTACTTCTGATGTGTGGAGTGAGACTTCCTTTGTCATAAACGTTTAGAGTGCTGCCTGCTTTTCAGTGATCTAGGATTGGCTCATCCTAGTCATGATCCTTATTTTTGGCAGAGATCCCTGGCCTCTTCTTTGCTCCCCATACCAAAGACTTCAAGTTTTTTTAAATTGTATTTGTAACTGCTTCTTTCCTCTTACCATCCCTGAAATAGTGCTGGAATTCTAGAATGCATTGGAGACTTGAGTCCCCTAAAAAGTAATGTTGAAGTCCTAACCCCCACTACCTGTGAAGGTGAACTTATTTGAACATAGGGTCTTGGCATAGGCATTCAAGTTAAAATGAGGTCATGCTGAGTTAGAGTGGACCCTAATCCAATAGGACTGTGTCCTTATAAGAAGAGGAGGACACATATGTGAAAACACAGGTAGGGATTAGACTGATGCCTCTACAAGTCAAGAAATGCCAAGGATTGCTGGCAGACACCAGAAGCTGGCAGGGGCAAGGAAGGATTCTTTGCCAGAGCCTTCAGAGGGAGCATGGCCCTGCTGCCACCTTGATTTCAGACTTCTCACCTCCAGAGATGATATATTTCTGCTTTCTAAAGCCTCCTAATTTGCGGTACTTTGGGATGGCAGCCCTCAGATGCTAATACAGGGATCTCGGGGCTCATGTCGTCGACCCCTTCATTTTACAGAGGAGAACACAAGCACAGAGAGGTTAGGCCTCCACCCAAGGCATATGTTCAGTTGTAGCTGCCTCCGGCCCTCTCGCAGGCTGGCAGTGCCTGCCTAGATTAGTCAGCCAAAGGGGTGCTGATGCAAAATACCAGAAACCTGTTGGCTTTATAAAGGGTATTTATTTGGGGTAGAAGCTTACAGTTACCAGGCCATAAAGCATAAGTTACTTCCCTCACCAAAATCTATTGCCATGTGTTGGAGCAAGATGGCTGCCAACTGTGAGGGTTCAGGCTTCCTGGGTTCCTTTCTTCCCAGGGCTTGCTTCTCTCTGGGCTCAGCAACTCTGCTAGCTCCACAAGGCCAGCTGTAGACTATCAGGCAAATGGCTTGTTTCTTTTCCCAGGGCCTTTTCTCTTTCCTTACAACCAAGTTCCTCTGTGTGCTTACTTCCTGGGCTCCAGCTCAAAAACTCTAACTAACTCTTCTGCCATGTCATTTTCTCAACACCCTGCTGACGTGGACCAGTCAAAGCCCTAATCATAATTTAATAATGCCCAGAGGAAAAGACCAGTTTACAAACATAATCCAATATTTCTTTTTGGAATTCATGAATAATATCTAACTGCTGTGCTGCCCCAGGCTGTGCCTTTGAGAACCACAGTTTTTAGGGGCTTCCCTTCATCCATAATAACCATGTGTCTCCATGTCTGAACTAGTAAATATTACTTAATCTAGATTTGTTATTTAGGAGGGGGGAGGAGGAGCAGGAGGATGGTAGATGGTTTAAGGCAAGTAGTTATTGAAGAATGTCAGTTACTGGAATAGGGGCTTCTAGGGTCATGGTGTCCTCATTTCAATAGATATATTTGGAATTTGCCTTTTATTTTTGAATAATAAATATATAATCATTTCATTTTGTCATTATTTGTATTCATTTGTATTCGCCAAGAAATGACAGATTATATCCATAAAAGCATAGATGAATCTAACATAAATTATTGTAGAGTTGTCTTAGAAGCATGTGTTAAGAAGGGAGCTGGGATCTGTTGTGTGAATTCCTCTCTCAGCCCCTTGCCTTTGTCTTAGGTGACCTTATATCTCTCCAGTAAAAAAAAAAAATCATGGTTACCTTGTATGTGAAATCCCATATTTCCCCTCTCCCTCCCATACCAACTTACTCATTTCAGAGGAAGAAGGCTCTTTCATTCTATGGGTGACTATAACCTACCAGTGTGCTAGGCTTATGGGGACCAGCCATCCTGGTTTGCTCAGGATGCAGGGAGTTCCTGAGATGCAAGACTTTCAGTGTTGAAACTGGGAAAGTCCCGGGCAGACTGGGACAAGGTGGTTACCATAATAGGTCCATGTGCTCTTTCCAGGAACATTTCCAAACAAATAACTATTGAATGAGTTGATACCAAAGAGTACCAAATCACTATGTGAGATTATAGGTCAGGAAGACAGCCGGAATGGATAAATAAATAAAATGAAATGCATTGATTTGTGTATTTTTTAAAATATTATTTCTTTTTTTAAAAGATTTATTTAATTTGTTTATTTCTCCCCACCTTGTTGTTTGTGCTTGCTTTCTATTCTCTGTGTCTGTTCTTTGTGTGCTCTCTGTGTCTTCTCATCTTTTTTTTTAAGGAGGCACCAGGAATCTAACCCAGGACCTCCCATGTGGGAGGGAGGTGCCTAATCGCTTGAGTCACCTCATTCCCTGCTTGTTGTGTCTCTTATTGTGCTTCCTCATTGTGTCATCTTGTGGCATCATCTTGTTGAGTCATTTTGTTGCATCAACTCACCATGCCAGCCCATCACATCAGCTTGTTGTCTTGCTCGTCTTCTTTAGGAGGCATTGGGAACCAAATCCAGGACCTCTCATGTGGTAGGCAGGCACCCAACTGTTTGAGCCACCTCTGCTTCCCCATTGATTTGTTTTTAATGAAAGTATCTGTGACATTCAGGTGAGCAGAAGAGGGGAAATGTTCCATCAAAGAATTCATATAAAGAGGTAGAGACCATTCATCAAAAAGAAAAGCGCTTAAAGGTGAGTATCATGTAAGAAACAAACCACCATTGTACTTCTCAACTGTTTTAAATTTGAGGCACACATTAAAAAATTATGTAGTATCTGCAATATGGGGTAAATGGATGGGAGGAGATTTTATGTCCAGAGCTGATGAACCAAGGGTTCTGGAACCCTACTGTCCACCCACCCCCCTTTCACCAAGAGGTTATTATCTCAGGCCCTTTGTAATCCACTAACCACAAACCTGGTTGGGAATCTTTAGACTATAGGATACAGGGCTCCAGCCTAAACAAATAGGGCTCCAGCCTAAACACATAGGGCTAGACTCTACTCTATCGCCAATCTAAAATCTTTATGCACATTTCCGTGAATTTCTGATGAAACCAGCAAAGCCCAGGAGGTCAAATTCTCTCTGTCGACCCAATATTGCAGAGTTTCCTCAAAGGGCATTTCCTGTAGTAGGACTGGTGTAGTCCTACTACACCAGTTTACAGCTCTACTTGCTTGGTCCAGGTTTATACCAGATGTACACAGAGCTGCAGGTTGGGCAATGGTCTAATAACTGAGCAAGAAGGAAGTAATTCTAGGCCATGCTCAGCCTGTGTTCAATTGTTGGCCTGGGTCTTTAAAAAATATTTAAAATTAGAGTCAACAATTTAAAAATTCTGAAATTTCCCATTAAAAATTTCAGATAAACTGGCTGTCTTGAAAAAAATGGGAGATCTGGCCACTCGGGGCCACAATTCCCTCATGGCCCCAACCGTCTGGATCTAAGCATCTGAGACCGAGGGCCAGGGTAGTGTAGCGGCAACATGTGTTGGCTCCAAGGGTTCAAATCCCATCCCTGCCACTCACTAGCTGGGTAGTCATGGTCATGACCTTAACCTCTCAGCACCTTAGTTTCCTCATCTTTAAAGCTAGTATGAAACTAATAGCATTCTTGTGTGTGTATACATGTCTTAACAACGCTTGAAACAGTGACCGGTCCAAAAATAATCATTCAATAAATGTCACTTGGCTGCCCTTCCCCTTATACAGAAAGCCCTTTGCTATTTTTCTTACCTTCCTGACCCATGAGCCTGTTTCATTTTGATAGTTCAACAAAATGAGTTTGGCAGCTGTAGTGCAAGTCAGTAGGTAGTAACCCAAGCCTCCATCCTTTCCTGGGATGATCTGCTCCCACCCCCAGTGTGACATGTGTCCCCTCTCCCTCTCTGGGTTTCTCCCATATCCTGCTAGAGTCCATAATGACACCTGACAGTAAGGCAAAAGACACAATGCCAAGCCAAGTCCTCAGACATTCTAATTAGAGGTTTCTGGACAACGGAAAGGAGGACCCTTAGCTGCTTCAAGGTGTCTCATTAGCTTTCACATATCGAGTCTTGCCCAGCCACTTTGCCTTCCAAGTCCTCTCAGCACTTACAAGGAGAAAATCTTTTTACGTAATTCAGTTAGCTAGTCAATCAACCAGAAGACACAAATCCATGGGAAAACCAGGGGGTGCCTTCCGCCCAGAAAGTTGTTTTTAATAAACCCAGTTTCTGCTGCTAAGCAACCTTGATGATGCCTCTTCCACAACTGCAGCTAAACTGAATCCTTAATTGTCTGCAGTGGATTAAACGGCTGCTCTTGTGAGTCAGAAGGCGGCAACAGAGAAAGTTTTACTAAGGCTGAGGATGAGTGTAGAGTATTGCACAAGAAACCAAAAAGGGAGGCATGACTGGGTTGTGTCGTATGATGCGTATAGTTCTTTTACTCATGCTTTGGGGCTTGTCCCTTGTTTGGGCAGTTGGTGGTAAAGGACTGGATTGTTCGCTCACAGCTGAGAGGATGGAGTCAGGGTCTGGGAGACGGTTTCCCTGGTTCTCTCAAGAAGACTAATAATTAAAGTTGTGGTTAGCTCTTACACCAAACTAAGGGAGGTCCTGTGGAACTCCCTGGAAGTGAGAAAGAGCCTTTGAGGAGGATCAGATGTTGCTCCTGTCAAATCACACATGAGAGTCGTTATGCTAAGATGATGAGGTGAACCATGAGCCAGCCAATAAGCACAGCAGCAGAGTGGTGCCATTTCCAATTGCTCCAGCCTCCTGGCTTTGTCTGGAGAGGTAGGGCAGGGGCAAAACCAGCCTCACATTTCCTTTTACAAATTTTAATACACTAGGTGGCTATGCCTCCCGTTGCTGAAAACATGGAAAATCCTTCGCCGTAATTTCCCAAGCCTCTAAATATATATTTGCCTGAATAACATTAAATGTGGCTATTTCAACAAAACCAAGCAGTTACCTTGAAAAACATTTTGAGGGAGGAATGTTTAGAGTGGAGAAGGGGGATTTCCCAGGAAATTCAATGTCTTCTTTATAACTTTTTTATCACCATCGTTTTGTTAGGAAAAAGAGGATAATCGAAAATGTTTGCCTATATTTAAATCAAACTATTAAGATTGACAATAAAACTGCAAGAAATGTGAAGAACTGCTGCTTTGGCAATTTTTTGGCCATCTTTGACTCTTTGCTCTCTCTTCCTTATATTTAATCTCTAAAAAAAAAATCCCCAAGACCTGAAGCTTCTCATACCAAATTTCTTTGTGTCTCTTCCTACAGAGTTTGCTCACTCCCAACTTTTATTTCTTCACCTGGGCTATGGAGTAGCCTCTGAAGTAGGGGAGGGAAAAATCGAAAGCCTTAAAAATATGAAAGCTAAGATAACCATCTTCCCAACTCCACCATAACCTCTGTCCTGCTGGAGGAAAAAAAACAATAAGCAAACATATGGCACAAACTGGGTCATATAATTTTGTTTGGGTGTCAGATTCATTGGCCAGGAGCTACTTAACTTTGCTTTGCTGCAAGGTTTCCAACCATGAAAGCACATGACTTGTTCATTACCCAGGATTGTGCTGGGCAGATTTATGAACAAAGATTTGGGGAACTCCTGGAAGAAATGGAAAAATCTCATCACTAGATGTGTTCATGGTGAGGAAAGATCATTGTAACCTATGAAGATAACAACAGACTATTGGGAAGGTAAAGATGAAGACAACTCCTGCCTGGGATAAAGAAGTCACCTCTAATCTGGCAAAAGCTGGATCAGCAGAGGAAAGGTACAATGAACAGATCTGGAAGTTGCTAGAAGCAGTGGTGATAGGAAGAGAGGAAGAGGCAGGTACCAGGACCCAGCTGAGCATACTGTTGGGGACGGTAAGTGTATTAGTCTGCCAAAGGGGTGCTAATGCAAAATACCAGAAATGGTTTTCATAAAGAGTATTTATTTGGGGTAGAAGCCCACAGTTACCAGGCCATAAAGCATAAGGTACTTCCCTCACCAAAGTCCATTGCCATGTGTTGGGGCAAGATGGCTGCCAACATCTGCCAAGAGTTCAGGCTTCTTGGGTTCCTCTCTTCCTGGGGCTCCGTTTCTCTCCGGGCTCAGCTCCTGTTTCCTCCACAAGGTCAGCTGTAGGCTATGAGGCTCTCTAGCCTTTGCCTCTCACCACAAGGCCAGCTGTGAACTGTCAGGCGAATGGTTTATCTCTTTTCCTAGTGCCTTCTCTCCTTCCTCATGACCAAGCTCCTCTGTGTGCTTACTTCCCCGGGCTCCAGCATTAACACTCAGCATCAAAACTTTTCAACTCAAAACTCCCATTCTGTCCTTTGCCATGCCTTTTATATTTGATTCCCCACCCACCAAGGAGTGGGGTGCAATGCCCTACTGATATGGCACAATCAAAGCCCTAATCATAACTTAATCATGCCCAGATGAACAGACCAGTTTACAAGCATAATCCAGTATCAATTTTTGGAATTCATAAGTATATCAAACTGCCAAACTGCTACACTAAGGGAATCCAAAAGTCCTTTAAGACATAATCCCTGCTCTGGAAATGTTCTACATCTTTATCAGTATGTTAATTACCTGGGTATATACAGTTTTCAATATTCATCAAATTGTACACTTAACTGTACAGTGTATGTAAATTTTATCTGAATTCAAAAATCTGTACCTATTTCCTGCTATACTCATGAGCATCTATACTCCAATTTCCAATTTTATAACAGTAGTCCCCATATATATACATATATATATACAACAAGAAATAATACATGCAAATATGGATATTCATGTACATCATAATCACTGATACTGCTTGGTTCAATGCCTGACACATAATATGCTCTCAGTAATTTTTGAAGTTATTATTTCTGTTACCATTACTTCTCTCATAAATAGAAGATGCTTCCATAGGATGAACTTAGTTACACAGCAGAGACCTTTTTCCTGTAGGTATTCTGGTCTCTACTAACCATTTTGGGAGAAACTGAGCTAGTTCTGTGTGACTCGGGACCAGCCACTTCCCTTATACCTTGCCTTCATTCCTTCATGCTCTGAGAATCTTCTTCACAGGCCCAAACAATCCCATGCAAACCCATTACTCTAGCAAAAGAGCAAAGGAGGAATAAAGGACCCTACTTGGGTCTAGTAGACTCCAGCCCTTCATTTGTGTGGAGCCACCTGTATCTCCCGGCACGCTCTTTACTCTGCACACATGTTCCAGGCTCATCCATTAGAGCCGGAAAGGGCCAGCAAGGCCTCATGACCGAGCCACCTGCTCCTCTGGACTCCAGTCTGAGCCAAGTCCACACCTGCTTCCTGCCTCCAGATTCGCTGTAGGCAGCACAGTGGCTACTTGAGCCTGAAAGCTTATGCGGCTCGGCCCAGCCCGCTGCCTCGCAGCCTGCCAGCCGAGATGGATGTCACCCTGGGCCCATGCAGTGCCAGCTCGCCCTGCCTGCTCTTCACCAGGACTACCTTGGTCCCACATCGGGTTTCATAGCTAGTGGCCAAAGCAGGAGACCCTGGTGCCTAGAATACAGAGAGGCAGTGGATCTGGGTCAGAACAGGAATTAGGTTTGCACTTGGACCAGGCAAACAGGCGTGGAGAGAGAATCTAGGTCACAAGCTTGGCATACGTGCATGAAACTTGAGGCCTGAATCACAAATTAGTCTGGAGACTAGCTTTGCATCCACAGCAGTCGGTTCTTGGTTCTCCTAAGTCCAATTGCGGTGGGTCTGATATGTGGCATATCATGGAATGCAAGGAGTCACCTAAATCTAACATATACCTATTGAGCATTTACTCTATGCCAGGAGCTAGGGATACAGAAACAATACATAATCCATGTCTGCAGGAAGACTAAAATACAGCAGGGAATGCATATGTATAAAGAACCAACTGTCCTAAAATCTGATAAATGTGTGTGCACCGTGTTGTAAGAGCTCTAAGGAGGGAGTCACTCGTTCTGCCTGTGCTAAGTAGGGGTGGTCATGAGAGAACCACAGAGGAGGTGACATTTGAGCTGGATCTTAAAGGTCTTGAGGTGGAAAAGGTGAGAAGAGCATACCAGGAAGGGTTCTGTCCAGTTGAACAAAGCTTAGACCTCGGGTGAGCTTTGGGACAATCTTCATACAAGAACCAGCTTTTAACCAACAGTAGAGAGACAGAATTAAACACATCTTATACATGGGTCATGGTCCAGGGAAACGGCCAGTCAGAAAGAACTCTGGTTGGAAGGATGGTCTGGTCCGTACTGGTTGGCTAGCAGAGACCCCCAGAGCCAGCTCTCTGCTACTAGTCATGTAGTAATAAGCTTGAGGTTTTCAGCATGCTTCGATTTTTCACTATTGAGATTCGATATCAAGTGGCCTATTTGGATACTTTCCTTGTACAAATGTTCTTCATGTGTTTTCCTTATAATATTGGTATCTCTCAAACCCCAAGATGGCATTGATAAGCTCAGTCTCTCATAAAAGGTAAAGAAGGCTATTGCTCATTACTCTGTTTTCCCTATTTTTTTTTTTTTTTTAGCAATTAATGAGTATCTCTTTGAACTTTCTTGGGGGTGTCTTGTAACACCTTTATAATTAGGAGTGATAATTTAAAAACTGAAAATGGAATTTATTCCATCATGAAATCATTTATTCAATTATTATTGGGGGGCATTGAAGTAATTCAACTGGGTAAGTTTAACTGTGTCTCAATATTAAAGCAAACATGACAATATTATTCAAGAAAATATAAAATTCAAGTAATTTCTCAACTCAGAACCACAGACCTAAAAAAACAGGAAAGAAGCTAGGCACAAAAGGCTACATACACACTGTGTGAATTCATTTAATCCATGTTCCGGAAAAGGCAGAATCATAGGGATAAAAATCAGACCAGTGGTTACCAGTGGCAGGAGGTGGGGTGGGGAGAGAATTAATTGCAAAAGAGCATAAGGAAACTTTTTGGAGTGATGGAAACGTTCTATGGCTTGATTTTGATGGTGGTTACATGACTGAATATACTTGTAAAAATTCATCCCACTGCACAATTTTAAAAGGGTGAATTTTACTTTATGTAACTTATATCTCAATAAACCTGACTTTCAAACAAGTCAGTCTGCTTTAGGCTCTGTTTGCAGGCTAACTCACTGCTGCATGTGGCCTTTCTTATCTGCTTTTCGGAATGCCTGGGTAGAAGAGTTTGAGAAGTACTCATCTAACCTCTCCTCCCTCTAAAAGAGGGAGTTTTGAGTAGGAGTCTGAGTGAAACAGATCCCAAGATCTTGAACAGTCTAAATCTGAACAACTGTGTCAGGGGTAGATGTATAGGTCACCCTCAAATGTGGTACAAAATACTGACACCACCTATATCCACCATTTGAAAGGTACATAATCATTCATCCCAGCTTTTCTGAACTTCTCTACTGGGGACACGGGAAGCGGGTATAGCTCAGTGGTTGAGAGCCCACTTTGCATGGGACATGTTCTCTTGCTAATATATTCCAATAAGGCAGCCTTCCTACTGCTTCTTTCTTCCACCCTTTTACTATTGCAGCCATCCCTCCAGCCAGACTGCCTCTCCCAAGATGTCCCTTCCTCTCTTTTTTGTCACCTTGGTAACTCCATGCCCTGGTCAAACATGCACAATATGCTAAGGACGCCTGGGCTCTATGCCAGGCCCAGATGGCAAAGTGTGCCATTTCATGTTTGTTTGTTTATTTTGGTATATTCCTTGAAAGATTATGTGGAGTGGCTTTGAACTTTCAAACTACAACAGGAACGTATCAAATGTGTCAAACAGAAGCCTCCATAGTGCCCATATGTACTGCGTACATGGCCTTGACGAGATGCTGCCATAACCCATATATATAAATGGGCAAGGAATGGCTGAAAAGCAAATCACAGGCAACAATGGTCTAGTTTCTAGCCCAAGCTTTTGGCAATTAATGGTGAGACAGAAGTCGAAACCTTGCAGGCTTTTACCCCTGAGAAGGGTAATCATTTCAAGCTGAAAATGTTTCCCTTCCTGCTGAAAACCAGGGAGACTTACAGAGCTCCTGGCAGAAGGAGCAATGGCTGTTGACTCTGCTTCCTTTTCCACAAGACAGTATTTCTCAGGCAGCTCTGGGGGAACTGGAAGCAAGTCTCTCCTCTAGCATTTGCATGATTTCAGACAGCAGCAAATGGAGAAACAAATAGCTCGGGCTGTATGGAGAAAAGCAGTTAGTGCAGACTTTTAGATCAGAATTGTAAGCTTTTGCAAACAAAATATTGAGAACTCTTTGCAATTAATATCGGGGCCAAGCAGCCATGAGCCCGGCAAGGCTCGATGTGAGGCATGGATGCGGTTCAGTAAATGGTACACGGGCAGGATGATCACAAGCGAAGGGGACCTGGATGAGAGGGAAGGAAGAAACATTTCAGGTTACAACACCATACCTAGTAAGAAAGGTGTAGCGGGTTGCATAGCGTGTCCCCAGAAGCCAGGTCCACCTGGACCCTGAGAATGCGACCTTATTTGGAAATAGGGTCTTTGCAGATAGAATTAGTTAAGGATCTCGAGATGAAATCGTTCTAGATTTAGAATCCTAAATCCAATACCTGGGGTCCTTATAAGAAGAGAAGAGGCCCCCCAGAGACACAAAGGGAAGAATGTATGTGAAGATGGAGGCAGAAATTGGAGTGACACTGCTACAAGCCAGGGACCACCTGAGGCCATGAGAAGCTGGAAGAGGAAAGAAAGGAGCTTCGCCCAGGCACATGGTCCTTCTGACACCCTGGTTTCAGGCTTTTACCCCCTAGAACTATGAGAGAATAAATTCCTGTTGCTTTAATCTCCCTGGTTGATGGTGATTTGTTACAGCAACCCTAGGAACCTGATACAGAAGGGAATTGGCTAATCTGCACAGCAAAGGTCACCCTTTAAGTGCCTCTTAAGTGCTAGACCTATGCTAGCAGCTCTGCATGTGCCCAATCCTAGGACAACACTGCAGTTGGCTTCTTGTAATCCCTCATTTATAGGCCTCTTGTGACCCCACTTACTGTGGAAGCCAGTAAGCCGCAGAGTTAGAGCCCCAGTGCTAAGGTTTCCTTGATGTCCAAGCCCATTTTTTCTCCATTACAACAGATCCACACTGTGGTTAGATTGTAATAGTAGCTCATTATATTGAGTAATGGAATAGAGTCTGGGTAGACTGAATATACTTGGTTGCTGATTATGGTTTCAATTCTCCTCAAGGTATTCTTTTTATTGCCTATACAAAGTTCTAAGAAACAGAATTGCAGCAGATTCTACAAAGAGGGAGATGCTTCAACCAGATGAACCCAAATGATTTTTTTTTTGTTGAGATACCTGGGGCCAGGGATTGAACCCAGGACCTCGTATGTGGGAAGCCAGCACTCAACCACTGAACCACATAGGCTTCCCTGCATTGGTTTTATCATTTGTTTTGCTTTTTGTTTGTTTGTTTGTTTGTTTTCAGAAGTGCCCAAGAACCTCCCATGTGGGAGGCTGGCCTTGAGCCATATCATCTCCCCTGATTTTTGCACTCGAGGTTCCCATGGTCAGAGTGGGCCAAGCAGAAAAATAGCCCCTTTATTGAAAGGGGCTTAATAGGGTCTATTTCTGTTTCATTAGCAAACATTAGGCAGATGTGATTTCTCCAGATGAGGGTGCAGTCTAATGGGAGACAGACCCACTGAAACTCTGAACAAGAAATGCACAGATTCATTTGATTACAATATCCCCAGTGCCAGAAAGGGGGTTGCTGTAATGCTTGGTGCAAATGGCAAGGCCAGTAGGGACAATGAAATAGAGTCCAGAAGGCAAAAACAGTATGAAGGAAAGTGAGTAGAAGAGAAGGATCACTGAGTAGTGGCAGCAGTGACAGCTGTAGGTGTTGTTTGGCCCAGACACTTGACAGAGCACCGATCATGGATAAGAAGAGCTAAGATGGCCTTGATCCTGCTTGAAGTCCAAAACCATCAACCAGACCAGCCCTTAGTCTGGTGCTTCAGCTTTTAAGTTCCCATAGACTGTGACTCAGGCTTGGCGTTGTCTTGGGTGGAGAGGGTGTAGGGCAAGTAATTAGGTCAGAAGGAAAAAGAAGGATGCCTGGCAAGCATTATACTTGCAGCCCCAGGGAAGGGGATTCCACCCACCTGGCCCTGTCTTCCTCTCTGACTGTGCTGCTGCCATGATAGTGCCTCTGACTCACCCAACCTAGAAACCTAATAATCTATTTTGACTCTTCCAACTTCCTCCGTCCTCACACTTGGTCCCCAATATCAAGGGGTTTTGCCACCAGACTATTTTTAGAACCCATTCCCCTCTTCCACCCCACTGCCAATGCCTCTCTCCTTTGGACCCAATGCCTCCTTATTGGTCTTCCTACCTCCAACCTACCCATGACAATCCATTCTCTGAACTACCACCTGTGTGATCTTCCTGAGAAATAAGCCAGTGCTGTCGCTACCCTGTTTCCCATTGCCAGAGAATTCCTCAACTGGAGGTTCCCCCGATCCCCAGGAATCCAGAAACAAACTTGCACATTTATGCCACTGGCAGAGGCATTTAGTGGTTAACAAATATTCCTGTGCATTCCTATATGTTCCAGCCTCCCTTGCAGTTAGGTTGGGGCATGTGACTAGTTTTGCCCAATGGACTATGAGCAAAAGTGACAATGTCACTCCCTGGTGAAGACAGGGTGCATCATCCATGCTCTCTCCTCCTCCTTGCAGGACATGTTCTCGATGACTCAGTGCAACATGCAGGAGGGCTTCCCAACCCTCAATGGACTTCGTGTGAGCAAGAATAAACCTGTGTCCATAAAACCACTGAAATTTGGGGGTTTATCTAATGTTGCAGCTAATGTTATTCATCTAACCAAAATACCCTATGATAAGGCTTATTGAATAGGCGAGCTCCTTTCCCCTATAGTAGTTTATCAACTCAGCATGGAATGAACTTTATCTGGGCATCCCCATTACTTTTATTGGAAGTTATGTAGGTTGGATGATTTTTTAAATTGGGAAGTATATTAGTTACTTAAGAATTGCTGTATTGGGGAAGATTTTTAAAATCTATGAAGTTATGTGATCCATAGGAAAAAAAGTATAAAAAGAGAGTCCTTGGGAGGGAATATTGGAGCCTGATTTCCAACAGGATAAAGTCCAAAACCAAAGCTTTAGCAGAGGAGACACAAAGGCTTTTCTCATCTTGTTGCCAATAGCTTCTTATTGCCCTGTGTTCTGGTCGCCATGGACCTTGACTCATTATTGCCCAGTCACACTTTGCACTTCAATGTGAACTTGCCCTTGCAAACATTAGCCCCTCTGCCTCAGCCTGTCTGAGTGCTCATCATTCTTTAATACCCAGATGAAATGTCACCTTCTTCACTAAGCTCCCTCAACCATAATATGAGTATTGGTGCCTCTATTATAATATTGGAGTTTGATATTTTACTGACTCTTCACTAGAATGTGAGCTTCTCCTGCAGAGGTAGTATTTCTTTTTCATTCCTGTGTCCCAGGCCCCAAGATGGTGTCTGAAACCCAGGTGAACCCATGATGTCCACCAGCTGCAGCTTCCTTTGGGGTATCCTTCTAGGCACTTTGGAAGGGTCCATAGAACATGACAAGGGATAAAATATTTATCTAACTGACCCCTTGCTTGTCCTCGTCATGCTCTTCTCTCAGAGACCTCACGTTTGCAGCTGTCTCTGCCTAGAACTCTCTTCCCCCAGATCTCACACATTCTCTGCCTCATGTCCTTCTGGACAGATGTCTCTCTCTCTCAGAGAGAGCCTTTTCCTGATCACACACAGCCCCCTCCTCAGTCTGTTTGATTTTCTTCATTGCACTTATCTGGCACATTATATTTTGCAATTATTGTTTACGTTGTTTGTTATTTGTATCTCCACAGTTCACTATAAGCACCACAATATCAGGGACTTCATCTTGTTTCCTCACTAAACCAATTCTTAGCACATAGTAGGTACTCAATAAATATTTTTGAATGCATAAAGGGACTTCATCGTGTACCTTTACTAGACCAGTTCCTAGCACATAGTAGGTACTCAATAAATATTTTTTTGAATGAATAGTTGATAGAATTATCAACGTGAAGAAATCAGATGTATCTGAAACCGAGCTTCATATTCTCAAGTGTTGTCTTCATAAAGCCATAAAACTTTAGAGCAAGAAAAGAATTTTAAGGGTTTATTTCAGCCCAGTATTCTTGTTCACCCAAAGTGGAGACAGACGTCCCAGATGGTGAAGTGACTCACCCTGTGTGGAGCTGAGGCTAGAACCCTTGTCTGATTCCTGGTTTTTCACTCCTACCACAGTATCTTGCATGTGGTGAGCATGTAGTCAATCAATGTGTGATAAATGGAATTAGAAATAGAAGAGGCTGAACAGAGTTTGTTGTCTCTGTGCTCAGCTTTCAGACCCCAAATAAACTGAGTTCAAATGAAATGTTCCCCTGGAGAGATTTACTTGAGAAAGTGTAGGAGCTTGGGGACCCAGCCTCTCACCCTGGACACATGGACCCTATTGGGTTGAGTTAGACCAGTTAACCACAAAAGTACTGGGCTCCCAAATCTACAGACACAGCTGGCATTCTGCTAGTCCCCAGAGGATGTTAAGAAGTAAGTGAGAAAGAAACCTTTCTTTGGGCCAAGAGCACTGATAAGAAATACAACTGTCAGCTCAGTGTAGTAGGTGGTACTTCAGGGGCCCAGGAACTAAAGGTTTGTTTTTCCCCTACTGCTTTGCACTCTGAGTCAGTTATTGAAATTGTCTAAGCCTTCACTTTTAAATAAGTCCTTGGTAGGAATAATCAGTGTTTCATTATCAAGTTCTTGGCACATATTCAAATACTGTAAGCCCTAAATCATATATGATAATGTTCCCATGGCCAAACAGTACCTTCTACAATGGAATGGCATAAATGATAAAACCCTATTTGGTAGCTCATAACAGAATTGCTCCTTTAGATAGAAAAGCATCACTTTTTCTATTTGTTCTATGCACAGATCAACTTGTGTCCTCATCCTAGAGAGTACAGAGAGCTCTTTGGTGAAAGAACCCATTGGCTAATCACTTTCCACTAAACAAATCCAGGCAATTTTATAGCCTGACAGGATTGTCCAAAACAGACCCAGGTACCACTATTCCCCTCTCCTGCAGCTACAGCTGATGTCCATCAGTGACCCTGAGCCTGGAGTACACCTCAGTATTCCAACACAAGGGTTCAGGGAACCTCTGACAGCTGATTGGAACTGTCACCTGTAATGAAATTATTTGCCATCCTAAGTTTAAGTTGTATATAGCCAGGACCAAAATACATAAACTGTTTTAAATTTTGTATCTATCCTTGGGGCACGTATTTCTAAATGAAAAATTGTTAGTTGCCTGACACAGGATTTGTTTTTTTTTTCTTTTTTTCTTTTTTCTTCCAAGTGGGCAAAGCAGAATACAGAATGAAACCATTCCTTCTTAATGAAATAAACATCAAACTATAAATTTTCAAGTCCCCTATGATATGGTATCACTCGCTCTCTTCTCCTATTAAGCAAAGCCACGCAATCTGACATTTAAGCTCTGTCCTAAATGGAAATGGTTGTGCAAGATGCAATGTTTTGGTGAGACACTAGGTGGCATCTAATCGAGGCCACCGGCAAACTATCCCAGGAAGAGTGCCTTTGAGAGCCCGCCATGGTTCTCCATGTTGGCTGCCATTGTCTGGTGGGCATGTTGGAGTTAATCCATTGCCATCTGTCTTTATTTTGCTAACTTACTCAGTCGGACGCCACACAATTGAGTTCTGCAAATGTCGTTTCTCCAGTACAGCAATTATGGAGTCTCTTTCTAAACAATATCAGTGCACAGCATTCTTTCTGCCTTGCATAGAGCTTGAAGCTTTAGGCTCATTTTGACTTGCTTTGCTTATAGGGCTTGTCATCTTCAAAGATTAAGAAAAATTTGTCTGAACTCAAAGCCACAACAAGGCATGGCTTCTCTTTCCAAACTAAGAACATGCCAATCAACATGTTCCTATTACATAAAACCACAGCAGAGGACATGGGGCTGTGCTTGTACAGCCCACGGAGGTATGACCATCTCCTCCAGGGTGCAGGCACTTAGAGGGCATTTTGTTGTTGATGACGTGTTATGTTAATATTTGAGAGGCTGGCAGGAGGTGGGGGAGTGAAACATGTGGCAGTAAAAGAAGAAGCAGAGAGGGAGGGAGAGAAGAAGGAAGGGAGGGAAGGAGGGAGGGAGGGAGGGGAGAAGGAAGGAAGGAAGGAAGGAAGATAGGGAGGGAGGAGGAAGGGGGGAGGGAGGAAGAAGGGGGGAGGGAGGAGGAAGGGGGGAGGGAGGAGGAAGGGGAGAGGGAGGAGGAAGGGGGGGAGGGAAGGAGGGAGGAATTTGAATGACTTTTCTCCACTTGCTGTTCTAGAAGAGGGATGAAATAAGATCCCAGTGGTCTGGAAAAGGCCAGAAAATTGTGTTTGTTCCTTCATTGTCTGCTCATTCATTCATTCATTCATTTTATACATATTCAAGACCTACTGTCAGTGTCTGGCAGTATACTAGATGCTGCAGATCCAGATGGAATCAATTCACCAAGAGTCACTGTCCTCTCAGAACTTACAATTTGTGGGGAGACAGATATTGATCAAAAAACACAACCATGATGGCTGTTGTGAGACAGCAGAACATTGCACAGCATGTGATGGGATCCTCAGCTTGTCGGGGGTCAGGGTAGGGTGTTCAAGGAAGGTGAAAACAGCACCATTCTACGTTGTTGCCCACCACATGCTGAATATTCTGCTTTGCAATTAGCAGGTGCCAGATCAGTACTTGTGATCTTCTAGCAAGCTTTTATTGGGCGTGGAATGGGAAGATACCACAGAATGATAACCACCATGAGAACATAAGCCCAGTTCCTGAGAAAGCAGCCAGTGTCTCTCCCATCCAAGCTCTGATTGCAGCTTTCCCCTGCTAATCCCTTAGCTGTGGCTTGTTTTTCCATACAGCCCACTTCTTCCTTAATTGCTTGCTTTTGCCCTTATTTGTCCACCAAAAAATATATATTAAGGTCTCCATCTATCTTTTTTCTTTGTTTAAGTCCATTTTGTTCAAAGCTTCCAAGGACTTATCAACCCAAAGTGGATTAAACATTAACATATTAGTTTACACAGCTATCTGGAATAATTCTTCAGATTTGATTCACTGTTAAATTTTAGAAAATAGGAGACAATTTGAGGAGCAAAGAAGAAGGGCAAGCTGCAAAGAAACCGCCTCCCCTGTTTATTATCTTCTCCACAGTATCACAGTACCTCCATGGTGAATTCTATTTTACTGCATTCTTCAAGGTTTCAGCTATAAATAAAAGAAGAGAGGCGCTACATCCTGATGCATTGGCAGACTATTCAAGAGAAGAAAGAACTACTAATTTGTAGTTTTTAGGAGCTGTAAGTCCCTTGACGTTTGTTATAGGGGCTGGAATAGATCGGCGCTGTGGGGTTTCATATGGCCTCACTAGTTGCTAGTGTACGTGTGAACTTGACAACCCAGTATATTTGTCATTAAATATTTGAGGTTTGAATCCTTTAAGGTCATCTCCTGGGAGAATGACACCACCAGGTAGTTTAAAGATTAATCCCAGCTACAGCAGTAATGGAGGAAGACTTCCTTTGATCTTCTTTATTAAAGTCTCGCCTAATTCCTCCCCGAAGCTGAATCCGGGTAGCTGTCCTTCATCAGAGGAGCTTTCCTGAGCGCATGTTGTAGCCTGTCATAAGGTGAGGAGTCCAGGAAGAGGGACGTCGTGTCTGGGGTGGGCCTAGAGCAGAGCTGGTTGTCCTCTTCTTCCAACCTCTCTGGGATCTGCCTGCATCATGGACCGGGTGGGGTGGAGAGTGCACAGGGCAAGTGTCTCCACTTGCCAGAGGGTGAGGGAACAATGCCCGAGCTGTGGCCAGACCCGGAGACTGCCAGAACCATCCCAACGGCCACCACTGTTACCATGGAAACCGATGAGGAGGAAGCGGAAGGCTGCCAGAAGCACTTCTGGCAAAGTCTGCCCGTTTATGACCTCTCATTCCATTTGACATAACCACACTCATTCTTGAGACTTCTCCTTCCTCAGCTTGTGTGACATTGAACCCTGTGGTTTCTGGGCCCTTCAACCTGCGAGACCTTTGTCAGACACTTGATTTCTTCTCTCTTCTTTCACTTTAGAGCCATGGTCATAAAAGTCTCAGTGTCTTAGAGCCTCTGCTTTCTTTCACCTTTCCTTTTTTTTCCATTTTCTCAGTTCAAACTCTAAGTTGACCAGGGCAGATTTAGCTGAGATTCAGCCAAGGTAGGGAAAAGACTAGCGTTTGCCAATGTGTGTTTGTGTGCTCACTCTGTGCCTTGCTGGGACCGGGATTCTGCATGTGGTACTTCAGATAACCCCCAGGAGAACCCTGTAAGGGAGCTGTGTGCTTTGGTCCATCTAGTTCTTTTCACTGTAATGTTCACCTTCCAAATATTTCCTCCTTTAAAAAATCCAGCTTAAATACCATTTCCTTTGTGGCATCTCGCTGAACTCCCCAAAGCCTGAATTCCCATGGCACTAGCATCAACCTTCTATTAGACCATTCACCATCCCAGTATACAAATGTCCCTATTCCCCAAAGTTGTCTTTGTGTCCTCGAGGATAAGATGGGATCTTTATCCACCTTATTTATGCCATCACAGTGCCTTACACACAGGCTTAAGGAATATTCACTTATCATGAGGATAGCTAGTCTTTGTCCAGCACTTGCTATGTACTTTATCTTAGGTGATCCTCACAATAACCCCATGAGGTAGGTAATTATCCCCACGCTGCAGAGAAGGAAAGTGAGGCTTAGAGAAGGTCAATAATTTGCTGAGAACCACATGCAGGCAGAATCAGGCCTGAATCTGGAGCCCATGTTTGGCTGCACGGCCACCCTCTAATTGTGTGTCCTGCAGCAGCTGCTGGATGGCAACCAGATCTCAGCACTTAGCACAGGCACATGTGCTCTTCTTTAGGTTCTCACAACCCAGAGCTGAATCAAATACTCATGCATTCATGAACAAAGAACAAAAGAGCAAATGGATGAATCCATGTCTCTGGGTCCTTCATGTAGTCCAGCTGTAATCCCTCCTCATTCAACTTCCTCCTCAGCTCCTCCCTTTTATTCTCATAAATGTTCTTTCAGCCCTCACCTCCATTGTCTCATGTTGACTTGCTGCAACACCTTCTTAGGGAGTCCCTTAGTTCACAGCCTCCTTTCCTCTCAACATACACACACACACACACACACACACACAGACCATACACAGCAGCTTAAACAGAACTTCTCACAAGCGAGTCTCAAGCCCTATTGCTGGGTCATACTCAGCGATCATTTTGGCTTCCAACCCACTCTTAAGTAAAATCTGGGTCCTCAAAGATGTCAAGGTATCACCCTCCCTTACAAGAATCCTTTCCCTACATCCATCCATCATTTTAAACCAAGAGATTTTGCTCACTGCCCCTGACCCATAATTTGCCTGTTTTTGTCTCCAGAACTTTGCAGAAGGTATTCTTCTGGGTTTTTTTGTTTTGTTCTTTTTTGTTTTTGAACACCAGAGACATGTCAGGAACAGTGCTGAGTTCTGGGAATATAGAGATTAAAGTTTCAGTCTCAGAAATTAGTGGAGAGACGGCTGGAAGAGTAATTATAAGGCAGTGTAATTGTGGTAGGCCAATCGAGGAAAGCACAGATTGCTGTGGAAGTGTCTAGGATAGCTTCCTCCCACGCTTTCAGTCACCTGTTCCCCCAGCTCTCTCACTATCTGAGTCGACTCATCTCTTCTAGGGCTTTCTATGCCTGACCCTTCGTTCACTCTTTTGGGGTACATCCTCCTCCCTTGGTCAATCAAATTGTTCTACATTTATCTGTGCTTGTCTATATATTAATCTGCCAAAAATATTTCTTTGAACTTTGCCTCCTCAATTGGTAAACTCTGATGAGGAAAGAGAGAATTAAAAAAGGAGGCAAACTTAAAGGAAGGATGATATAACTCTTGGGGAGAAGATATCTCAGAGATGAAAGAGAATGTAGTGGTTTTGTTGGATTCCACCCTAACCATCCACCTTGGTGGTGGGTGGGTATGCCCTGAAGAGAAAGGGATTTCTGTAAGCTCAAGCCTTGATCTACTGAACTTCTGTCCTCCAAACAGATTTGTGCGGGACCCCCTGACAGAGCAGTTAGAAGACAGGATGCTGGTTCCATGTAGGTTTGAAGCCATGCCAGAGGGGTAGAAGTGGCCATCTGAACTGAGACACTGCCTGGGACCTCTAAGAGATATTAGAGAGGCTAAGACTTTGAAAGAAGGACTGAGGCAACATGAGAAAAGGGAATTGAGCAAGAAGAGTTTGGTCCTAAAGGTTTTCAGTCTCCTTAGTGTCCCAGGCAAAAGAAGCTGGGGGAATAGGCTCTGTCCAATTGTGGTTCTGTAGTAACTTACCAATCATCTAAGAGGAAATAGCTCCACAAGAGATGTTCCCAGCAATAACAGAATAGCTGGCACCATGGCCTAGCTGTCCCAAAGCTTCCCCTCCATTCTGCCAGACTAACTCTGGCATCCCAGCACCTGGATCCATGACACTCAGTCTACATATTTCCTCATCTCTCACTTTCTCCCTCTCCTTGGCCCAAATTCTGCATCTGTCATCTGTCCTGAGTTACCACCCTCCCATCAGCCTCTGATCCAACCAACATCTATGCTTCTGCCTGCTTGCTTTCAGGTCTAGCATGTTCCTCTCTGGCTCCAAGCACCTTTCTTTCTTTTTTTTTTTTAAACAATTTATTGAAGTATATCATTCATACATGAACATACATAAACTATAAGTGTTCAGTAAACACTGTGAACTTACAAAACAAACTTGCATAACATCATACAGGGCTCCCACACATCACCCCACCACAAATACCATGCACTGTTGTGAAACATTTGTTAAGAAATTATGATAGATGTGATGCTGGAGTTTCTTAGGTATACTTCCAGAGACTGGAGCCTCCCGC
>JAKSZT010054334.1:58429112-58566663 GCA_026826555.1 Tolypeutes matacus
AAGCAAATACACATATATGCATATATATTTATATATCATTTTACAAATGTTTGTATGTATTGTGAGAATTTTGATTTTTACCCATAATAAAAAAAAAAAAAAAAAGAAATTATGATAGAGCATCATCAAAGTTTTACTACTAACTATAGTCTGCATCTTACTCCCCTATACATTTTTTTTTAAAGGATTTATTTATTTATTTACTTTTATCCCAGGCAAATGAAGCTGGGGGAATGGGCTCTGTCCAATCATGGTTCTGTAGTAACTTACCAATCATCTAAGAGGACCATTTTTACCGCCACCTCCCCGTTTTTACTGTTTTTGTGTCCATTCACTGGGCAACTCTCTGTGTCCATTTCCTGCCCTCTTTTCTCATCCTTCTCCTCCTGTCTCCATTGGGATTCAATCCTCGGAACCTCCGATGTGGGAGAGAGGTGTCCTACTGCCTGCGTCACCTTAGTTCCTGGTTTTTCGGCGTGTCTTGTCTTGGCTCACCCTTGTGTCACTCTCCTGTTACATCATCATCTTGCTGCGTAGCTTGCGGGGCCTGGCGGTGCACCCGCGCATTGGGGCTGACGGCTCACCCACTCACAGGGCCTGGTGGCGCGCCTGCACATGGGGCCTGGTGACCTACGCACCTTCTATATTTTTCTTTTTTTAATTTTTACTGGGAAGTCCTGGGGATCAAACCCAGGTCCCTCCATATGGGAGATGGGCGCCCAACTATTTGAGCCACATCCATCCCCCTGCTATATCTCTTAAGGTTGACCAAAGATACCTAGTTACAGCCTTTTCCCATACAGGATGGTCATATAATAAATCAGGCTTGGTTTATCACCAGCATTCTAAAAACCAGGCCTAGGGAGAAAAACTGGGTCTGGGGACACATGCATGGTTTCTAATATAGTGAATTTTTAGCCTACCCTGATTATCACAAAATCAGGACAGCGAGAAAATTCGCACTCCAAGCACCTTTCACTCTAGCCTTTCAAAACCAAACTTCTCCACTTAAGCCACCTGGCCTTTGAAGCAGCCAATCAGGGGGTTGAGGAAGTCTCTGTTCTCCACATAGCCCCAAGGAGCTGGGCTCCCATGTTCTCCTTGCCCAGTGTTCCCATTCTCGAGGCTCACCAGCACTGGATGGAATCTCCCATTGGCTGAAACTCTCTTGCTGCAAGGGATTTCATTTTATGTCATCAGTTTTCCAGGCTGAGGGTGTGGTAGAGAAAAGGGAAACATGGCAAGAGGAGAGAGTGCCACAAATCACTAAACCCATCATGGCTTTGGGGCAGAGAAACGGAGATTTGCTAATAGTCCAGAAGTCTAAGAACTGGGTTATGCTTACTAAGTTTGCCTGCATATTGTGCCAAGTAAACAGATCCCCCATCTCCTTGACAACCATAATACAAACGTGTCTTACCAGCATTATCTACTCTCTTTGCCAAAGCCAAGGCATAATTAGTGGGGAAAAAACATAGGTGCCAGGTAAGAGTCCACAGCTCTTAAAGTTTATCACTCATTTCTCTCCTGCCAGAGTTTACCTGCTCAAACTCATTAACATCTCACTTATCAGCCATGCCCTTCACATACTAGTGGAAAGCTAATATAGCATCGCCTCTCCCTGTCAGTCAGTACTATTTAGTGGATTGATAAGAAAGTTTGCTAGGCAGGCCGTCTGGAAATTTCTGTTTACAGAGACACACCCAGGTGGCCATAGACACTAATCTTGCATCCTCTTCTTTGCATGTGAGGTCTAGGGCCGTGTAGTCACCATCTCTGACCAGGAGGCAAAGACTTCCCTCTTCCTGACCAACCCCATACTCACATTTGTTCTCTTGATATGCAGAACAAGCCACATCAGTTAGAACCTTTGGTATGAACCCAGGGATTTGCATCATTAATTGAACCATCTCAAGGATATGGGAGCAGCAGCCTCTAAATACTTAGGGAGCCCAGGGCTACAGCCTCCAGATGCAAGCAAGGACCAAGATTTTTTAAATCGGCCTTAGGAAGATAGAATCCGAAGCCCTCAAGTCTGGAATGCCCCAGGGCCCATGGGAACAACTATCAGGGAGGGGGAGGACTGAGGCCTGATATCCTCTTAGTTGGACACAAATATTGCCTCAAGAGTGAGTCATCACGTTGCCTGCACGCTTGCACACAGATGTTGAGGACTTCCCCAAGGCAAAGGAGGAAGAGGAAAAAGTAGGAGCCAAGTAGAAAGGGAGGGAGAGAATAAATATCAGCGCAGGCCCCAATTCTTCAAAACAAGTATGAAGCCAACATGAGAGAATTAAAGTGCATTGGTTTCCCCCCTTCTTTCCCAATACCATGCCTTCTCAGGCTACATTTGGAAATTGTGCAAAGGAAAGGAGGGGCTTGTAAACATGTGTATGTGCACCTAGGGTACAGGTGCCATCCCAGGTACATGCAGGTGCAGGTGCCTCCAGGCATGTGTGCAGAAACCCAGATGATGCTACAAGCAACACAAATATTACGTATGTTTGTCTAACCACAGAACAATTGCCAAACCCAATCTGGTAGGAAAAGCGTTATTTTCCAAGAGTCCACCATTACCTGTTTCTCATTCTAGTTCACCCTTTGGGAAACACAGCACGGTTGGTGGAAGAGAGAGAAAAGTGATGAGATGTAATGGAACAAAGGAGAATTGCTACCAAATGTCACAATTAACATCCCGATGGGGAGGTCACTTAGTGTGGAAAAAATAGGGCCCATGAGGAATGAGTTGGGACGAGTTCCCAAGTGGCCTCATAAAGCGTTCTGCCATGTTATTCTGAGAGGTAGGAACCAGAGCTGGAAAGGCAGGTCAGGCAGGCCGCCTCCAGCCCTGCCAAGGGTGGCTTCGTGTGTGGTGCAGGTGGCTTTACCAACAGGGATCCATTTCTTAGAAATAGTAGCAGGTTTATGGCAACTGATTCCACAATAATAGCTGGCATGGGCAGAGCTCTTATGCAATTACCAAAACTCTGTTCTACTGCTATTAACTTACATGTCAAATATTTTGTACCTACTTAATGAGAATAGCTAAAATTTATTGACGATCTAGTACTGTTCTAAGCTCCTCACATCTATTAACTTAATCTGCACAAGAGCCCTATGGAGTGGGGACTGTTATTACATTCCCACTTTACAGAGAAGGAAACTGAGGCATAGAGAGAGAAAGTAACTTCCCCAATGTCTCTTGCTGTATCTAAGAGGAAGGATTTGAACACAGGAAGTTTGACTCCAAATCTCACACTTTTAGTTACTTAAAGTATCTGTCTCCTATGTTTATTTTTGTCTAAAGTGTTATATTAGGTATTTGAAGGGGGAGGCTGCCAAAAATGCCATAGTCCTTACCTTCAAAGGAGTTTATAGTCTGGGGAGAGACAGACATTGCTGCTTTCTGACTTAAGCAAATTTGGCCATTCCAAAAATATTAGGATCTTTTGGTAACTGTTGGTCGCCTCTTAGGCTTAGAGGTACATGGGAGAACTATAAATCCCCTCTCCTACAACCTCAAAAATGTTGGACTGTACGCTGCCAGACATGTAGACATGTGTCAGCAAGTGAGGGCAAAAGCCATCATTCAACTCCTTCAGTAGTTTGGGGAAGAGCCTCTCTGGCCCAGCCAGTCCAGGGAGCATGGTACAGGAATGACTCACAACAAGATCATGATCACATTCTTAGGAAAGCACTGGCCAGCTCTGGCTTGGATCAGGTAACAGGGTCCCCTGTGAAGGGGAGGAAAAGAGGATGAAGGGGCTAATGCTGGGCCTAAACCTGCCACCTTCTCAGGCCTTTTTCACACCTGAAAAAAAATTCTTGTTCCAATTCTTTCCAGCTTCCATGGTTTTTGATGAGAAATCTGCTGTAATCTGAATTGTTTTTCCTCTAAAGACAAGGTTTCACTTTTCTATGGCTACAAAGATTTTTTCTTTGTCTTAGTTTTCAAAAGTTTAATTATGATTTTCTGGGCATGAGTTTCTTTAGATTTAACCTGTTTGGGTTCACATAGCTTCTTGAATCTGTAGCTTTATACCTCTTGTCAAATTTGGGGAGCTTTCGGCCATTATTTACTGTGGTACTTTTTCAGTCACACCTTCTTTCTCCTCTCCTTCCAGGATTGAATGACATGAATATTAGATCTTTTGTTCTAGTCCTCCAGGTCCTTGAATCTCTGCTGTTGTTTCCTCTATTTTCACTTTGTTGCTTAGACTGGATAATTTCTATGTTTTGTCTAACAGCTCACTGATTCTTTCCTCTCTTCCCTCAATTCTACTGTGGTGTCCCTCCACTCAGCTTTTAATTTCATTTTTCATGTTTTTCAGTTCTAAAATTCCCATTTCATTTTTCTTAATGTCTTTGTTTCTTTGTTGAGACTTCCTATTTCTTTGCTGAGGCTTCTACTCTTTCATTTGTAATTGCTCATTGAAGTATTTTTTATCATGGCTGCTTTAAAATCTTTCACGGGTAATTTCAAGATCTGTCATCTCAGAGATGGCATCTGTTGATTAGTTTTCTTTCATTCAACTTGAGATATTCCTGGTTCTCAGTATGGCATGTTATTATCAGTTGAAAATTGGGCATTTTCTTATTATGAGTCTAGATCTTTTTTAAACTTTCTGTTTTTAACTGGATTTTCCTGACACTGCTATAGCAACTGTGGTGGGGGGGTGGGTTGCTGCCTCATTACTGTCAGGGGGAGGTAGAAGTCTGGGTTCCCCACTCAGCCCTTGTAATGTCTGAAAAGGGGAGAGAGTCCCTTGTTACTGCTGGGCAGGGTAGGATTTTGGCTTCCCATGCAGTCTCCACCCACAAGGTGGGAAATTTGTTACCAGCCAGTGGGAATGAAGGTCTTGGGTCCCTACTTGGTCTCCTCTGACACTCCCCCAGTGAGGATTTGGGGGTACTTTGTTAAAGCCTTGCAAGAGCAGAGGCTCAGACTCTCCACGCAGTCTTCACTTGCATGGGTGTGGGTGGGGCCACAGTTTGCTCTGTGGTATGTGGATGGAGTAGAACAGTTCTTATGTCTTGTTTTCTGTCTTGCAATGCAGCCCCCTTCCTGGTCTTTTGGCTAGAAAGCAGACTTTTATTGAGGCTTAATTTCTCTGTGCCTATTGGAATTTCAGGGTTGCTGGCTTCTTCAGCTGGTAAATATGAGGCAAAAAGGAAACTCAGGAAATCCACCACAGTGTCATTCCTTGAGTCTCAAGGTCCCTAACCAATCTTCCTTCTTCTCTCTATCTTTCAGAGTCTTCTTATTGTTTATATACATCCAAGGTTTTCAGTTGTACTTAGCAAAAGGATATGGAAAAGCATACCTACTCCAACATCCTAAAAGCAGAAGTCTGTTTTTGTCTGTTTGTTTTTTACTAACATCAAAGTTTCTTGCTCCTTACTCTGCTCCCCATAAGTAACCTGTTTCTCCAAGTGGCTACTATCACCATAATTCCAAATGCAGTGTTCACTCTCTCCACTTTAAATTTTAACTTAATGTGGTTTTTTTCTTTCATAATTGAGAGTTTATTGGTTGTTCTGAAGATCAGCACACAGACATTATGAACAATTTGTACACAATCCTTAATGTATGTACCAAAAACCTAAAAGCCATGTAGTTTTTCTAAAGTTATTCCAGTGACTTTCTAGCTTAAAATTTGGAGGCAAGTTTTCCTTAAGAGGATATCAAGTACCAATTTTTTCAAATGTCAATAAGCTGTTACATCATTAAGTCCCACTAATTCACAATTTAATATCATACACACTACATACTCACATTTCCAATCTTTCACAGCACATAACAAAGTTATTAGGAAAACTGGATGACCACGACCAAGGATTTTCCAGAGTGCACACAGTTCTACAGGGAAAGCCAAGACTAGGGAGTGGTTTTAAGAAACAATTCTACTAAAAGATACATGGGAATAGAAGTAATTTAAAATGTTCAACCCTTATTAAATGTATGACTGTGACCTCAAATAACATTTAGCGTCCGTTGTAGTAGAGGGTATAAAAACTGCCACGCCTCACCCTATGGAATGCTAAGTTGACATCTAAGACAGTCAAATACTCCCATAATTCAATTTCCCACTATTTTCTGGTTATGCCAAAAAATAAACAATCAGCAAATGATTTCCCCTCTTAAAACAACAGAAAAAGCATTTACACTTAAAAAATGGGATGAAGTGGGATTCCAATCTCCTTTAAAATGTTCCTTCTAGAGCTACTAAAAAATTTGCATTTACAAAAATAGCTAATAAAAATATTCCTCTGGATTGTGCAAGAAGGGAGAAACAGGGAGCACTGATAAGACATGGTATACGATATTAACCAGACTTTGTGTCTGTAGAGGCTAGACTCTCCTCATTTTTAGTTTCTCCATTTTCTGCAGGTAAATCTTCTTTACTTCAGCTTGTTTTCTCTTTACTCACCTTTTCCCTTTTGGTTGCACATTTTTTGTCTGAAGGTTTATCCTTTCCCACTGCCTTTTTTGGCTTCGTT
Source organism: Tolypeutes matacus (assembly GCA_026826555.1). Lineage (NCBI taxonomy): Eukaryota > Metazoa > Chordata > Mammalia > Cingulata > Chlamyphoridae > Tolypeutes > Tolypeutes matacus. The sequence continues at coordinate 58,435,614 of JAKSZT010054334.1, forward strand.
TCTCCTTCCACAGGAACAGGTTTAGCTGACAGCCTCCCAGACCTCCTCTGAGACTCCTCCTTCCCCTCTATTTTGGTGGAGCTGAACTTCTTCTTGGGCATCTTGAGGGTGCAGCGGCCCATGGTGGGCCAAGAACCCATAAGTGTTTTGTTTTGTTTTGTTTTTTAAATAAATAACTCACTCAGCTGAATCAACATTTTAAAAGTTCAAAAAGCTATATAGTGAAAAATCTCCCTCCCACTCTTGTTCCTCAGACACCCAGTTCTCTTGCCCAGAGACAGCCAATGCTGCCATTTTCTTTTATACCCTTCCAGAGTTATTTTATTCCAATATTAGTTGATGTATTTTGGCTCCTGGGATAGAATATATTATAATTCCCAATTACTTTCCAGAGAAAGAGGAGAATTCACCCCTCCTTATTTCAGTATCTTCCTGTGGAAGGAGCTTACTTCCCTGTCCCAAGAACGGACTCAGTCAGGTGACCTGCTTAAACCAATGGAATGTAAGTAGAAGTAGTGTGTGCCAGTTCTAAGCAGAAAGTTTAAAATCATTGTGAATTTCCATGCCCCTCTTTCTCTTTTCTTCTGCCATGAGAACATAAAACCCCATAGAGGGCTGCTTCCTCAGGGCGGGTCTCATAATAAAAGTCACGTGCAAAAGAGTCTCTGCCAAATCGCAGCCACTGTATTAGTTATCTGTTGCGGTATAACAAATTACTCTAAAACTTAGCATGTTAAAATAAGCACATTTACTCTTGCATATATTTTCTGAGGGTTAGGAATCCGGAAGATGTTTACTTGAGTGATTCTGGGTCAGGGCCTTCAAGAGGTTGCAGTCAAGCCCTTAACTTGGTTTGCAGTCATCTGAGGACTTGACTAGGGTTGGAGGGCCTGTTTCCCCAAGGACTCACTCACATGGCTGCTGGCAGGAGGCCTCAGTTCCTCATCACATGAGCTCCATAGGGCTGCCCAACATGGCAGCTGGCTTCCTCCAAAGCAAGTGATCCAGGAAAGAGAGAGAGTCTGTGTGTCCAAGATGGAAGTCACAATGTCTTCTATAACCTAATCTCAGAAGTGATATACCATCACTTCTCCAATATTCTATTGGTCACACAGTCAGAACTCTGATACCTTGTGGGAGGAAACTACACAAAGCTGTGCATACCAAGAGGTAAGGATCACTGGGGCCATCGTAGAGGCTGGTGTCACAGTCACAGACATGAGACACAAGCAAAGTTGCAATATTGGGGGAGGGGATGTTGTTGCCTCAATATAACCTAGCAAAAGCTGACTAATGTATCTGTTTGTATTTCTTAAATTTTCTATGTAGTTTTATTACACAAATGTGTATACTTAAATGTTAAAGTTTAATTTTGCATACTTTTGATACTTTTTTATTATTAACACTTTGTATTAGTGTCATCCATTTGTTATAATTCATGAAAGAAAATTCTTATACTTGCACTATTACACAGTCCACAACAGGATTCACTGTTACACAGTCCCCTGTTTTATCTTCTAACTTTCATGCTAGTAACTTTACACGACCCAAAACTTCCCACTTCAACAACATTTGCATACATTATTCAGCACTGTTAGTTATACTCACAATACTGTGCTACCATCACCCCCATCTATTTCCAAACCTTTGAAATCAACCTGAATAGAAATTCTGCACAAATTAAGCATCAGCTCCCATTATTTATCCTCAGTCTATCCCCTGGTAACCTATATTCTCAATTCTAACTCTATGAGTTTGCTTATTCTAATTAGTTCATATGAGATCATACAATTTTTTTCCTTTTGTGCCTGGCTTATTTCAGTCAGCATAATGTCCTCAAGGTTCATCTATGTTGTGGCATGCATCAAGACTTCATTTCTTTTTTCAGCTGAATAATATTCCATCACATGTATATACCACATTTTGTTTATTCATTCTTCAGTTGATGGACAAATGGGTTGCTTTCATTGTTTGGAAATTGTGAGTAATGTTGCTATGAACATCAGTGTGAAAATATCTGTTTGATTCCCTGCTTTCAATTCTTCTGGGTATATACCTAGCAGTAGGATTGCCAGGACATACGGTAAATCTGTACTGAGCTTCAGAAGTACTGCCAAACTGTCTTCCACAGTGGCTATACCATTTTACATTCTCACCAGCAATGAATGAATGTTCCTATTTCTCCACATCCTCTCCAACACTTGTAATTTTCTGGGGTTTTTGTTTGTTGTTGTTGTTGTTAATAATAGCCATTCTAATGGCTGTGACATGATATCTCATTGTGGATTTGCTTTTCATTTCCCTAATAGCTAGGGACCTAATAGCTAGAGCATCTTTTTTGTGGGCTTTTTAGCCATTTGTATGTCCTCTTTGGAGAAATGACTATTCAAGTTTTTTGTGCATCTTTTAATTGGGTTGTTTGTCTTTCTATTGAGTTGTAGACTTTCTTTATATATTCTGGATATTAAACCTTTAATGGATATGTGGTTTCCAAATATTTTCTCCGATTGAGTGGGCTGTCTTTTCACTTTCATGACAAAATCTTTTGATGCACAAAAGTTTTTAATCTTGAAGAGGACTGATTTATCTGTGTTTTCTTTTGTTGCTTGTGGTTTGGGTGTAAAATCTAAGAAAACATTGCTAACACAAGATCCTAGAGATGCTTCTATTTACATTTTCTTCTAGGAGTCTTATAGTCCTGGCTCTTATATTTAAGTCTCTGATCCATGTTGAGTTAATTTTTGTATATGATGTGAGATAGGGATCTTCATACATTCTTTTGCATATGGATATCCAATTCTCCATCACCATTTGTTGAAGAGACTATTCTTTCCCAGTTGATGGACTTGGCAGCCTCGTCACAATCAATTGGCTGTAGAAATGAGGATATATTTCTGAACTCTCAGTTGGTTTCCTTTGATCTGTATATCTATCCTTGTGCTAGTACCATACTGTTTTGACCACTGTAGCTTTGTAATATGCTTTAAAGTCAGGAAGTGTGATTCCTCCAACTTCATTTTTCTTCAAGATATTTTTGCCTATTCATATCCCTTAATCCTTCCAAATAAATTTGATAACTGTCTTTTCCATTTCCTCAAAGTAGGCTGTTGGAATTTTGACTGGGATTGCATTGAATCTGTAAACAATTCTGGGTAGAATTGACATCTTAATGATATTTAGTCTTCCAATGCATGAACATGGAATGTCCTTCCATTTATTTAGGTTTTCTTTTATTTCTTTTAGCAATATTTTGTAGTTTTCTGTATACAAGTCCTTTACAACCTTGGTTAAATTTATTCCTAGATATTTTATTCTTTTAGTTACTATTGTGAATGGATTTTTTAAAATTTCCTCCTCAGCTTGCTCATTACTAGTTTATAGAAACACTACTGATTTTTGCATGTTAATCTTGTAGCCCGCCACTTTGCTAAATTTGGTTATTAGCTCTAGTAATTTTGTTGTCAATTTGGGGGGATTTTCTATCTATAGGGTCATGTCATCTGCAAATAATGAAAGTTTTCTTGCTTTCCAATTTGGATGCCTTTTATTTCTTTTTTATTAAAAACTTTATTTCAAATTCACAAAAATAAACGAACAGTAAAAGGCAGCTCAAAAAGTTATGGAAACATTACTCCTAAAAAGTTCTTTTTCAGGCATTTTTTATCTCATCTAATTCCAACTGCTAACTCAGTTGTTCCTCTAGTTTCAGAAAGGTACACAGATGAACACAGATTAGCTAAATGACATATAGTCAAGATCTCCTTATTAATGAAAAAAATGAAGAAGAGAAAGCAATGCTTGATTTTTTTTTTTTTTTTTAGATTTTATTTTATTTATTCATTTATCCCCTCCTTGCTGCTTGTGCATGCTGGGTCAGCCAACCACCGTGCGGGCGGGCCCGCCCCCACCAGGAGGCCCCGGGAACCGAACCCGGCGCCTCCCATATGGTAAACGGGAGCCCTACTGATTGAGCCACAGCCGCTTCCCTTGATTGCATTTTATTTCTTTTTCTTGCCTAATTTATCTGGCTAGAATTTCCAGCTGTGGTGACAGTGGGCATCTTGTCTTGTCCCAGATCTTAGAGGGAAAGCTTTTCAGTCTTTGACCATTGATTATGATGTTAGTTATGGGTTTTTCATAGATGCCCTTTATCATGTGAAGGACATTTCCTTCTATTCCTAATTTTTCTAAGCGTTTTTATCAAGACAAGATGCTGAATTTTCTCAAATGCCTTTTCAGCATCAATTGAAATGACCAATGGGTTTTCTTTCCTTCATTTTGTTGATGTGCTGTATTACATTAATTTATTTTCTTATGTTGAACTACCCTTGCATATCTGGGGAAAAACCCACTTGATCATAGTGTAAAATTCTTTTGATGTGCTGTTGGATTCGATTTGCAAGAATTTTGTTGAGGATTTTTGCATCTATAGTCATTAATGAAGTTGGTCTGTAATTTTCTTTTCTTGTAGTATCTTTATCTGGCTTTAGTAATAGGGTGATCTTGACCTCATAGATTGAGTTAGGTACTGTTCCCTCCTCTTCAATTTTTTGGAAGAGTTTGAGCAAGATCAATATTGATTCTTCTTGGAATGATTAGAATTCACCTGTGAAGCCATCTCTTCCTGGGCTTTTCTTTGTTTGCAGGTTTTGGTGACTGATTCAATCTCTTTGCTTGTAATTGGTCTGTTGAGGTCTTCTATTTCTTGTAATGTCCGTGTACATTGTCCATGTGTTTCTAGAAATTTGTGCATTTCATCTAGGTTGTCTAATTTGTTGGCATACAATTGTCCATGGTATACTCTAGTAAGCCTTTTTTATTTCTGTGGGGTCAGTATTAATATCGAACCTCTCATTTCTGATTTTACTTATCTGCATCTTCTCTTTTTTCTTTGTCAGTCTAGCTAAGGGTTTGTCAATTTTATTTATCTTTTCAAAGAACCAGCTTGGTCTCTCTTGTCTTTTCCTTTCAACCAGCTGACCTCCCTCTAGTAATTCTTGTAGGGCAGGTCACTTGTTGAAGAACTCTCTTAGTTTTTGTTTATCTGTGAATATTTTAAACTACATCTCATTTTTGAAGGACAGTTTTGCCAGATAAAGAATTTTGGGCTGGCCAGTTTTTCTCTTTTGGTATAGTACCTTAAATATATCATGCTTCTGCCTTCTTACTCCATGGTTTCTGATGAGAAATCAGCACTTAGTCTTATTAAGTATCCCTTGGTTGCGATGAATCACTTTCTCTTGCTGCTTTCAGAATTCTCTTTATTATTAGCATTTGGCATTCTGATTAGTATGTGTCTCAGAGTAAGTCTATTAGGATTTATTCTGTTTGGAGTATGCTGCACTTCTTGGACAAGTATATTTATGTCTTTCATATGAGTTGGGAGGTTTTTGGCCATTATTTCCTCAGAAATATTCTTTCTGCCCCTTTCCCCTTCTCTTCTCCTTCTGGGACAGCCATCAAATGTATGTTTGTGTGCTTCATGCTGTCACAAAAAATCCTTGAGATACTATTCATTTTTTTCTGTTCTTTTCTTTATCTGTTCTTCTGACTGTATGATTTCAATTGTCCTGTCTTCTAACTCACTAATTCTTTAATCTGCCTGTTCAAATCTGCTGATTATGCCTCTAGTGTATTTTTAATCTTTACTATTTTGTCTTTTATCTCCTTCTTTTCTGTTATGTTTCTTTTTATACTTTCAAATTCTTACTTATATTCACTCACTATCTTCATAATATTGTTTATCTCTTTATGCATATTTTCCTTCATCTCCTTGAATTGATTTAAGAGATTTGTTTGAACTTCTTTGATTAGTTGTTCCAATTTCTGAGTCTCCTCTGAAGCTTTAATTTTTTTCCCTTGACTGAACCACATTTTCCTGTTTCATAGTATGGCTTGTAATTTTTTGCTGATGTCTAGGCATCTGGTTATCTTGATGAGTTAACTCTGAAGGTCTATTTCTCCCTTTTGTCTAGGGTTTTATTGTTGATTGGCTTTGTTTTAAGGTGCTTCTTTGATGCTTGGTTTAACTTATTCTAGACCTTTAGAATAGCTTATGTTTAACTGTTCAGATTTTCTCTACTTTTCTTCATCTAAGTCTTGCCCTCTATATGCTGTGCAATTTTTAAGATTGTAATTTTCATGCAATTGTTTCACCTCCAGGAGAGAGCTTCTTTTCCTCTGTTCTTTCTCCAGAAATCTTGATCTGTTCTGTTTGTTTTTGTGCAGACCTTTCTTCACCAGCTCCTATGATTTGTTTAAATTTTCTCCTTCACTCAGTACCCTATTTTCTTTACACTTTTCAGTTCTGGGACCTGTCCTATCTTACAGCAGCTCAGTTTAACCCACTTCTTTCTGTGAAGATTGAACCTGGGACTTTGTGTGTGGGAAGCCAGCGCTCAAGCACTGAGCCACATCGGCTCCCCTGAGTTGGTTTTTTCATTTGTTTTGCTTGTTGTTTGTTATTTGTTTGTTTGTTTGTTTAGGAGGCACTGGGAACCAAACCTGGGACCTCCCATGTGGAAAGCAGGTGCTCAACCACTTGAGCCTCATCCACTCCCTGTTAGGGTTTTCTACCCTGGTGAACCAGATGGTGTCAATCCAGAAAGCTGGATCACTTCAGAATACTCCATTTTGCCTTTACAGTGGTCCAGCTAACTGAAACTGGCTTGAGTTCTTACCAGCCTTTCTATTTGGTCTTTCTCTTCCCCCCTGCCCCTTTTGTATGTAGCACTCCTCAGTGACTTTGTTCCACCTTAGGTCCCTGTGCTTGTACATGCATGGAGTTCTAACTGGCTGCTGTGAGTCATTCTACAGTCTATGTCTGCAGTGGGGAGGGAGCCGGGCCATACTGCCTCTGTGTGACTCCCAGGCTGCGCGGGACCAAGTGAGGGGAAGGGAAATGGAAACCAACTGGTGATCTGGGATGGAATTCTTCTACCTGAGATTTTTTCTGTTCCCTTGATTCAAGATTTGTGAAGTACTTCTCCAGTCACTACATCCTCCAAAGTTGTAAGAAAGTGGGATTTATCTTTTTATTTGTTAAATTTCTGGAGAGGCTTTTTCAGTGAATGTCTTATATTGCCACGTTGATTATGTCACTCTCATTGGTTTGTATTTATAAACTCTTGACATTTCTTTTGACTCCCTATTCTGAAATATGAAGAACAAATCCCCTTTACACTCTCTTTGACTTTCTTCCACTACTGCCAACTTCTTGAGTTTGATTAATTTTATTTTTCTTTTAAGTTTTTCTATTGGTTATGGGTATAACTCTAAATCATGTAGTTGGATTTTGTTCCATCAGTTTTTGTCACCCATATAAGATTAAGAAATTAGTACTTTTGTGCTTCTTCCTACACACTCCCTTCAAACTTCTGTCAGTGATACCATTATTTTATATTTTTAAGGTTTTCTTTGCCCCCACATTTCTTTCTCTTCAATCATGTTGTTATGCTAAGAATTCACTATGCTCCATCTCCACAGAGCACAGGATCAGCAAAAGGTCCCTATTTGTAGGTGAGTGTCCATCAGGGAAACATAAAATGGTGGATGCAGAGGTGTGTTATGGTTTTGCTGTTATAAGGCTTGACCTTGAAGCAGAAACAAGCCAGAACCTAGAGAAACTTCTGGCTTATCCTCACGTGAGATTTCATTTAGATCCCCAAGGCAGGGAAACAGCAGTCTTCCATTGAGACCAAAGTCTCAAAGCCACCACCTCAAGGGGCATCAATCCTTATGTGTGTGTTGAAGGCAAGGATGGACCTGAACCAAAGAGGAGAGTTGAGAAGCAAGGAGCTGATAGGGTTTCTTTCTCTTTTTTTAGCTTTGTCACTTTAATTCATATGTAGACTTTTTAAATATAAAATTTTATTGAAATATATCATTCATTCATGAGCATACATAAATAGTACGTGTAAAGTAGAATTTGTGAATTTACAAAACAAACATGCATATCACCATACAGGACTCCCATACGTCACCCCACCAATAACACCTTACAATGTTGTGACACATTTGTTACAAACTATGAAAGAGCATCATCAAAATATTACTACTAACTATAAGCCATATCTTGCATTTGGTTCATTTTTCCTTTAACTCGCACAATTATCAACACCTTATGTTAGTATCATATATTTATTATCATTCAGGAGGAAAGTTCTATTTGTCCTGTTAACCACCATCCATCATCCACCATTGGATTTGTAATAAGGTTTCTTTTTTTTTTTTTTAAGATTTTATTTATTTATTTATTCCCTCGCCCCTTGCAACTTGTGCTTGTTGTGTCCATTTGCTGTGCATTTTTCTGTGTCTGCTTGTCTCCCTTTGTTGGGTCGTCCTGTTGCGTCAGCTCACCACACCACGCGGTCTGGCTTGCCTTCACCAGGAGGCCCCGGGAATCGAACCCGGGGCTTCCCATATGGTGAATGGGAGCCCTATAGATTGAGCCACATCCGCTTCCCTGTAATAAGGTTTCTTAATAATAGAAATACTTCATGGCACTCGGCACCACCCTCACTAATTTTTCTGAATTGATCCAGCCACGCACAGCATACTAAACTCCTCTTCCCCAAATGTCAGTATGGAGCTTCCTGCTGAGTTCTGTCCTTGGTCCCTCAGAAGGTGAAGTGAAGAACACAGGACATCCAGTTAAATTTGAATTTCAGATAAACAATAGACTTTTAATATAAGTATATATATTTAATATCTCATGGGGTATATTTATGCTAACAATTATTCAATGTTTATTTGAAATTCAAATTTAATTGGGCAGTCTGTATTTTTATTTGCTAAATCAGGCAACCCTAGACAGGTGGGGCTGAGCCCCCACTTATCAGCAGGAACAGCAGAGAAACATGAGCCCTGGGCAAACCCAGGCATCATGAAGAACCCACCATGCCTGGCTTTGCAATGACACATGCACTGCAGAGAGACTTCAAGGTGGATGTTTTCTGGAGCTGCCCTGGAAAGGTTGATCTGATGCCCCCCAAATGACCTCATATCCAAACAATTCCACACGTGTCTCTCAACCTAGACATAAAATGTTTTCATTCAATGTATTTGTGCTCATTTATACCTTTGTACCTGCCATCTCCTTCTCAAAAACAGATCCAGACATATTTACTGAGTGCATACTATGCAATAGAGAATCATATTAGGTGCTTTCTCAAACCCTGTCTCATTATCTTTATAATAACCCTGTGAGGAAGACATTATTTATTGTTATTGTTCCCATATTCTGGAGGAGGAAACTGAGCTTCAAAAGTCCCTGAAGGCTGACGGACTCACAGGAAGTTGTTGCTTAAGACCACATGACTAATAAGTGCCACCACTAAGATTTAAATCCCTTCCTAAAAATGAAGTGCTCTCTGAATGCAGTGGAGGCCTTCTCTGTTTTCCATCCCCACCCAAGCCGCCTCCCACTCACTGCTCCCACCGGTCAGGTACTCTCTCCCCATCCCCATGGAACCTTTAAGAAAGCAGAACCCACACCAGAGGAGAGAGCAGGGAGCAGTCCCTACAGCAGGATGGTGACATAGGCCTCCGGGATTTACTATGAGAAGGTGGGATGACTGTATCTGTTTGTGGAAACAATATTATCAAAGGTGGACAAATCCTACAATTGTCAGAAGTAGCAAATGGGCTGCAGTCCATCTGCCTGAGAACCTACTCGGGCTTTATAATATCATTTATATTGGCTAATTGTTTTAGAAATGGATTTTCACAGTGCATGCTGTATTCATTTCCTAGGGCTACCATAACAGAATACCACAACCTGGACAGCTTAAAACAACAGAAATTCATTGGCTCACATTCTGGAAGCTAGAAATCTGAAAACAAGGTGTCAACGGGGCCACGCTTCCCCCTGAAACTGGTAGGAAAGACTCCCTTCTTGCCTCTCCTAGATTCTGGTGTTTGCCAGCAATCCTTAATGTTCCTTGGCATGTAGATGCATCACTCTGATCTCTGCCTTCTATATCGTCATTCTTCTCACGGCATTCTCCCGTGTCTGTGTCTCTTCCCCCTTCTTTTAAGAACACCAGTAGGAGTTCATCTTCACGGAACTAATTTAACTAATTCCACATGTAATGACCCTCTTTCCAAGTAAGGGCACATTCCGAGGTACTGAGGCTGAAGAATTCAACTGCCATCTTTTGGCGGTTCTCATAATTCAACCCATAATATACACGTCGCAGACTATTCTTATTTTAACCTGTGTGTGCTGGTGTGCAACTGTGTGTGCCCTGTTCTTGCACTATCAGAGGCAAGAATTGTATCTTTGGGTGTCTCGTTTCCTTGCAGCACTGGAGCAATGCTTTGGACAAAGGTGGGCTACTTCATGCCTTTCACTGATGGAGAAAGCATGGGAGCTCCTCACAGTTCCATCTGTAGCATTTTTGCAGCTCAAGAGATTTGCAATCACTTACGATCATTGTTAATTGCTCCCTAAACGCAGCCATTATTTTTCTTAACAGCATCGATGTTTATTAACTTTCAGTTTTCCCAGCTGAAAAAAGCACTGAGGATTACTTTATATCCTTCCCATTCTTTGAAAGAATCCAGGAGAGCATGAAGAAAAGAAAACCATTGACGTAGATATGAGCCCAGGGCCTAAAATATCAGCTGGCTTGGGTCAACTTCGGGACTGAGATTCTGCTTGTGAATTACAGAAATAACGCAGGTATTGTACCCCTTGAACTGAGGCCATATTCAATTTCAATCTGGTAGTTTGGAATGAAGAACATCTTAGCCTGGAATCTTATCCATGAAAAGACTGAAGAAAAGTTTCTCCAAAATAAAATAAAATACATATTGTTCAGGCGAGTGTTATTGCCAGGTGACCTTTAGATTTGAGTCCGCTCTGCCTCATGCCTTCATTTCCTACTCCAGGGTCTGAAATCAGCCCTCCTACCCAACAGGTTCAGAAGAAAGCTCCTCTTTGGAGGCTGAGATGTCATTGTCAGCTTTAGAAGGCAAACAGATCGAGTCATTGTCAAGTCTGTTATTAAGAACATCACACTCTCAGCCCTACTGGCTTGGCCAAGTTCAAAAGAATCAAAGCTGTTTACCATGAATTTCATTATTCCAGCTTGCTCAACTGGGACCTGTCCCCACCCTTATTCCCCAATTCTACTTCCATTTCTAATGCCCTAGAAAGGTTCTAGGAACTAGTTAAATTTCTTGCTACTGCTGAACCTACGAATAGTGCACATCTTTTATTTCCTTTTCTCTTTTTAAGAACAGTAACTCTGGTTGCCGGAAGATCCTGAGTGAATGGCCTCAGGGTCTAAAGCTCCCAAGGAGAAGCGGGAGATGCAGTGACCATTTTGCAGGACCAGGGAATACACTTAAACGGCAGACCACCGAGCAAATGCCTAACTGCTTTCTGGGTGCCTCATGCTTGGTTCTGTCACCTGTCACTTTCCTGAGTGGGCTCAAGGGAGTGTGTCTACTCAATGAAGGCACCGGAATCCTATACATTATGTTTATCTCCTACCTCAGGGTCGTACATAGACCCCTTATTTGTTACACCATCATCTCCTTCACCTTTGAGGCAGAATAGGAATGCAGTTATTGTCCTGTGGAAATGGGAAAACACAAAGAATTAGTGGGTTTCTCCAAATGGTGTTATCTAAGAGTTTATTGGATCGGGGGTGGGGTGGGGGGAATGCACCCTGGCAGTTTCCCTTACTTTTGTTTTAACGCATTCATGTAAAACAAACTCTTTTGGGTTTCGTTTGTCTTGTTTTGTTTTTTAACTAAATTTTTCTTTGAAAGGTACCATTTTCTATAACATTCTTTCTAGAAATAGTCAAAAGAAAATGTCAAAACCAATACAGTGTAAAAGATGCTGTAGACAAAACAACAGCTTTGGAGGAAGAAATAATAAGATGCACTTTGAGACTGTGATTTGAGGCAAGTGACTACCTATCTGTGAGCCCTTGATTCCAACCTTACACTGGGAAATGGGCCTACACTAATAAAGTTTACTTCTCAGGGCAGTTGTGAACATATAATAAGAATAGAACATATAAAGTACACAGCTAGGAGCCTGGCATATAGTAGATGCTTAAGAATAGTATCATTCAACATAAATTTAGCTTTTACATGCCAGGTACTGTTTTCAGTACTCTACCTAAATGATGCCACTTAAGCCTCATAAACACCCTGGGAGGTAGATACTAAAGTCATCTCCACTGCATGGAAAACTGTGGTTTAGCAGGGCTTTGCTTGAGGATCCCAGCTGGTTATGTGGCAGAGGCAGAGCTTGAACCCAGGGAGTACGACCTCACATCGCTAGCTCCTAACCTCCATGTCCTGTAGCGAGGCTGAAAGCTGCATCCCAGGAGCCGGATCTGGGCTGCAAGTCTGTTTGGTTTGGTTTGCAGTAGTTGTAAAACTATTTAACTTAGTTGCCAATATTTAACAATTAGGAAAGATTTCACATAAAATCTGAATCTTGGGCTTCTCCTTAAAATCTGAAGCTCTGGCTGCCCTGCCCTGTATTCCCAATGGCTGTGACGGGCTCTGTCATCTTTAGACAATCATGAGCTCCTGGCAATGCCATCACTTCTCAACCTCATACACTCCACCAGGCCTGCCCGCCGGACACATTGGAGGATATGACCTTGCTCCCACTGCATCTTCCACTCATCTTCTCGGTAAAGTCATAAGGTTGTTGGTTGATGACCTGTCTCTCCATGAGGTTCTTTTGTGGAATAAAATGCCCACATTAACTCTTGTCTCCATTGACATCTAACCATTCCTGCCTGATGCAGCTCCCAGTACAATGTCAAAGAGGCAACAATGCACCCAGATTCTTCCAGGAATCTCTTGGGGTTTCACCTGCTCTGAGAAGTCAAGAGAGACCCAGAATCATCCATGACTCTTAGCACCTAGCAGCTCTGAGGTTTGTCTCCCTCTGTCCCCTTTCCATTCCCGTGCAACCACCTCCTCCCAGGACTTCCCCATCTCCACTATCCTGGATTATTGCTGCAGCTGCCCACCTCAGTTCCTTGACCGACCCCCTACCTAGTCCCTCCATTTCACACAGCAACCTCATATGCATCTTCAGCAAAACCTTCTTTCATCATCAGGTACCAGCTTCACGGACTAGCAACCCGTGCAGTCGCACAGAGCCCTTCACTCAATTTCATTCTCTACTATCCCTGTCCTGAATTTCATAATAACTTTTGAACAAGCGACTTGCATTTTTATTTTGCACTGAGGCTCACAAATCATGTAACCATGCCTGTTCATGTTTCAAAGCGAGAAGCTTTCATAACTCTTAATCTTAGCAGTATGTCCCAGTCTCTTTGCGCCACTGCACACAAGGAATGTGATGATATTTGTACACCACAGAGGTACATGCTGTGGCAGAGAAGATGTGATGGCAAACTGCGACCTTTTCACAGCAGATGGAGATGATGAGTCACCTGCTAGGGCTGTTCTGGCCTGCAAGAGAAAGGCCAATTAGTTCAGCTTAGCACTCACTCAGATTTATTTCATGAATCCTTTCCTGTAGTCATCTCCAGACCTTCATTAACGTGGTCTCTGTTGTGGGGAATAATCAGTTCCCCTCCTTAATGTTACCCAAATCCTGCCTGTTTTATCAGACCAAGTCTCACCCCCTGCAGAGAGCTTTTCCTGTGTGTAGCAGCCAATGGGGCTTCGTTCTTACAACTAGTTTTGAGGGTTTAGTCTGAGCCAGGTACAGAGCCCATGTCAGGGATACAATTATAAACCACATACATACACTCCTGCCCTCACGAAGCTTATGACAACTTAGGAATGTTGTCAGTAAAGAGGCAGCTTTTTCTAAAAGCAATTTTATTGAGATACATTCACATACCATACAACCCATCAAAATTGTACATTCTATGGTTTTCGAGATAATCACAGAGCTGTGCATTCACCACCACAATCAATAGTAGAACATTTTCATTATTTCTGTAAAGAAAAACCTCCTACCCCTTAGCAGTCACCTGTTAATCAAGAGGCTACTTTAATGCAAAGTGATCAGGGGCATCATAGAAGAAGGAAAGGAAGGGTGTGTTAGTTTCCTGTGGCTGCTATCACAAATTAGCATAAGCGTGGGGGGTTAAAAGGACAGAACTGTCCTATAAAAGGACAGAACTCTGAAATCAAGGTGTCAGCAGGGCTGTGCTCCCTCCTTCTCTAGGGGAGAAACCTTCCTCTCCTCCTCCACCTTCTGCTCCTTTCCTCGTGGCTGCGTCAGCCCAACCCCTGCCTGTCCTCTGCTTGTGCACCTCCATCCTCACATGGCCTTGCCTCCAACTCTCCATGCCTCTTCTTTGTGTGTCTCCTCCAAGGACACTTGTCATTGGATTTAGGTACCACCTGGATGATCCAGGATGAGCTCGTGTTGAAATCCTTAACTTCACAGCTTCAAAGACCCTTTTCCCAAATGAAGTCACATTCACATGCCCTAGGGGTTAGGAGCTGGACAGATTTTGAAGGGCCACCATTCAACCCACCATAGAAGGCATTTGCCCTGGGGAATGAGATAGCATTTAAACTGCATAAGTAAAGACAAGAAGGAAAGAGGGGGTGGTGGTGAAGTGAAAGTGTATCTGGAAATAGCAGTAGGCTGGATTCCTGGCACTAAAGGAAGCTAAGTGTGTCTGGAGAATAATGCACAAGGTAGAAAGGATAAGAGAAATAGGTGAAGAAGATGAGTTTTGTCACCCTCGAATGCCATTGGGACCAATGTACTGAAGAGGCATTGTAAGGTTTTAAGCAGTGGAATGACATTATCAGGTTTAGAAAGACTGCTCTGGCTGCAGTGTGGAGGACGGTTGGAGAACACCAAGCCTGGAGCCCAGTTAGCAAACCATTACAGAATGGTGGGTGATAAACAAGGGTAGTGCAGAAGGGAAGGGAGAAAAGTCAATGCAAGATTATTTGGGACATAGAAGAAACTGGCCTTGGCAATCAATGGGACTTCAGCAGGAAGTCAAGGATGAAGCCCAGGGTTCTGGCTTCTGGTCTGGAGAGTGTTGCCCCTGGTGAGGCTGGGAACTGGGAAGGAGGTATAGGTTGGGGTGGGCACTGCAGTGCCTGAGTTTGAAGGGTCTGTGGGACAGCCGATTGGAGGCTACTGGTAAGTTTTTCAATTTAGAGGACTGAAGCACAGGAGTGAGGTCTGGAGCTAGAAATGTTTGTGTGGATCATATTCTAAGTTATGAATGAATGACCACACTCAGGGCAATGTGCAGAGTGAAAACAGAATAGGGCCCAGGACAGAATGTTCCAGAACACCGGCACAAGAGCTGGGAGAGGACAGATGGGAGAAGATCCAGAGGACTGCAAACTGCCAATGTGTAGTTACAGGTGAGTCTTACTATCCAATCTGACCCTTGCTGTCAGTTGCCCTAGTTTATGGCCGTCATTTTGCGTTTTACTGAAAGATTCAAGCACCATTGTTGTTTTATGTTTTATGTTTTATGATCCGTTTTTTTGTTTTGTTTTGTTTTATGATCTGTTTCTTGGTCACTAACTGTTTTGCATATCTGGAAACCAAGGTAAGGGTTTAGAATAGAGAACCCCTTTGGGAATAAGTCCCGATGGCTCTTACCTGTCCAGAGCCTGAATTAGAAAACAGGAAGAGGGGACATCGCCCATCTCTTCTGATTCCTCACCAAAATCCCATCCACCAATGTCACCATCAACTCAACATTCTAAAATTTTATTTCTCTTAAATTATAGTTGACTTTCTCTAAGTAAAACAGTGTCTATTTTTTCCTCAAGCTGTTTTTTTCTACCTCTTTCCCCTCCTCTGTGCTCTATCCAGCTGGTTAAATACTATCTAACAGCACTGCCCATTAGAACTTTCTGCAATGATGCAATGCTCTATGTCTTCGTCATCTAATTTATTAACCACTAGCCACACATGGCTACTGGGCACTTGAATGTGGCTGGTGTGTCTGAGGAACTAAGTTTTTTATTTTATTACATTTTAATTAATTTAAATGCAAATGCCCACATGTGGCGAGTGCTACCATATTGAATATCTTATAGATATAATCTTCAATGAACTCAAAAGTCACTTCCTCAAGGAACATTCTCTAAATCCACCTCCCCAAAAAACTAAGTCTGACCCTCTCACTATATGCTCCCATTATACCTTGTACCTTCGTAAAGCTTGAATAATTTAGTTTGCATTTACTCATGTAATGTCTGTATTCCCCGATAGAACAAACTCTAGGAGGGCAAGAACTACGTTCTATCACATTTACTACTGTATGTCCAGCAGCCAGAAGAGTGTATGATATGTGCTATGTGCTCAATAAATATTTATTAAAAGAAAGAAAGAGTGACCAAATGATTCACTAAAATATTTTGTGGAATTATTGCAAATCTATGTTTACATTAAAGTTAGCTACAGATTGCTACCACATAATACGTATTTCCAGGAGGCTCATTGTGTCAATCAACAGAAATCAGTATAATAACCAGAGGTACAAATGTGACATGCTCGGTTTTTGGTATGTAAACATTGAGATGCTAGATCTTATGCTTTATTCCCTTGACCTAAAACTAAAATCCAGAAGCCTTTTCTAATCATTCTGCCAAGCCACATCTCCTCTCCCTTTCACTATGCAGTTGGATTTGGGGGCTCAGTTTACCACTTCAGCCTCTCAAATTTGCTCTAAATCTTGAGTTTGTCACAAAGTATACTGGTCTCTACTGCCAGCTTTGCATTCTCTCAGAGGATATTTAACATTTCCCCAAAACTTCTAATCCCCATTACTTTTTAATATGTGGTTTAAATGAGATAGAAGTTCATTTATATCTCATAAAAACAGAACAAAACAAGATAGGAGTTCCTGGCCTGGCATAAGGAATCAGTGATGTGAAGATGCCTTCTAACTAGTTGCTCCTCCATCCTCAACTCCCAGTTCAAAATGGCTGCTCCAACTCCTGCTATTGCATCAGCATTCCAACCAATAGGAAGATGGAAAGAGACAAAGGAGGGTATGTCCTTCCTCTTCAGAGACTGAGCTTCAAAGTTAAACATTACTTCTGCTCACATCCCACTGGTGGGAAATCAGTTTCATAACCACAACCAGCTGAGGATAGCTAGGAAATGCAGTTTTTATGCTTGGTGGCCATGCGCCTAGCTATACTCATGGGACTCTCTGACAAAAGGAAGAAAGATAGAATGAATATCAGGGGAGAATTTTGTGTATCTGTCATCCAGTTCATTTTTTATGTTGACCATGCCAGGGGTCATGGCACACAACTGAGGACCTTTCTCCGGATGCCAAGAATGCATGAATCTGTACCCTTTGGATATGGCTTTCAAGAGTTCAGTAGCCCCTACCTGGGATGGAACTTCAGCCAGGCCAGAAGCTCTGGCCTCATTGGAGTGTTTTGCAAGTTCCTTAACCACCGTCAGCTCTGGCTCGCCCTCAGCAAGGATGCTTCCACCTTCTCCTAACAATAAGTGGACTCTGGAGGTCCTGTGGGCCCAGTGAGTCGAAGCCTTACACCCTGGGCAGGGCAAGGGGACAGGGCCCTTTGCCCAAGTTTCATTGCAAATCCATGTGGGGCCGTTTCAAAAAGCAGTGTTCTCAAGGACTCTGCGTCAGAGCCAAGACAAACAGTCGACGACCCAGTTGTCAGTCCAACTGGGCTTAGGTAAAACAGAGAGCCAGTGTGAGAAGCCAAAGGAAACCAAAACTGAGGAGGCCAAGGAGAAAGGAGGCTACAGGGGAGGGAGCGTTGGGCAATTCTTGATTCCTGTTGCCATCGTGGCAGGGCTGCTGGAAGACTTTAAAGGGACAACAGGGGACGTACTCTGGAAAAGAGAAAAGACGAGGAGGTGGCCGTCAGAGGATGGATGTGATTCAGAATAGGCAAAAGAGACTTTTAACCTTTGCTTCAAAGCCATCTTATCAGGCACAGTGAGTGTGTTCTGCATAAAGTTGAAAGGAATGAATGGGCTTTGGAGTATACCACAAGGTCCCCGGCAGTGGATAGGCACCTCCCTGTACACCCCAAGGCTTTGTCTGGGCCTGGAAAGAGAAAGCAGAGCCAGCAGCAGCAGCCACCCTCACTTCTCTACCTCTCTGAACTCTTTCCCAGCTTCCAGGAATGACAAATGGCCCTCCATTGAAGACAGGCATCTGCTCCTCCACTTAATAGAAAAGCCATCCGCACATTAGCATTTCTCGTTTTCCCCCCACACCACATCTCTACGGCCATCTTTTTGTTTTCTTTTTTCATCCTCCTAAAAGCTACTAACAGATAAGAAATGAATAAGTTTATGTTGGCTAGTCTATAAGCCATCTAATTTATAATAAACAGCAGGAACAAAGAGGAGAATATGGTCACCTCTCAAGGGTCTATGTGGCAGATTGGATTAATTCCCAGAAGATTTCAAAGCCTGTCAGAAAGAATGGCAAGTGCAGCATCGAATACAGTCAGTGAATTAAGATTTGGCTGGGGCTGAGAGGCAAGGGAGCATTTGACCTTAATTAATAAAATCGCTCCTGGGTCAGCGGCGTCCTGTCAGTTCTGTCCTGTCATGAGACTTAGACATCATTCCAGAGCAGCCGGGTCCCAGCCAAGAGGCCACACCTGCTTCCCCACCTTGAGTCCCCAGGCTGGGTTTACTCTACCCAGTTTCACCTCAAAGAAAAGAACTGATTTCACAAATACCAAACCCGGGGCCATTGAGGCCTCTAAGCGATCCGAGTCTGAGGTTTCTGGAAAGCTGAAATGCTTTTCAGTAAG
The DNA here is from genome assembly GCA_026826555.1 of Tolypeutes matacus. Taxonomy (NCBI): domain Eukaryota; kingdom Metazoa; phylum Chordata; class Mammalia; order Cingulata; family Chlamyphoridae; genus Tolypeutes; species Tolypeutes matacus. Next base: position 58,454,379 of record JAKSZT010054334.1, read on the forward strand.
CACTTATATCGATTAACTACAGTATGTCAGGTGCTTTCACAGTTTCATTCCATCCTATCTCCCAAATCTCTCTCCCCTCCCTTCTAATCCCAACTGGTAACTGCGAACATTCACATTCTTATGATTTCTTACTCTAACAGCTCTTGGACTCTTTTACCTGATTTTCCTGACTCATTCACTCAAATGTAAAAAGCTGATTAAGCCCTTCCCTTCTTAAAATCTCCCTGAGCCCCAGCGAACTCAGGAGCAGGTCTACTCAGCTCGGCTTGGCGTTTCAGGCCCCTGCCTGTCTCACCAGCTCACCAACCACCCCTCAGCCCACCAGCTTCCCCACTTGCACCCTCCCCTGAAGAGACAAGCTGCCTCTTGTCCCTGGGCTTTTCCATGGGAACTCCCCTCCCTGGGGCTGCGGGACCAGCTCTGAGTCATCCTTTGGGAGCTCCAGCATCCTCCTTTTCTCCACGAAGTAGTCTCTAACTTCACGCATCACCGTGGGTCTCTCAACTTTCTCCTATCGCATTCAGGTTACTCCCCTGTAACCATTCATTTCCCTCTCCTCAAGGGAAGTGATATTGCCCCAATGGGGGCAAGAAGTGATTCTTGGAGTGTCTTAGTTTCCTAGGGCTTCCGTAACCATGCCCCCACACACTGGGTGGCTTAAAACCACAGAAATTTGTCTCACCGTTTTGGAGGCTGGAAGTCCAAAATCAAGGTGCTGGTGGGATGGAAGTGGGTATAGCTCAGTGGTTGAGCACCTGCTTCCCATGTACAAGGTCCTGGGTTCAATCCCCTGTACCTCCTCAAAAAAAAAGAGATAAAAGATGCCGGTGGGACCACGCTTCCTCTGAAGTCTGTAGAGAAAACTCTTTCTTGCATCTCTCCTGGTTTTTGGTAGAGGCTGGCAGTCCTTGGCCACCACAGTTCAGTCTCTGCCTCCGTAATCACATGGCCATCTTCTCTGTATGTGTCTATCTGTGTCTCCCTTCTAGAAGGACGAAGGGCCCACTCTACTCCAGTGTGACTTTATTTTAACTTGCCTAATACCATCTATTAGTAGCAACCCTATTTCCAAATAAAGTCATATTCAGCAGTACTGAGGATCAGAAATTCAACATATCTTTTGGGGGGAGACAAAATCCAGCCCACAACATGGGGGGCAGGGTGGAAAAAAATCTTACTCTTTTTATTACAAAGCACAGATACAAATACAGAACATAAACAGATATATAGTATAGACAAGGGTGGGATAATTAGGGGGGAAAATGTCTGAAAAAGCTCCTTAGAAGGGCAATAATGATTAAAAGGTTGAGAAAACCTGGACTGCCTTCTTTTGCCAACAGTGGTATGAGCCCTTGGTGGGTCCCAGAGCCTATGGAGGGCTGTCACACAGTGTTTTTGAATAAATATCAAGTGTTGGAAGCTGAGGGGTAGATATTACTATGGGGCAAGATAAGAAAACAAGTACAAAGTGTTATCCTCTCTATCAAAAAGCCCCAGAGTTAATAAGGGCTAAAATAGAAATATGTTAAATCCAGGATTTCTAGATTCCAGATCCAGTGCTCTCTCTCCCCACTTTGGTACAATTGATAGAATTTATGCAAAAATAGGATAATTTGTTTTCCAATTTTCCTCTAACATTCAGAAGTGTTCTAATTGGAATATTCTAAATATTCTAGTAAATTTGAGTGCTCAAGAACAAACTTGGAAAATCAAGCCTGTGATCTTGCAAACCTGAACAAAGATGTCCCAGCACCAGGGTGAGTTTCTGTGGGAATCGTGGCCCTCCAATCCATTCACAATGAAGAATCCAAGCCATAACCACGTGGAACTGTAACCCTGAACCCTGCCGTTTATCCAATTAAGTTAAAATTTCAAAACATACAGGCTTGAGCCTTTCCTATGTACAGATTGAGCAACCTACAGGTTACTGTGCCCTCAGGAGGTAGGGTGGGAGGTGGGAGTGGAAGAGGAAAAGAATATACCCAATTATAATACAAGATTCAACAAGATCACACCCATGATCAACCACACGTAGGAGATTCTAAGACAAGAGATGAGCTAGAAAAGGGAAATGAGGTCCGAACACACTATTAGCCAAGATGACCTCCTTCTTGGGAGCAAAGCAAAGCAACATCTGTCAAATGGCTTCATGAGTGAATTTGTGGAAGCAGGAGAAGCTGAGTAGTCCAAACCAGCATTTTATCCTTTCTAAGGTCAAGATGATGTTTGAAATATCTTTTATGGGGCTGTTTGTTCAATCTAACTTTCCTAATTTTCCACTCCTGAGCTTATGAGCAGAAGTGAAACAGCATGTAAAAATCCCTGCTAGAGTGGCAGTTCATTCTCCTAGGACTTAACTGTTTGTTTTTCAGTATAAACACCTCATACATGTTACAGAAAATGTGCCCTAATCATAAGTGTACAGTTCAGTCAATTTTCACAAACAGAACAAACACTTGTAACCATCTCCCAGATGAAGAAAATATCCCAGGAGTCCCCCTGCGATCCTCCCAGTATCTACCTCCCTCATAGGTGGCCATGCATTAGTTTTGCCTTTTTTTGAATTTTAATGAAATGGAATAACATGCTATATAATCTTTGCATCTGACGTTTGTCCATTAAAGTATTTGTGAGATTCATCCAGATTGTTGTAAGTTTGCTCATTCTCGGTGTTAAAAGAATTTCATTGTATGGATATTCTACAATTTATTTACCCTTTTTATGCTTGATGAACGTTTGAGTTGTTTCCTCTTTTTGGTTATTATGCATGTTGTTCTACCTCTTTTGATGGGCATTTGCACTCAGATACATTTAGGAGTGGAAGTGCTAACTCGTATGGTATACGTATGGACAGCTTTAGTAGATCCTGCTAAATAGATTTGAAAAGAGGTTTACCAGTGTACACTGCCACGAGCAATGTATAAAAAGTTCCAAATATCTCCAACACATGTTATTGGATGTCCTTTGTCATTTGTATCTGGTGGCTGTGTTGCTAAAGGTCATGATTTTAATTTATACTTTCCTGTTGAGTCATGAATTTAGAGACCTTCTCATATGTTTAATGCCTGTTCAAATTGCCCTTTTTGTAAACTGCCTATTCAAGTTTTTTGCACATTTTTCTGTTGAGATGTCTCTTTTTCTTATTAATTTGTAGAAGATGTTTATATTTTTTTAATACAAGTCCTTTGTGAGATATGTGATGTGCAAATATCTTCTCGCCATACATGGCCTCATTTTTCACTCTCTTAATGGTGTCTTTTGGTAATGTAGTACAATTTATCAATTTTATGTTCAGTACATTTTACATGCTATTTATGTCATCTTTGCCTTTCCCAAGGCCATGGTGGTTTTCTTCTGCATTTTCTTCTAGAAGCTTTATGGTTTTATCTTTTCCCTATAGATCTATAATTAATCTGGAATTGATTTTGTGTATGTTCATTTTATCCATATGGAGATCCACTTGGCTCAGCTCGATTTATTGAAAACTGTCCTTTTTCCCACTACTTTTTTTTTTATTTTGTCATAAATCAAATGTATGTATCTGTTCCTGGATCTTTTCTGTTCAATTAGTCTATTTTTCTAGGCTATCCTTGTGTTAATACTTCACAGTCTTAATTGCCATAGTTTGCTAATAAGTCTTGATATACAGTGTACAAATCTTATAATTTTGCTCTTCTTCTTCAAGATTTTCTTTACCAGTCTCAGTCTTTGCATCGCCTATAAATTTTAAAATCAACTTGCCAATTTATGCACCACATATACATACACAAACCTGTGAGATTTTAATTGGGATCAATTTAATCTATAGAGGAATTTGCAGCAAATTAACTTCTTTACAGTATGGAACATTTTAACCCTTGGACTACCTAATCTGTTATCTATCCTTTCACTTATTTAGGTCTTCTTTAATTTATTTCAGTTGTTCTGTAGTTTTTAGTGTAAAAATCTTGCACATTTTTTGTTAAGTTTGCATTCAACTTTGAGCAAATGCCAAGCACCTATCGATAAAGCTGCAAGAGATATATTTTTTTAAAGTCTGAAATATGTAGCCTGACTTCCAAATACTTTGGTATAGTAGTGGCACATGATTGCAGAAAAATAAAAGACTGAATATTAATGAAGTATAATGTGATGTAGACAATGAGAAATGAGAGAGGAAACAATCAAAATGGGCTGAAATTGTTGACTGAGAATGCCTTACTTAGCATGTAAGATTTGAGATGAACTTTAAGGATAAGTGGCATTTGGAAAATGGAGTGGAGGGAGGATTTCCAAGAGGGGAAAGTGGAAGGAGCCAAAGTCTTGGGGCTGGAATGAACACATCAGTTATGGGGCTAAGATGACACTGGTTGACTAAATTGTCTACACTATGGATCATGAGTAATGAGAGATAAGATGAAGTCTTGTGCTAGAAGCTCCATACTATAAATCCACTTTGGTGATGAAGTTTGGCATCTTGGCCTTCCCTTGGAAGGTAACACTGAAAATTTTCTACCCTTGCTTGACACTAATTGGCATCCACATGGTTGTCTTTAATTAAGAACTTCCTGATAGGAACTCCCACACTAACATAACTTGAACCAGACTACCTATCGAGGAAGGTCTCTAATCTGAAAATGAACTACCTCTTGTAGAATATGTAGTCCTCAGTAACCCAGAGCTCAAGGACCAGCCAGAAGGCTTAGATCCATCCCTATCACCAAGTACTTCTGAGAGGGCAACAGTTGTAAAACCACATAGTGGTAACTACTCTTTCCACAAAGCCAGCAGCAACAGCTGGATTTCCTAGAAGAAACAGAGCTGGAAGTCGGCCTTCCAGTCTTAGATCACTGAGGGTTTATGCTGCCCTACTTCCATCCTAGCTGAGGCATGGGCTTCACAATAGCAAAGGAAAAGCCAAGAGCCCTGGGGCAGCTCCAGAACGCAGGGAGTTGAGTCCTCTGGCCTCCTGGGAGCTACTGGAATGAGTAAGGCATGAAGTAGCCAGCACTGAGTTCAAATGATAAGATTCCTAATGGGATGTGAGAATGCATTTTGCCAAAATTTATTCTAATTTTGGAACGCAACTGGAAACTTCTGCACGTCATGTTCCATTTGGCTCTGGCAAAACACAAGCTCTGAATTGCTTTGTGTTTATTTTATCCCTGAGGATCAGAGCATAATTCACTTGTAGCTAGATTTTTGTGTTTAATACAAATCTCCACTTAGATAGAAAAACAAGCTGAATTTTTTTCTTATGTGTCCCTGGGGAGAAAAACGATGTACACAATGGAGAAAGGTTCCACTAGAAAAACATGCATACCCAATATAGAAAATTTACGCAAACAGAAGCACCCAGAGGAGAAATATTTTATAAAGCCTACGTTACAAGTCCTCAATCTTGGCATAAAAATAGTAGAAACTAGATCTAAACCTCCCTTAGGACTTTCCTACATGTAGGCAGGACAGCATCCTTTCTAGCACCTCCTCCTTGTAAAAATGTCTTACCATTTTTAAAGAAATATTTTAAGAAGAAAATGTATAACTTCTCTTGGAGCTATGTCCTGCAACCCCTGCACTCAATATGTTTTCCTATCAGTACCCAATCCCCCTTTTCAGCTCATTTTTAGTTCATTCTCAATTTTTTTTTTTTAAGGTACCTGGACCAGGTATTGAGCCCTGAACCTCATATGTGGGAAGCTGGTGCTCAACCACTGAGCCACATTGGCAACCCCGAGTTGGGTTTTTTTGTTTGTTTGCTTGTTGTTTGTTTTTTTGTTTTGTTTTTAGGAGACACCGGGAACCGAACCTGGAAGCTCCCACATGGGAAGCAGGTGCTTAACCACTTGAGCCACATCTGCTCCCTCCCAAATGCTTTTTATACAAAACCAAATTCTCCTATGATTAAAGTCTACTGGGGACCTAACAATAAAACAGAATTTCAGAGTGAGTAAGGTTGTATTCATTGGGACTCTTTCAGAAACTCCCCATGAAACAGCATAAGCAAAATAAAGATGACTCTTTTCTGCCATCTTGGAGCCTGTGGAAACTGCACATCATGTAGATGCTATGGCATAGTTACATTTCCCCATATTCCTATCTATGTGAAATGTCTCTATCAAAAAGGCATTTGCCCAACATGCTTCAGAGACAAGAGGGGGCATCGTGAAAGAGATGCATTGCAAGATTTTAAATGGAATTTTTTGTTTGTTTTAACATCTCCTGGGAACAGGACTTCTCAAGTGGCAAATATGCCTAGAAGGATGTGGTCCAAAGCCACTTTTGCTGTCTATAAGCAGGGGCTCTGGAACCAGAGGGAGCACCAGCCCTTCATAAAATTGAAGGTGTTTATGCCCAAGATGAAACTGAATTCTATTTGGGCAAGAGGTGTGCTTATGTGTACAAAGCAAAAAACAACATGGTGACTCCTGGTGGCAAACCTGACAAAGCTAGAGTCATCTGGGGAAAGGTAACCCGTGCCCATGGAAATAGTGGCATGGTTCATGTTAAATTCCAAAGCAACCTTCCAGCTAAGGCCATTGGACACTGAATCTGTGTGATGCTGTACCCCTCAAGGATTTAAACTTATTGAAAAGTAAATAAATAAAATTGTGGAGTTTTCTCTTGTAAAAATAAATAAATATATAAAAATAAAAAATGAAGATGATTTATTGAGTCACATAACTAAAGAGTCTTCCCTACAACATCCAGTAGGAAAGGTCTCAGGGAAGGACTATGATTGGCCCAGCTGAATCACATGTCCAAGCCTGGACCAATCACTGTGGCTCGACCTGGTCTCTGCCTCCAGGGCATGTGGTCAGGCAACATGGATCTATTTCCAGAGGAGAAAAGGATTGTCCATGAGCTTTTAAGGAACGTGATGAACTGGCAAATTTGAAAGAAGCCAAGAGAAATGTTATCATGGGGCCTCAGATCTTGTACATTAGGATTTGAGAGAAAACATTATTTCTTAAGGAATTTCTTCTTTTCTGGGGGGAGAAAGGCAAAGGTGTCAACAAAAGAAGATACCACCACCAGTAGTGGTCCATTAGCTCTGATTCCAGGAGACTTGTTCTAGGATGTTCTAGAAAGCCACTTCTGCTGTGAACATCTCATGGGCAGCAAGAAGACAGTTCAACATAGTGGTTAAGAGCATGAATGGACTCAGTTTCAAATCCTGGCAGTGCCCTTATTAGCTGTGGTATTTGGGCAAGTAACTAGCTCTTTTTAAGCATCAGTCTTCTGACTTCCAAAATGGATAAAACAATAGAACCTACCCCTGGGTTATTGTGAGGCTTAAATAAAATAATACATATAAAGTGTCTAGTACACTGCCCAGCACTTAGTTAAAGCTCACTAAATGTTTACTACAGCTATTATTGTTATCATCATCATCATCATCATCATTAACAAGAGTTGCCAGGAATTCTAAGAGTTCTAAGGTGGGTGATAGCCATGATATTCCATTCTGTCATCTTTCTGGAGCAAGAAACATCTCACTACCTACTTTCTCCATTGATATCCAACTCCATCTATTGCCTTAGAGCTATTTAAAATCTCCCTATTCTGCTTCCCATAATTTCTCCTCTCATCCACTGAGGCATGAAACACAAATGTACTTGGTTAGAAAAAGCAAGATAATGATGCCCTTGCTACTTGTTTTAACCTTTCTAAAAGAGATTTCACAGGCAATTGAGGTCCAAGCAATTGCAGTCTTAGGAGGTATCTGTGCACTGAGCAACAAAAGATAACTCCTCAGAGGGATATCAAAATAGTTGACCAACTTCTGGAGCCAGTTGGCAAAGTAACATATTACCCCACTAGACCACGTTGCAAAGGAGGCAACTGTGAAATCCTGTAGGAAAAATTGGAGCCTTTTGGACTGGACTTCTACTTCCTTATTAATTCTATTATAAAACGTCTTCATAAAACTTTCCATTGAAGGATCCAGAAAGGGGTTATCTCAACAGACTGGTTCCTTCATTTCCACTTCAGCTGTCAGAGATCCCTGTAGCTTGCAGATTTAAGACATAACATTATTTTCAACCAGAGAAAAGACTTTGGAACAAGAAAATAGGTTACTCTTTGAGTTTGTCCTCCATGCTCTGTTGAATGTCTATGGTCTTAATTATTCAGAATTCAGCATCTTACTTTTTAAAAGGACATGTTTCATAAAATATTTTATTTATAATGATGAAAGGCAGATTGAATAACACCATATATTTATACAGAACTGGTCCTTGGAAAGTTCTACCAAAAAAAATGTCATTCTCTTTCCCACCAGAATTCCTGGTGGAAGCAGCATACTTTCCTCACATCACTTTTATAGATTATATAGTCTGCCAGAAGCACAGCTAAGGCCAGAATCTGAGTTTTCTTTGGATTTTATATGTAGTATTGGATTCCCTTTCCATAAGAAAAACAACATTTCTAAGCAAAAAATGTGTTTTTGTGCATAGTGCTCAAGGTGATTGCCATGGGAAAAGACTTAGTTAAGATTTCTTGCTTTTCACCAAAATGAAACCACTTTCCCATTTTCTTACAAACTCTCCACACCTGATAACTTTAACGGTGATGTAGTATCCTATCCATATCAGAGTTATATGACCATCATACTGGGAAGGATGGCTCTATGACATTCTTGTTTCCAGATTATGTAGGTCCTGTATCATCGTGTATTTCTTCCTGTGAATCACAGCCATCAATGCTTGGAAGGAACATGTTTAGTCCAATATTACCTTATTTTCTGATGAAAACAAAAAAACAAGCTCAGAGAAGTTGTGTGGTTTATCTACAAGTACACAGCTAATGAGTGGCATTGAAGAGACAAGAGCTGTGTTTGTTTTCTTTTGCTTTGCTTGTGGCATTATAACAGTGTTAGATTGGTTAGAGTGAAATATCATTGGCTTAACACAACAAACACTTCTTTGTCACTCATGGACAGTGCAATGTGGATTTCCCTAGTTGGCAGGTGATGGCTATCCCCACTGCAGCAACTCAGAAGACAGGCCCCTTTCCTTTTGTTTCTCCACAATTCCCTAGGGTAGTAGTTTCCAACCATGAGTGATTTGGCCTCCTGGGGGATATTTGGTAATGTCTGAAGATGTTTTTTATCTATGGGTAGAAACCAGGGATGCTGCTAAACATCTTAGAGTGCAAAAACAGATCCCTCACACAAAGGATTCTGTTCCAAAATGTCAGTACAGAGGATGAGAAATCCTGCCCTGTCCAAGGGACTTCGTATCTTCTGCATCCACACAGCTAAACAGAGAAGAGAAAAAGTTGAGAAGAAACCACCACTTAGCAAATGCCATGGTCTGGAAACAGTGGGAGTCACGTGGCTCCCACCCATATGCAAGAGGTGCTGAGAAATGAATCCCTGGTGGGCAACTGTTTCCAGCAACAGCTCTTCTTTAGGGAGCAGGAATTTTTGGTAAACAGTTAGCCGTCTTGCCACAGGTGACAATGGCATGATTTGAGCTGTCTGGTTACCTGCTTGCAACATTGTTGAAGCGTCGATAGGAGCTAATAAAACCAATAACATATAAATCCAGTCCTGACCTGCTCCTTGGGCTCCAAATTCTTCTGTCTGTGTCCTAGTCTCAATTTTCACATTATTAGGTGATTGCTGCCTAACATGGTGAAACTGAACTTTTGGTCTTCCCACCCAAATTCTATTTCTCTCTGTCTTCCTTATCTCAGCAAATGACAGCACCGTCTTCTTCCCCACTTCCTGCACATCCTCATCTGCTGTTCAGCAAGTCTTCCAGGCTCTACTTCCAAAATGGTGGTGGCAGCTGACATATTTGATTTAAGAAATAGAGTCCCAAAGCCAACCACTTGGCATGGCAGATATTACCGTGGTTCAAAGCATCATCATCTTTGGCCTGAACTACTGCAAGAATCTTTCAGTTGACCACTCTTCTATCTCTCATAGCCCACAGTAACCAAAGTGGTAAATAAGATTATTTCTGCACACATGGTACCAGTTCTCTTTCTTAGGTAGTTTGAACCATGCCCCAGGAAAGATTATGTGAAATCCATTTACTCCACCCCAGTGCTCCTCCAGGGACTGCAGACCTCTCCCACAGGAAACATAGTTTCCTGGACTGGCTCCTGGCACTGGACAGTTGGTCTGGATATTCATCCACCATGGCCACCTTCTACCTACCTTTCTAGGTAAGTGGGAGAGTATTGTGAGAATGGAGAGTTAATTTGTCTAAATGGATAAGCTAATTTGTCCAAATGCCCAATCCTCACCATATCCTATAAAACCCATCACCATCCAGCCCGTTTCCATCTGCCCTCATCTCCTACCTCTCTCTACCTCTTTCTCTGCTGCAGACTCACATGCCTTCTAGCATGCCAGGGTGCACTCAGGGGAAGCCTCAGGGCCTGCACATGTGCTCTTCCTCTTCCCTTTGGATCATTCATGCCCCAGACACTTGCAGAGCTGCCTCCTTCTCACCATTCAAGTTCCAGGGGTCATCTTCTCAAAAGTGAGCAGGCTCCTAAAATTACTGTACACACCCACACACACACACCCCCACACACACATCCCTCTCCAAAGCCCCAACTCATCCCCATCGCCTTGTTTCATTTTCTCCATGACACTTATCACTATCTGGAACTGGATTATATAATATGTTTGCTTATACACTAATTGTATTCCCGGCTAGAATGGAAGCTCCATGAAGACAGAGGTTTTGCTAGTCTTGTCCACCATTGTATCCCAGGGACTAGAAAGTTCACTATCAATACACAGACCATGAGTGGCACAAGAGAGGATTGGAGCCCTAACAGTCTAGGAACTGGAGAGCTATGAAGTCTTGCCCCAACTCTACAATGGATCTCATAAGGTTCACAAATCAGTCTCACAGAACACACTCCCTTCCCTCTATAAACCTGTTTTCTCACCCAGAAGAAGAGCTAAACACAGAAACCACACAGAAAATAAACCAGTAAATCCTCAGAAAATCAGTAATGGATTTTCTCTGGGGCCATCAGAAGGCTGCCATTGCTGGATCACATCAGAAACCTTTATGTATCTGGAAGTGACCTTTAGCACAGTCTCCCTCCAGTAGGTACCCACAGACTTGCTATTGGTAGGGCGAGAGTTGGAGCTTAATTAAGAAAAAACTTTTTTAAAAACATTTTTGTCCTTCCCTTCCTACCATCTACCATCATTCTCATTTGTTCTAGCAAATAAGAGCTGCCCTCTCACTTCCACTGACAGCCAAGACCACTCTGTGCTTCTGGAAGATGGCATAGTCCAAAAAGCAAATCTCCAACCTGAACCCCCACCTCTAAGATTTCCTTGGCCCCATGTCTGTCAGAGAACCTGTATAGTATCCACACCTGGCTGGCAACAGCTTTGCCTTTCATCAATCTTTGTTCTCTGGTAAAGATTAATTTCTGCCTTCTTCGGCTATTTATTAAGCACTGAACAAGCAGAGGCAGATTTACTGTGAAGTTAATGAAGCTGAAGCTTGAGGGTCCCTCACTGGCAGATGTTTAGCCAAGACTTGAGAAGGGCCTTAGCAAGATGCTCACATGGTCACATGATTTTTGTAAAATATGCAAAAGTAAGATGTTCTAACTGTATATCAGTCAAGACTCTCTCTTCCACTCTGACTTCCCCTCCACCACACTTGCCCTCGTGTGGGGTTGCTTTGGAGTGGCCACAGCAGGTTTGGAATCCTGCTGAGGTAAAGTTGAGTTGGAGATACATTTAGTTTGGGTCAATGGGATATATTTATATGGGTCATAGTCACCTCTGTATATAGTTAAGTAATTGCTATTTGTCTTGTGTTAGGCATCGCTTCTAGAAATACTACCATAGCCCACCACACCGACTCATATTGTGGTATGAAGACACACAGCCAGAAGTTATATCGTGATATAAATGTGCCATGCAGACTCCATCCCTGAGAATATATGGGAAATGTAGAATAATCCGGGTTTGAAATCATGGAACCAGAAGCTGGTGTGTGGAAAGCTCTTCCAATCATCAGACATATAAAATTTTAAGCGGAGAATTGGATTCCTATAGACTCTTAGGCAAAATGGAAGTCCTCTCTGTGTCTCTGGGGCACGAACTTATTATAGTCCTATAAAGAGCAAATATATGCTTGTGTGAATCACACATTTATGCATGCCAACTATTTGGTTTAAAATTAAAAACAAAAAGGAACAGTTTGTAATGAACCATGTTATACAAAAAGTATCTTTCTTTTTTCTATAAAATGTAAATATAAGGGGCATTCAAAGAGTATGGAGCCAAAAAAGTGTGAGGAAACCCATATCACAGAGGAGTATCAGGCAGTTAACTAATAAAAACAGTATGCTATTTTTCTGGATTTTTTTTTTTAATGTTTTGTGGTGTTTGTCAACTTTTTAAAACTTGCAGTATATTCTGATATCTCTCCCCATTCTTATTAAATGTTCCATTTTCATAAATAAGGACCCCACAGCTTCAGGCCCTAGGAAACTGGATACAGGTACAAATGATGGGTTTCTGATTACCAAGGAGCTTCTGAGAGACGTTAAATGTGCCACACATCAAAAAGGGTAGAAGAGAGGAGAAGAAATTATCAGAACATACTTGGCACTCCCTCGTCTACCAATCCCCCCTTCCCCTCATCCCCATTAAAAGTAATCCCCAACAAATCAGACTCTTAACAGATATGTTCTTGAGAAAAATGAGGGGCTAAATTATGATGGTGGGTTGTAGATCAAATTTGGCAACTCTCCTTCTTTCCTTTGCCATCCCATGACTGAGAAAAGCCAGCGAGTGCGACTGGGTTAAGCTTGACTCTTGACTAAGACGTCCTCTCAGGAAAAATGCTGACCGGCCCCAAGTGGGAACCCCCCCCCCACAATTTCTAAGGGATGATGACAGCAAGTTGGGAGCCAGAAGGCTCTGGATGCAGACATGGCGTGGCGGGAATGTTCTCCTTCCAAGCCCACATCCTTTCTTCTTCCTTCCCTGCTCTGGCCTCAGTGATGACAACTGGTTCCCAATCCTTCAGTGAACCTTTGACTTGGGTAAGACAACTTATTCCAAAACCAGAACTATAAATTGAGTATCATACTGGCCACCCCTCCCCAGCAATCCTGGATGGAACTAATGGCATGCAACCCATCACTTGGTGCTATCTGATCATTAACCGTGGTTACCGTCCCAGAAAACAAAACCGAGCACATCATGGTTTTCCTGCAAAAATTAACCAAAAATGTAAAGGAGTGAGAATCAGAAGAGTGGGTGAAGCAGCCAGCAGTTAATCATTTCCTACGGAGTTGGTGACCTTTTCATTGAAGGCAGCAGGTATAATTAAACAGCACCTTACAGAGTGGGTGTTGAAACTGGAATTCTCTAGCCCTGACTCAAGGCTTCCTCAACTTTGTTCCTGGCTCCTCCGACCCTGGAGAGGAGTACAGGTCGCCTCTCATAACAAACTCTGGGAAATCCCCCGCCTGGGGCCGGCCTGGGAGCACCTCTGTCACTTAGAGTGTGTTTGTACACTGGGAAGGCTGCAAGCAGGTACTTGACCTGGGTGGAAGGAAAGCTGTAGGGATCAAATAGCACCATAGACCCAATGCCAAGGCCAAGAGGAGGGGCAGGGGCTAACCACAGAAAGTGGCTGCAGTTGCACTCAAAACTACCATTATTTCCTCCCTGGAACCCCTGAAATACTGTTAACTTCCTGTTTCAGACTTCTGGAGGTGCCCCCCCACCCCCCACCCCGCCCCCAGGACAATGATTAAGGCTAATAATGTCACGGTGAGATGAGCTGGCCACCTTGGTTGTTTTTCATTTGGGCTTGCTTTCCTTTGGGTTTGGCTTGGCACATGCATGCCCTTGTGTCTGTAGATCTCTTCTGGTCCCTGCTTCGTGCTCCTCCCTAGCCCCACCTCTCCCCACTCCTTGGCTTCCCCTGTGAAATGAGAGACTTAAAGAGGATCCAGTTAATGATGAGGCTTAATTCAGACTCAATGTTTCCCTTACATCTAAAATCCTTTGAATCCGATGGGAGAGGAGAAGGAAGTGAAACTGGATAGTCTAAATAATTTGTAGTTAGAGCACAGATTTATGAGGGGAATTACAGCGCAGGGCTGGGTTGTATGACTGTCTTTGGACCCGGGAAGCCAAATGTTCCCCTTGAGTGCACACGTGTCTCTCGTGGAAGTCTGGGCATCAGAAGCTGGCACGGGCTCTACCTCCCCGGGTGTGGGAGTCTGTACAGAGGTCCAAAAAGATGGGAGAAGGCACCCCCGAGAGCCGGAGGAGGGCAGGGCTGCTTCAGCTCTGAGGAATTGAGCCTGGGGCTCCTCTGCCTTCAGTGGAGTCAGGAGAGGAAGCAAAGCAGGAAAAAGGAAAAAGGACCTACAGATTTGGAGAAATCCTCTGGGGGACCAGGTTGGGGAATGCAGGCTAGGGTGTCAGACCTCCACTTCCTGTCTGGCACTTCCCTTTGCCAGAGACACAGGCTCTAGAATAGTCCCATTTTTGGAGCCACATAGTAGAGTCAGATTCTGTCTAGGTCAGGTTTTGCTACAATTCATTTGGAGAAGTTTAGAGGCTGGAGGGAGATAAAACTGAAATTCTAACCTCCTTTGCTGCAAAAGCAAACAAACAACAAAAAACCATGAAACTGCTTTATGAAGAGAAGGGATGTAGTGAATTAATATGACATGCTTAAAACAGTTCCTGACACAGTCAATGAGTGCTCTTGGATCCTTGCTTAAACTATAAGCCATTATTGTGATTTTTTATTAGAACTTGCTTTCAAAGAGCTGATTTGAGCATAAAAAAAGTAGTTAAGGACATTGCAAGTCCTATTCTTGTGCTTTTGCAGTTACCGCACAGAAGAAGGCAGAGCAGCAAGCTAAGACACCTGCGGTAGCTGAGGATAGACCCTTGGCAGCATCTCTAGGAGGACTGGGGAGTGGGAGGCACGCAGAGAGCAGCAACAAGCTTGGACGGGTGCCTGCCTACAAGAGCTGCTATTTACCTAGAACCCCCATTGGACACTCCAGGGCAAAGAGCCAGAGAGATCTGAGGCCCTAGTAGGAACCCTTTGCCTATGAAGTAGCTAACTATGAAAGCTGGTGGAAATTACTTAGCCTCTCTGAGACACCATTTCCTCTTCTATAAATGGATACGATTATACTACCTCCCGGGGAAGAGGAGAACATTCCATGGTCAGCCCACTGTCAGCCTCCACTAACCCTGCAAGGGGTTCTGTTTTAACTCACGAGTTCATAATGGAACAAAAGAGGTTAGGAGAGGGGAGCACGTATGGCTCAGTGGTTGAATGCCTGTGTATTAGTCAGCCAAGGGGATGCTGATACAAAATACCAGAAATCGGTCAGTTTTTATAAAGGCTATTTATTTGGGGTAGAAGCTTACAGTTACCAGGCCATAAAGCGTAAGTTAGTTTCCTCACAAAGTCTATGGCCACGTGTTGGAGCAAGATGGCTGCCGACATTCAGCCTTCCTCCTCCTCTTAAGGCTCCTTGGTCAGGCTCTCTAGGCTTTGTGTCTCTCCCTGGGGCTTGCCTCTCTCCAGGCTCAGCTGCTTTGTTCTCTCCACAAGGCCAGCTGTAGACTATCAGGTGAACATCTTGTCTCTTTGCCTGGGGCCTTCTCTCCTTTCTCATGACCAAGCTTCTCTGTGTGCTTACTTCCAGGGGTTCCAGCTCAAAAACTCCAAACTTCCTTCTCTGCAGTACAGTTTTTCTGTGAGTCCCCACCTGGGGGTGGGGACTCAATGTCCTACTGAAGTGGCCCAATCAAAGCCTTAATCATTATTTAACCAAGTAAAGGTAAAACCTCTGAATCCAATACACTCTAATACACCCAGAGGAAAAGATCAGTTTACAAACATAATCCAATATTTCTTTTTGGAATTCATCACTAATATCAAACTGCTACAGCCTGCTTCCCATATATAGGAGGTATCAGGGATTGAACCCAGGATCTCCATAAATAAATAAATAAATACATTGATATAACTTTAAGAGAGAGAGAGAGTGAGAATATGAAAGACCAAATCCCCACACAGAGCGGCATATAACCAATCTACTCACAGTTAACTTGAGCATAAATATACATATGCCACCAACAGCAATTACTAACCATATCTATCCAGCAAGTAGAAGGCTGTGGGAGAACTGTCGCCCAGCGTGCCTAAAACCTAAATGAATGTCTCTGCCCTGGTCCTTACAGGACCCTCTTCTTTCCTCACCTGATTCTTGTGGTGTCTGGTCCTCCCCAGTTGTGCCCCACAGTATCCAGCCCATCCTGGTCCATTGGGAACCTTCCCTTCCATTGAGGATGAGTTTCTATTCATAGCCAATCCTTCCTGCTTGAAGTTCTAAGTACGGAATCGGCCAATTTATCTCTATGACCATTGCTGATCCTAACTCCAGTTCTGTCATGGGTAACATGAGAATCATAAAAGAGCCCATCTCATAGGAGTGTTGTCAGCATTAGATAAAATAATGGTTGTATGCAGTTAGCACAATGCAAGCACCAATGCAGTAAAAATCATTTAATGTTAACTATTATCATCATCATCATCATCATCCTTATAATCCTATTGTGTTTTACTTTTTAAGGGGATGATGCAAGATCATCTCCAGCAGCTTGTGTTTACATCAGAAGATGGTTTTATGAATCACTCTGGCCTTTGGCAGGAAGAAGACAACTTTCAAGTAGAGGATTACCGAAAACAAAACAAACTCCCCAATGATGCAAAAGCCATTTATTTGCTTTACGCCTACTTCCTGAGTCCCGGCATGAAACCCACACAAGTGTAGTTTTGTTGTTTAATTATTTAACGCCACACTTTCAGGGAGTCCGTTTACCTCCGAGGAGCCAGCCTTCATGAGTGACAGAGCCAACATCATCTCATTTTAACGTGTTACATTCTGCCCCTCTTCGAAACTAGTTTAACGCTGTTTAGTCAGCCTACAGAGGCAGAGAGTCAGATCACCCTCTGAAATGTAAACCAACAGAACAGAAACCAACAAAGAGAAATCAGCAGGCCTTCTGTGAATTTAGATGTCCGCAGAGTTGGTTTGTAAGTAAGCTGCTGTTGGGATCGTGATGTTTGGGATTGAATCCCAGACCAGAGTGCCACCGTGTAAAGAAAGTGACAGACAACCTTCTCAGTTGGACTGTAACTGGCCGGACATGTGGCGGTGGGGGGTGGGGTGGGGTGTGACTCTTGCAAAGGGGAATTGAGGCACCAGGCACAGGAGAGCCTCTCTTTAGCAGAAAAAAATACTCCACTCACCGGGAAGTCTTGTGTTAAGCACAACAAGGATGTTTCCCAGATTCTACGTTCGTCTAGCCAAAACCTCCCCTGAGATTATGCAATTAGCCTTGTTTTCATTCCATGCTCACTGAGCAACCTCCTGATCCTTATTTCAGTCCCTCGGGCACCTCAATACCCAAAAGGGGTGCCCTGGATGGTGAAAATGAACATTGCAGTTACCGGAAAGGTAGTCCCTATCGCTACATAAGATTAAATTTGTTCTGTGGCATGTAAACCAATTATCTGTGAATTTAGTATGATTCAGTTCCTCAGTTTTCAGGTGGACTTGGAAAATAGAGGTTCCAAATCAGAAAACTAAGAACAAAACGAAGTCAAGAGAGTTTGCACCTGAGTCTCCTTAGCTATAAAACAGGGGGAAATTAATAGTGCCTACTTTATATGGTTGTTGTAAGGATTAAAGGAAATGATTTAACATATGTAAAGTATTTAGAACAGTTCCTGTTATCCAGCGTGAACTCACAAGGCACTACCCACTTACAGTGCCCTACTGGAACCAGCCCATTCAAGTCTCTCTTTCACAGACTTTCTCTCCTCAAAGTACCTATCTCTTTCAGCCACTCCACTCCAACAATTAGAGACTTCAATTAACAGCTACCCCCCCCAGACCAGCTTCACTGGACTATGGCCTGTGTAGTCTCATGTCTTGACTCTGCAGTAGCCATCTTGAAGTTCTTGATAATCTTTGAACAAAGGGGCCCCACATTCTAATTTTGCCCTGGGCCTGGCAAATTGGGTAGCAGATCCTAGCTACACTTGACCAGTCTAGCCAAGTGACCTTGGGTAAACCATTTCCCTGCCCAGAGTCTCTCTTCCCATTCCATTCATGCCATGAAGACTGTGATAAGAGAGTGGGATAGTGGAATTAATACAGCACGAAGCCAGCCTCATCAATGAGCAGAGTCACAGCTTCTCAAGGAGCAATATTTCCAGGCTACAGGCAATAAGTTCTTGAGGCCTCTCAGTAGACCCCAAGGAGAACTAAAAGAACCTCTGGATAGGCTTCCCATCCTTTCCACTTTCCGAACAATGAACTCACTTGGCCATTCATTGTAAAATGGTTTGAGTTATTCAAAGACATAGAGGAATCAGCTCAGCCTTCAGCACAGTGAGTGTTTCCAGAACAGCTGGCCACGTCAAGGAAATGGAGAGCACAAGGTCATTCAGGTGGGGCCTCACCATGTAGATTACTGTGGAGTGAGGAGTGATGGGCACTTCAGGAAAGCAGCTGATACCAGGCAGCCCTCACAGGTGACATCCGGAGTCAACCACAGAAACATAGCTTTAGTCCCCAGAGGAGTGCCCTGGGAAACCAAAAGTTTGTCCCATCTGTATGGGATTTCCCATGAGACACTCACTGGAACTACCTACTTGGAAGGAAGAAACCAGAGTTGAATTTCTACTGAGTTCAGTAAGGTGAGTTAGAGGCAGAGAGTTTTGAGTCCCTGTTGCAAATCCTTCCTCCTTTGAGTTCCTAGGATGGAGTGGCCCAGTGAAACAGGGTTGTACAAATATTTGTGCCCTTTTTTCTCACAAGCATGAATGTACTTTGTTCATAGAGTGAGTGTGACTTTGATAATGGGACAATAAGGCCTTGATAACAATGAAATCAATTCTCCTTTTCCATTACCAGGTACGTTTTGTTTTGTTTTTGTTTTCATGTTTAATTTTTTATTATAAAAGTTGTGGGTTTACAGAACAGTCATGCATAAAATACAGGATTCCCATATACCACCCTATTATTAACACAAAGCCTGTTCTTTTTGTCTTCTGATTCCCCCATCGGTGGGTCCTAAAGCAGCCATGTCATTTGCGTGCAGCGTGGAGGTAGGAACCCAGCTTCTAAGACGCTGCCGCAACGCCCCAGGTGAAGAAACCCATCTAAATGTTCTGGTTCTCAATAATTCCATTTATGTTCATGTTTTGGTTTACTTTGCTCTGATATTAGAATCTAGAAATGCAAAGCGAGAAATTTCTAAGCTGGGAATTTGCCATCCTGTTGTGGGAGCCCAGCAGCAGCCCCGGAGAAATATTTTTCCAGGCTTCAGAGAAAACAAGGGGCGGAAACACGTTTGTTTATGGCCAGCTCCCCCCACAGCCACTTACATAAGGGCTCATGCTGAGACAGGCTGTCCTGCCCAAGCTCAGGATCAAGAGTTATGCTCCTTGGGATGATGACAGAAACAATGTGGGAACCGCAGGGCTGTGGCCAGCGACACAGTCCAGGAAGGAAAAGCAAGTGGGGTATGGTGATTAGTCCTTTCACAATGAGGAGATGGTTTCCTGGAGTGTTTGTAAAACTTGCTGGTGGCAGCACCGTCTGCATGAGCTGGAATGGCTCCGAGAGCAAGATATGCCTAAAGGACGCCTCCTCATCTTCCATGATTCAGACAGAACAATGCCTACACCACACGTGTGAGCTGAAGGACAGAGTCAAAAGTTCAGAGATCTCCTAACCTTTCAGATCCATGCTGACTTTCTCAAAGCTACCCGAATAAACACCATATCCAAATCTGGGAGCGTTTAAAAAGTTCGAACAAAATTGTGTACATTTTGTTCAACAACTGTTTACTGCAAAAAGAGAGGGATGAAATGAAGCCCTTTACAAAGCACAACAAACTAACAGCCAGGGGGAAAAAATGCAAAATTCTTAGACAGATTATGTTTAAGGGTCCAAGGGGACAGCTTGCCTTTCCCCGCCATGTTACTAAAAAGCAGATGTGACGAGCAGAGTGGCACAGCTCGGTAAGTAAGCTTGTTGAAGCTGCCATACAGCCGTGTAAAGTATTCCCAGCAGCCTCCCTCTCAGGGAGAAGCAACAGCCTCTTCGTGTAGATGGTTCCAGATTTGAAACGGCTATCAAAAACATTTTCTATATGCTTTAACTTCTTGTGTACACATAGGCCCCTTTGTGCTAGTTTTGTTTTTTTTGTGTGTGTGTGTGTTGTTGTTTTTTTTTCCTTAACAGCCTGCATGAGTAATTGGCCATTTACTTTGCCTTTGCCATTCATACCTGGGTGTGAGTTTTTCTTACACCAAGGCACACCTAACTCTTAGCGTCTGTCGTCACAAATAAGGTTTCTACTTGTTGCTTTGGCATGGCAAGTTGAAACTCGAATAGGCTTGCAGGCATAGGAGATAGTCGATCAGTATTTTGTTGACGGAGTGATGTCTCTCTCTCCTTACTTTTCCTATTACTTTTCTAGCTCTCTTCTCCTCCCCCCAATTTTTCTTTTCTCTCTTTCTTCCCCCTCTTCTGCCAGAACACTGGGCTCACTGAATCTATTGAGTACTCTTGAAACAGCCAATTTACACCAAACAAGTAGCACCATGTTCACCAAATAGAAAAACACTCCTTTGGAATGTCAAGGTGAGTTTGGGGCCATGATTTATCTTAACCAAGTTGAGGTCCAAAAAGGAGCAAAAGTAACAGGGCCCCCAATTCACCTATGGATTTCATCTCATTGGATCTCACAAGTAAGAAACTTTGTGATTTCTCACCCTCTCTTTCTCTTGGTTCCTTCCCTAAACTATCATGGATAGTTTGAGACTCATAGTTTCTGATATTTAGTTCACTATTTAGTATACCTAGAAAACAGAAAATCTGCAAAGGAAAGGTCCTAAATTATCTAGGACTCATGAGTTACAAGTAGAAGAAACACATCTTGAGCCAGCTTGAGCCAGAAGGGAAACTTGTTTATATAACCAAGCCAAAAAAAAAGGATGGCTAGATGGGGGAGATGCAAACCAACCAGGACTGTCTCGCGCTCTCTCCTTTTTGCTCCTGCCTGATGCCATTCTCTTATAGATCTGCTCCTCCATTAGGTGGGGATGTGGCATGGACAAAGCTCATCTCCTGACAGCTTGTGACCTGAGCAAAAAGGAGTTTCACACACACACATACCCCACCCCCTCCAACTCGAGAAATCTTGATTAATGACACTGACTAGTCCATTCACTATGATTGACTGTGTGAGATTTGCAATTGGCCATCCTGGGTCATGTGCCCCATCTGTGTGTGTGTGGTGGTGGGGGACCAAGGCCAGTTACTGGTGGAAGGAGTGTGGGGAGGGGTGCTGGGCAGATTAAATAAGAGCCACTATAGCATCTGAGACAAACAATACTTTGAAGGCTACCAAGTCTACTGGTAGATGATTCCTTCCTCAGATCTTCTCCCATATCCTCACAGTCCCATAAGAAAGGTTTAAGTACTACCAGTGGTTTGGGGGATCTCAGACCTACCACATGAAACTAGAACAACAGTTCATATCCTACCATCCTGGCAGGAAAAAGATCAGGAGGAATAGTTTGCCTGATTTTCTTACTCATACTAAGAATTAAAGAGATGAAATTTGTGATTAGCATAAAATCATAGACTCAGAGAATTGTAGAAAATCTAAGGGATTCTAGATGATTTCTTACCTTTGACAAGAGCCTCACAAAGAAGGGTGACGATGGGGGGGGCAGATATGACAAGAGTCTTGCATGAAGCTGGACAAGGAAATTCCAAGGTCCTTTAGACTCTGAGAGACCATGAGTCTGCAAAACCATGTCAATCTGAAATTGGCTGATTCCTTTCTTAAAATGTCCAAGGCATTCTCCTGCCTTTCTCATTAACTGATTTTAATGAGCAACAGGCCTTGAATCTTGATGTCTCCTATATCCCCCCTTCCAGTAAATTAAGTCCATATCCTTAAAGCTTAGGAATTCTTAGGCCCTTAAATACTAGAATAGTCTCCTATTAGTCCTCATCCTATTTTTCTTTTCTTTTTTTTTTTTTTTAAAGATTTTATTTATTTATTCATTTATCCCCCCCTTACTGCTTGTGCTCGCTGGGTCAGCTAACCACGCCACGCGGGCAGGCCTGCCTTCACCAGGAGGCCCCGGGAACCGAACCCTGGGCCTCCCATATGGGAAACGGGAGCCCTACTGATTGAGCCACAGCCGCTTCCCAGTCCTCATCCTATTTTAACCATCATTTTGAGCCTTCTTTTCTATAACATTCAGCATTTTTGTGCCTTTCTTTTTGGTCTTGACCAAATTAACCAGATCATGGCTCAGAGATAAGCCCAAGGTTGAATACTGAGGTCTCAAACATCTCAAACAAATTACTTTTTTGGTCATAGAGAATTTGATAGAGACACCAAGAAAGCAAGAAAGAGAGAGAGCAATGGTCTTTGTTCTCATTTTCCTACTCCCTTCATGTGGCTAGCAGAATAATAAACTTTCCAAAAATGTCCATGTTTTAATCCCTGAAACCTGTGAATATTACATTATATGGCAAAGGAGAATTAAAGCTGTTAATCATTTGATTATACTTAAGATGGAGAGTTTGCCCTGGATTTTCCAGGTGGACCCAGAGCTATCACAGGGTTCTATTAAGAGTGAAGAGAGAGACAAAAGAGAAATGACTGATGTGATATGAGAAGGACTTGACATGCCCTTGCCAGCTTTGAAGATGGAGGAAGGGACCATGAGTCAAGGAATATGGACAGCTTCTAGAAGGTGGAAAAGGCAAGAAAATGGATTTTCCCCCAGAATCTCCAGAAAGGAACATAGCCCTACCAGCACCTTGTTTTAGCCTGGTGAATCCTGCATCAGACTTCCTTCCAGAATTGTAAGACAATAAATTTGTGTTGTTCAAGCTTCTCAGTTTGTGGTCATTTGTTATGGCAGCAATAGGAAACCAAAATACTTCCTATTTCTTTCATCTGTATCCTTGAAATGTATGGTTCTTTAGGATTCAATTGCTGGACTATGTAGAAACAAGATAGTTCAGTGGAAAATGAGAAAGGAGTTGATTCTGTTATAACCTCACCAGTTTTTTCCTTGGATCCTCAGTTTCCACATCTGTAAAATGAGGCAGTTGTATTAAACAATCCCCAAAACTGTTCTACCTCTAAGTCTGGAGATTGTGTATCCTCGCCCTTTTCTTTTCTCCCCCAGCCAGCACTGAGCTGCACCCATGACCTCTCACAGCAGTGCTATGGATAGGGAGAGAAAGCTCCCAAGGTCACAGCCCTCTTGGGCCTTCTTTACTGTGAGTGTGAGCAGAAGTGGGCAGAGAAGTCACCAGCTGCTCTGCTCTCATTCTCTGTCCTCAGGAAGAAAACAACTAGTACCAACTAAGCACAATGGTGGCTGAGTTGCTGGAAAAGCCTCAGAACCCAAGTAGCCATTGACATCCCCCAAAGGAAGCACTTGTGTTGGCTTCCAAGGACACATGGGCTTTGGATAACGCAATTCTACACAGAGAGGAAAGACACAGGCTGGGTTGGGCATGGTGAGTAGATGTTAGAAGAGAAGGCTTTGTAGTGGATATAAGGTCAGAAAGACAAGTGACAGCCAGAGGATGGGATGCCTTGAAAGTTCCAGGGTATGGGAATGGGCTTGTTGAGGCCCTACTGCATTTTATGCCATGTTGCTTCCACAAGGTTCAGTACAGTTCTATCAATAGGTGCTCAATATTTGTTGTACAAACAACTGACTGAATGAGTAAAGCAAAATTTTTTTGGAGCAGGACATTGCCATGATGGATTTCAGGAAAACAAGTGGACCTCAACATGGAGGATAGAGTGAAGTGGGCAGAGATGGAATGTCCAGATACCAGTCAAGAGCCTGCCAAATTGGTTCATGCCTCAGGGTCAAGTTGTGGCACTGGGCAATGTGAGCAGAAGGGAAGAGACCCATGTGCCACTAAGACTTTCCAGCTGAGAGGATGTTATTGCCACTCATGCAAATCTCCACAGAAGGATAAGAACAATGCAATAACCCAGACAGGCCAGCACACATTGGACAAAATCCTCAGCAGCAATTTAAGCATCTCTAACCCTCATCATATTTTCAGTGGAAATGACCACTAAGCTCTGTGCAATTATTTTCCCTGTAATCAAAGCCAGTTCTTCGTCCATCCTGGTCTACCCTAGACTCAACAATCCTAATTCCCCTAACCATTTTCAGAGGTCCTTTCGCCGAGTCTTCTCATTATTTATATTTTCCTTCTCTGATCCATCTCCAAGTTCCTGCTCCCTTAAGTCATTTACCTGAATCAGAAGGCTGGTTTTCCCTCAGTCGTGCTCATCAGAGGGGTCTGCTTTTTCTCTAAGTCATGAGTGAAGGGCATGGTCTTGCTTCAGGAGGGAGGACTGTTCTCAGGGTGAACCTCAAAGTTCTGCTCCAAGTCCAGCCAGCCCAAGACTCAGACTGCCCTTGCCTGGAGGATTCCCCTCAGAAAATCGGTGAGCAGCCCACCTCCAGAGAACGTCCGGCTCAGCTCCCTGAGGAAATCATCATCGTCTTCCTCTTCATCATGCTCTCCAAGCTTTCTGAGCCCTGCAGCGGCCCAAGTCCCTAGTGGCTGGGACAGAAGGGTAATTGATGGCCTTCAGCGATATCAAAGTGCTATTGAGCAAAACCAGCACTCAACAGCTGTGCAGGTGCTTCCTGCAGAAGGGAGGGAAAGAAGTGTCTTTAGAAAGCCCTAAATAACCCTGAGCTGGGATGTCAACTTGACAAATGACTAGTGAGAAATAGCCCCGTTGTTCTCGGGTGTGTGATTCATCTGAGCTGAGCTGGGGTGGGGAGTGAGAACCGGCTGTGAAACCCACAGCCTGGTCACTTGGGACTGCTCTTCAGCTTGGGATTCAGAGGGAATAAGAAGGCACTTGCACTGGTTCTCTTGGTCTCGGTCACCTTGTTTTCCAATGGTTTTATTTGGTGCACCCAGATTTGTGCTGATTTGGCTTGATTTGTGTTCAGTGGAGGATGGAAACCATTGGGAGATTCTCTAAGCATCCAAAGGCCTTCTCTATTTGATGTTAGCTCTTAAAGTTTCTTGCAATCTTAGCTTCCAAGACCATGGGCTCTGTAGGCCAGAGACCCCCTCTCCTCTCCCTAATCCCAGTTCCTCAAAGAACTGGCTTATTTAAGTACTTGTCAAATGTTGAATGGGTAAATTTAAGTCCTAAAGGTCCCAAAACCAAGAGTCATGGTAGCTAATTTCTGCTCTTGACTCTAATAGTAAGTGGCTAGGACCTAAGCTGGGTGCTCCCAGTCTCTGGGCTTCACCTGCTCATCTATAAAATGAGAAGGCAATCTCTCAGGGACCTTCAAAGTCAGACAACTGTAAATGTTTTCTCTTCCAGGAATTCTCCTTTCTAACAACAGGTATTAATGGCCTATATCTTATATTGCATTTCTATCTAATAGTGACCCCTAAGGAAAGCTCCAAATGGAATCAATTCTGACTTTATATAGAGCACTGAAAAGCTGAAAGTCCTTTGTCAAGAAAGAGGACAATGTCGTTATTATTACTATTATTGTTTTCTATCATTTATTAGGCATTTAAAATATTCCAGGCCCTGTTGTCAGTACTTTATATGTATTATTTCCTTAATCCTTGCAACAACGGTACAATTCAGTAGTTTTTGTTTAACTCATTTTATATCAAGAAAACCAAGGCTCAGAAAGGTTAATTAACTTATCCAGGTTCACAAAACTAACAAGTGATAGAGACAGAAACCAAAACCAGGTCTTTCGTGTAAAATACGAATATGGGTGATATTGCATATATAAGACTGTTGGGTTTTGTTTTTGTTTTGTTTTGTTTTCTTCTATAAAGGGTATTTATTTGGGGTAAAAGTTACAGTTTCAAGTCCCTAAAGAGTCCAACTCAAGGTTACTTCCTTACCAAACTCTGTTGCCGTGTGTTGAAGCAAGATGGTGGACACTGTATAAAACTGTTTTTTACAAAATATAAACACAAATATATTAGAGAGATGGAAACAGAATAGCAGCTATGTACAGCAGGGGAAGCAGAGAGAGACTGAGAGGTGATGAGTTTCGTTTGTTTGTTTGATTGATTGATTTTTTGTTTTTTATTATTATTATTACTGGAATGATGAAAATGCTCTAAAAATGATTGGAGTGGTGAATGCACAACTATGTGATTATACTAAATACCACTGTTTTTAAACTTTGGATGGATCTATGCTTTATTAATTTGTATCAATAAAATTGATTTGTTTAAAAAAAAAAAAAAGATCTGTGTGGTTTCAAAATCTGTGCTTTAGAAAAAGTAAATATCAAATAGGTAAGCCGCTTGGACCCTAATGGCATGCATGCATGTGCGTGTGCGTGTGTGCAGGTGAGAGTGATTGAGGTGATAGCATCTTTCTCCTTTCATCCGTCCCAACTCTGCAGTAGAAGATTCTGTGCCCTCCTAAAGATACCAGACCCTGGCAAAGAGCCACAGCCAAAATGAAACCTATGCCAAGCCTAGATGGAAGAGTAACTAGCTCCTATTCTGTCCCTCATATCCCTGTGCTTAACAAAAGGAAGGGGGGAATGAAGGGCAGGTCCAAAGCCTGGAACTGACTTTTCCCAGCACTAAGAGCAGCTGTGGTCAGGTGTACCTGCGATCTGTGTACAAGAACCTTAAATGATTCCAGGGGAGCAAACTGGGACAGTCACGGCTTCTGAAATCATTGGTTTTGCTAAAATGGCCTTCCATAAAAGACAACTCCACTCAATTCTTGATCTCAAGGTCGCAACCAGTTTCAGCCCAGGGGATGGCCCTAATTCAGGCATCCCCGAGTCTTGATTTCAAACGCATTTGTCTTGCTTTCTGTGAACACTAACAAAGCTGCCATTGACGGAAACCTCGGGCATGGAAGCTCAGAGCACATCCACTGGCATGGGGAAATTAATTAGATGATGGCCGCTGTGAGAAACGGGCTCTATGTTGGGACACATTTGCCAGTGTCTTTGACGTGCTCCCAGGATGCCATTACAAACCTCCCAGCCCCACCTTGCCCAGAGGCTTCTCTGCATGCACGCACACAAAATTGCCTTTGCTCATGGGATGGTTTTCCCCAGACAATGGATTTGCTCTGTTGTTTTGCAGAAGAAACACCATAAACCATTCATTGTCTTGTGGCCAGGACTCCTTGGTGAAGAGGATCCAGTAAACTCAGGAAGGCTAATGGGGCTGTGTCCCATGAGGTGTGAGCCCAAGGCTGCTGGCAGCCTGCTTTGGGCTGAGACTAGCTGCCTTGGTCACAATAAACACACCTAGTGTTATCGGGCAAAGCGCCCAGGCCTACGTGGTCACTGAAATCCTTATGCACCTTTAACTTATCAACAGCCTGTTTCCTTCTGCTGCTGGCAGGTACTTCAGTCTTAACTGGCTTTGGTTCTCTCTCTTTCTCTGCTGATGTGGGTGCCTTTTCAGATCAGCCTCTGCTAGCGTCCCTGGGCCTCGTGGTCTGACTTTGAGGGAAACTGAGAGTTGCCTTCTCATTTTGTAGATGAGCAGATGGAGGCCCAGAGACCTGGAGCACCTGCCTAAGCTCCCAGCTACTTACTGTTAGAGTCAACAGGAAAAGTTAGCTACCATGACTATTGGCCACGGACCTTTAGGTCTTGGGACTTACCCATTCAACATATGACAGGCACTTAAATAAGCCAGTTCTTCAAGGAACTGGGAATAGGGAAAGGATTAGGGGGGTTTTGTCCTCAGAAGTCCATGGTCTCTGGTGCTATGATTGCAAGAAGCTTTAAGAGCTAACATCAAAAGAAGAGAGGTCTTTGGATGCTTAGAGAGTCTCTACTGAACGCAGCTCAAACCAAACCAGCATTAATGCAGGAGATGCAAAGCAACCTCCAGTGTTGACAGGAGAACTGCGCCCAGCCATCCATGCTGAGAATATCCCCTCTTCCCTTCTGATCCCTCCCTCTCTCCCTGATGAAACTCAACAGTTTTTGCTTCATTAGGCAAGAAGTCTTCATTAGCAAGGGACCAATAATCTTAAAAGAGAGCCAACATTTCTCAAACAGTCCCTCACACATCAGCAGGTGAGGTGAAGCAAGGGAAAGACTTCAGCTATGTGTTCTTCGGAAACTCACAGTGTGAAATCAACTTATTAAAGCAAACACCCACCAGCCCGCAAAGACCCAGCGTTTGCCATCACTTTTGAGGAGTGAGTTTGCAAGCCTGGTGCTTCGAGAGGCATCGATGTCATGCTAAACAAGAGTTTTGCAGTTTGCATGCCATGTCCCTAGTCAAATGGAAGCACCATGGAGTCTGCACTAGATTTGTTTGCTGCAGTACCCCAGGGGCTAGAACAGCTCCTGGACATGGAAGCCAATAAATATTTATTGAATGAATAAATTAATGAACGAATGAACTCAATATGGGTAAAGGAGTCAAAGAACTATCTAGATGGGTGAGGTTAGGCAAATTACTTAGTTTCTCTGTGTCCCAGTTTCCTCATCTTAAAAAGGATATAGAATTGTTGTGAAGATTATTGTTTTAACCAAGGGCTGTTTAAACCAGTACTGATTAATGTTAGATATTTTTGAGGATAGAGCTGCCTGTCAAGTATGCTTTTTCTATGTCCACACAGAGGATTGGCAGATGTTCAGCAATTTAACAGACATATCTGAAAATTATTTGTCAAATGACCAAACTAGAAAAGTCCTGAAGGGCTTTCAGGTTGCTACTGTCATTTGTTGTTGTTGTTTTTGCTGTGGGTTTTTCTTTGTATGGCTTATTTTTGGTAAAAGGCTAGCCTTGTGTGGGATGCTGGGGTTTATTTCTGTTGTTTTATATTAAGTATGACTTTTTTTTTTTTTTTAGGAGGTACTGGAGATTGAACCCGGGACTTCGTACATGGGAAGCAGGCACTCAACCACTTGAGCTACATCTGCTCCCCTAAGTATGACTTTTGTGTTCAGACTCACCTGTGCTGCCAAGAGAACCAAGTTACATCTGGGCACTCGATTACACTTTTCCTAGGTGGACTCCCTTCCTACAAGCCAGGATACATAATCTCCTAACACCCTGAAGATTGCCTAGCAGGAAGCTCTTACACTGAAGGAAGGTCCCAAAGAGCTTTCCAGATGGTGAGTGGACCATGCTAACCTCCCCGGTGTCCTTGGGCTGTGAATCACAGCAGACCACGGAGCAGTCCCTTCACTCAGATCCCTTCAAAAACATCAACTCAGTTAAAGAGAAAGTATATGCCGTCTGACATTAATCCAAAAACAAAATAGCAACCACTAGCAAAATGTGCCAATATCTTGATTCTAAGACATTGGGAAAATTTTGCAGACATGAATTTACCAGTCTTATGAAATAGGGAGGGGTCAAGGCAAGTGACACTGAACTTATTTGACTGAAGAGAAGAACAGAAAAAGTAACGGAGAACTAGAAATGGGATCCAGCCCCATCTCCTGGATCCACTTGGGTGGAAGCATGCCCACCGGAAGTTGTCTATGAAAAGGTGATACGTGAAGAAAACAGCTATTCCACGTTGTACCGTCTGGCATAGATCTGGCTGGGACATTGTATTAGCAAACATTTGCACACAGGGAAGTGCAGTAGAAATAACATGGACTTGGGTGTCCTAAAAACGTGAACTCCAATTCCAGCAGCCTAATCGTGAACAAATTACTTCTCCGATCTGAACTCTGTGAAATGGAACAAGGATAGCCACCTAGATGGGTTGTTACAATAATTATAGACAATATCTGTAAGCTTCTAGCTAATTGCCTAGTTCATAAAAGATGCTTACTAAAGGATGCCCATGATGATAGCAGTGATGCCGGGATGATGATGATGATGATGACAATAGTGATGGGCTTCCCTATTCAGAAAACACATTCACAAGCTGAGCAAACACTTTACCTTCTCCCTACGCTCAGAAATGTTGGTACTTATAAAAATTTGATGTGCCAAGATTTCACAGCCTAACAAGCCAGGTTTTCCAGGAAACCGATTTGTGCAAATTAAACGTACTGTATTCATTTGCCCACAATTTTAAATGGTACAAACTGAATATTCCAATCAAAAACAGGGTGTTTCTTTCCCATCAACTAAAGAAATTCATGCATACACACACAAACACATGCTTACCCCAGTAATTCATTCCTCATTTGGGTTTGGGATGAGGCCAGTTGGTAAAAGGGATCAATGTGTGTTTATTGCCTCTTTGTTCTCAAGCTTTTCTGAGGCATCCTGGAAGCTCTTTGGTCTGAAGCAAGCACCAAAGCCCTCCAGGATTGCCAAACCCAGACAAATCCCAGGTTCTGACCACTGTCCAGGGTTGGACTAAAGCAACTGGATGCTCTCCCTGTTCCCATCCACCCTCAGCCTTGAACTCTGAGCAAACGCAGGCAGGAGCCCTACACGTGGCTCCTGGGGGCCTGATCTTCCTGGTGTCATTTTCGAGTTGACTGTGTTGCCTCTTGCCAGCCCCCACACAGGACTTTCCCTCTTGACACTAGATGTGAAAGACTCTGGGCCTCTGTTGCCTGGTCTCAAACAAGCAGTTGACATTGTTTTGGGGAATGGACTCATGTGGGTCTGTGAGTGTGTTTGTGAGAGTGTGTGGCCCATTATACTTGCATTTCAACAGTGGCACCACTTGTTGTAGACCTCATGGATTCCTGGTTCCAGAAGGCACATGGGTACTCTTTTAAGTAGATTACCTGAACACTCAGCACTTGTTAGGGCTAAGCCATCCTTTTCCCACCTCCTCCATCCCCTGCCATCATCATAGCACTGAAAAGCTTGCTCGGTCAAGAGCTCCACCTTTAGCTTTCACTTGACCAAGGTCCAAATCTGGCTTTGTCATTTGGGAGATACATGACCTTAAGCCAAGTACTTAATCTCTCTTTGTCTCAGTTTCCTCAAATGTACAGTAAGGATATGAATGCCCAATCCACTGACTTTGTGAAGATTAAATGAGATGGTGGGTGGAAAGTGTCTGGTATGTGTGGATAGTCAATGAAGAGTAGACACTGAGGGTCAAATGCAGGCTCAGCTTTCCTTACGCATACTTGGCTAGCTCCGGGTTTGTTTCTTAAGCTCCCTAGAATATCCTCAAGAGGTTAGGTGTAATGGGAGTGAATTAATATGGGTCTCTGTGGGAGTTGTTTTGCCACTTTCTCATCTTTGAGAATGGCAGGTTGATTGACAGAATAACTAATTAAACAGACGTGATTGAAGCACAGGTCTAGAGAGATGAAAGACCCATGTCACTGACCTCAAGGAGTACACCCAGGATGGGGATGGCTAGGGACATCTGATCCAATCTTGACAACTTTCAGAGTGATTGGGGCTGTGACAGATATTATAAAGTGGCTGGGGCATGAGCAAAGTGTTCTTAGAAAGGGCAACCACTGAGAAAGGTCTTGAAGGATGAGTAGGGGTTTTCCCAGAATAGAAAATGAGGAAGGAAATTCCAGGCAGAAGGAATATGCAGAGGCATAGAAACCACAAAGGGATGTCATGTTTGGAGAATAGCAAATAAGTTCAACATGGTTGGAACATAATAGGGAGAGATTTATCTGGAAAGATAGGACTGTATATCTTTATATACTATATGCTATAACAGTTTGGCCAAGGCCACCAATGAGACTGTCAGGCTGGCTGTGTTGTCCACCCCCATCACCCTTCTCCACCCCAGCCACAGAGGCGGGAAGAGAGCAAGCAATAGGGACAAACAGTCAAGTCTGAACATAATTTCAATGGTTCCCTCAGCTCTGGTTCTTCCATGTACACAAATGTCTTCTTAAAAGTTCAGGTTCCTTGTCTATAGAATGGGACAAGGATGAGTGAACTTTTCTTTCTTTCAGAGAAAGAACTTCATGATCAACTCCAGCTTCCCCTCACCTACTAAGTGAACATGCTTGGGGGTATTTGAAGAAAGCAGTTGTTCAACATATTCTTTGAGAAGATCTTACAAAGCAACTTTCTAGAAAGCAGTTTGATTTTTCCACAAAAGGCAATGAATATCTTGTAGTGGGTTTTCTCCCACTCTCTTCATGACACAAGTTGATTTCTCTTTGTCACCCTCTTCTCCCCACTGGCAGGATGATGAGAAGACAAACCTATCACTTCCATTTTTGATTATTCTGGGAAGGGGTCTCATATGACAGCTCAAGGGAAGAACATTAGCACAGGTAAAAGTGTTTCCAACCCATCCTCCCTCATCCTTCTCCCCTAACCTCCATCATCATCACCATCACCATACAGCTGAAATCTATCAAGGCTTTAAAAGAAGAAGTGATAGATCCATTAAGTAATGTGACCCACTGTGACAGTTTGAGGTTCTTTTATGAATCTCAAAAAGAAAAGATTATGTTTTTGCACTAATCCGTTCCTGTGGATGTGGAGCCCTTTTGATTGGACTATTTCAGTGAGGTGTGACTCAGGTTGGGTTTCCGTCCGCTTGCTGGGCCTTACATAAACAGAGACACAGAGGAAGAGACACACAGGAGAATGGTAACTGCCATTTTGATCCTGTCATGTGAGAGAAAGGAGAAAAGAGAAAGAGGGGAG
Source organism: Tolypeutes matacus (assembly GCA_026826555.1). Taxonomy (NCBI): domain Eukaryota; kingdom Metazoa; phylum Chordata; class Mammalia; order Cingulata; family Chlamyphoridae; genus Tolypeutes; species Tolypeutes matacus. The sequence goes on from JAKSZT010054334.1 coordinate 58,487,046, forward strand.
ATTCCAGGTTCACCTACCACTGCAGAAAGGCAGAGAAGCCCTGAGATGCTGAGAGGCGTCCTGGAGTCTGAAACCAACAGAGCACAGAGGCACAGAAAGAGATTCCCAAGGGGCTGGGCCCATGGAACAGCTCAAGACTGAGGAGATAAACCCTGCCATGTGCCTGATCACCACATAGCAGGATGTGAGGATCACCAGTAGCTGACTTTGATGAGAAAGCATCTCTGTTGGTGCCTTGATTTGGACATTTCATGGCCTTGGAAATGTAAGGTTTTATCACAAATAAAATTCCCATTACAAAAGCCAACCTATTTCTGATACTTTGCATCAGCAACCCTTTGACAAACTGAGACAGTCATTAACCAGAGTAAGCTGCCACAGGGGGCTTCTCTCCCATTTTGGTCATAGGAAGACATTTTCTATATTCTGTCAGCAGTAAACTGAGCCATGCTCAACCTGACCACTGCAGCTTCTGAAATCACACCGTTGCCTGAAAATTACTTATCAGGGAGTCTTTGGGGCATTGAGGAATCTGGGTATTGACAATTTCACTCTTCACACAACAAAACTGAGCCACAGTAAGTACACGGGCATGTTCTGGGCCCAAAGAAGTTCCCCAGTAAAAAGGAGAAGACCTTTAGTGCCCTTATTTGTGGCCTGAGATCCTAGAGCTGCTTTCTCCAAGGCTACTTCAGGAATGCATCACATGAAACCTGCAAAAAACCTTGGTAAGTGGGTAGAGTGGAGGGAAATGATAACAGAGATAGCATAAGTTACAAGCAAATATTATATATATTTTCAGAAAATCCCATTGATCCCGTGGGAGGTGACCAGAGTTTTACACTGAAACCTACTCCTTCTACCTAGATAATGCTAACAAAATTTTTCACAAGAAGGGAATGATTTACAAAGAAAATGCCTTTCATCACTCGAGTTAACCCAAAGAGGTTGTTCTACTTCCTATTCCCCAAACTTTCCCCAAAGTTCTCATATATTTGAGGGGTTGCTTCCTAATTCATGATTGTCCTCTCTGCTTTTATTTGACTGATTTATTAAGCATCCACCCTGCTCTTGGAACCCAGCATTACACAAACAATGGCACTGGCAGAGTCTTTATAAAATGAACTCAGCCTGCCCCAACGGGGGGAGACCCAAGTAAAAGAAATAATCCAAACTAAATCATTGTAAAAACAATGGTGCAACCAGTTTGTTTTCTTCCATTGAATTGTCCTTGGCTTTGATGTCAGCGGACCCAGCCCTATATTCACTTCTTTGTAGTAGCACGCACGTCTCTTGAGCTTGGGGAGGCTGGGGAAAATAAAAGAAAAACCGTGCAACTCAGGTCCAAGCCCATTGGGGAGGTACAGAGACAGCACCCACAAGCAGTGATATGATCCTCAAATGAAATTAATGCTGTGTGCCAGAAGAGAGTATGGGAACGTAAGCCTCCTTCTTATACGAAGACATCTTGGAAGTGACCTTGGAAATCACCGCAAGTAGGAAAGGGAGACTTAAACCAATTTTACCCGATTCTTATAGAGTAAGAAACCCTCCAGACGATATCTGGGTTTTAGTAAAAAAAACGCTTTGTGTTTTAGGGAAAATTTTTGTATTTCATCCAAGTGTTTTCAGTAACCGTGACCTCGCTTGATCTTCAGAAAAGCCCTAAGTTGTTCTTCCAGAAAAACAGTTGTTGTTACTCCACAGATGGTCCTGGGAAATGAAGGCAGAGGGGTGAGGTGGAAGCCAGAATCCCACCCGTCTTTTAAGAACGTAAGACTGGCTTCTTTCTGCTGCTGTCCTGCTGCTTTCGGTGCCCTGTTCTAACACAGGAGCCTAAGCAGTGCTCAGACAGCATCCCATCCTCCTCCTCCTGAAATTCAGAGCACGATCTGAGGCAGACACTGATGACTGATCCCCTTAAGCAGCGTCCCAGCCCCTCCCTCGCTGCCTCCCACTATAGAGGCTAGAACATCACCTTCATCCCCCTTGCTGTTATGTGACCAAGCTCTGGTCCACAATGGAAGCAGCTTCCAGAATACATTTTCCTTTCGTTGAGAGAAAGGGACTGCCTTGGCTGATACAATTCTGCCATTCCCCCTTCTTCGGTGCAGTCACCATCTTACAAACCATGGTAAATAGAAGAGGCGGGATGCAAACTTGGGTCTGGCTGATTCCAAAGCCCATGCTCCCAACCACAATGTTCCATGCCTCCTTCTAATCACTTCTTTGGCCCACATGTTAAAAGACAAAAGGAAAAAAAAGTGAAGGCAGTGAGCAACAGGGAGACATGCACTAGCTGGGCATCTAAAGACAGACTAGAATTGAGCTCAAGTGCTTCGTCTGTACTAGCTGGGAGCCTTGGGTCAGTTAATTAACCTCAAGTCTATTTTCCTCAGTTGTGAGGATTAGCCTGGAAAACCTCCAGCGTTCACACAGTATGACTGTGATTCTAGAATGTGGACACACTCCGGCCATGTGATAAACCACCCTATTCCCGTATTCACAAAGCCCCATTGAATCTAATAGCAACTCTGGCCATATGATAGCAGCAAGCCATCCTCATTGTGTCTCCATCATCATTTCTGCAAAACCTTCTTCATGCATGTAAATGGAAGACTCCCCACTTCTCAGGGAGGCTGAGGGAGAAATCCCAGGTGCTAGTGGAAAGGCAGTAAGGCCTGGTGGGATTTGCATCCCAAAGATGAGGAGTCCTTCCCCCTTTGCTTGTCAGATATCTGACCTGGGGCAAGCTACTCAACTGCTCTGAGCCCAGGTTTCCATGCAAAATTGGGATAACAATAAAATCGCCCTTATCCTAGCTGCATCCCGAGATTATTGTGAGGATCATATGAAATAAAGGTACCAGGAAATCACTTTTAAAATGACCGATGTATATTATTGAGGATTTAGCCACAGATTCAATGTCTGGCATGGTAAAAAAAAAAAAAAAAAAAAAAAAAAATTCACATGCCTTTAGTCTTCTGACACGCCTTTTAATGGAGTATATATTAATTCAGGCACTGATGTTTAAGTCCCTGGTTCCCTTAGGAAAGAAATCTCACCATCCAAATATCAAACTGAACTCCCTTAACAAACTCAGTTTCAAGGCAGAGCTGTGCCACTCAGCTCTCTTATCCAACTTATCCACTGTGTGTGCTCATCCTTTACTCGGGAGGTAACAGATTTTGTGATACCCAGTTTTATGTTACCGACAGGCAAAACCCAACGAAAGAGCAACAAAGCAGTGAGGGAATGTGCTGAGGCCTTTGTCTTCCAGGGAGCAGTTGTTAAAACCCCCACCTTGCCTACGCCCCACCCTCCAGCCTACCGCATGGGCCACCTTCTCAGACAAGACAGGACACTGCCCCCTCCCCCTTGGAGTAGCTCACCCTTTTCCAAACTACACGTCCTCACTAGTACCAAACGCGTGTCATCTCACGGGGAGTTTTCGTCCTAGCTGGGCACGAACCCATTTTCGGGAGCGAGATGAACGTGTGTGCGTGAAAGGATGTGGATAACACAGCAGCCCCGACCGCGTGGATTCCAACTGAATTCTGCCTTTCACTAGCTCTGGGCAACTTTACTTTTCCTCTCTCATTCCCTCTACTGCTAAAAAAGATAATGTTGGCGCAGACCTCATTGAGTTGTCGTGAGGGTCAATTGAGCTCATTTGTTTGAAGGACTTAGAACTGGGCCTGGCATGTGGTAAGCAGTCCATACGTCAGCTATTAGCCCCAGTCATTATTTTGAAGAAAATGCAGGGAGAGGAGAAAAGTACCATTTATCAAGTACTCCTCTGGCCTGTCACAGGGCTAGGAATCGACATCTATGATTTAATCCTCACCATTACTCAGTACAAGTGATTATATGCATTTTCACTGAGGGATTAAGTCACAGTGCTAGAGGGTGGTGCTTCTGGGGTGGGATTTGAACCCAGGTCTGTCTGATCTGAAATCCTCGGTGGAGGTCTATGCAGAGAAAGCAGTGTTGTTTCAAGGGGACTGTAGTGGAATAATTCCATGGCAACCAGCGACAAAGCTAATGTCAGGGAAGGGTACTGAGAAGAGGAGCAGCGGTGCCAGGGCACAGAGCAGAAGCTGATGTGAGACAAATGCCTTCTTTCTCAAAGATACTAGAGGAATAGGCTGTTGGGTGGCCGACCTAACTGTCACTCCCAACTCCTTCCCCCTTGATTGTCCTTCATTAGGATGGCAATGCAATCATCCCTAGGAAAGGAATCATGGCCCTCTCGTTTCCCTGGGCTGGGTTCTCATATTCATGTCTGTTTTAGTTTCCTAGGCTGTTGAAAGCAGATGCCATGAAATGGTTCAGCTTGAACAATGGGAATTTATTAGCTTACACATTTGAAGCTAAGAAAATGTCCAAATCAAGGCATCGTCGAGGCAATGGTGCTTTCTTCCTGAAGTCCAGCAATCCTTGGCTTTCTGCCACATGACAAGGCACGTGGTGGCATCTGCTAGTCTCCCCCTTTTCTTCCAGTGTGACTGAATTCAGCTTCTTGCTCCCATGACTTTATCTCCCTCTCTCTGTATTCATTCTGTTTATGAAGGACTCCAATAAGAAGAATAAGCCCCATCCTGAATGAAGTGGGTCACACCTTAACTGAAGTAGCCTCATCAAAAGATCCTATTCACCATGGGTTTACACCCACAGGAATGGTTTAGATTTAAGAGCACGTTTTTCTGGGGTACATACAGCTTCAAAACACCACAATGCCTTTCCGTGCAACTAGCCACCCAGTTTACCCAGTTCAGATTATGAAGAAATAGGGGAAATTTTCTTGGGAGCTTGGGGAAAGACTTGTTTCTTGAAAAATAAACATCTACAACCTAATGAAGAGAAAATCTATTGCCCGTTCCCCTTCCTTTAACCTTGGGATGATCATACAATGTCTGGAACTGCAGCAGCCATCTTAACACCATGAATCCTGAGCACAAAAAGCCAGTCACACTGAGAATGGCAAAGAAGGGTGGACAAAGCTTGGATAACTGAGTCACAGAACCAACCCTGGAACTTTTTAGCTCTAGACTTCTTCTTAAGTAAATAATAAATGCAATTATGAACTAATTTTTTAAAAAGTCAAGTATCCTGAAACTTGCAACCAAACACAACCCTAAATGAAACAAAAGGTAACCCTTGTAGAGAGAGGCTGAAGCTTAGCCTGTCTAGATGCCAGGTGTCCTCATTAGGATTATCCCCTCCATCTGCACTCTTGTGACACATGGCCTGTACCTTATTCTACCTTATGTCTCCAAGGTTAGTTGTTTATATCACTTTTCTCTTCCCCTTTTCACAACCTCCCACCCACCACTACCAACAATGATAAGCTGCTTGAAGGCAGGGAGACTGCTGAATCATTTTTCTATTCACTGCTTCCTATGCTTTGCCTGCTAGAGATGACTCATTGTATTATTCACTACAATATTTCTTTCCTGAATTACTATGTCCACTGCAGAGACCAATACACATACAGAGAGAACAATATATGTTTATTGACCTGAAGCAGAACTCAGTTGGCTATAGATGCTGACCTCCCATTCATGGTCTCTACAGGCCAGAGAGAAGGGGGAGGAGATGAGAGTAAGTAGAGAGAGAACTAGGGAAAGAATCGAAGGAGAAAGGGAGAGGGAGAGAGAGAGAGAAAAACAAAGGAGTGTAAAGTCTTGACATTGGTTAGATTTACTGCACTAATATGCCAAGCTGCCTGCTATAATTCATTCTGTAAAAACTATATCTCCTAGCTCAGATTTAATTAATTCGCAGGGTATTTACTTGAGAGACTTCTGATTACATGATGGGAAGACTGGCAGGGCCTCAAGCTCAGCTGACCCACCTGTCCCTTGTCTGGCACAATTTATACATCAGTCACTTTGTTTTAGGGGGGATCAGGCAGCAAGGGGATAAATGGGTGTTTGTGCCGACAGAGATCCAGGAAGGTGCCACCTTCTGCAGCCCCGGTACTGAATGATGCCATTTTTCTTCATGATTTGAAAAGAAAAATACGCACCAGAAACAGGTACCAAAGCTGCAGTTAACCCAGCGTTTGATCTGAATGCCAGTTATTTTAACATCCCTTTGTGTAGTGGAGACAAAGCCAGTGTCTTTTGTTGCTTACAAATCATTTGTAAGGAGAGGTCAAAGGTTTGTTAGAAAAGCTCCTGTTATTTTCTAAGTAATTGGTGGAAGGAAAGCATCTTATTCAGGGAGTTCGTCTGCCTGGGGTTTTCTAGTCACTTTGCAGAAGTGCTTTTGAGGGAATGCACTTGATATGCCACTTTCCATCTCCTTTGGAATGACGGCCCAACCCTTCCAATGCCCTCAGTGTGAGCCCTCTTGCCTTTGGGGAGGCTGCGGGGAGGAGGGGAGGAGGGGAGGGTCCTGGTCAGAAGGAAAACCCAGATTTCTGCTCCACAGCATGCTCTCAGCTGCAATGCCTTTCTCCTGAAACTGAAATCAATATTAAATTAAATCTGAGCACTTCATCTCCACAGGTAACTTTCTAACCTTTCTTGGCCAGTCGAAATCCCTTCACCTTCATCAATTCCCCTTGGATTTTATTATTATTATTATTTGCTTCTCTGCCAGCAAAGTACACGTTCCCATAGGGGGAAAAATGGCACAATATCTCAGCTTTTCCCTATTACTAAAGAGACAGCAAGAAATCATCATTGAAACCTAAGATCGGCAGGGAAGAAGAGTACAAAATAATTTTTTAACTCTTAAACCAGCGGTCTCCTGCTAACGAGCTCTGCACATGCGGCGGGTCTGTTGAGGGACTATTGACCCTGAGCAGAATCAGGTCTGAAGTGTTATTCTGGGCCTGTGAGGACGTGCCTCTCTCTTTGCTCTTCTTCTCATGGGTGATTGATTGTTGGCCATCATCTGGATCTTCTAATTCCCCAGTTTCACTGGTTTGTGTCTTTCTAGGAGATAGCGATTCTTCATTGAGGTTGCACTTGAGAATACAATATAAAATATTTTTAAAAACCCACCAAGACTTGATACAGTGGAATGCTCTTAAATGCAATTATTTTTTCCAGGGTATTCTTTTTATTTTTTTAAGTCATTGTTATTGTTTTTTGGCCATCAGCAGTCCTTGCTGTTCTGTGAAGATCCTCCATACCTAGCATGGCTTTTGCTTCTTCCTTACCTAACTTCCACTGGTTGCCCAGAAGTGTGAAAGTATCTCAGCTATGAAAAGACTCACGGTCAAAATCAAACCTATGAGCCACTGAAGAGACGTGATTTCAATTAAACGCTAACAGAAGCACTTCTTTTAAATTAAAGTGCAGCGACCTGCAGGATCTGAGAAAGGAAAGAAACAGACAATAACCTGTCCTGCAATTATGATATTTAGTAAGTGAGGAAATTGAAGTTTGGAGAGATGAAGCAGCTTGCCCAAAGTAACTCAGTGACAAATCAAGACAAACTTTCATCAATCTAACTCCCACATCTGACATACTCCTTCCACAATGGCCGAAAAACTATCCCCTGTTCTCCTTGCCACTCCACTCTCACCAGTCCCTACCCCTACCCATGAGAGCACAGTGAGCGGAACAGCCAGCCATAAGCAACCGCCATGGAGAAGAGCCCTAGGAGCCACGGATACCAGTCAAGGTCCACACTGAACCTCAACAGCCCAGGACTACACGTGTGGGCTTATACGACACCCAGCACCCAGAACCTGCTTGGTGGCTATTTAATAAATGTTCACCAAGAATCAGAAGGAGAGACTGGTTCTGCCCAAAGACCTTGCCTAGGCGCTCGACTCTGTGTTCCTCGCTGTGGTCCAACTAGAAAACAGGAATCGAGGAGTGACTGGAATAATGTGTTCTACTTCTTGACTTGACCGAAGAAGAGGCCTGTGTTCTCAGCTCAACAAACGCCCGTATGTCAATTGCACTTACAACTTTGTGCAGAATCAGCTGGGCAGGGACGTTTGCATTCCACGTGGGCTGGACAGAGGATTCCAGTGTACCCAACCCTCAGAAGGGCTCACCACTTTCCCCAACACACACCCTCTACTACGGGGTTCCTGAGTAAGAGCACAGACTTTGGGGCCAGCCCACAGGATCCTACCCCAGCTGTGCAGCTTGCTACGACCTTGCACAATTGTTGAGTGACTCTGTCCTCTGCCTGAACGATGGAGAAGGGGTAAGAGCGCCTTACCCTAGCATTGCGATGCTCAAAGGAGATGCTCTGTGTAAGCGTCTTAGACGGAGCTGGCATTTGTTAAAGCTCTAGAAACAAAATAGCTCTTTTTACTACAATTACTACTATTGCTCCTAATGAGCTATGGGGAAGGGCAGCCTCTGGAAATCCTTCCTTAATCCCTCCTTACGCTCAGCAAGACAGAAGAGGAAGGGAAGCCCTGAGCACAGGCTGCTTTTCCTGGAAGTCAAGGGTTTGGGGCAGAAGGCAAGGAGCCCCGAGGATAGTCCTCAACCCTGGGTGAAGCACCCTCCCCCCACCCCTGCCCCGGACCTCGCCCACCTCTTGGGACCTCCCTAACTTCAGCTTCTGGCCTGAGCCTGAAGCCAGCAGTTTTTAAAGCTCCTTCCCCACCTGCTTTGCAGAGAGAGGTTTTTACGTACAGCCAGGGCCTCTGCATGGAAGGGCTCCAAGGCTGCTCATTATTTAAAAGCCACTGTCACAGGTGATGGCTAATACCCCTCCCCAGTCAAGCAATGCTTCTGTGAAATCCCTATAGAATTCTTAATTCTAAGGGCATCATCAAGAAAGTAGTAGTTCACATAATATAATTTTCCATAAAACTGTTTTCCCCTTTCTTGTTTTAGCAATTCGGTAGGAAATCTTCCTGAAACCACACATTTCGCCTCTTTAAAATATATGTTTGCATATATACATATATATTTAGCCTTTCATATGATGCGTTGGTGTTATTCTGAACACCAATATTTGTACCTTGTGATAATAGAGTAAGGCCTTCAGCGGCTATTTAGATATGCAATACTGTTTGCCCCCATACCATTTGGGGGTTCTAAAATGACTATAAACTATTGCCCTATTAGATGCCATTCTCTCTGTTGCATGTGTCCTGTTGCTTCCAAATCCCTTTAATGCTTTATTTCACAGTTTGCAGGGTGAGGCCCAGAGATGGGCTTCACGTGGCTGACGTGGAATAAAATGCATAGGCCTTTGGGGCTAGCTATTGTTCCCCAATGACTCCCACAGCTTAGGCTTGCGCCTGTGGCCCCTGCCCCCAGAGACTTGGGGTGTTGGTGATCCAACTGCTAGCCTTGGTGCTTGGGGCACAACTGCAGGCGGAACTGCTGGGCAGACCTGAGGCAGGCAGAGAAGACACGGCCATTGTTTCAGTAACGCTGAGCCAGAAGCAGCTTACCTTCATGCTGTACTTATGAAACGCTAGAAACTGGGAAGTGACTGCTGGGGACTGTTGTGTAAGGACCAAATGTGGAGAGCCTAGAATTCTGCAGGAAGCTCCTGGCAGTCAGGGAGTCAGAGAAATCTCCATAGAAGCTACACACCAAGGGCATGTAGACAGCAATAAATAAATGTGTTCTGAGCAGGCAGAGCGATTCAGGGATGCCTCTGGAAGGCTGGGCTCTGGGGAGTCTTGGGAGAAACCTCAAGGCAACTGCCCCGAGCAGAGAAGCAGAGGGAAGCTTGCAGGTACGACAGAGGATACTTCTTTGTGTGCTATTCTGCCCACTTAACGAGGCCTGGGCCAGATGAATTGTCTAAATGGTGGTCCCCATGACAACGAACCGACTGATCTACAGAAACACCAGAATTAGGAGGCAAATAACCAGGCTGGAAAGCAGACCTGAAATTTTCGCCCGGTGGAGCCAAAATGAGAATACGCCAGGCCAGAGAACAATAGCAAGGGACGAGGCACAATTCTTCAGCGCCCGCTGGCTCTCTGCCGGCCCTCTTCGGGGAAATCCGGTCGCTGCGTTCCTTCACGCAGCCCTCGGCCGATCACATTTCACAACTGGCCTTGGGAGAGGCATTGACGTCCAGCTCCAACCTGACATTTCTTCTTTGCCATAAACATCACAAAGAAGGCACTGCTGTGTCTCGGTGGAGACGCACACATAAAATTTCCATTGTTTCGCCACCTTCTCAGCCTCCACCAAGAGAAAAATATCATGGATTTTCATCTTATATCATCTTTCTCTTTTATTTTGTTTTTGATTCCTGCTCTTCTCTTTGAGGGTGGTTTGTGAGTGTATGTGTGTGTTAATGACTTCTGGTTGGAACATTGAATTGCTCTCTGAGACTGTCTCAATTTCTCTCCTTCTCTCTCTAACAATTATTCCTCTAGTTGCCCCAGAGACAAGATAGAATTTACAGCTCTCTCATGGCAGCACTTTTTCTCCCCTTTATGGGTAAAATTGCATGGAATTTTTAAGACTTTAACCATCGAGAAAATTACCATTTCTAAAATCCAATATTTTGTCTTTCATCCTCTGTTTTCTCAGACAACAGCCCCAAGGTCAGGTTAAAATTAAAATCATGCTAAATTGCTCTGGTTTGTTTTTGCAGGCCCAGGAATATTTTTTAGCCACTGCTTAGATAGAGCATGCTTTAGAAGATATGTTAAAGCCAATCATTTATTTATTCATCCACTTAATAAATTTTGTTGAAGGCCCACTATGTGGCAGGTGCTGAATAAAAGATGAGTAAAATGTGGTCCTTCCCTATTCCGAAATTTGACAAGCTTGGAAAGGAGGCTGACCAAGAAAGCAATTACGATACGCTGTGATAGAGCAGGCAATAGGTTCTAAGGGAGCAGAGAAGGAGCCCCTCATTCAGAGCTGGGAGGAAAGGGAGAGAGAGATGGAATACGGACAGGAAGTCATCAGGGCCCCAAGAGGTGGGATTGTTTGCTGGGGCAAGGCTCAAAGGACAAGTGAGACTTGGACCAGTGTTGGGACCAAGGGACCATCCAGCTAGTCCCAGTAAGTATTCGGGGAATGTTTTTGAACCAAGGACTAGGAGCAGGGAACAGAATGTGCAAAGTGTCAGAGGCAGGACAGAGAACAGCATGTTTGACCCTCTGGCTATAATGATGAGGATCTTGAGAAATGCTGTCACCCTTAGGCTGATTCCATTAAGGTGTCTGGGACGAGTGTCATAACGTCAGCTCAAGGAGCCAATTGTGGCCACAAGCCAGGGCCAAAAGCTGAATTGTCCTCTGACATAACCTGATCTTATCCTCAAGGCCCTTGGAGAACAACCTTCAACTTGCCTAAGTTTTCAGAGGGTGTGTACCTTTGATGCCAGTCAAAATCCAGGGAGTGAAAATAGAGGGTCCACCACTGGAGAGGCTTCCATGTTTGCTGGCCTGATGTAGGGTAACACCCTGGGGTGCTTCAGATGTGGGACCAAATTGCCCAGGATGGTGGGTCAGAGATGATGTGGTGTGACAGCGCAGTCACCCTGGCTTAGGACTACATGCTGGGCTTGCCAGCTCCGAAGCTATGCTTCAAGTTTTGATCTCCAATATGCCCACAAGAGTCAGCACCCAATATCAGGAGGAAGGCCGCTGCTCCAGCTTACAAGGAAAATCTGTGGAAGATGGGGCCTGGCTGCCCATGGGTGATGCAGGCTCACACATATCAAGGGACACTTTGAGTCACAGCCACCCCGTTTTCCCAATGATGCCCCTGCACAGTAGCTCGTCTGCCATTAAAACTGGACCACGCCACTGAGACTTCTGGCCCCAGGATGAAGAAGCTAGCGGGAGAGAAGACACCATTGCTAGGCTGTGGATTTCAAACTGTACTTCACTCTACAGACAATAGATTTTGTAAGAAAGACTGTTAGGAGAATTGCTTTTATCAGGATTCTCTGGTTTTTGTTTGTTTTTTGTTATTGACACATAAAGACCTAAAGCTTTTTCAACTGATGGTATAGAGAAAGGCTGGAAAGCAGTGGGGGTGGATACGAGGGTGGCTCCCACCCCACAGGAAGAAAAGGTGCCACCATAGTGCTTTGGGAAGAGAAGAGCCCTGGCTCTCCCTCCCCCTGGGGACCATCCCATGCTCCAGGACTGTGGGTCAAAACGCTGTGAAGGGCGTGATGGATAGAAACTGCAGACCATTCAACCTGCTGAAATAAATCAACTCCCAAGGTGAGCCTGCAGTGACCTCCACACTATTTATATACCCCACCATGGTGAGGAAAGCTACCACTGAGTGTACCCAGGTCCTACTAGGACAGAAGAAACAGGAGGGTCTGGAAGAGAGAAGTGGGCAATACGTAATCCTGGGATAGAAGAATGAACTGGCAAATGGATGGGTGGGTGGATGGATGGATGGATGGATGGATGGATGGATGGATGGATGGACGGACGGACGGGGAACTCAGATGCACAGGAAAAGCTGAATCCAAAATGAAAAGGAGTAGCAAGGTAGTAAGGACAAACAGTGCCAGAAGCCACCCAAGTGACTTCATTCCATGATTTGCTCACTGCTGGCATCCATTTTTATTGAGGCAAACATCACCGTGGCAATTCCCACCAGGGGATGGAGGAGGGTAAAATGTCCCAAGGCTTCTAACAAAGAAAGCTGCTGGGCACTTGGTTGTTACTCCTTCTTAGTGAGGATAACATTAAAACCCACATAGAATATAAATGTACAATTTTCATATGACCTTACTCCATACAGCCATGGGTTGGGAGTACAATGAAAAATGCCATATGCAGACCCAGAAAATATGAAATAAAGTCCTTGTTTTAAAAAGGCTATTGTTGTTAAGAATATGGTGATACATGTGGAAATTACAACAATGTAATTTATGGATGACAGTCAGCAGTAATTTTGTTACATTTTTGCAGCAAGGGCAAAATTCTGAGACAACTATAGGGATTTTCCTTTTGGAGTAATGAAAACGTTCTAAAATTTACTGAGGTGATGACAGCACAACTCTGTGATGAAAATGAGAGCCACTGAGTGTACACTTTGAATGGATTGTACAAAACATGGGGCTTTATAACACAGGGAATCCAGTGGTGGAAGATGGATTGTGGTTAACAGGACAAATATGAGAACATTCTCTCACGAACTATAACAAATGTGTAATACTAATACAGGGTGTTATAGTTGGGTGGTTTGGGAGAAAGTATGGCAAATGTAAGATATGGACAATAGCTAATAGGACTATTTTGATAATGCTGTTTCATAGTTTGTAACAAATGTTTCACAACAACGCAAGGTGGTGGTGATAGGGTGCTGTATAGGAGCCTTGTATGATGATATGCATGCTTGTGTTTTGTAAGTTCACAACTTTTACTATATACTTATTGTTTATGGATGTTCATGTATGAATGATATACTTCAATAAAATTTTATTTAAAAAGATACAAAAAAAAAAGCCAATTGTTGTTTTATCCTCTAAGCCTTCACCTGTGATGATCTTTGGGGTATTTACCTATGAACACATACTAAGCTCTATTTCCATCCACAGGAATTCCCCAAGGTAGTAACAATAAACTCCAAATCCCTAGTAAAATTTAATTTAAATGGAATGTTCCAGATGAAAATGTTTGCCACATCCACCCTGCCAGAATTCACATTTATTGCCAGAAAGAGAAAAAGAGTGTTTTTGTCATTTCCTCCTGAGATTCTCATGCTGCTATCCATACTTCAGTGCTTCCAAAGAAGAGCCCCACAAACCACACCAGATTTGATGTAGTTATCAAGTAGCACAGGAGGAATTTGCTCTAATCCTCCTCCAGAACACCTTAAGTTACTTGTTGAAGTGAAATCTACATTCACCAAGATGGGCTAGGAAGAGAACCTCATTGTATTGCTGAAATGAAATAACCAAGGGGTATCCAGAAATTTTTGTTTCAATACTCATACAATTCATCCCAAAAAATAAAAATACTTTACCTCTTGATAACCACAAGAGAATCTGCATGTCTGGCCTCTCCTTAATGATTTACAGTCTTGCTTAAATTACCATCCCCAGCAACCATGTCTGGGCTATGATGCAAGAGGGACTGGCAAGAGAGTGGGATGGCAAAGAGATGAACTCTGAAGCAAGGCTGCCTGGTTCCCTCCTGGCTTTGCCTCTTACCAACTATATGATCTCCAGAATCTCCATTCCTCAGTTCCTTAATCTGTAAAATGGGAGGCTAATTGCAGTGCCCACCGCTTAGTGTTGTTTTGGGAATTATACGAGATGATGTGTTACAAGCTTAGCCCAGCACCTGGTGAGTAGCCTGCAGTATCACAGCCTCCAGGGTTTTCAGGAATCCCCAGTGGGGAGAAAGATGATGGGCACTGGAAGTGCTGGGAGCAGCTTGGCTAAATCAGGTTCCCCTCCACATCCCACCACTCTGAGTTGTTCAGAGCAAAGCTGAACCTTTGCTGTCAGCTCTCCACTTGCTCCACCCTCAACTCTCCTAGTCCATATATAGTCTTGAAGATGTAAATGCTGGAAATGGGACTGGATATCAATTGACCTTATCGAGCCCCCTGGAAATTGCATTTCTAAGATAAACACTGCCAGCGAAGCAAGTGTAAGTTTGCACACTCACATTCAGCCGTACAAGAAATGTCACATTGATTTATTTTCATTAAATCCAACTCTGAGCTACAATTCCAACATTCACTCTCACTTCCTTATTGGGGCTTCCTGACCTACCAGCATTTATACAAAGATCCAACATGGTATTTCCCAGCCGTGCTAGAAGCAAAGGGGCCCAGTCTTCTCTGGGGTTGGGACTGGGACTGGGAGCCCCATTTCCTGGGGGTTCAGCCCTCCTGGAATACTACACAACCATTTCAGTCTAAGGTCTCGTTGCTAAGCTCAGTGAGGACAGAGCAGGGGTGAAGGTGCTGGGGCACCGAGGAACCATTAATTTCCACCAGGTCCCCAATCTCGGGCCCTCTCCCCCTCCCTCCCGGCTTCCACTCACAGACCCCAGAGGCACCACCCTTCTCCTCTACTGGGAGGTCATGGTCAAGTCAATCTAAGAGACCTGTCTACTTTCTTGGAATGGGCAAGATGAGATAGCACAGAACACACCAGGCTCAATTGTACTCTTCTATTGCCACACAGAGCACAAATCTTCACCTGTGATTATGATGCACCTGCTTTGTGTGTTAGCCTGCCCATTTCTGCTGACTGACTCCTTTCTCATAAATTCTAAATGCAGCAACCTAATTCTGGTTAATTGAGGGCTCTGGTTATTAGGGTTCTACTGCATCACCTTGTTTTATTTTCAGTGCACGGGTAGGAACCCTTGCTGCTTACACTCGTCTGGCTGAAAGCAAATGTGGATCTCATTCAGGAAAGAGTGACATACATGTCATGACCAGTTTGGGTCCAGAGATACCAGAAATGTGTGTGCCCATTTGTGCGCCTGGAGGAGGGATTTCGGCAGCAGCAGCTTCCACTGCCTTCCCCCAGCCCCTTCTCGTAGCAGGCTGCCAAGATTTCAGACCATCTGGGTTACTGCACAGAGGGGCCGGGGGCGACAGGGGCTGCAGCTGCCAGAGCTCAGAGTTGGACGGGCTCCTGCCTCCCGTCCCCACGCGGCACACACGCAAACAACACATTTACCCAGAATCTGGGGTGCGCAGACAGGGGCAGGGATGAGGACCGCAGGGAAGGCAGGCAGAAGAAACTGGACAAGCTCCCCCTCCTTACCTAGTAACGTGACTCTGCCTCACCCACCTGAACAAACTCCCAAGAAAGCGTCTTCAAGAACATCCTCTCTTTTTAGCCTCACCACCAGGCTCAGACTGCCAGTTTCCTTACAGACGAGGAGTCCACAATAGGTTAAGTAATTTTTGGCTAGGGTGTGAGGGAGCCACCCAGGAGCTTGGCTGTCCTAGTTCGTGACCAGAGGGGCTTCTTTCTGCTAATGCCTGGCACGCATTCCAGTCTAAGAAGCATGTTCATCTTCAGGACCTCATCTAGTCCCTTCCCCCAATCTAAAAGGAAAGCAGTATTATCAGCTCATGGGTAGCCAGAGGGCAAATTGATGATTTGCCCAAGGTGAAAGGAACCACTAGAAAGCAAGAGCCCAATCCCTGGGCTTCCTGTCCCCGGTTGTCATTACAGGAACCTTACACTCAGTTCCACTGTCACTGAGCTGCTGAAAACATCATCCTTGATTCAGGACCACCACTTAGCATCAGCTATGTGCCTACTGTGTGCCAGGCATGGCACCCGCATTGAGAAAACAAAAGCCAGTGAGGAGATTTGAAACACTTAGAATAAGCAAACTCACAGAGCCAGAATCTAAAATGTAGGTTACGAGGGGATGGGGTGGGGCTAGGGAATGGGAAGATAAGGCTTAAAATGTACAGGGTTCCTATGTGGGGTGATGGAAATGTTTTGGTTATGGAGGTGGTGATGGCAGCACAACATTGTGAACATAATTAATAGCACTGAAATATGTATCTGAATATGATTAAAAGGGGAAATGCTAGATTGTGTATATGGTCACAGGTCCAAACTTTTTAAAAACCTCTGGAATTTCACTACACAAACAGTGAACCCTAAACTGGACCATAGACTTTAATTAATAGTATATTATAAAAACATGCTTTCATCCATTGTAAGAAGTGTTGCACACCAATGCAAGGGGTTGGTGGTGGGGTGGTGTATGGGAAGTCTGTACTTTGTGCAGAATTGTTCTGTAAACCCACAACTTCTCTAATAAAAGGGGGAAAAAAGTCAGTGACAGATGGAGTTCAAAGACCAGTAGGGAAGACAAGAGTCAGGAGCAAATAACATGCCTTAAAGCAGCTCATACTGTAAGAAAGGCACAAATGGGGTGCTTTGGAAATTCAAGGTGGGGGGCTCATTTTCCCTGCCCAGGAAGAGAGTGGAGGAACTGAGTTTCCAGCAAGGCTTCCGTGAAGTGACACAGCAGCTCTCCCCATTATCACCCAAACACAGGACTCAGCTTACATACAGCAGAAACACCGAAGGGGGGAAATTAACATTACCTCCAGCAGTTTATCAAGAGCTATGAAAATTAAGAGTGTAGATTGGAAAAAAGGAGTCATCAGTTATACTGTTTTTTTCTTTCTATTCTTGTCATCTTAATTGAAAACATCCCAAGTCACGTTTCTAGCCCTTGACCGTTCTTGGACTCGTCACAGGTGAAAATCTTCAGCAGCCAAATTGTTTATCTAAATTGGTCCCAGGATTCATGCCATGGTTGCCATTATATCCTGTGCCAGGAAAGAAAAGGCCAAATTTAGTAGCAGATGACACGCGTCAGGTCTGGGTGTTTCCAAGAAGCTTGATGAAATCCTCTTGTTTACTCTACATCTAAATCCCTTCCCGAAGCCGGTCCTTTTGGTGAGTTGTGTACTCTCCCTTGGCAGCTGCTACATCCCACAGTTGGAAGATGAGGAAATCGGGCCTGTCTGCCCTGGGGGGGGGGCAAGGGGGATGCTAGCATGGATGCTGAGCCACTCAGGGCAGTGTGAAAGGCCGTGGGCACTGAAACAACATGACAATGAGAGGCGACAAACAAAATAGCATAAATGGGGAAGTGGATGTGGTTCCTCGATAGAGTTCCCACCCACCACATGGGAGGTTCCGGGTTCGGTTTCCGGTGCCTTGTAAAGAAGACAAGCAAGACAGTGAGCTGA
Source organism: Tolypeutes matacus (assembly GCA_026826555.1). Taxonomy (NCBI): domain Eukaryota; kingdom Metazoa; phylum Chordata; class Mammalia; order Cingulata; family Chlamyphoridae; genus Tolypeutes; species Tolypeutes matacus. Next base: position 58,504,682 of record JAKSZT010054334.1, read on the forward strand.
CACCATGGGTTGGTATGGAGAGTTGATGCAACAAGAGATGCAAGAAAGAAAATATAATGAGAGACACAACAAAGCAGGGAGCAGAGGTGGCTCAAGGGATTAGGTGCCTCCCTTCCTCATCAGAGGTCCCAGGTTCAGTTCTTGAGCACACAACAAAGAAGCATACAACAAACAGACAACGAGCATAAAGAATGAAGGGGTGGGGAGAAATAAATAAATAAAATGAATCTTTTTTTTTTTTTTAATGGCATAAATGCTCCATGTTTACATAGCACACTGGCTCTGGGTCTTCCTAAGCAGGCAGCCTTTCATGTGAAAACCAGAGAAGATGCAGGAGGGCAAGACCGCAGACCTGCAGCTTCCTAAGTTTGGGCGCATTTTCCTAACAGGGCACCATACGCCTGTTGCACACAAAGGAGAGGGGATAGCTGAATGAACCTGCCCAGCTCAGGAAGAAAGATTAGAAAGCTGTCTCCAAAGGGTTACTTCTCAAATACATCCAGATACTCATATTTTTTTTCAAACAGCAGTACCAGGAATCTTCTTCTCTCTCCATAAAGTGATTTCTTTCTACAGCACTCAAAAATGCTTTGCATTTGGCATCTTCTAAATGCATCTTGCATTTCCTGACTTGGGACCCGGGCAGAAGCATTTGCTCAACCACAATCTAGAAGGGATCCCTCCCTGGTTCTCACCGTTTCACGGACCTCCCGAGGGCTCCACCCACACAGACCAGTAATCTAATTTCCATCTGGTCAACCTCCAGGAGCTATTTTGGGGTTGGCGAGCTTTAAATCCACCCTTCCTGCCAGCGCAGACTCAGCCCTTCTAATCTCCTGGGACCCCTTCCTTTAAGGAAACTTTTGAAAAATACAGACTTCCTGGAGGGCGGGGGTGGCTGTGGCGGTTAGGACACGGATGACGCAACGACAAGGATCTGCACCATCCCAGCTCCCAGTGCTGTGGGGAGGTGCTAAGTACCAACTTCCATGCTTCTGGGGGAAGACAGGAAGGCAGGAGCTCTCAGCTCTCACCATGGTCCACTCCCTCCCACTCTCTGCCCCCAGCCCTTCGTGCAACCGTGCAATATCCTGCGCGCTTGTTGCTAAGTATGGGTCTAGTCCTTGGCTCGCCTATACCTCTCCGCCTGGAGCGCACCAGCCTTATGGCGCTAATTCCTGCTGGTCTTTAGATACTCCTCCTTGATGCTCTTGCATGCCCACCCCTACAGGGCACCTGTCACCCTGTAGAGAGCTGGCTTCTATCCTTGTCCGGCGCCCACCCCCTCATCCCAGGCTGTAAACTCCGTGAGCTTCAACACCGCTTTGCTGGCTTCAGCACCCCACACGCAGGCATCTAGAAGACACCCCATACTCTTTGAATTGCGTGAATTTAATTGCACTAGTTAAAAAACGCGCTAAAAGGGCATGATAAGAAAAAGGGAGGAGGACTAGAGAAAGAGAAAAGAAAAAAAAGCGTTTGGTGGAGAGTGAGTGGGCACCTCCAGATACTGCCTTAACCATAGCGCTTGCCTTTGTACGCGGACTAACACCGAGCCCAGGACAAACTGGTCGGAAGAGATGTCCTCTCTTACCTCTGCTGCCTAGAGAAAGGGTTCCCAACTCCAGTGGCTAAGCGGGTCGCATAAACAGGAGGCAGTAGGGGCAGATATTTGACAACGGGGAGTCAGGGAACCATGGAAACAACGTGAGGAGACTAGAACATTCCAATTCCAGCAAACCCAACCTGCTCGTCTGATTCCGGCTGCGGTGGGCAGGCTGAAAAGTGCAGCTCTGCGTTGCAAAGGACCGCTGGCCAAGAACAGGACGCCTTCCCCCTTGTTTTTCTATAATTTACATGTTTCTAGGAAAATGCACCCCAAGGTGCTATTCACAGTAGGGTAGCAACTACATCTACCTACCATTTAACATACTGCTACTGTGGAAAATTGTATTTCAAATTCCAAAAGCAGGGACTGTGCCAGGATCTTATCTTTAGGAGATGACCACGGTATCATCTTCCAAGACTCCCAGGCACAGGTAGAGAACTTGCTAGCTCTACAGTCCTCTTCATTTCTCCTCGCCTGCGAACTTCCAGCCATATCAAAATGCCCATAGGAGTCACTTGTCCCATCTGCTTGACCATTGTTTGTGTCATCCCGCCTTCACCTGGCTTCTACCTCCTTTTTATCCTTTGGCCTCTGTTTTCCCTGACTCCACCTCAGCCAGGTGAGCTGACTCCCCAGTACTACCAGGGTACCATGTGTTCCCCCAGTGTAGCCCTTGTGCACCCTGGATTGTAATGGCCTTTGTGGTCAGCATCTCCGCTAGACTGTTCCCCCAACACTTGCCCAGTGTCATGCACTAAGTGCTCAGCCTTGAATGAATGAGCAAATGGATCCATGAATATGAATAAATGATCAAATGGATGAAGCAACCTTTCCAGATAAATCTCTGCCTAGGTATTCTGAAATGGGTCACATAACAAATCTGGAATCTGAAGCTCTCCCTACCTGCACATGCTACACACATTTAATCCTCACCATAACCTCTGAGAGGTAAGTGATTTTACATTATTTTTGTCTTACTTTACCAGGCTGCTATGAAAAACACTGCACAATGGGTTTTGGCTTAGCAACAGGAATTTATTGGCTCATGGTGTTCGGCTAGAAGTCCAAAATCAAGATATCAGCAAGGTTGGTTTTCTTCTGGAGTGTGTAGCATGCTGGTGCTGGGGGCTGGCAAACCCTGGGGTCCCTTGGCCTGTGTCTCTGCCTGCGTCACATGGCAATATCGTTTCCTTCCTCACTTCTGTGACTTCCAGATTCTCTTTATAGGTCCTCCAGTAAGAGACATTATGGCCCCAATTCACTTGGCCATACCTTAACTAAAACATCTTCAAAAGGTCCTGATCACAACAGGTTCACACCCCCAGGGAAATAGCCCGAGATTCGGCTACCACATCCACTGACCCCAACACCTGTGCTTCCCCACCACGCGTGGCTCACACACCACGTCAAGCTCTTAGAGGACGTCAACCCCCAAATGAGATTCTGGGTCTCAACTGTTAGGATGAAGAAAGTGAGTCTTTAACCTCAGGTAGAACCTCATGACACTAGGCAGGGCTTCCAGTGAAGATGTTATCCCAGCCCTGAGCATCTCCTCCACCTGCTGTCACAGCTTCACCTCTCCCATTTCCCATTCTCTCTTTTTTTTTAGGAGGTACCGGGGATTGAACCCTGGACCTCGTGCATGCAAAGCAGGTGCTCAGCCACCACCAGCTCCACTCCTATTCTCTCTGAGCACATGTTAGAACCAATGGACAACCACCTCAATCCAGGTGCCAAAACCTTCCTCATGATTAAAACATTAGGGGATTATTTTTTATCATATTTTGACCAATCTAAATGTGAGTGAAAGAGACAGAGAGGCAGAAAAAGACAGAGATAGACACACAAATAGAGAGAAAGCAGAGCTATAAACAAACAGGTTCTTAATTATACTATTTGGTAGAGCTGTGATAAGAATGCCCATCGCCAGACAACACAGAGATGGAAGAAGCTCTTTGGCATCGTAAATCTTGCAAAATTATTGATTAAGCCCACCCTTAAAGTCGTGTAGTATTAAATTACAAGGAGTTTAACTACAATAGTGTGAGTCAACTACTGCGTATTCCATTCTATTTTAAGCTCAAAGCCTAAGATGATTCAGGCTAACCTTGTCGTGTAACAAACCAATCTAAAAATCAAATTTTCATGTAGGAAAAAAGTGAAAATCACTAAGCTGCAACCCAAAATGGCAGCCAGTCTCTATATGACTCATCTCAGGGTCTATAAAACTCTGAAATGTCTTTGTGGAAAGGACCCAGGTGGCTGGTCACACTGACTGGTGTAGTTTCTGAAAATGTACCAGCAAGACTCGTAGAGAAACAAGCCAGACCTTTTCAGAACTCAGCTCTTCTGCACGGCGGCACATGAAATGGATGACAGCTGCCCTGTTGAATTTGCAAATGTGAATTTTATCACCATTGTAAGAACAGCACTGGGTACAGCTGATGTCAATTAAGAGTTCATCACATTTGTTCTGAAGGAGAAACAATTTTGCATGTACCCAATATCAGGCAGCAGGCTCATAAAGAAATAAGTAGCGTAGATCCTAAATTCAGTAGCATTTTAATGGAGAGAAGGTCTACACAAAAGTGGAAGGGAAAGGGATATTTCTACCAACCAACATACAAAGACGTAAACTGTAGGACGAGAAGTTCCAGATAAATTACCCAGTCCTCCGAACACATGGAAGTCTTTTAATAAGAGAAATATTTATACCTGGGGAACCATGATCCCAGAAAGAAAATAACTTAAATTAAACTTTCTTGGTTTTTTTTTTTTTATAGTTTTGCTATTCTTTTCCCCAAACACTCCATCAGTGTTTTCTTTTTTTCTTGCTCTCTCTCATGAGCTCATTATCCCTTTGCAAGTTTTTTTTTTTTTAATTATAAATATTTTTAATTATTAAAATTTCAAAGCATAAATGTTAATATTTGATTGTTGGAAAATACACAGCATCTTTTTCCTTGTGTTTCTACTACAAGTATTAGTGTATGAAGACAATGCCACTTGAAACCAATTGCTGCGATTCTGGGCTGAAGGGAATGGAGAATTGGGGTGGGGGTGCTGGGAGGAGCAGTGATAGCTAAAGGGTTTGGGATTTCTTTTCGAGTCGATTGAATTAGTTTCCCAGGACTATCAACAAACTGGGTGACTTAAAACAACAGAAATTTACTGTCTCCCATTTCTAGAAATCCAAAATCAAGGAGTCGGCAAGAACATGCTCCCTCTGAAGCCCCTGGGGAAGAAGGCTTCCTTGCCTCTCCGTGGCATCTGATAGTAACTGGCAATCCCTGGTGTTCCTTGGCATCACCCCAATGCCTGCCTCTGTCTTCACGTGGCCTTCTTCCCTCTGTGTCTAGTGCATCCTCTCCTCTTCATAAAGGACACCAGTAATTGGCTTTAGGGACCACCCTAATATCCAGTCTGACTCGTCTTAACTTAATTACATTGACAAAGACCCTGTTTCCAAATAAGACCATATTCACAGGTACCAGGAGTTAAGTCTTGTACATATCCTTTGGGAGAACACGATTCACCTCAGTACAGTGATGAAAAGGTTCTAAAAATGATTGTGATGACAGCTGCACAATTTTGTAAATATACTAAAAAGCATTGACTTGTACACTTTAAATGAGTGAATTATGTGCTATATGAACTTGTGAATTATATCTCAATAAAGGTGTTATAAAAGGAGGGAGGGAGGGAGGGAGGGAAGGAATGAAGGCAGGCTCACTAGCCCCAAGGCAGAGGGAGAAGTATACAGTTGCCTCTCCTTGCCCTGGAGTTTAAATTTCTTTGGGCTCTGCACCCTGCTTCTCTGGTGTGAGCATCTGCCATTCCTTCCCTCCCACAACACACACACAGAAACCTAAACTCCAGCCATTCGAAACAATCTACGTTTGCACCCAAACTCCATGCAGTTCCATTCTTTTGAGCTTTTATTCAGATGCTTTTCTCTGCCCCACCCCTTTTCCCACCAGTAAATTCCCACTCACTTTCAAGACCCAGATCAAATGCTGCACCCCTCAAGATGCCTATCCTGACCTCCCCAGGTAGTAAAGGACTCCTCCTCTCTGCATCCCGAGGGCTTCATCACGCCACAGGTAAAGCATTTGTCACGCTGCACCACAGCCTATTTAGATGTCATCCCCAGTGAGACCACAAGCTCGAAGAGGCCAAGGACAACATTTCATCCATCTTGGTATTAACACCTAGAACAGTGGCTCATGGAGTCACATAGAAGGTATTCAATAAATATTTGCCAAATGAATGGGTAGGAGGGAGGTATTATGACGTCAAGACGCAGGTCAGGCAATGTTAAACAGAAATCACCTCACCTCCCATTGCCAGCAGGAACGCTGATGGAGTCACAAAGAAAGCATCTGGGCATCCCTGTTTCTACCCCAATTGGGAGTTCCTCAGGGAGTGACTTCTTGCACAAAGAATTCAAAAGTCTCCTCGTATTACATGGAGGGAATCAGCCTCTCAACAGAGAGAGGAGCTTGAGGACAGAGCATTTGGGTTAGAGAGTGACAGAGAGACCAATGAAAGCAAACAGATACCCAAAAGCAAGTCTTGGGGAAGTAAGTAAAATGAGAAAGCAGCAGTCTGCAGAATATTTCTAGGGAAGCCAACCTCCATAGAAACTGCTTGATAAGTCAGAATTGCATTGCTCGTATTTACAGCATTGTATTGAAAGTGAAATCTGAGCATTTGCTGATGTAAAGTCTAGGGTTTTTCGTACCTAACATAAACACCCCAAACAAAAGAAGCTGCCAACCCCAGCACATGCACCGTGGACTAGAAGAGAGGAAAACGAGGAGGAAAAGTCACACTACCAGTTTCTTCGTGACAGAAACAGGAAGCTGATATTATTTATCTTTGTAGATTTTTATGAGTTTATGTTGAAGACAATGGATAGACTTCCTGAATGTGAATTCACTCATTGCCAATAAATCATTTTATTGTTCTCATAAAGCCCTGAGTTAAGAAGGCCCTCTAGGTAAGATCAAATAGAGAGAGAGTCTGTTGACCCTGTGTGATTGTGGGAACTACTCATACCGAGAGCTGTAAGTCTTTTATACAGAAGAAGGTACCCTGAATCCTCAGTGTTAACACAGGTAAACTTTATTATAATACTACCTTAAAATATACTGACACGAACGCATGTTATCAACTCTATACTTACAGCTCCTATTCACTTCAAAAATCACCCTAGTTTACAAGCTAAAAGGAAGCAAAACTTAAAAGGCCAATTACATTCAAATTGACCAATATTAAATTAATGGCACCAGTAATGTTGTTTTGTTGAAACCAATCCACAGAATGAAACCGATGCTGAGTTGTTAGGATATTGGCATTTTTGAGTGGGGCATACACATGCTACCATGTGCCATGGGATGACTCAGTTCTCCCACTGCTTTCCTCAGTTTAATTTGGTACTACTCTTCCATTCATGCAAAACTACAAGATGTCATTTGCCCTTCACTGGAGTGAGTATGATCATAAACGGGAAAATCACCCCCGCGTACTAGTGATAAGTTGATCATTTGATTGCTCCAACTATTAAATTAAATGTATAATTTTAAATTACAGTTATATTAGAAAAGTTAGACTCCTATAAAATTTCAAAATTCACAAAGGGAATCTGTGGATCCCAGTTTGAGAAACATTCTGCTAGATCAACCATACTGATTGCATTCTGCTATCCGTCCAACCAGTCTGATGGTTCCTGGCGCCCAAGTGAAGACAAACCCACCCCAGTCTCAAGGCACCTTTAAGACAACAGTAATTCCCAGGGACATTGGCAATAGTTAGAGTTAAGCACAGAGATAGATGATTACACAATGAGTTTGCCTCCATAAAGCATGGATGGAGGAAAGAATTCCCAGGAAGGCAAAGGGCAGAGGATTATCCAACTCAACTCCATCTTCAGCAAACCTTCCCCAGATCAGCCCCTTTCCCCAACTGGAGATCACCTCCTCTGACCCTGCTACTGGCTGGCCACATGTGGCTATGGCTCCAGGAAGTCTCAACTACCAGTTGACAAATGCTTGTCTGTCAGAGTTACTTAACAACTGGCTTCTCTTGCCTTGTTTTGTTTTGTGTGTTGTTGTTGTTGTCTTACTGAATTTGTTGGTTCTTTTGGTTCTAATATATTCACTTCCGAATTTTCGAGATTTCTCAATCTCCTTTAAAGCTGGGAAGAGCTTGCTTTGGGGATTTGGTGCTTTTTGTCTCCAGTATATAATTTCATATGCCTTCTGCCTTTAGGCATGGGCACAAATCTATGTGATAGCAGATTATAGTAAGCTTTTCAGAACACCCCAAGCATGCTAAGGAATGTGTAAACATGCTGGGTTAATGGTGTTTGATTCCACTTTACAGGAGAAAATAATTAAATTGGATGGGTTCTGGGGGTGGTCAAAGGAATCACCAGCTGCAGGGCTTCACCTCCATGTGGGAAGGTAACCGAGGAAGGACCCTGCCATCAAGCTACTGGAGGACCCTTCCCTCACCAGGCCCCCCGCCCCCCGCTTCAGGGATTTGACAAATGCTTTCTTATAAGTGATAAAGACAACCCAAATTTAGCTTACATTGTAGGTGGAGGCTGTCATCCCATCATGACATCTTTGCTGTGAGTGACACACCGAAATGTGTCACTTTTATGGAAGATCTTTCAGAATGTTGCTACTTAATTACTGGCTGAACAAATACACATGTATTTGTATGTGTGTGAGTATACCACACACACACACACACATGCACTGCAGAAACCTTGAGGTAGTGTCAACAGCCTGCGGACCTTCTGGAATCCAGCTTCTCAGACCTAGTGGCCACCCAGAAGCCCCTCTTAACATGGCTTTACCTTCTATTGGTCAACAAAAATACATTCTCATGGGGCATAGTCTTTCCTCCCAAGTGGTTCATAGAGAAAAGAGGGTAGCTCTCTCCCATACTACATGAGAACTTGTGTTTTCACAAAAAGGGGAAGCCTTAGAGGTATCTTCTCCTTGCTCTGGGCCAATAGCTGTCCAAGAAGGGATCAAGAGTAGCCAGTCTCCATGCAAACCTAAGTACCAGGTAGAAAAATGAATTCATACGAGATTGAAGGCAAAAGATGGATGAGTCAACTCCCTTAGACAACATCTTAGTCAGGGTCCATCTGCTGAGAGGAGGAAGCAAGGGGTGAGGAATGAACACTCAGTTACGAGTCCTGACAGAGCTCCTGGATTCCTTTTCCTGCTTCCTTCTTTTCCCTTGGTGGAGCTATAGCGAAGGTCAAACGTAATTTGGGAAAATGTTCTATAGTGGTAAAATGCTTTACAAATGGAAGACACCATTGCTTTGTAAAAAGAAAAATAAATTTAATAAAAATAATTTCCTACTTTGAACACAATTTTGATGACTGCAAAGTAGGATTTGGTTTGAGGGGTGAGCAAATGATTAAACCAAACCACAGCTGCTCTTTGCCTACACTGGCCTGAGTCACGTACAAGATCAAGGGGTTGTTTAAGATCAAAAAACCCTACAATGCAGAAACCAAGCCTGGACCTGCTCACTTGAGGGTACTACGTCCACAAAACAGTAAAAGTCCCCTCTCTTCTTTGTTCCTTAGTGAGTTTGTTTTCCACTTTTGTTTTCTCCCGTACCTGAGAAGCAATGAGCACTCACAGCATTGAAGGGCAAAGTCAGGAAAGAGGAAGACAAATGCACAGCCATGCATCTCTCTTGTGGACATCCACAGAAGGAACTGCTCTTTGCTTCCTACACATTTCTCAAAATGATCGATGAAAAATTTCTGGAACAAGAAATCTCTCCTTTAAAAGAAAACACGAGTATTTGCCTCTCCTGTTTTATCATGAAACTCTAATGATAAAAATGCTACTGAAAATAAGTACACTGGAAAGTGGATGTGGCTCAATCAATAGCTCCCACCTACAACATGGGATGTCCATGGTTCGGTTCTTGGTGCCTCCTAAAGAAGACGAGCAAGACAGCGCAAGACAGCGAGCAGATGCGATGGGCAGGTGCAGCAAGCTGATGCAACAAGAGACACAAGAAGGAAAAAAAGCATAATGAGAGACACAACAAAGCAGCGAACTGGAGGTGGCTCAAGTGATTAGACACCTCTCCCCCACATCGGAGGTCCCGGGTTCAGTTCCCGGTGCCTCCTAAAGAAACAAGGCAGACAACAGCCACAAGTGCAAACAGTGAGGGGGTGGGGAGAAATAAATAAATTAAGTTAATCTTAAAAAAAAATAATAAGTACATGTAGGATTGCTGTCTATATTATATTTCCTAATTTCTCCTCCCCAGCTTGAGAGAAATCCAGTCAACCAAATTCCAATCCACTCCTCCCTCTATGCCTCTACTCTTCTCTCAGGAAAATAAAAAAATCTTAGAATGTATCTTCTTTCTCCCAACATTCATCTAACTATTGGAATTATACCTAAGGGAGGTAGAATCAGGAAATGTATAAACAAAACAGAAGAACCTTCCACCCCTGGAAGACTCCAAACTCCACCACAGATGGGAACAGGAGAGATTTTCTTGGCTCCATTGCACCTGCTGCCCACGAAGTCTTCCCCAAGTATTTCTTGAACCCAGAGGAAAGTCACACATTTTCAGGATGTGTCCACTCCAAGGGTGCCATTGCTCTCTGGCCAGGTCCCACCAGCCTTCTCTGCTCCCCATCAGGCTCTTCTAAGTCCCAGACTGCTGGTCCAGGCCCCTGTCTGTTCTGTACTGCTGAATCCTCACTGCATCCAAACTGCAAAGCTCTGGAGCTGACAAACCATATGGACCTCTCTTAGTCCAAATTGAGGATTTGCAAAACAACTGTCCTGGACTCCTCAAAAATCTCAATGCCCATGGAAAACCACAAAAGATCTGAGGAACTGTTCCAGAAACCAAAGGAGACCAAAGAAACATGACAATTAAGTACAATAAATGGTCCTTGATTGGATCCTGGAATTTTTTTAAAAAGACCATAAAATACATTATTGGAGCAATTGAGGAAATCCAAATACAAGCTGCATATTAGGTAATACTATTGTATCAACATTAAATTTCTGAACGTGAAAGTTGTATTGTAGTTGTGTAAAAGACTGCCCCATTCCTAGGATATAAATGTGAAATATTTAAGTGTGAAAGTTTATGATGCCTACATCTAATTCTCAAATGGGACATCAAAAATAAAATACCTGTGGGTCCTATGCACATGTACATAAAGAAAGAGAAGGCAATCATTACAAAATGTTAATATTGGTGAATCCATGAAAAGGGGTTTTGGTGCACTATTCTTGCAACTTTCTTCGGCTTTCACATTTTTCAAAATTAAAAGTAGAGTTCATAATTCCAAGCAAAGGAGAAAGACATTGCAATATCCTGCCATTCATATTACTTTCATATGCTTCCAAGATGCCAAGGCACTAAAATTCCTCTGCCATCATTCAGAGAGAGAAAAAATCACAGAAAACAATTCATGAAACACATATTAGGGTAGGGTGTGGGTAAGTTGGCCAATAGGTATCATTTATTCTGTAGATAAACACCCTGAATTCCAGTTTGGACATAAATGAGATCTCACTGTACTTGCAAATAACGGAATGCATTGACTGTATGCATTCAGGTGTGTCTCCATTGGTTGATGCAGGGTAGGAAATAATAATGCCAGTACAAATTACTGGGACCCAGGAGTCCAAAAGGGAACCTGGAGTCCCAAAACATATGCCCTCAATAGACTCTTAGCTGGCATGTCCTTGCTTCAAGGCACCCACGTTTTTTTTCACCAAAGTCAAACCTGTTTGCAGTGGCTCCAGATTGACATAATATTCACCAACGATGGCAATTAAATATAAGTAGAGTTGAGGCTTTCTTAAGTCCACCTTCAGGAATCAACTGAAATCTCTCTCTCTCCATATATTTCTTCTTACTCTGCCTTAAAAGCCCTTTGTACCTCTATTTTTGACATAAGTCTCCTTAAAACGTCTGTCTGTGGCCAGACATTGGTGAGACCACACGATCCAATATTTGACCTAGGAAATGCAGTCACTATAATTACAGCAACGATTACAAGGTTCCTTGCCTTAGAGTTATTTGTGTACAAGCCTTTCTCTCCCAGTAGACTGTAAATTCCCTCAAGGGAGAAGGCGGTATGTTCTTCTCTTTGTATCTCCTGTTTTTCTCTTCTCAGAGACCCCACCCCCTCTTGGTTTGACCCACCATCTCTATGCTGGTGGCGCTCACAAGGCAGCCTTCTCTCCCGAGATTTTCAGATTATATGTTGAATTCGTTTCCTGGGGCTACGATGACAAAGTACCACAAGCTAGGGGACTTCAAACAACAGGTACTTATTTTCTTTATTCACAATTCTGAAGCCCAGAAGTCCAAAGTCAAGGTGTCGGTGGGGCCACGCTCCCTCTGAAAGCTCTAGGAGACTACCCTTCCTTGCCTCTTCATAACTTCCCGGGCATTCCTTGGTTTATGATAAAGTAACTCCAATCTCTATCTCCATTTTCCCCGGGCTCTCTTTCCTCTGTGTCTGAATGTCCCTCTTCCTAAAAGGACACCAGTCATCTTGGGTTAGGGCAAATGCTAATTACATCTACAAAAATCCTATTTCCACCCAGAATCCCAGCAGATTGTGGCCAGCTCCTACACTCCAGTTCTTTGGGACTGTCCTGGACAACTAACAAAACGATGATGATGGACAAGTCCCGTCCCCAAAACAAGGAGTATCTACAACTGCAAGCAAAACAATTCCTTCCATCTGCCTTGTAATATCTAAGGCCCCTGTCAGCTGAAGTAGTCAGAACAGACATCATCCAAAACCCCTCAAGATTTGGAATGAACAAACATAAGGGGAGAGTGTAAACATGAACCAAAGCAGATTTATTGTTACAGTAGTTATTACCTTGTGCTGGCAGAGTAACTTGTAACATTGATATAAAGATAGTGGTTGCCAAGGGTTCAGAGGGGCGGGGGAGGGATGGAGAGTTGGTACTCCTATTTAGGGCAGTGGAACTGTTCTGTATAATACTGTGATGATGGATACATGACATTACACATTTGTCAAAGCCTATAAAATGGTACAGCACAAAGTAAAAACTATAATGTAAACTATAGACTTTACTTAGTAGCAATGCTTCAATATTGGTTCATCAATTGTAACCAATGTACCACACTAATGTAAGATGTTAATAATAGGGGAAATTGTGTGTGTGTGTGGGGGGAGAGGTTATATGGGAATTTTCTGGACTTTCTGTGTAATTTTTCTATGAGTCTGAAATTTCTCTTTAAAAAAGACCCTATTTCCAAATAAGGTCATTTTCACAGGTACCTTGGGTTAGGACTTGAATTTATTGTTTTGGGGAACACAATTCAACCCACAACATAGGTCCAATTCCCTGTGGAACAAGTCCTTTTTGATGCTTTCCAGGGACCTCATATTCAGGTGCCTAAAGCTGAACTCATAATCTTTCCCTCGTTTCCTCAAAAAAATCTCTCCTATCTCTTGTTTTCCCAGTCTCAGTTCATCCAACCTGCATGCACTCATTCAGGCAAGCTGCAACCCAACTGATCCTTGCTTTCTCCTTTACCTCATCTCCTTTTTTTTTTTTAAGGAGGTACCGGGGATTGAACCCGGGACCTAGTACATGCAAGTCAGGTGCGCAACCACAGAGCTACATGTGCTCCACACTCATCTCCTTTTTAACTTCTTTTATATCCTAAATAGCTGTCAGGCCAGTCTCCCGTCCCTTCCCTACTAGCTTCTCCTACCCCAGGAGCTCATCATCTTTAGCCTGGACTAATGAACAATATTCTTAACTGACTCCCTGCTTCCAGTCTTGACTCCCTGAAATCCATCCTCTGTTCTGCAGTTAGATGCCATCTATATATGTCATCCTCAATTCAAAACCAATCTATGATTTCTCAACACCAGAGAAAAGAGCCAAGCTCTCAGCTTGGCATCCTGGGCTCTGCTGACCAGCCCTCCTAACTTTCTCTTCTGCCTTTCCCTGTTTTACACTTTATGCTAATGATGCTGAGGCACTTGTTGTTCCTAACATGAATTCCATTGGTTCACGTGTCCATGCTGCCCTTCACATCCTTTCTTCTGCTTGGAATTGCTCTCCTTCTGTTGACATAGCTACCCTTTATTCACCATTCAAGACTCAGCTCAGTCCCATCACCTTTTGATGCCTTCCCAGAAACCCCAGGTTGGCTGAGTGCTCCTCCTCTGCCCCAGACCCCAGCATCTTCTGCCTACCTCTCCTTTGACCTTGACTATATTATACTGAAACTCCTACATAAGTCTTGACCAAAAAACACAAACAAACAAACTGTAAGTTCTCAAAGGCAGAGACTATGTCCTATTTTATTGGCCTCCAAAGCAGCTGTGCTTAGAAAATAATAGATGCTCAAAAAATATTTGTCAAAATGCACTAGTTAGATTCCAATGTAACTAACTTTGAGCCATGTAGTAGCAGGTGCCCAATTGATGTTTTTGGAATGGGACTTATTTCCTGGGACAGAAGGCAGGGAAGGGCACTGCTGGCCCCTTGCCAGAGGCCCAGCTGGTGAGAGGAGTGGAGGCCTGGTTGCTTCTCCTGAGCACTTTCTCCAAACGTGGCACCTTTTCTGCATTCATGACATTGACAGTTGATAAGTCTGTGGTGAGCAGACATTAGAGGAAGCGGTGTGAAATTCCAACTGAAACAGCAGAGCCCAGACTATGAGGCGTGAAACAATGGTAGTTAACGCATTTAAAATGGAAACGCATTTTTCCTGAACTCTCTCCCACACAGCCAGCCTGACTCCTTTCCCTTCCGGCCCCCTGAGGTTAGAACCTGCCATGCCTCCGCATTTAGAGACCTCAACATTTTGCCCACCTACCCTCTATTCTGCCATAATGTCTGAAAGATCCTTCTCCTCACCATCCAAACTCAGATTCCCTAAATTTAATAACATTTCACTCCTACAAATTTGGAATTTCTATGAAACCCTTTCTGATCACTCATTTGTTAGAATGGCCACTCTTTCTTTGTATTTCATTGTCCTAGAACCTAAAATACATCGTCCATTGATCACATACATTCATTTACCTGTCCATGTCCCCACGTGAGACTCCTTGAGGACAGGATCTATGACATGTACATTTGTGTCAATAGCCTGGCCCAGTGCCTGATGCTGTACCTTTGTTTGTCGACTGAATAACTGACTGACTGAATGTTTTCATAGAAAGAAGCGTCCTGTTGGTGGACAAGGGGGAGTAACTGGGGGTCAAGCAGATGGGTCAAGCTTCCTGTGAGTTGATGAGATGATGTCAGCAACATCATCAAAGCACTAGAGTCAGATGAGAGAAAGCAGAAAGAGGGAGTAGAGGAACTAATTCCCTAAACGTTTTAAATATTCTTCTCAGTGGTGATGCTTATGGCCCAGCCCTCCACCTGCTAATTCAGGAACCTTCCTGGGAGTCCTGGAAAATGCTAGAAGTTAGAGGGACCATATATGTAGATATCATATTTGTGTTTGGGTCTGTCAACTTCGTCTCTCTATCATATTGAAAATCCTACACTGGCCAAGACCACAGTTTTTGTTTGCCTTTAATTCTGGCAGTTCCACTGAATACTTCCTTACCTACAGCAAGTGCCCAGAGAATTCTTGGCATGCTCTTTGACATTGAAAGTCTTTCAACATGGCAATGACTTCAAATGCGTTTTGACTAAGTAAATCTGAGGCAAACTGTTCCAGTCATATGTATTCATTTAATTTTTAATTCACACTCCACCACCCCCAGGGATGCCACAGCCTCTTATTTAATGTGTGTCTTGAAGTCAGGAGCATGTCTGCGAAAGAAAGAGTGCTGAGTGAGCAATGGGGAGCAGCATGCTATCAAAGGCATTCCATTGGTGCTCCCCAAAGGGGATCTCATTTTTCATCCTGATTTACTGTGCAGTTTAAACTAAGTCCTTTCACAGTTATAACTATCACTTCCTCATTCTTAAGTCAGTTGGGGTAAAGCTAATTACTACAGCAGAACTGCACTATTCTCATCTAAAACAAACACCCTAAATGAACCAAGAAAATCGAAATAGGATAGTCTAGACTTGCCCAGACTTCATAAGTCCAAAAGGAAGAAGCATAGTAGCCTGCAAGAGATACGCAGATGCAAAGATATATTTCTGACATGTGAAATGGTAACCAACGTTTTTCAACATCTATTAGGTGCTAGGCACTTTTTAGACATTATCTCATTCAACTACATGTAACTGTACAAGATAAGCATTATTAATCTCATTTCACAAATAAGAAAACTGGGCTCTTAAATAAGCCAAGTACTTTGGCCAAGATTTCTCAGGTGGAAAGTAAGGGAGCCAGGAAATACAGCTAAGTCTTTCTGGTTTCAATTCAGTGCTCATTTGGTTTCAATATAGCACTCTGCTATACCTACTATTTCCCACACACATCCACCAGGGTACAGACAGAAAACAGATTCACTAGTGATTTTAACAGAGAGAATTTAATATAGGGAATTGGTTAAACAGACATCAGGGGAATGCAAACAAGGAAGACTCAGGTACCAAAAGATAATAGCTGCAGGAAGTACTGACCACCTGTGGGGCTGGGGGATAACAGGAAGGGGTTAGGTTTGTCAGACCCTAGAAGCTTGGAGGTGGGGGCCCTCAGAGCTGGGACTCAGTCTTCTGAGGAGAGGGCACTGCCCAACTGGTAACTCAGAGCAAGTGTGTTAAAGCTGGTTCTGTGGTATTAAAAGAAACTGGAAATTGCTACCAACTGGAACTGCTTCCAGGGCTAAAGTTCACTACTGGATGACACTAACAGGAAAACCAAGCAAATAGAATAAAAGCCAGTCTCTTCACTTCTCCTTGTCCCTCCAGTGGCCCTAACTGGCAATGGAGACACGTGGTTAACAGAGTCCCAGACCCAGTGTAACAGCAGAGTACAGGAAAGTCAGTTTGGAGCTGAAAGATAGCTTCCTAACCAGCACAAATGGGTTATGTATAAGCACCAGTGCAAGTGGTTGGGGCAGAAGGAGACAATCACTGCTATAATTGATAACAGCTGCCATTTATGAACACCTATCAGTTGACATGTTAGTATGAGCTAGGTACTATAACCTTATCAGTTTTACAGATGTATACGCTGATATTTAGAGATGCTAAGTAATGACGTCATAAAGCATATGGCAACATGGATGAACCTGGAGGACATTATGTTGAGTGAAGCAAGCCAGACACAAAAGGACAAATACTGTATGAATGCGTTACTATGAACCAAATATATTGTGTAATATATTGTTTGATTCAAAAAAAAAAAAAAAATTTACACGTATCCATTACATTTAATTGAGAAATGTATATATTTATTCATCTGTGTTTACTTTTTAGTTTTTAATTGTTTATGTTTTCAATTATTAAGTGTACAAAATAAAGTTAAAAAGAAAAAATAAATAAATCTTCCATAGGAAGAGTTATAGCCAGAATTCTCTTCGGATGCTGAGACCATATAAAATGCCTCCTGTGCTTTTGAAAATCATTTTCAGCAAGCCCATTGGAAATTAAATCTGCCTACTTATAACATTTTCAGACTGTAAAACAATGTTTTGTGCTTTTTAGAACTTTTAATACTTGGCATTCCTGTTCCTTTAAGCTATTCTTTCTTCCTAAAGACAAACATACAGTGATATTTTCTGCAGCTCCTGTCATCTAGAACAGTCATCCTGTATGTCTTCGCCTCATCAACTCATGATCTTATTTCAAATCTCATCTGGAAATATCCTCCCTCCTCTCCTCTCCTCTCCTTCCTTGGCTGCATACTTTGTTTTGGCTTTCGATAGCCATTGCATTGTGCAATCCCAGAATTTCATGGGCATACCTAAGCAAAAGAACATGGTTTCCAATGAGCTTGTTTCATCAACCACAGAGAAGGCTCCCAAACCTTCCATTACGGCTCCCCCAAAACCCCACCTTCCCCCCCCCCAACTTCCACTCCACAACTCAGCATTGGAAAGGAACTAAAAAGACAGGTTTTTTCCTCTTGGTTGGAAGGACAGCATGATCCATTTTGCAGTTAACCTGGTTATAGTCATAGTTTCAAAATTTATGTACCTTCGGGATGTGACTTTTATGTGCATGTGAAAGGCAAAGAGATTTTTCAAAGCAAGAAGGCCTTAGGAGAGAAAGGTACATTTTGCCCTTTTGCTAAATAAAATATGTGAGCTGAGTGCCCCTTAATGCATCAAGATTCATGAAATACACTTCATTATGTCTGATCTGAAAGAATAAAAAGACAAGATGTCTTTTCTCTTGAGTGTAAATAAGTCAGACCCATCTTTACTAGGGCCTTATATATTTGCTAGAGAATATTTCCAGCATACTGAATACTGTATCCACTGGTTTTAATTCCATAGTTCTTAATTTTGCTTCCTTGTAGGAAAGGAGATAAATGTCAGAAAGCAAAAATTGGAAAGCTATTTTCATCCAGGGTTTTCTTCATCCAAGTGCCTCAACCTCAAACTCATCAATATCTGCTTGAAATTTAATTTTTAAAAAGTATTCCTGCCTCCACAGATGTATTAATCAGGGTTCTCCAGAGAAACAGAACTGACAGGATATAATTTATTGTAGAAATTGGCCCATGCAACCAGGGGGATTGGCAAGGCCAGATTCCTTAGGGCAGGCCACAAGTTGGGAACTCCAGTGAAGGTTTTGTTGAATTCCCCAGGAGAAACTGTCTGGCTGAAGTACAGATCGCAGCTCATCTTTCTGACTGCTAAAATAATCAGTTCTCCCTTTAAGGCCTTCAGATGACTGGACGAGACTTCTCTCGTTGTTGAAGGCAAGTCCCTTTGTTACTTGTAGATGCAATCAACTGCTTGATGGTTTAATCCTTTGTTGTTTGCAGATGCAATCAATTGACTGATGGTTTGGATCCATGAAATACCCTCCTGGTAACAATCAGGCCAGTGCTTGCTTGACCAAACAACTGGACACAATAACCTAATAACCTAGCCAAGTTGACACATGAACTTACTGTCACAAGAAACATGGATAATGATGTTACTACATTGTTCCTCCCTTTTTACCCCACAAAATTCTTGGAAATCTTTCTTCTTCAGGAGGGATATGTATTTGGTATTCATAAAGATAAGTCCTCAGTGTTTCATCTATTTTTCTCCTCAAGCTCTTTCTCTTCTGTGGGTTGATATTTTCCCTTTTTTAGGACAGTGGATGGAGAGCACAAAATGGATTATTTCAGACAGACTACCTCTGTCCTTCCTCATGACCAGAAAAGGACCAAATCTTGCCATTTCCCTCATTCTTCTAGGGATATTGATGGGAAAGTCATTGTGTCTTCAATTCCTCACATCATTTGGAGATATGGGATAGTAATATTACTCTACCTCGTAGTATTACTCTATGATTATGTCAATGTTGAGTTTGGATGGGGAAAGTGAAGGTATATAATAGAGGAGGGCCTTCTTGGGGTGAGGAGTTGTAGCCTCACAGGTAGCCATGGCTCCAAACATTCCTTTGCTTCAATGCTCAAAACTAGAGCACTTTTTAAGGTCCACCAATATATTAATTTGGGATGTTAATACATAAAATAAACCATGAACTAGTTTGTTGAAAGTAGGGCCTATAACATATTTCTCGTTCAATTTTCCAGTGATCATGGACCACTGGGGAACCTGGTCCCCTTACCAAGATCTCAGCCCACCTAAGAAGTAGTAGGCTGCCAGGTTAGCTCTTCGTCTCTCATTTTGTCCTTAGAGGAAGCCAGGTTTAATGCAGAACGAAAGCTCCTAACTTTCAGGTTTGCATCCAAGCTAATTTCTTTCAGAGGCAGCAGCTATTCAAGATTTCATATTCCTCATGTAGTTAATCCAAGAGGCCTTTGTCCAAAGGGAAAATGGAATTCCCATTTCTCCTTTTGTTAACTGTCCCAGGTTTCTGTTCACAACCTAGCTACCTCTTCCATAGCAAGTCTCCCATCCACAACTCCAGTTAAACCAACCTAGCAGTACTGTAGCCAAGGACAAGGAGTGTGAATGGGTAATTTGTAAATTCTGTGGCTTGTTGGTACAAGGAAGGTAAGAAATGGAAACAAGAAAGAGAGGGGAAAATATTATTTCTCATCTGAGTCAAACTTTTGCTCCTTATGTTTTCATGGGTCTGAAATGCTCTCCCTGCCTTCTCTACTTGAGGAAATCTTACCACCCTTGAAGGATATCCAAAAAATGTCTGTCAACAAAATTAATAACAGTAAGAGTTGTAAGCCTCCAGTTTTTAGAAAATCTTGGAGATTCACAAGAGAAGGCAGGAGGATATGGGTATGTAATCGTTGGCAGGGAAAGTAGGACATGATGGTACAACAGAAGGTTTTGCCTAGGCTATTGCTGTGTGAGGGATTCCAGCTCTGATCACCTACAGGCCTAGAGGGTGAAGACAGTCTGGCTTAATGTGTCCCAAGAGATGTGGATTTTTTACAAATGCTAATGGATTTAATAGAAATTTTTAAAAAAATATTTATTGAACACTGTGATGGTTTGAAGCTGTATGGACCCCAGAAAAGTATGTTTTTAAAGCTAAACCATTCCTGTAGGTGTAAACCTATTTAAGTAGGACCTTTTGATGAGGTTATTTCAGGTAAGGCGTGGCCCAGGGTGGGTCTTAATCCTCTTATTGGAGTCTTTTATAAGAGAATGAAATTCAGACAAAGAGAGAAAGCCATGGAAACAAGAAGCTGAAAGCAATGAAAACTGGAAGAGAAAGGAGAGACCAGCAGACACCACCATGCACCTTGTCACGTGACAGAGAAGTCTAGGATGACTAGCAGCTGGTCTTTGGGAAGAAAGCATCACCTGATAATGCCTTGATTTGGACATTTTTCTCAGCCTCAAAACTGTAAGCTTGTAAGTTAATAAATCCTCATTGTAAAAGCCAACCCATTTCTGGTATATTACTTTCAGCAGCCTAGCAAACAAGAACAAACACCTACTACGTGCCAGTTCATTAATCTATAATCATGCTAGTGAATGCCTAATTACCATGAAGATGAGGTTCTATGAGAGTGTACAATGAAGGAGGCCAACCTCAACTGGGGAGCTAGCAAGATTTCTCTGAAGAAGTAGCCATGAATGAGCAGGTTTCAGCAAGGATAATCCCATAGCTCTTTTCTCCCTGCTAAACAGTCCACATGGCAGGGGGTTCTTTTCTAGTCAAAGTGAATGAATCTTTCTTTGCTTTAAATAATATTTTGTGAGCTTCCTAAGTCCTTGATGGTTTACTAAATCGAGTTTAGAGGTTACTATTTGAGGAACAGATAATGGAAAAATGGTTCACATTTTCTTTTAGCCAGTATTTTCCATCTCCTGCGTCTTCATCTTCCCTCCATGCAAAGTACTTTCCTGGGATGTTAAGAGATGTGGTGGGGTGTAAACTTCACATTCAAGTAAGCTTTAGAAAGAATATATTAAAGAAAAAGAGATGGGTTTATTTTCCATAGGGCTACTAATAACCTTTAATTTGCTGGTTTGAATTATGAATCTCCATGTGGGTAACATAACATGCAACATCATGGAGCAGCTCAGAGGATTAGTGTCCTATGAAACACATTTTGAGGAACACTGTATCAGAGCAACTCAGGACTTGGACAAATGATTGATTTAAGATTTGTTTCTCTTCTCCTTCCTCCAAAGTGCCTTCCAACAACTCTCAGAACAGAGTGAGATAGGATTAGAGCTAGATCAACAGATTGGTTCTCATTGGAAGATGAGAGAATGTGGCTCTCATGTGCAAATGAAATATATCATTTGGGTGGTAACTGTAAAAAAAAAAAAAAAGGAGAAGAAAAAGTAAAGGTTCAAGAAGGACTGTGTCAGGACCCTGCATCTTTCTGATGGCTGGTTCCTCCACCCACCTTTGACCATGTAGATATAATTGTAAATAGAGGGTGAGCAAAGCAGTTAATAGAAATATGGGTAACTAATAGGACCCAGTGTGACAACTCTCTCTGCCCTGAAGACAAATCAATCTCCTGGCAGAACAGCCAGTGACTGCCACTTACACCTATGTGCTATGTTATCTAAAATCTCTTGGCATTCGTTTGATACATTCTGGGAAATACAATCACAGCACTGAAGTTGGAGATGCAAAAAAACACCAAGCAATCCCATAACTATAAGTTGGTTTGTACCAATAGATACATATCCTTATATGTCATGAAATCATTTAAATTCCCCAGTCTTCTGCCAAATTAAACATCCTCATTCAACACACCCTCCACCATATGCAGCTGCACTTTTTCCATTTTCAAAATGGAGAAAAACACAGCTTCATTGCTGTTGTATGTTGAAGGCGACTAATCATAAATCCCTGGGAAATTCTTATATAAATGGTACTATGCAGGAACAGTCTAACCAAACAAGAAAGCTAAACCAAAAGGAGCACTAGCCAAGTCAGGTCACCCAAAGATTAGAGTTCATTGCAGCTTCTTGCATTAGAGCTTGGACAACACGGACCTCCTTGGAGCAAACACACCACAACATTAAGGGTAGATAGCTACCTGTTTTAAGGTAGCTTGGTACAAAAGGACAGATGTGGACTTTAGGTTGGAATCTTGCATCTGCCACTGGTGGTTGCACAAAGCTCTGTGACTTCAGGCAACTCCCTCTTCTGTAAAATGGGGATAAAGACATTTGCCTTGCAAGGTAGTTGTAAGTATAAATAAACATGCAGAACCTTTGGAACACAGTAGCCGCCCAATAAATAGAGGCTATCTTACCTCACCTGGTTTTACACATCCTACCTGGAAGCTAATCCTCCTTCTCTCTACCCCTAGTTAAGTCAAGGCTTTATATTGATGGGAATGTCAACAGAGTAGCCAAGGACATCAGAAGCTGCCCATTGACACATGGCTTGTACCCTCTGTGTGACCCATGCATTCAGTTCTCCTGACTCTCAGGCCTATTTGCTAAAGAGGCCAATGGTCCAGCAGCACTGCCCAATGGAACTTACTGTGATGATGGAAATGCTTCTATCCCTGCACCATGTAATATGATAGCCACTAGCACAATGTGGCTATTGAGCCCTTGAAATGTGGCTAACTGTACCTAAGGGCCTTTATTTTTTATTTAAGTTTAATTAAATTTAAGTAGCCACACGTGGCTACCATATTGGACGACACAGGTAGAACCTTAGTGTTCAACCTGAGCTGCACATAGAGGGCTTCTGGATCAGTCCCCCAGTCTTTCCATAGGTACCTTCTCCCAGAACTAGCCCTTCACCATTGCAAGCCTCAGACCCAAGTGAACCCCATTCATAAACAGTAACTGAATGTTCCCAGAGCCCTTGAAGAGGGGGCTGAAGGCAGACATGTTCAGAGGCCACAGACTTCCCATGTGGTGTGCTGAGAGCTGGGACTGAAAAGCTAGTTGATGGTTACTCACATCTCCCACAGGTCCTCAGTTTTCACCGTTGGTCCCAGCAATTCCAGGTCATGGCTTTGAAAGCGAAAGCAAATTTGTCACTATTAAGCCAATATGACCCTTGGAAATTAATTAACTGACCTGTCACCCCCCTGGGTCCTAAGGGAACAGACCCTGGGAAGGAGAGACAGGTTTTGACATAGGAGAAAAAGTGAAAGAAGCACAGATTAGAGGCCCCCAAGGGAACCCAGTCCAAAGTCTTATTTTATTTGGTCGATTTCTAATAGTTAAATAAAGTGAGATTTCAAATAAAAATTGGTTTGCCCACTTCCCCTGGAATCTTGGAAGATCTTATAATGCCCTGTTCATTAACAAAATTAACATCAATCCCCCAAGAGCAGTGGCGGCTGCCCCATTGAGATGAGGACGAAAATGCCCAGGTCTCCACAATCCCCACCATTGCTTCCCCTATAGCTACCTTCTTTGATTATTTGTGTGACCTGATGGCCAGGTGCAAACCTGGGTAACAAGACTCTGGGAGGGGCTGGGATAATGTGGCAGTGCTACTTTGGTATCTGGAAGCCTGGAGATACGGGGGGAGATGGTAGAGAAGAGGGGTGCTGGGGGGAATGGGGCGAGGAGAGCTGGAGTGCAGTAAAATGAAACGCACCACCTCCACATTCTACCTCCTACCTTACCTGCAATGATATGTGCCAGATGGTTCTTGGAACGTCTTGAACTTCAGCCTGCTAAGATTTTTTTTCTCCCACATTTCTTCCAGCTACACAGAAAGAACAATGCCAGCCACACAGAAAGAACTCAAGAAATGTGAGTCAGTCACAATAAAATGCACTCAATTAAGTCTGCCTCCATCAGCCTCCCTCAGCCATTGCTCCAAGCTGGGCTTGCGTATGCCCCCCTCCTTCTTAAGCACAAGCTGAATCTCTGCAGGCATTCCCCCACTGAGATGGCTTCTTAATTCCCAGGCCTCCACCCACAGGGCTGACCCAGCCAAATCTCAGTACCACACAGGATGGCAGCTCCTTCCCTGTTCTCAGCATGGTCCTGGAACCTGGGTCAAAAATTAGGGTCCATGCTCTGGACCAGCTTATAGCTTTTGTACTTTTTCTTTCCTTCCTTCTGTCCTCCAGTCTGTTTACTTGAGATTTTTCTCTATGCCAGTGAGACAGAAAGGAGGGAATCTGGGGAAGGACCCTGACCATAAGCTATTTGAAAACAGAAGCTATTTATTTTCATTTTTGTATCCCTAGCATCTAACATGGCACATTTACTGAGGTGGACACCAGTGTGAATAAAAGGAAAAACAACTTGGTTGAGAGAGGCCAGTAGGAGAGAAAGACCTTCTAAACTAAGGAAGAGTCACAGACAAGGGTTCAAATCCTATTTTTACCTGCGTTAGCTTATTGACCTAATCTATCTGAACTTCTCTTTCCTAATCTATGAAAAATAGTTAATGGTATATGCCCTGTGTTGTTGGTTGGTACAATCCTTAGACAGTCAGGATGGCATATGGCAGCAAAGAGCACAAAATGTTTATGCACTTCAACTCAGTGATCCCAATCCTAGGAGTTCATTTTAAGGAACTAAATTCAGCAGAAACAAAGCCCTTATGTGCATGAAGTTCATTTTGGCATTATCTTATTAATAGCAAAATATATAATATTACCTAACTACCTACAATAGGGAAATAATTTACTCATGTATAGTGTGTAAACATGGTGGAGTATTTTTCAAAAAATAAAAATAACATTCATGAAGACTGTAATAATACAGAATCCATCTTCAATACTGCTTGTATATTCATTTAAAAATAAAATCTGTACTTATTGCTGTCCTGATCAAAAGTATTTCATGGTGGAATTGAATACTCAAGAGTGGAATTGGGGAAGCGGATGTGGCTCAAGTGATTGGGCTCCCACCTACCACGTGGGAGGTCTGTGGTTCAGTTCCCAGTGCCTCCTAAAGAAGACAGCGAGCTGGCATGACGGGCAGGCATGGCAAGCTGACACAACGAGATGACGCAACAAGAGACACAAGAAGAAAAACACAATGAGAGATACAACAAAGCAGGGAATGGAGGTGGCTTAAGCAATTAGGCACCTCCCTCCCACATCGGAGGTCCCAGGTTCAGTTCCCAGCGCCTCCCAAAAAAACAAGACAAACAGACACAGCATATGCAAACAATGAGGGAGTGGGGAGAGATAAATAAATAAAATAAATCTTTTAAAAAAAAAGAGTGGAATTGCTGGATCATATGGTAAGTGTGTTTATATATATGTATATACATATGAAACTGCCAAACTCTTTTCCAAAGTAGACATACCATTTTACATCCCCACTAGAAATATACAAGCCTTCTAGTTCCTCCAAATCCTCTTCAACACTTACTACGGTCACTGTTTTAGCTTCCTAACTGTTAAAACAAATACCATACAATGGGTTGGCTTAACAACAGAAATTTATTGGCTCACAGTTTTAGAGGTCGGAAGGCTTGCTTCCTCCCAGGGTCGGTATCTACAGATTGGCTAGTAATCTTTGGGGTGTCTTGGCAACCCCAGAATGCCAAAATTTTTGGAGTGAAAGCATTGCCTTGATGAAGCTTGCTTTGGTTTGGACTTTCTTTTAGCCTCAAAACCATAAGCAAATAAATTCCTATAGTTTAACACCACCCATTTCAAGGTATTTGCTTGAGAAGCCCAGGAAACTAAAACATTGTTCATAGCAATTTGATTTCATTATTCATAATAGTCCAATACTAGAAACCCAAATGTCCTGAATAAACAAACTGTGACATATTCATTCAAGTAAATCCTACTTAACAAAAAGGAATGAACTTTTGATATACCCAACAACATGGATGAATCTCAAAGACATTATGCTGAGCAAAAGAAGGCAGATATAAAAGACAGCATGAGTCTATCTAAATCATTCTACCCACATGAAATTCTAGAATAGGCAGAATTAATCTATTGTGACTGAAAGCACATCAGGGATTGCCTGAAGCTGGGAGTGGGGAAGGGTATTGACTGCAAAGGAAAACAAAGAACTTTGGGAATGATGGAAATGTACTATATCTTGATTGGAGTGGTGGTTACAATTGTCAAAACTTATCCAACTGTACATTTAAAATATGTGAATTTTAATGTACATAAAATATAGTTCAATAAAGTTGATTAAAAAGAAAATTATTAGTTACTTCTCATTACTTCAGGATAAGTAAAAACCTGAGTGTTATATACAGGGTATTTCATAATATGACCCCCTTCTATCTCGCCAACTTTATTCCTGCTAGAATCCCATCCAGTTTATTCCAGCCAAATTAAAACACCTATAGCTCCCTAGTCACCATGTTTCTTCATGTCTCTATACCTTTATAAATGCTATTCCAAGAACAACGAGGTATGACTACCTATTAGAATGGTTAAAATCCAAAAAAAAAAAAAAAAAAAAAAAATGACAACACCAAATGCTGCCAAAGATATGGAGTAACAGGAACTCTCATTCATGGCTGATGGGAAAGCAAAAGGGTGCAGTCACTTTGGAAGACAGTTTGTGAATTTCTTAAAAAGCTAAATATAATATTACCAAATGAGCCATCAATCACACTCTTAAGTAAAAATCTGCATGTGAATGTTTATAGCAGCTTTATTCATAATTACTAAAAGCTGGAAACAACCAAGATACCCATCAATAGGTAAGTAGAAAAACTGTAGTACATCTATACAATGGAATATTATTCAGCAATGAAAAGAAATGAGCTATTAAACCATGAAAAGACATAAAGCAATCTTAAATGCATATTTCTATGTGAAAGATACCTATCTGAAAAGGATACATATGGTATGATTTCAATTATACGTAAGAAATTAAATAGTACATACTGGAAAAAGTAAAATTACAGAGACAGTAGTCAGTGGTTGCCATAGGTAGAAGTGAGTAAGTGAAGCACAGGGAATTTTTAGGGCAGTAAAATTATTCTGTATGATACTGTAATGACATATACAAGACAATATGCATTTGTCAAAACCCATAGAACTTTACAGCACAAAAAGTGAACTTTAATGTATGCAATTTTAAAAAATCCTTTAGGAAGTAGAAGGATCCCTGAAGGAAATGCATACTGTGACCAGCGAATTGAACTGTATTGCAAGTGTATGAAACAATCTCACTGAAGGTGGGGGGGGGGGTAAAAGGTGCTGACCTAAGTAACGTCAGAAGTGGAGTGTGTAGGACCAAAAACAAAAGGAAATGCACATAAGCACTGTACTCTCATCGATAATGTTGCTTCCCATGAGGGTTTGGTTTAACAATTCTGATACCACTGTGATACTGGAATTGAACAATTAAATAAATGGATGGTGAATGTTTGGAGCCAGCTTTCTCTCAGTTGGAGTGATATTTATAATTCAGCAAGAGGAGAAAGCTAGAATTATCCACGTGGTAATAGATTAGAGTGGGAGACATCCATACTATCTTGTGTAAATGCTGTTCCTGCTTCCTGCTCAAGCAAATATGATGAATCCATCCCCTCCCTGCACCCCACCATTTTATACTCTGACTCATTCCTACTCACTCTTAAAGATTCCACTCCAGCCTGCCTGGACTCCTTTCCAAGGCAGGATTAAGTACCTCTCTAATGTAGTCTCATGAAATCGTATACATGCTTTTAGTCTGATGTTTTTACACTGTGGCATCACAGTCAAAATTCTTGCCTATCTCCCTTACTGGGCTCTGGGCACAGTGAAGCCAAGGTCTTTACTTTTACATTGTTGGTCCTGAGCACAGAGCTTGGCACATGGTGCTTCGTAAATATTTGCTGAACTAATTATTAGGTAAATGAATGCCCTGAAACTACCTGCAAAAGGATATGGTGAGGATTGAGTGAGATAAGGGATGTAAGTCTCTGTACTCTATTATTTAAATGTTTGATTTGGCCCTGTAATATGTTTATGAGGTCAAGAATACGTCTTCCGTGAACTTCCACCTCCATCCCAGGGTATAACCAGTGAAGACAGCCAGTTCCTATCTTGAAATCAGGGTGGCAAAGCTTCCAAAATGACATGAGTTCTTAAGCACCTCAAGAAGCTATCAAAAGAAGCTTTACTGGGAAACAGATGTGGCTCAAGTGATTGGGCTCCTGTCTACCATACAGGAGGTCCAGGGTTCAATTCCCAGGGCCTCCCAGTGAAAGGCAAGTTAGCCTGCACAGCGAGTAAATAAATAAAAAATAAATAAATAAATAAATAAATAAAATCTTTAAAAGAAAAAAAAAGTTTGACTCAAGTGACTCATTGAGTTGACAGGCTGTGGCTGCACTCCCTTTGCAAGGGGATACCCTTCGATATACAGCTATTTACTGTGATGGTTAGGCTAATGTGTCAAATTGGCCAGGTAATGGTGCCCAGTTGTTTAGTCAAGCAAGCACTGGGCTAATTGTAATATAAGGGTATTTCATGGACTTTAATCATCAGTGAGTTGATTGCATAGATGGCTGGTTCCATCTATTATCAACTAAGGAGATTGCCATCAGCAATGAGTGATGTCTCATCTGATAGGTCAAAGGCCTTAAAAGGGGAAGTGATTTCAGCATTCAGAGAGAGAATTCTCACCTCTACTTTTCCTGGGAACTCACCGAGGACCTTTATCAGAACCACTGGTTTGCAGCCTGTCTTGTAGAATTTGGACTTGCGCATCCCCACAGTCATGTGAGACAATTTTTTAAAATCTCATACTATTTATAGATCTTTCTTGTTGGTTCTGTTTCCCTAGAGAACCCTAATATATACTCCGACAACATTTTTCACCATTCCATATAGTTTTTATTAATTGATTTTTGTAACCTTATTGTACTTGCATTTCTAAGCACATCTGTTTTAAGCGAATGCATAGGTCTGGCTAGACCTATGACCTCATGGATTCTGACAAATGAAATGTCACAACACCTGCCCAGGCAAACACCAAGCAGCATTGCCCTCATTCATGGAGACTCTCCTGGCCATTCACTTGAAGACATGGCATTGGAACAGCTTTTTTCCATGATTTTGATCCATTTTCTTCATCCTTGCTGAAGGTCCAACAAGAATCAGCCTGAACTCTGCCCAACCCTCCTCCTTTTCACTATTTCACTGCTTCACCAGCAGTGTCTACCCAGCCCCCTCCCCATGTGTCAATGCCTCCTCTAGTATTCATGCTTACTTGAAGAAGAAGGACAACCTACTGAGACTTCATTCCCTGCCATCATTCTTTGACCCTCTGTTTTATTTTAAATATGCTTTTCCTTCTGCTTTGGCCAGAGTTCATTCAACAGCCATTCAGCCTCCAATCCTGCATGGCAGTCACTGATGGACCTTTTCATTGTTTGACACCAAAAGTTGATCTAGCAAAGTCTACTTCAGTGAAGAATTGTCAACCAGCCAGTGTTGTGTACAACACAAAGGCAAGTGGGGTGAGAGAGTGGGAGAATGCTGATGGGAGCAGGAAATAACATTAAATCTAGAGTTTGGGCTTCAAATTTTTTTGAAGTTATGAGGAAGGAGTCTTTCCTTCCTTCACTTATTGATCCATTCTCATGGTCTGGCTTGACCTATGACCTCATGGAAAATGGCCAAGTCTGATGTTTGCCTGTCTCTAAGGTGAGACCAGTGTTCTGGTTCTATTAGGGACTCCAAAGTCCTCCACGTTTCCCCAGGCTTACCGTAGAAAGTAACATGTTTTGTGGGCATTCAAATCCACCAAGAGCTTAAATATGGTTCTTTTGGGAGAGGGCCAAGAGACAGAACAACCATTATCAGCAATCTGTTCTCTGAGAAGTCTGAGCCATGTAAACAAACAACCTGGGCTTCACATACCATGGGGAGAGAGAAAGGATTGGAATGTTGACTTGTATTTTCCTGAAACATCCAGCGAACCATGAACCTAAACTCTATGCCTGAGGCAAACTGGGAAATGCTATTTTAACAAAGCACAGCTTAGAAAACGATCCACACACGTTCTATAACTTGGGCCAGCCCCAGAGAGATTTCTGGGGGCACTTTATGGGTGACTAATACTCAGCTTAAAATAAACAAGGGTTTTCCAAACCCAGCCTCTCTGAGAGTGAAGGGTAGACTTTTCACTTGTCTGCCGTGGCAAAACACTTCACAATGTTTTGCTATGGAGGGTCTGGGAGGATGTTTTTGCTGGGCCTACAACAGAGCTTCTGAGATGCTTGTAAGTCTTATTGTCTGATCTAAGCTCTATCCATTTAGTCTGTTGGACTGTCTCTCCTATAGGAAGACAAGAGGGAATGTGTACAACACAAAGCAGGGAATGCACCTGTGTTTTCCACGAATATCTCTGGAACTCCTCGCTCTGGGTGGTGCTGCTGGGGAATACCAAGATAACAAAGCTACAGTGGAATGCAGGCAGATATGAAAACAAATAATTAAAGTAATGCAGCCAAGTACTGAATAAAGGTTGGTACCAAGAGCTGTGGGAACACAAAGAAGGACAAATTCATTTTGGCAGTGGAAGTCAAGGATGGTTTTGCAAAGGGTGAACTCTGAAGTGCATCTTGAAAGGTGAGTTGGAATTTTCAGGTGGCAAAAGAGAGGAAAGGCATCCTAGGTAGAGGGAATAACAGGTTCAAAGGTGTGGAGGCATGAATGGCCCTGAGAAGTTTGGTGTGTGTGGGATACAGGTTAAGCAGGCAGAAATGGGATAGGTATGAGGCTGATACAATGGGTGGGGTCAGATGTGAAGGGCAAGGGTATCATATTAAAGGGTCTGGACTTATTTCTTGGGTGGTATGGAAATGACAGGATTTTAAGCATGGGTGTGATTTGTGAGATTCTAAAAAGACATAGCAGCCACAAGCAAAGTGTGGCATGGAGGGAAAGTTCAGAGATTAGTGCCATAGACCAAGTAAGCACTGAGGAATGCCTGAAATAAATGAACTTGGATGGAAATTGAGAGGGCAGCCAGGCAGGGTGCCGTTAGAAAGTGGGACCAACAGTACTGGGTGGCTAATTAGATAGAGAGGATGAGGCAGAAAGGGCGGCAAGAGAAATTCTGAGGTTTCCAGCACGGCCAACCAAGTCATGGGTGATGACTGAGCTATTGAAGACAAGAGGCCAAGACACCAGAGACTAAGCTATCAGGCCCTGCTCATCCAAAATGCTTGCTGAACAGTCACAAGCTACGAAACAGCCTAGGGAAAGGTGGCTGCTTTCACTTAGACACAATTTTTTAATCAACTGGTGAAAAATTGACCCGTTTCTGTTATTGTGTGGGTGGTGTTAGGAAGGAGTTCTTTGGAAACATGAGGGAATACCAGTGTGGATGCAAGGTCTTTCTCAGTCCTATGCGGTACCCCCCTGGATCAGCAGGAAGGGTTTGTGCTGTCCTCACCATTTCCATACTTGCTGAGTGCATGAAGAGCACTCGGGAGAGCTGCTGCAACTAAAGTCCAGGACCCAGGGAATCTCACCCTGAATGCACAGAAGGGACTGAGATGCGATTAAGTGCAATTGCCACTGGGGCAGATTTGAGGGCAGAGGTGAAAAGAGGCAGGTGTGACAAGAAGGCCCCACCCAGTCTGAAAGGGTGGCCACAGGGCCTCAGAATGCTTCAGCCCCTTCCTTCTGCCTGTAATCTGAGCAGCTCCAGAAGACGGCCGCTAAGACTTGTAAAGCCGATTGGACATGCTGCATAATTAGCCACCCACATTATCGGCATCCCAGGGACAGCCTTGGTTTCAGGTAAAGAGATGTCCCTGTCACCTAGGAGACTTCAGTCTGAGGATATAAAAATGTAAGTGTTTAAATTCAATGAGAGGAACACAGGAAGTCAACTCTGAGACGCGAAGCGCAAAGATGAACGTGGTCTGGCAAAAGGAGCTCTGGCTCCAGGGGCACAGTGAGGTGGAGAAAAGCTGTGAGACTGGAGCTGGTTGCTGAAGAATGGAGAGGGTTTTTCTCAAGTCAGAAAGGAACAGGGAGGGTACTCCAAGAAAGCATCATGGCCGGAGGAAAGGCAGGCAAGCAAAAGCACCAGGTGGGTTCACAGACGTGAGGAGAGAATACCTGGTGGGCAGGTAAAGGGACCTGAGGGAAGGTGAGGCAAGAAAGGTACATGGGGATGAGCTCTTTGAGGCCCTTCAGTAGGAGGCAGAGTGGAACCGGACTTTGATCTGTAGCTAATGAGACAGTCAAGGTTTTTGAACAAGGGTTTGACTTTTCTTTTTAGGAGGTACCCGGGACCTCGTACATGTGAAGCACATGCACGACCACTGAGCTATACCCACTCCACAAGGTTTGACTTTTGAAAATGATCATTTTAGCAGTGGTGTCTGAGATATATGGGCTAGGGAGAAATGAGAGGCAAGGATCAATTAGAAGACCACTGAAATACATAATAAGACTCTGATTTTATTAAGCACCACCTATGTGCTAAGCACTATGCTAAAGCATTTTTACATAACCCTAACTAATAGGAGTTATTTTCCTACTTTACAGCTGGTGAAAGTGAATCTCAGAGAGTTTAGCAAACATGCCCTTGCAGGTAGCAAAGTCAACATTCACACCCAAGTCTGTTGGACTTCAAAACCTGGATTTCCCATTGTAGTGCATGAAAGAATGCTGCCAGTGAGAATGGAAGGAGTAGCCAGGTGTCAGTGGAAATTAGGAGCAGACACAAGGAAGGGAGATGGCCAAGTGACGGAGGATTTCCAGAATACTACAGACTCCAGGAGAAAGCCAGCCAGTCAGACAGTGATTCTCAACCTTGGCTGCATATTCTCTGGCAGTGGAAGCAACCAGACTTTAGTAATTTCTTAAAGCATCAGCTGATTCCCATGTGCAGCCAAACTTGGGGAGCACCACTGTAAGAGAAGTGGTTAGCAAATGGGAAGACTGAGAGAGAAGGGAAGATGATGACTTGAAAATCTTGAACTTGGATAATGTCAGAAAGAATGTTAATGGGGAAATGAGAAATTGAGTTTCATAGTCATTTAGTTTACAGTCATAGTGCAACCTCCAGGTAGAAATGCCCAACAAAGTGAGCTCAAGTCTTCAGAGGAGTCAAGAGCTAATTATTCACCAAAAACCAAGTGGTATGCTGGAGTCAGCTTATACAGGCTCACGAGAGCCAACTAGTAAACCTACAATTTTGCAGGCCAACTGTGAACATACCCATTATAAAAAATTAAATCATCAAAACTTAACAATTAAAGAAATCATCTTAGAAGCAACAGTAATAAATACTCAAAACATCACTTCCTACTTACTATATGTTACTATAATTAGTGCTTCCATGGTTATTTGTGTCTATTCTATTGGTTTGATGGAAAATAGAATGGTGTGCAACTGCTCTTCTCTTCCCAGCTCCTCCATCACGATGACAGCTTGAAATTGGCCATGGTGAGAGAAATGATGTCATGAAAACTGGCAAAAACTACAAACTTGGCTTTCTCCCCCCAGAGAGCCAGTTGTTAAACATTTACCAGCATGCTGCCATCACTGCCTGGAACCATGTTATGGTCTATACAGAGAAACTCGTGCATTAATATGTGCTGACAGCCTCATTAAGGTAAAATAAAAGAATAAGATGGAAACTAAGACTCCACAGATGGGGGAAAAAACTGATGCTGGAAGAAGTTTTTCCCTTGACTACTATCGCACAAAACACAAGCTTTTTGCACTATTTAGGTCTTTGGGCGTTGCTGCTATTCCAAACAAACCCGTTTTATTTAGTTCCATGAATAAGAGAAGATATATTTTACATGCACATGTAAAAATACTCTATGTTTATACAGCACTTTCCTTTTAAGGAACTCATGGCAATTACCATATTCTCATTATTCCTTTGAATACCCTGGGGAGGTGGTAGAGGAAATAGGAAGGAATGGGGGAAAAAAAAAACTGTTAAATTAGAAATTTGACATTACCTAGTCTCAGGGCTATAAGCAATATTTATTCTCCCAGTGTAGGAAATCCTGACTTCAGGACTGTAACGTGTCTTGCTCAAGAAGATTCTAGAATTGGGCTCCCACCACTGACATTTCTCCATGGGCATGGCAGAGGAAATGTCCTACTGTCTCCATCCACCTCCCTTCTCTGTCCTCATTCTCCTGTTATTTTGCCCTTAGCCCCTTATGTTGGGCCAGGGCTCAAGTTTGCAGTCCCAGCCCATTTGGCTCCAGAATCCAGGACCCCACAGAGTTCACCAAAGGGCCAGCCAGCTGCTGGAGAGGGGCAGCGGGCACCTGCAGCCGGAGGCAGCTCCCACGCGGCTCCTCCATCTCCCTGATGACCATCCCTGGGCTCCTCGCCAAGGACACCACTGTCCCTTCTGCACCTGCTGTGTCTCCCCACTGGGAATCCAAACGGTCTCTCTGACTTGCCTCTGCACTTCCCTGTGCAGTTCTAGACAAATTCAATCAGCCCTTTGCCTGCTGCTTGTCCAGCTCAGAGCGCAAGTTGGTTTAACGTTTGGCATCTTTGCCACTTACAAGGATCTGCCGAATGTACAAGTTTGCTGATGATAAAAATTGAGGGAAAGAATTAACTGAAATACATGGGGGGGCGGGATGTGTCAGAAATGGAACAAAGTGAGAAAGGAAGATAAATAGAAAGGAGAAAAAAAGACAGAGAAAGGAGAGAGACAAGTTACAGAATCTGTGGGAATTTCTGAACAAAGAAATCCTTTTGTTTGGTTTCATTTCTGCTAGGAATTTCATTGTTTCCTTGCTTATTTTTTAACCGTTGGAAGGGTGGATTTCTAAGGTGAACCTTCCTATTGGGGCACACTGGGCTCCACCCAAGCTAGACCCCTGAGTCGCAGCATCCCCTTAACAACTGGAGGCCACCCTGCGGGAGTGGGACAGGGGACAATATGGCCCAAGAGCACTGCCTTTGGGAGCATTTGTCTCTGGCCAAATGTGACTGGATATCCAAGTCTGAAGGAGAACCCCAGAATCCTAACAAGGCTTCCTAATCTCCACAGAAATGGCATCAGCTCTCCTGCTGGCCCAATCCTGGGTTCTTCTCACCCAGTCGTGAGGTTCTGAGGCATTTCCTCAGACACCAGGCCCCTCAGACGAGGTTTGAAGCACCTTTAAGGCTATCAGTGGTCCACACAGAATATACAAAACAGAACAAGCCAATGATTTGGAAACACTTCTAACCTGGGACTTGTGAAACCAGGTTTTCATCTTCCTAGTTCTACCACTGTATGTCCTTCATCCAGTCACTTTTGTGGAGCTTAGTTGGCTCATCAGGAGATGCCAGGGTGTGATTAGTTTCAGTCCTTCATTCAACAAACATTTACTGAGCCCCTATGAGCTGTCAAGGGGTGCCCTGGGAAGTGGGGTTTCAGTGGTTATAAAAACAAAAAGCGGGGGGCAGATGTGGCTCAAATGGTTGGGCGTCTGTCTCCCATATAGAGGGACCTGGGTTCAATCTCCTATACTGCCTTTAAAAAAAAAAAAAAAAAACAGCCCACGGGTACCCAGTCCTCGGGCACACAAGGGATGCTGTCTAAGGCTCTTCCAATCTCATATTCTCTAAATAATTTCTAAGTGGCAAGAAAGCTTCTATCTCCTGAGCTGATGAGTTCAGTCTCCCTTTGGGTTCCCAAACTTAACTACTTTGCCTTTGCAATGTGGGAGTCTAAAATGCTACTTGAAACTCACCACAGCCCCTGGAGAGAGAGAAGTGTGGCAACATCTGCCACAATCAAAAACACATATTAAGCTCCTGACTGCTCAGGACACCATATGAACTAAGCCAAAGAGGCACAGCCCTGCTGTCTAGAAGCTTCCAGAAACACGGTAGATCGCCCATGTAAAGGGCAAACAGCAACTGAGCAAACACTGCTAAAAAACAGTGCCCTCTGGATAAAAGTAAATAAATCCTTTAAAAAAAAACACAAGGTATAGGGGAGTAAGGTACGGACTATAGTTAGTAGTAATACTTTGACGATGCTCTTTCATAATTTCTTAACAAATGTTTCGCAACAATGCAGGGTGTTTGGGGGGGGGGTGATGTGTGGGAGCCCTGTATGATGGTATGCATGTTTGTTTTGGAAGTTCACAATGTTTACTGAACACTTATTGTTTATATTTACATGTATGAGTGATATACATCAATAAATTGTTTTTAAATAATAAAAATTTAAAAATAAAAAGTGAAAAAAAAAAAAAAACAGTGCCCTCAGACAACCAAAGGGAATGCAAAGGAAGACCTGGGGAGGAGGCTACCATTTGGGGTGGGGAGGAGGACACAGAGGCACTAACATGGGCCATGCAGGGGGTGGGGGACCTCTAGCTCTACCTCTGCTGCTCCAAGGTTGCCAGGGTCTTTTGAATGTTGAATGGTGGGGAAACGGAGATGGAGAAAACTCGATGGAGACCCAGGACCTAGGAGTTCAGTGGCTGGTCCTCGAAGGTGTCCAGACTTCCGTGCAGAGTAGCCAAACCAGGGTGAAACGTCTCCCAGTACCTAGCCACGCAATGGCAGGCTCCCTCGACATCCCTCCCTATTCCCCTTTGGCATCTTACAATAAGGAAACTCCTTTGCCTTAATATCAGGAGGAAAAAAAAAAAAAAAATGCAAAAATGTGTCTAAAGGCGAGTGTGTGACGAAGGAAAATAAAATGGGGAAGTGCGTCTCGAAGGCTCACCCCCAGTCCCAAATGATCCTGGCCCATGCCACAGATTCGTCAGTGCACAGACTCTGACATAAAAGGCAGGAAGTTACAGACGCTAAACAAAGCTCCTCAGATGTCAGGAAATTAACCTGGGAAGTCGGAGCCAAGAGCGATTACAGGCCCTGCACTCTGGGTTCAAAAACCACGACGGCGTTTGATCAAAGCTGGCTGCCGGGCACCCCGGGCTCTCCTCTGCCAAACTGCTCTGCCCGAAAACCCTGGCCACGGGGCGCCTGTGCGCTGTGGGCATTGTTTTCTGCCGTATGACTTCATCGTCGCTCAGCTCTATAGTGTTTGGCTCTTCTGGTCCTCCGAGATGGGGGGGAGCAGCCCTGTGGCAAGTCAGCCCCCAGAGTTTGGGGGCCCCAGAGGAAACAAAGTCATTCAAAGGAGGGGTTGCTGAGGCCGGATCCTGACTCACCCAGCTAAGAAAACAAACAAAAAAGAGGGTGGGGAGGTCAGCCCAGAACAAACCACACCACTCTGACAATCATTATTTGTCTTCAGCAATAATACTCGTAGCTCTCTGAGCCTCGTCTCATTATCGTTATAATTAAGGGGTTGGACTAGGTGTACTCTGTGATGCCTTCTAGTTATGATAGTCTGGAATTCTTAAACAAACTTAACGTTTACATCACATGAAATTGCCAAAGTGTTTTACACAGCAGCATCTCATTCTATCTCTAGCAATGGGTGTTAACCCCATTTCACAGAGGACTAAACTGAGGTCCAAAAGGGGAAGCAGCCGGCTCAATGTCACATTAGACAGCAGAACCCATGAGAAAGGACAATGGTGGAGCAATAGCCCTGATGCCAAAATGCCTAAAAGCACACGTGTAATAATAAGCTCAGTGTTGATATCCTGATTTTTCCCTTTTTTTGTGCTGGAAAATAAGTGAGGATAAGAGGAGAACCATTTAGCATGCCAGGCTTCTGGGTAGTGGGACACTCAGAGATGTATGACCCAATGGTGGTCTCAGACAAGTGTAAAAACCTTATGCCTACAGACATTAAGTTAGGTGTATCAGCTAGAGAGGAAAACTGTGAAAGAAGTGTTACTTATTTGTTCGTTGCCCACAACATCTTCAAAAACAACCTGCCCTGTCCTAGCTCAGAAAGAGTCATCCTATGGACCACACAACCAACCCAGAGCTGATTAGGCCAGATCTGTCTTTCTATGAGAGGGGCATTGATACCTAGAGAGTACAATCAAGCATCTGTTGGCAATTGAACCATGTTCCCCATAAAGACATGGTTAAGTCTTAATCCATAGTCCTGTGGGTGTGAACCCATCTGTAGATAGGACTTTTGAAGAT
The DNA here is from genome assembly GCA_026826555.1 of Tolypeutes matacus. Lineage (NCBI taxonomy): Eukaryota > Metazoa > Chordata > Mammalia > Cingulata > Chlamyphoridae > Tolypeutes > Tolypeutes matacus. Next base: position 58,542,771 of record JAKSZT010054334.1, read on the forward strand.
GTGATTATTAGTGAAGGTGTGAACTCATTTGTAGATCGGGTCCCCAAAGGTCTTATTTAGATGAGGCCAAATTAAATAAGGGTGTGCCGTGATCCATATGATTGGAGCCCTTATGAGGCAGGGGAAATTTGGACACAGTAAGTCAGAAAAAGCCTCAAGAGGAGACCAGGGAGGCAGAGCCCCATGTGACAGAGGCAGGGATGCAAGCCAAGGAACTTCGAGAATTCCGGCAAGCCAGCACTGAAACGCTATAGACTCTGGGAGAAAGCATGGCCTGTTAACCTCCAAAACCATGAGACAATCAATTCAAACGGTTTAAGCCAACCAGCGTGTGGTATTTTTATCATAGCAGCTCTGGCAAACTAAGCATATCTGTGAGCCTGGCGCTATACAACCCCAAGGAGGAGGGCCAAAAGCATAGCGGCAAGCTACCACCTAGGCAAGACCAAGTTAGAAAGCAACAGTGTTGCAGAGAAAGATGCCTTAAAGAGAAGAAAGGGGAACACTCTCAGTGAGAAATAGATGAGGGATGCAAACGGTACTGCCTACAGCTTTTAGATCCCAAGAGGTTCCCCTGCAACTTTCCAGTATCCCTCTCTTAAATTAAACTGGTTGAAGTTTAATTTCTTACAGCTGAAACATCTGTCATTAGACCAGGTACATCTTCGGTGGAGTGGGTGGAGCTCAGTGGCTGAGTATATGCTTCACATGTATAAAGTCCTGGGCTCAATCCCCGGTACCCCTCCCCCCCTCAAAAAAAGAACCAGTACATTTTGGATCTCTTTGAATTTTAGGAGAGTTTGCCCTATTCTCTAATGTTAGACCAGCCTTTGCCAAAAGTGATAAACTATATTAAAGTCCTAACATTTGGGACATTCATTCAACTCATACTGAGTGTCAAGTACTGCCATGTTATGTGGCATTTGCCCTTGGTTCTTGGTAATTTACATTTATGGTTTTGGCCACTTGGAAGCAATCATGTGATGCTGAAATAAAATATTTTCATAAACTGTGGGTTTGAATGAGGTACTTTGACCTCAAGGCTTCGGTGCAGGAGTGAGTAACTCAACTAGTGAGTGATCCCATACCACTGTCCAGCATCCATGCCATGAAACATGGTTCTTTGCTGATCCCCACTCAGTGTTCTTTCAGCGTATTTGAGGGGAATCATATGTTAAGAGGTTCTCCTGAATTTGGAAATTTGTGATGGCCTGTACCCATCCATTGCAAATGTCAGGGGTCTACTATACACTGTTACTAACATCACTTGTAGGAACCTCTGTCTCTTCTCTTTTTCTCTTTGGAAGATGAGCTCTGTGACTTGTATAACTTGTGACCCTTAAAGCAAGAACCTTGTACCTAGTACCTTATTAGTGCTCAATGCATTTTAAAAGTAATTCTCTCATTTGATTCTTACAAAAAGCCCATTCATTAAATCTTACCATTCCTATTTGTAATAGTCAGTTCCAACTTAGTTATGTTGTGATAACATACAACCCCCAAATCTCCATCTTTCTAGCCACGAAGACTGATTGCTCACTCATGGCACAAGTGTACTGCCCTGTTCCACGTTTTCTTCATTCCAAGACCCAATGACAAAGAGGAAGAGAGATGGCAGAACCACACAATGGCTCTTAAAGCTTCTATACAAAATGGCACGATTACTTGTACTCACCTTTGCCAGGCAGAGCAAATCACAAAGTCAAGTCTGATGTCACTAGGGCAGGGGCGGGTAATCCGTCCACAGGAGGGAGAGGCACCAAGCACCTGGCACCAGGGGACAAGGATGCCTAATCCTCTCCCAGAGAGAAGCAGCAGAATGAAAAACAAGCATATGCTACATCACACTGCTTTACAAAGAAACGGAGGTGAAGCAATATGCCTGATCAAGTATCTTGTTAGTGGCAGACTTGGTATTTGAACAGACCTTCAGACTCCAAGCTGAGGCTTCTTTCTGCGACATCACAGCTGTTTCTAGTCTTGATCTAAAGGAGACGACGCATCTTCCAGACCTGTGCTTTATGCCACTATCTAGAATGTTCATGTTACCTTATCATACCAATACATTTGGCCCTTAAATGCATTATTTCTAAGGATCACGTGTCCAAGGGAATCCAAAGTTAGTCAAGACAGACAAAATTAATAAGCACAAATCAAGGAAGAGAGAGTCAACACTTAAGTTCTCAAATGAAGAGTCATTTTCAAAAACTTCTTAGTTTGAACAACTGGAGCTAGAAAGGGGGTGGTGGACCCTGAGAAGGATAAGAAATTAGCTCCTCTTCCTTCTCCTCTTCCTCTTCCTCCTCCTCCTCCTCCTTCTCTTTCTCTTTCTCCTTCTTTCAGCACCTCAAGGCAGAGTCAGCTGGGTTCCTCTGGCCATTGGTTGATAGCTTCCTTGGTTAGCTGGAATGAGGGTTCTGGGAAGGAGAGGGCCTAGCTTGGGAAGAGCCTGGCGTGAATAATTTAGGAAGAACCCAAACTAGGACCTGGTCAGCATTTCCAGACTTAATTAATCCCCTCATCACAAACATTACCCCATCCCAAATGGGCACCTGATCCCCTGGGGATGGTGATCTCTTTGTTTCCTTTTCTCTGGCCAGCAAGTAGTTTTGCTCAAGGAAGAAACCTGACTGCATGCTGGTCCCAAAATCTAGAAAGCAAACCAGAACTCACTGTTTTGTTTTGTTTTTCGGACTCATTTAATTTCCTTCAAGTTACTTGGGTGATATATTTGATCTACGGATGGTACAGGTTAAGAAAAGTTCAGCACTATAACATTTAGCAAAAGAAGCTTTACCTGCTTGCCATCTCTGCCAATAACATTTTTTAAGCAGATTGGACTTGATTAAAATACACACAGTAAGTAATGAATCCAACCTTCCCAGGGTATATCAGGTTGCATAGTGTTATGAAACACACACCATCTTGGATGTTCTTCCAAAAGAACATGTACAAAAAAAAAAAAGAACATGTACAGAAAATGCTGCCCTTCTCCCAGAGTCAGGGCGCCTTTCCAACACCACCTCTCTCCAAATACCCAACGAGCTTAAGCTTGCCTGCAGCAACGACTGACTCCTTCCTGCCTGTTTGAATTCCTACACAATCTCTTCTGGGTTGTCCTTCTGCCTAGGAAACACAGAGGTGACAGCAGGGAGACTCTGAAGGACAAAAGCCTCAATGGGGCAGTGCCCATGGCATATCTTTCTTCTCTGTTGACGAGAAGGCCTTCCCACAGGGACTTCTCAAAAGGGAATGTCTAAGGGAGGCTCAGAATTGCAACATGGCGGCAAGCCATGATGTGGCCAGGTTCCTGGGCATGTAGAATACTTCACGTCAATACGGAATTCATAGGCTTACGTGGATCTGTGAAAGTGGGCACTGAGCAGCTCAAAAGCAAATCCTGTGAAAGCAATCTCCAAAGTTCCTGAAATAGCAATGCCTGAGTTCCTATCATTTGACTCTTGTTCTAGTGGTATGAATAGCATGTAGGCAAAAAATATATAGAGAGAAAAGATTATATTAATGCTTAAGGGGGAATAAAATGGTTATAAAGGATTTTGATCTGATAAGGAACCAAGCTGACCCAGGAAAAAAATGGACTTACAGCTGAAGTTCTTCCCCAGTTTGGGAAACATGGTCATGTCTTCACACTCATTATCATCACGCTGACTATAAGTCACTGTTCTGAGCTCAGTGTGACATGAATGAGACGTGGCTTCTGGAGCATACAGCCCAGCATATGAGATGGGACCCACACACGAACGAGTGAAGTGACCAGCACTAGATGAAAAGCATCACAAGGGAGCTCGTATAAAGTGCTTTAGGATGTCTGAGGGAAGAGACCATAGTGGTGAGACCACGGTCAGCTTTAGGGAGAAGAAGTATTAGAGCTAAGTCCTGAAAAGGAGGGAAGGACTGGGGCACATGGAGTTGGGAAGGAAGCGAATTCATCACCTCCAGCCATAAACATGGCAGAATTGTTGGTGCCTTGCCCAGATCCCCTGTGCTGCGTGGGCTTCCATCTCCTAGCTGCTGTGCACTGCTCACAGCTGCCCCCCTTCTCTGGAGGGGTGCCCTTAGCTGGTCAGGGCACTTCTCCAGGGAGGCAAACCCCACCCTGCCCCTGGGGATGGCCCCAGCCAATGACTGACTGAGACAGGAGCACAAAAGTGAGCCCCCTGGCCCCTACCCAACATTAGGGCATGTCTCGCCCTGTAGCACAGCCCACACCCATGCCTTGGGTGTGTACTTATCTCTTTTCTCATTTCTTAGTTTCTTAAGTTTTCCCTTGGGAAAAAAGAAAATGAGTCCCCTTGCCTCAAGGTGGGGGCAATTCTGCGGGGACCTGGCTTGGGAAGAATGTCTTCCACTCCCAGTAGACCAGACTGAGGCTAATCTGTGCCTGAGACCTGATCTCCACTGGGTTCTTTCCCTCTCCCATCCTGCCTTCCTCACGCTCTGACAGGTTTTTCCTGAGAGCATTGCTTCCATATGCCCCGTGCATCCAAATCCCCATCTCAGGCTTTGCTTTTAGGGAATGTGGCATCAGACAGTAAGCCCGTGCCTTTTCCTCACTAGCAATGACTTCCTGGGGGAGCCTTCCAGCCCCTCATAAGACACCTGCCTCATCCCCTTTCCTTACTTTCTTTTGTTCCACCCAGAACTGCTCCCTCACCATTCCCACCCTTCACATTTTATTTTTGTTCCTCTCCCTAGTAGAAAAGTTCACTCTCCTTTTATCCATTTCTTTCAAGCTCTTACTCATGTTTTACTTATCCCAGGGTTTTCCTGGCCAGACTCTACCACATCCCATACATGCATTTTTTTTTTTTTAGCACTTAAGACTGTGAGAAAATGTGACCTAGGTTTTATTTTTTTTAGACAACTAGACTAGAACTTAATCATCCAAATAGATGTTGTCACTTTCCAAGTACTCATCGTGGGAAATTAATCATTTCCTCCACTACAGCCCCTGCCCCTCAAATTTGGGGATTCCTTTTTGGGGTTTGCCTTCAGAGTATAGATCATATACTCTTGAACAGAGTTGCCTAAAGCAATTCTCTGGCCTTTCAGGTTTTAGGAAATCATTCAGAAGCATGACTGGTGATTACAGATGAGTGAGAGTACACATATATTTTGTAATTCCGGTTTACACATCTAGAGCTTTTCCTTGGAAGATGAAACTGGCTTTCTCCCACGGTGTAGCTCCGAATCCAACCAATCCCAGCAATGGCAAATATTTGCTCTGTGAAAGTGACTTTTCTTTCCTCTTTGAGACATTTGGATCCAGGCCTGATGAGTAAGGTAGATATTAATTCATTCATTCAACACATAGTTATCGAGCACCTTCTATACTCTAAGCACAGTGTTACGAGTGAGGCTGTAAATTCAAATAAAATGTGGTTGCTACTCACAAGGGCCTTAGAGTCCTGGAGGAAAATTGAAAGTAAATTGACAATATAGGGTAATACAATACATGAGACAGGGGTCTTTGGGAGCAAACAGGAAAAAAATTAAGTGCTCAGGGAAACTTCCAGAAGCTAGGTTTTGAAGGATGATTAGGAGTTTGCTAGATGAACAAGGTTGCTGAGGGACTGTGAGGGGAGGCAGGCATAGATAGAATTGAGAAACAGCAAGACCCATTCGAGATACTCCTATGAAGTGGGGATTGGTGGAGCGAGCACAGCAAGATATCAGTCAGGCCCGAGCAGCCAAGGAGACTTATCTTGAGGAACAGGCTGGGCTCAAATCCTACCAACAAACCCATACCAAATTTTCAAGCTGTGACTAAAAACTGAGGAAATACTTTTCATGGGCCTTTAAATTCAAACGACTTTGAAGGATAGCACCTTATGTTGCATAAGTCCTAGCTTTGTGGTTAAAGATAAGTTGGTCTCATTAAAGGGGTTAATGCCTGTGACACATTGAAAAAGAGAAAAAGGAAAAAAAAAGAAGAAAAAAGTGTAGTCTGATGTCCAAGAAAGAAAAGAGAGGAAAATTCACGTGCCATCTGGTTAAACCTTATAACAGCTCTAAGAAAGAGTCATTGTCATTCACGCTTAACGGATGAGGAAACAGACCAGGGAGGTTTCGTAACTTGCCCAAAGTCACAGAGCAAGTAGGTGGCAGACTTGGGATTCAAATGCATGTCTATCTGGCTCCAAAGCCCAGGACAAGGCCCCTAAAAGAAATCCAGCAAAGGATAAGAACAGATCAATTAATAAAAAGGAAACTTGGAATTCTAGACATATTTATGACATTCAACTTGGGCAGAAATCAAAGCACTAGGAAGTAAGAGAATAATATTGAACCATTTACACCCACTTATAGCAGAAATTATTAATAATGTGCAATGCCGTCTAGTTTGCATCACTTGACTGGCATTAAAACATTAATTTTCATATTGTACATTCATGTAATACTTCTGGAAAACAATATAATAATATGTATCAAGAGTCATAAATGTGACCAACCACTTTTACCCAGCAATTCCACCTCTAGAAATTTATCCTAAGAAAGTATTTCAAAAGAAGACTTAAAGTTTATCGTGCAAAATTATCTTTATTAGTGAAAAAATGAAAACAACCTAAACGTGGGTCAAAGGTTTGTTAAACCATGGTACAAAAACTCTATGGAATATTGTGTAGTCATTTAAAATAATCTTTATGAGGATTATATAACACCACAAGAAAAAATATATAAGAATTAAGCTGCCCTATGTAAAAGTAGAATATAGTATTCTGTTGACATTCATAAGGAATATAGCCTAATATCTTTGCATATTCCCAGATAAGTAAATACCACTGTGGCATACCGTTTCTGCCTTTTAAAAAGCAGTAACCAAAAACGTTAAGTAACCTCTAAGAGTCTTAATGCATATATGAATACTGGGTTTGCTTATAAAGCTACTAAAATTAATTCTGCCAATAAAATAAATTGTAGATTGCATTATATCACATCATTAGTGTACTTAACTAAGTTCACCTAACTCTGCAAAGAAATGACGTCTTTATCACTTCATGAGAGTTTTCTGCTCTTTGACCCTGCTCCAAATGGAAACACAAAAGCTATATTGAAATGCTGGTCCCAGCCATGGCTGGCTGAGCTCATTCACAGACTCTGTGATTCTTACCTTTTTGCACTCCAGCTTTGAAACCCAGCCATTTCGAAAATCAAACTCCTGCAAAATTACAAATTACTGTTATCTTTGAAGTCCCAGGAAAATAATTGAAATTGAGAGTCTCAAATCCAAGAATGTCAACAATCTATTCCTGTTCATGATTCCATGTGCATTTTGATTATAATTATTTGAAAATGTAGACATACAGCCAAAACTGCCTGGAAACATAAAATATAAAGACTGTGTTTAGGCAAAAGAATTCCAAGTAATATTTTCCTTTAAAAATATTTACCGTTACATGCTTTTCTAACAAAGTTTACAGAAACAATTTATTGCTCTACCACTACATTATTCTAGTTTGGACTCTCTCACCTTTAGCCAGGTGATATTTTATAGTTTTTAGGGTGTTTGCAGGGCTTTGGGGCTGCAAATAAATTAAATAAGAACTGGCTACAGAACTAGCCTCATCATACTTCTTACAGCTTTCAACTAGAGGTAGCCAAATTGTTAGTTTCTTTGTATCCGTATACACAGGTAAAATATTCCAGTGGTGTCTTCAAAGTGGGTCAGATGTTCATTCACTGAAATAAAATAATGTGCCTATGTTTCTCATTATGCCATGGATTCACTAGACAGGAAGTACAACTTTACACCCAGGGGCTTGATTCACATGATTCAGGAGGGGAGGGGAGAGGAAGGAGGGAGGGAGGGAAGGAGGGCGGGAAGAGGGGAAGGAGGGAGGGAGGAAAGAGGGGAAGGAGGGAGGGAGGGAGGGAGGGAGGGAAGAGGGGAAGGAGGGAGGGAGGGAGGAAGGAAGGATGGATTATGCATTCATGCTTCCATGCACTGCAAAGCAGTTTTTGTTTTCTTGTTTTTCACAGCTCCTAGTGTTGACCTCCAGGTGACAGGAGAGGTGGAGCTGGAGGGAGCAGAGCCTGTGAGGGCATCTAAACCTGCACGATAGTATGTGACACATGCAGAAACTGTGCTTGATGTCCCCCCAGGGGAGAGGGTCGGGAAGGAACACCTAACTGAGAAAGTGTATCCTTTCTGTGTTTGCAGGAGCTGGGGAGGGAGGAAAGAGCCACAGTTGTTTAGGTACATAAAGTTTGCAGTTTGTAAAACCTCACTTATTGTGAATAAAATATTAAGAATCATGCAGAGTAATAAATTCTAGTGTTAAAGGATAAACTGAAATGACCTAAGAGAAATACCCACAACAAAGGGTAGTGAGGATGGGGAGCAGCAGAAATTATTTCTAGGGCTGGGTCTTGATGAAAATTGTAAATTTTCTATGAATCCTGATTTTCAATGTTTTGAATTTCATAACTTCTTAAAATCATGGGTTTATATATATTTATTACCAACTACTTAGAAGTTCATAATAAATTCAATAGGAAATAGGGAGAAAAGAATACTTTAGAAGATTTAGGAGCACCTTCTGCTTTATGCAGCTACCCATCTAGCACTGCAGGAGTGAGGATAGGAAACAAAAACTGAAGCATACTGAGATTGCCTGTCGGACCAGGACTCGTTCCCAGCTGACTAGCTCAGTTAATAAATACCGAATGTCCCCCACGGACCAGGCACATACCAACCACATCCCATTAAATCCTCAGATCTGTCTCTTACAGATGACATGGAAATGCAAACAAATTAGGGGACTAAGAGAAGACACCTAACTTCCATTCCTCCCACACAAGTGTAAAGCCACCAGTCTACCAGAAACCCCTCAGCCGGGAACTTGTTCCAGAATGTTCCTCTGACACATTTCTGTCCAGTGAGAGGAGAGGAGACATCTATCTGCTGGGTGGCTCTTTCCTGGGGAAAGCTTCCCCTCTCCTGAGAGAGCATTGCAGGCACTCTCTCTTCTTCCTCTGTCAAGGAGCCTGGTCCAGGATGGCCCCTCTGAGGATGGCAGAGGAGCAACAGGGAAAAAGCTGTAGGTGACCTCTATGGCATCACCAGGCTGCCAAACCCACCAACTGTGGACCTCATGTTCCACGCCATCATACATTTACTTAATGGGTGCAGCCATTTCTGTTTCCTTTCTGTCAGAAGCATCCTGGCGGATACAAAAAGCCAAACTCAGGTCTGCATCTCCTCCTTCCAAGAGCTTTCTGGTGTGAGGGGCTGTCTCTGGCAGGCGTGACGTCTCCAACGGTTTCCAAGTCAACAGCTGCAGTGTCCCTGGAGTCAGACCGACTTGGATTAAATCCCAGTTCTGTCACTAATTAGCTGAGCAGATTACTTCTCCTCATCAGAAAAATGGGGATAATAATAGCGTCCAGCGCAAAGGGCTGTTTTAAGACTAAAAGACATTTCCACACAGTAAGTGCTTAGCACTGTTAGTTCTCACTAGAAAGGGAGCTGCAGAACTTTTGATGCCTAGATTCTTTTCATCGGAATCCTTATAATGTTTTGAATAAAGTGATTTGAATTTCTCCTGATATATCAAATGTGTGTCAAAATTTTTAAAAAAAACATTAGTGTTTCTTTAACATTTGTTCCTATTTGAGCTTTTGGCCTTTTAATTTAGTGATTTCCTCATTCTTCATTAAAAAAAAAAAAAAGCATAACATCATTAAAGAGACTATTTTAAATGTCATCCATAGTATCACACTACCTAATAAGGCTTTTCATTTTTTTGATATTACTCTCACATGTAATGTTTATGTACCTACAATGATAGCAGAAAATTTTGTTTACTGCTATTTTTCACCGAAATTATACCACAATTCCCAGTATTTCTACATGTTCTTTATAATTATTTGTTTTCCTACTAAACAATTCCCTAGTGTTGATATTTAAATTGCTTTTTTTTTTATCTTAAAGATAATGCAGCAGTGGTCATTTTTGTTTATATATTCTTAGTGTCAGAGAAATACATCCTTAAGAAAAATTCCTAGGAGTGAAATTATTGGGTCTAAAGGTATGAATTGTCTTTATGCCTCCTGCTACATAATTCTTTCCAAAAGGATTGTTCTATTTTGCAATTGTAAACTTTATCTTACCTAGTCAAGACTGAAACTGAGCTCCTCTAAGTAGTTACTTGGTTAGAAATATCACGCACGCCGTTGTACTTTGGGGAAATCAGCATTCTGATTGCCTTGCCATAGGTGAGGCTTTATAAGTCAACTTCTGCTTTCTTGCTTTGAAAGTTCCCACTTGAACTGATCAGTCTTATTTTTCCTCAGCTGTGATCTTTTAAAAGTCTGTCTGGCTTTATCTCCATGTCTTTCTTCATGAATATGATTGGAGTGATATAAACCCCTAAGGCCACATAAATGGCTCAAGGACACATCTTACATGGACGATCAAGACTAATTTCATGTTTCCCTGTGAGGGGCACATTTCTAGTCTGGGAGTGAAGTGGTGCAATCATTATATACAGATGGATATCACTGGTTTCCCTGGGCAAAAACCCAGGTCCTTGGAAACCTACTGGACACTTGAGGAATACTTTGGACACTAATTGGTGATCTAAGAAAAATGGAGCCCATGCAAAGTTTCATATGGACTCTTCCTCCTTTCCTTTATAGCAAAAATAACTACCCCCCTTTTCCCTTGGAGCAAGGAGAGTAGGTTTGGTTATGCCAGGATAAGTCTCTTAGGGGTAAAGAAAGCCTGAATATTTTTCTTTGAGTTTATCCAACTTGAGGGAAGATGTACCCAAGCCATGAGCAATGAAGTTAACACAGGCCCGGATGTCCCTAAAGAGACTCTGTCTCACCTACTGCGAGGTCATTCCGCCTTCTTGTGATTCTAACGGGACTGTAAACCCAAATCTAAATGCAAGCATGGAAATGCAAGGCACTGTGACTGGATTCTAGACTAATCCATCAGATAATGGAGAGCATGCTTCCGTTAATTTCCACCACCCTCCCACCCCCAGATTATCATAGAGAGGAAAACACAACATTTAAAAGTTCTGGGAGAATACCAAAAGTGTGACTAGATATCCTAAAAGAGTTGCAAACCCGAGGTTGGGAAACTGAATACAGGAGTTAACAATTTTTTTCCTTAAAGGACAGATAGTAAATATTTTAGGCTTGCAAGCTCTATGATCTCTGCTGCAAATATGCCATTTCTCCCAGCACAAAAGCAGCCATAGACAATTTGTGAACAAACAGGTGTGTCTGTGTTCCAATAAAACTTTATGAACAAAAATAGGTGCCAGATTTGGCCCAAGGGCCATAGTTCACCAACCCCTGGTCTAGTATGTGAATGGTAAAATGGAAAGATGTAACTGTGAACTCTGCACTCTTTCCATCTGCAGTTGTGCTTGCAAGCCCATTAATTCATTTCATCAGTGCCTGTATTTATATGTCATGGGATTTTAGATGTGGATGTGCATTCATTCATTCAAACAAATAAGATTTCTCCTAAATGCTGAACATGTTACAATTTCATCCTCAATTAGATGTGACTCTATTAAATATGACCCAAGACCACAGTTTTTGGCAATGTGGATGGAATTGGTTGGGAAAATAAAAAGTTGGACAATAACAGGCATCATAGATCAGTTTTCAAGAACTTATGCTGAGCCCTTGACATCTTCTTTGAAATCTGAGCAGCCCTGCTTTGAATGGCTTCTCTGGGGATAGTTGAAGGAAACAGTCTGATGAAGCTGAGAAACTGCTGAGTTCAGAAACAGAGGACAAGAGTTAATTACTGATTCTGCCAATATCTAGCTGTGTGACCTTTCTTTGGGCAAGTTGCTTAATTTCTCTGGAACTTCATTTCTTCTTCTATAAAGTAATAGATTTGGATTAACTGAGTTCCAAGTTTAAAAGATTCCTTTTCTGTCAACCAATCTATGCCGAGAGGCTTCCATCACGTTAGAAGACAAGAAATGTAGAGAGGCTTACCTTTTGGGGAGCTCAAATATGCATCATAGGAGGGTCTCTCATTTGGTTTCCCCCTAAAAACAGGGCATTTTGTTCATCTTGGGAACCACAATGATTATGAAAAGATCCCTAGTGCAAAAGGAGCTTTCCGTGGAGTGTGGGAATCAAACACACAAGTGTTAGCTGCATTGCAAGGCAGACTGAAGGCAGAGGTGTCAGCAGCGTGAGGTGGGAGTCCAGAGAGAGCAGGTACTAATGCTGACTGCAGGAGACAGCATTTGAATTGGCCCCTAAGGGATGTACATACAGATTTTCATAAACATAGTAGGCAGGGTGTGGCAAGGTTTTGTGAGCAGAGGATAGTTCAATTAGAGAAAAATGGTGGGAGAATGGAGACATCTCTCTGGTGCCACGGTTCAGAAAAATACAACCTTGTGAGTAGATATTTTGATTGCACCCTGGTTTTGTTTGCACCAATCTCTAACAGCTCATCAACAGTAAGTGTGATAGCAAATATACGATGAAGACTTCTTCATGACATACTGTTTTAACTTTTAGCCCAGTGGTTTGACTGATACTTTTCAACTGGTTGGTGCTTCACAATAATGGATCCATGGTTTCAAATGAGATTGTGTTAGAATGGAAGAATAGTGACTATACTAAACACAATAACTCAGTGTCATAAAAGGAATCATGCCACAGGTGAGTTAGGAAAATGCACATGCATCATTGTACCATTAGGCCCAATATCTGCAGCCTTGTTTCAGCAAAACATCATGTAATACATGAAATGAATATTGTTAACATGATTGTTTTCAGCATTGATGTCTTGTTTGTATTTAATTAGATTTTTTTTTAGGTTTGGGGATTGAACCCAAGACCTCAAATATGGGAAGCAGGTGCTCAACCACTGAGCTATGTCCGCTCCCCTACCTAGCAGATTTTTAATGGTTGTATAATGAAGATAAACATCGGACATGTATGGCTACTTTCATATTTGTACATTTTTATGTAATTCTATAATAAAAATAATTTAAATCAACACTTGGGATTGTAAGAAGGTTTTTCAAAAATATTCATTACTCAAGTTTTCTAAACACCACACTAAATGAACTTGAAGTTGATTTTTTCATATATCAGATGGAGATGGTAATTATTGCTTATGTCACAGGGTTAGTAAAAGGATGAAATAAGATAACAGCTGAAAGAGGTCTGCAAAGTATGAAGTGCTATGCAAAGTCAGGGAGGTCAAACAGTTCATTATAAAACACACACAAGTAAAGAAATAAATAAAGCACCTGCATATATCTACCTCTCAGATTATACAGAGCTGCTCTTGTGGGTAAAGAGCTATGACTCACTACTTAGATGTGTTCCTTGGGGATTCCTGTACATACAGCAGAAATTTACTTGTCTGATTGTTTCACTATCTCTGTAAACACGTAAACACTTATAAGTTCACCCAGGGTTTGCCTTAGCTGTTTAGAACAAAACCCAGCCCAGGGAAAAAGCAGCTACCAATCTATGAAGTGGAAGTTCCCCAGGACAGTTTTCCAGCAGCTAAAGACAATGAATGCAGTAATGAATTCTAAGCTGGAAAGCCTATTGACCAAGGCAGGTGGGAAAGATTTTCTATAGCATGTCCTTTAGTAGCCATGAGTCCAAATGACGTGCATTTCATAAAGCAATGCAACCTATCCTGGTCTCAGGGGAGGTGGGTACACGCATGATTTGCAAGGCAGACTCCATCCAGCCCAAAGCATGAAGGGCTGAGATGGAGTCAGCGTTTCTGCAGGAATCTGTTCACTAACACCTGGGCATTGGGGTTTTCCAAAGAGAGGGTGGGTCATCCTCACCAATCAAAATAAAATTTGAATAAGCCAAGCATTAACTAGCAATTGTAGGAATTTTTTATTTGCCCTTTAGCATCAGTTTTGCAATTCTTTATTGAAGGCGAGTGAATTCATATTTCTTGAATGTCCAAAGGATGCCCAGGTATGGAAGCTTTTGGCTTTTATATGCATTATTTTAGAGCATGGCATTTTCCTAGCTGCTAAAATTTCTTATGGCCCCAAGAGTTTTTTGGAACTTCACAAGGTTGAATTATGATCTTTTACTTGAAATAGATACCTCTGAGCTATTGTACTAAGAGTCTTGCGCAAAGTCACTGAGCAAAATCAGTCCTTATAATTACTGTTCCCTTGTTCTTCTCAAATGCCTGATAAATTGCTCTAGCTAATGAATTCCCTTCCACCAATAGACTCTCCCAATTCACTACTGATGAGAGGTTAAGCAAATGGAATTCCATCTTGGGCCCGGAGCTATCTGTGCTCCACCTGTTACAAGAGATGGTGTCCTCTGTGCTAACTGGGTGGCAAGTAATCAAGCTTCAAAAGCCCATCTTATTATCTACTTCCTTGGACCACTCCTGCTACTCTAATTGTTGCAGGTTGGGTTCTGCAAAACAGACTCTAAGATGGAATTTGGCATGCAGGGTATTTATTAGGGATCATCAGTGTGGAAGAGAGGAGAGGATGTAGGATTGGCCAGAAGAAGAAGCCAAACTGATGCAGGCATGACATAGCCTTGGCCAATCCCACAAGGAGCTCTGGAGCATACATGGCCAGTCAGGGTTGTCTCACATGGGCTGACATGGCTAGGCCCTTATACTCCCACCCATTCAGTCACTGGATGTGGGCTGCCCTTGACTGAGTCAGCTTTCTGCAGCTGAGGCAAACCCCATAGGAACTAACAGCTTGAAGATGCATGCTGTCAACTAGGGTAGCAAGTCCTCCCTTGTATCCACCACAGTCTATCCCTTGTGCTGCTCAGATAGATTTCTTCATGTCTGTTTGGGGAGGAACTCCTTGAGGATTCCAGAGAACAACTCTTTCTGGGGGAAATTCAAAAGAAGAAGTTTAGGGGAGTGAATTTTAGTTCCCAACACTGCATTGTGAATGTGACCTTATTTGGAAATAGATAATTAGTTAAGATGTGGTTATACTGGATTAGGGTGAGCCCTAATCCAGCATGACTGAAGGCCTTATAAGAAGAGGAAAATTTGGACACAAAGACAAAGATGCACATAGAGATGCAGAAGGAAGACAACCGTGTGAAGATGGAAGCAGAGATTGGAGCGATGCTGCCACAAGCCAAGGATGGCTTGAGGCTTACATTAAAAATGAAAAAAATCTCTCATCAGTACCCTTACCTCACATCTAATGGAGCTAGAAAAAGAAGAGCAAACAAAACGCAAAATGAGCAGAAGGAAGGCAATAATAAAGATTAGAACAAAGAACAATGAAACAGAGAATAGAGAAACAATAGAAGGAATTAACAAAACTAAAAGTCGGTTCTTTAAAAATATCAATAAAATTAACAAACATTTAGCTAGGATGAAAAAGAAAAGAAAGAGGACACAAATAACTAAAATGAGAAATAAAAGGGAAGTTATTACTACCAGTCTTCCAGAAATAAAAAGGATTGTAAGAGGATATTATGAACAAATGTATGCCAACAAATTAGACAACCTAGATGAAAGGACAAATTCCTAGAAACACATAAACTACATAAATTGACCCAAGAAAAAATATAAGATCTCAACAGATCAATAACAAGGAAAGAGATTGAATCACTAAAAAAAACCTTCCAACAAAAAAAATTCCAGGACCAGATGGCTTCACTGGTGAATTTTACCAAGCATTCAAAGAAGAGTTAACACCAATTCTGCTCAAACTCTTCCAAAAAATTGAAGAGGAAGGAATACTTCCTAATTCATTCTATGAGGCCAGAATTACCCTAATTCCAAAGCCAGATAGGGATATCACAAGAAAAGAAAAATACAGACCAATATCCCTTATGAATTTAGATGCAAAATTCCTCAGCAAAATACTAATGAACTGAATCCCACTCACATCAAAAAGGGTTATTTATACACCATTATAAAGTGGGATTTATCCCAGGAATACCACGGTGGTTCAACATAAGAAAACCAATCAATGTAATACACCACAGTAATAGAATGAAGGAAAAAAATATGGTCATCTCAATTGACATGGAAAAGGTACTTGTCAAAATCCAGCACCTTTTCTTGATAAAAACACTCAGAAAAATAGTAACATAAGGGAACTTCCTTATGTTAAAGGGCATGATAAAGGGCATGTATGAAAAACTCACAGCTAACATCATACTCAACAGTGAAAAACTCAAAGTTTTCCCCACAAGATCAGGAACAAGACAAGGAAATCTGCTATCACCATTGCTATTTAACATTGTATTGGAAGTGCCAGCCAGAACAATCAGGCAAGAAAAAGAAATAAAGAGTATCCAAATTGGAAAGGAAGAATTGAAACTATTCCTATTCAGGTATATATATATATAGAGAGAGAGAGAGAGAGAATATCCTGAAGAATCTACAATAAAGCTACTGGCACTAATAAATTCAACAATGTGGTGGGGTACAAAATCAATACACAAAAATCAGTAGTGTTTCTATATACCAGCAGTGAACAATCCAAAAAAGAAATTTAAAAAACACTTCCATTTACAACAGCAACTAAAATAATATCTAGGAATAAATTTAACCAAGAACGTAAAGGACTTGTATGGAAAAAGTGAAAGAAATTAAAGAAACCAAAATAAATGGAAAGATATTCCACGTTCATGGATTGGAAGACTTAATACGGTTAAGATGTCAACACTACCCAAGGTGATGTACCTATTAAATGCAATCCCAATCAAAATTTCAACAGCCTTCTTCTCAGAAATGCAAAAGTTGATAATCAAATTCATAGGGAAGGACAAAGAAACCCAAATAGTCAAAATCATCTTGAAAAAGAAGGTAAAAGTTAGAGGAGTCATGTTTCACAATTTCAAAATTTATTACAAAAATACAATAATTAAAACAGTGTGATATTGTCACAAGAACAGATCAGGGGAATAGAATTGAGAGCACAGAAATAAACCCACACATCAACGGCCATTGATCTTTGATAAGGGAGCCAAGTCTACCCATTGGGGAAAGAATAGTCTCTTCAATAAATGGTCCTGGGAAAACTGGATATCTACATGCAAAAGAATGAAAGTAGACCCCTATCTCACACCATACATAAAAATTAACTGAAAATGGATCAATGGCCTAAATACAATAGCTAAAACTTAGAGGAAAATATTGCCTTGTATTAGGCAATGGATTCTTAGACTTTACACTGAAAGCACAATCAACAAAAGAAAAAATAGATAAATTGGACTTCAACAAAATTAAAAACTTTTGTGCATCAAAGGATGTTATCAAGAAAGTGGGGGGAAAAATAACTGACAGAATGGGAGAAAATATTTGGAAAACATATCTCTGGTAAGAGTTTAATATCCAGTTTATATATAGAACTCCTAAAACCCAACAACAAAAAGAAAAAACCCAATTTTGAAATGGGCAGAGGAATTGAATTCCTCCAAAAAAAGATATACAAATGGCCAATAAGCACACGAAAAAATCCTCAGCATAATTACCCATTAGGGAAATACAATGCACCCAATGAGATACTACCTCACACCCACTAGAATTTTTGCTATTAAAAATAATAATAATAACAAGTGTTTGTGAAGATGAGGAGAAATAGGAACCTTGGTACATTGTTGCTGGGAATGTAAAATGGTGTAGCCTCTGTGGAAAACAGTTTGGTGGTTCCTGAGAAAGTTAAACATAATACTACCATATGACCTGGCAATCCCTCTTCTAAATATATATACACATAAAAGGATTGAAAGCAAGGACCTAGACAGACATTTGCTCACCGCTGTTCACAGCGACATTATTCACAATTGCCAAAAGGTAGAACCAACCCAAATTTCCCCCAGCAGATGAATGGATAAACAAAATGTGGTATATATATACAACGGAATATTATTCAGCCATAAAAAGTAATGAGGTTCTGATACATGTGACAACATGGATGAGCCCTGAAAACATCAAATTGAGTGAAATTAGTCAGACACAAAGAGACAGATATTGTATGATTCCACTTACATGAATGAGCTAGAACATGCAAATTCATGGAGACAGAAAGTAGAGTACAGGATACCATGGGGTGGGGCGCAGAGGCCAGGGGGAATGGGGAATAATGCATGAAGGGTGCAGGGTTTCTGTTTGGGGTGATAGAAAAGTTCTGGTAATGAATGGTAGTGAGCATAGCACAAAACCGTGAATGTGATTAATCCCACTGAATTGTATGCTTGGGAGTAGCTGAGATGGGAAAGTTTCTTTTGTATATATGTTTCCACAATCTGAAAGAGAGAAGAGAGACTAAAAGCAAGGGATGGGTGAGGTTCTACATAAAAGAGACACCAAAGCAGGATGTGCACAGCTGTGCCCAGACTGTACCCTGATGGGCATTTGTAAACAAATACCAAGCTGTTGGCAGATGTCCAGGCAATGATGCACAGCCCCTGCAGTGGCGACTGCCGGTCTCTGTCCATTCCATCCTTGCAGTCAGCAGTTTCTCTGCAAAGCTCTACATCCAAGCTCTGTTGTATGCGTGTGCGAGAGAGAGAGAGAGAGAGAGAGGGGAGAGGAGAGGACAAAGGAGAACCCATTTTCCTGAAGACTCCTCTTTCATGCATTTGAATGTCTATCGCACTCCAGTTGGTGAAATTATAATAACCATCAATTAAGAGGAATTTATTAATTACCATCCACAGGGCATTATGTCGAGTGCTCTGCTGAAAGAAAAAGGTGCAATATATATGGGCCTAAAAAAGGCTTTGAGGAGGCTTGAAGTAAACCAATGCAGAAAATGTAAATACCTCAGGTCCTCTAGGGTAGTGGCAAACACCCTGATCTTCTTGTTAAAATGATCCTGATTCTGTAGGTCTGGGTGAAGCCTCAGAGTCCTCATTTCTAAGGAGCTCCAGGTGACACCCCGCTGCTGGCTCATGAACCACACTTTGAATAGTGATGAGCTAGAAACGGAGAGGAAGAAGAAAGTCCTGTAGGCTGACATGAGCAGGAAAGCCTGCACAAAACAGGTGGGGTGGGGGCATAGGCTGAAATATGCGTAAGAGGTTGAACCATCAGGGAGGAGGAGGAGTCAAGCTGGAAAAGGCAACACCTTGAGCGAAGGCTCAGAGAAGAGAAATGCCAAGTGCACTCTGGGCACATCAACGCACCCTGTCTGGGCTGGAAAGTCCAGTGGCGTGAGGAAGGGGAGATGCTGGGAAAAGGTGGAAGGTCTGGAAGAGGGCTGGGTGGTGAATTGTTCTTGTAGATAAGGAGGGGCCAGGGAGGGTTTTTCATGGTTACTGTCATTGCTATTGATGATGGTGGAAGCAGATTAATAAAGTAGTGTTGAGCAGGGGCCTTCAAGCAGGAGACACGGAACACAACATACTAAACATTGTGAAGGAAGACGGGAGGTGGCTGATATTTGATAGAAATGCAGAAGGCACCAGGGCAGGTGTTTTGGTGGGTAGAGACAAAACAGTAATGAAAGGGGCTGAAATTTGAGCTGCAAAGTACCTTTTCTCCTCCATTGAGAAGATGTATTTTTAAATCTAGCCCTCAAATACTCCATTCTCTGATGGTTTGGGGAAAGCAAACGAGCATGCCCTCCACCCATTCTTGGCATTGCACCTTCATAGAATAAGAGAACTTGGAGCTGGAAGGCATTCTGGGACCATCTAGTCCAATTCCTCCATTTACAGATGGTAAACTGGGACCCAGGAAGAGCCCCTCAGGTTTTGGGGTATGAGGGTGGGATGAGAGGGGTTCATGAATATTCATAGCAGCTCTACTCACAATAGCCAAAAACCAGCAATAACCCAAATGTCCATTGACAAGCAAATGGATAAATGTCCATGCAATGGAATACTGCTCAGAAGCAAAAAGGAAGAAATTGATCCGCAAAACAGGGATGAATCTCGAAATAGTTATGGTGAATGAAAGAAGCAGATATAGAATAGTGTGTAGTGTATGACTCCATTTATATAAATGCAAACATATCTAGAGTGACAAAAATCAAATGGGTGGCTGCTAAGAATCCCACTATAAGGGGACACAGGGAGTCTTTTGGGGGATGATAGAAATGTTCAGTCTTTTTTAAAATTTTTTAGGAGGCATGGGGGATTGAACCCAGGACCTCGTGCATAGGAAGCAGGTGCTCAATTACTTGAGCTAAACCCACCCCCCTTCTGTCTTGATTGTGGCAGTAGTTTCCTGGGTCTATTACTGTCAAAATTCAATGAATTGTTCTCATTAAATTGTTGTAGTTTATTGTACATAAATTATTTCTCAATAAAGGATATATTTTGTGTTTATTGTTTTCCACAATCTTATGAAATAATTTTCCAAATGCAAATATTCTCTGAAACTAAAAAAATAAGCCATTAACCTTTCTATTAATTATTATATAAGTATGACTTGAATATCTGAAAATGCAGAAAACACAGGATAAACTAATTCTTAAACAGCATGGCCCCTTAGGATTTTTTTAAGTTTCTAATCATTCAGTGGTTTTTTATGTTTTCTCTGAAGACTTTTTCCTGGCTGACTTCACCTGCCTCCTCAAACAAAGCCCATCCTAGCCAGAGGGCTCTGCAACCCTGCTTCCTGCCGTGTACCTGTTTAGCAGCCTGGCGAAGCTGATGCGCATGCGCAGCCTGAGGCGGGCTGGCCGGCTGCCTGGGAGCTGGACCCCCAGGTTCTGTGTTCCTCCCGCAGCCTGCCCTGGGGTCTGCCACCTTCTGAGTGTCCTCACCTCCTGGGAGGGTTCCATCATATGTCATCGCTGTGGGCTACTGGGTGATTCCCCCAAACTGCTGCTTTGGAGTCAGCATCCAGGGCCACAGTTCTAGAAGCAGGGCTCCTTCTGGTTCTTGTCTCTGCCCTCAGGCACCTACATGTAGGGTAACCAACCTGTCCCGGTTTGCCCGGCACTGTGCTGGTTTAAAAACAGGAAGTCCGCATCTCCTCCCCTTTAGTCCCGGGCAAACCAGATCAGTTGGTCACCCAACCCAAATGCTTTATATAGCATTTCAGGCCCTTCACATGGCTTATCGCAAATTCTCACAACCTGTGAGGTAGGTACTATTATTGTTCTTATTTTACAGATGAGAAAAAAATGATGCTTGTGCAAATTAAATAACCAAGCTCCTACAATATATGTCAGCAGTCCAATCCCAAAATCCCTTCTCTTCATCCCTGCTCTAAGAAATGCAGAGGCTCGGCCTCCAGGGTTCTAGAGCCGTGTGGCCACCAGAACGTCCTCCCCTTTTAACAACCCAGAGTCAGGACCCTCTCGGCCCACTTGAGTGCAGTCACCTCCGCCTGCCACCCCTCCCCCATCTCCCCACCCATCCACCCCCAGAGCCATCCTGCAGAGCTCCTGGCCCTTCCTTTGTGCATCTCAAACTACACTTCCCCACAGTGGAGGCTCCCTCCTCTTGGGCTGCTACTCCAAGCATGTATCTTAGCCATCATACCATCCTTTTGTTCGGTGAAATTCCAGTTAGCAATACCCACTTTGAAAAATCAACTTTTAAAGCAGCATCCTTCCCCTGAGCCTGCTCAAACTCCTTGTGAAATTTCATCCGCGGAAGAGCCCACGCACTCTAATTTGTTGCTCCCAGGGCGGCCCCAGGAATGCCCTTTCTTCCCACCATGGAGTTAAAGAGAGCAAAAGGAGGCTGCGTGGGATATAAGAGGTCCTATTTGCACTCTGGGTAACTGTAGAAAGAAAAAGGCACCTACACATAGACTCAAAAGAGACCATGTAGAAGCAGCCCTCTTTTCATGAAGAAGCTATTCTTCATTTTAGTATGAAAATAATATTACATGTAAATGAGGTCTGTGAACAATTTACTTTTTTTTTTTTTTTTAGGAATTAGCAGGGATTGAACCCTAGACCTTGGACATGGAAAACAGGTGCTCAACCACTGAGCTACAACCGCTCCCCCTTACTAACTTTTAAATGCGTTTCTGGGGCATTCTTATCTCAGAATCCTCCTACAGCCTTCTGAAGTACATGTCACCATTTTGCCTAATTTCCAGAAAAAGAAAGTGAAGTTCAGAGCGAGCAACCGCTTTTCCGCACTCAGTTATTTGGAGGGAGCCTATACATTGAGGTCTTAGATCCTTTGAGGGTAGATATTGTCCTAAAGAGAAATCTCCTCCCCTCCCACCCCGCGCCGGAACACACAGCCACTTGTTACAGTGCTGGGGTTTGTTCAGTGGCCTCACCAAGGGAGGAGATGGTGTAATGCCTCTGTTAACCCCGCAAAAACCCCACCTCCAATGAAGATAAAATCCAAGCAAACTAGAAACCCTGCTATGGAAATCCAGCTTCTCCCGACTGTCACCTCCACACCTTCCGTACTCTTGCGAGGTTTCACAGCCAGGGTTCACAGCCAGGGCAAGGTTTGGTTTGTCCCTAAAGGAGAGAGGCTTTTGTTGGAATTAAGAAACAGAATTCTCTCAAATCCCCTTCCCAGGGGGGACACAGCTGTTCTCACCTTCGCTTCCTTCCACCCCCGCCTTCTTCCTCAGAAGCTAAACAAGCCCTTGTGGCAACTGTTGTGGCTCTCACACAGTTCTGAGGAGGCCCTGGCCGGGGATCCAGCAGCAACCTGCTTAGGTCATATTCACAGAAGCTCTGGAACGGAACCCCTCTTCAATGGCCTCTCCTAAGCCTTCGTGGTGACTGTTTCCTCAGCATTTAGGATTTATTTTATTAGCCTGTTACACTGCAGATTCCCTTGGGAGGACTGCCTCTTGAAAGCTTTTATCATTTTCCCCTTTAGGATAAATACATTTCAGAATCTGTCCTGGGGGTAATTTTGATGGAAAAAAAAAGAAGAATCTGGAGCCTGTACATTCCGCAAGGAAAGAGAAAAGAGTCCCAGGCCCAAAGTAAAAGGGAACAGTTGTTGAAAGTTGCCATTTTTCTTCCTGTTTGCTGCAGGTTTGCATCTATCTCTAGGAGAATAGACCTGTCAAGACACTTGGTTTGCAAGCAACAGAAAACTCACTAGGCTAAGCTAAGCAGAGAAGGGGATTATTGGAAGGCTGTTGGGGCTCCCTGAATGAGCAAGAAGGCTGGAGGACAGTTAGTCACAGCCAAAACCCCACCCCAGGGATGGTGAGATTAGGAGCCAGTCCTGCAGAGTTGGAGGCAGCCCCCACATCCCTCTCCTGCTGCTCCTGCCTTCAAACAAGCCATTGTGCAAGAACAAATTCCCCCCAGAGAGGAGGATATGCTGAGTGCTGGGCAGCCCCCCACCCCCCAAAACGGCAGATGTCTCCTACAGAGAGGAAGCTTGGGTCACCAGCTCTGTTGGAGAGCAAGAGCTTTGCTGCAAAAGAGCTTTGCCCTCCTACCTGGTCAAATGGATCTTAATCTACCAATTCCAGTATAAGGCACTAGAAATGGCATAGATTTTAAATCAGGGAGACTTAAGATCAGTCCTTCCTTGCCACTTCCAGTTGCCGGCTATGCTTGGCATTCCTTGGCTTGTAGAAGCATCCCTTCAATCTCTGCCCCCATCTTCACATGAACTTCTCTCCTGGGTCTTTGTCTCTTCTCCTCCTCTTATAAGGATTCTTGATGATTAGTGCCCGCCTTAATCCAGTATGCCCTTGTCTTAACTTGATTACATGGGTAAAGACCTTATTTCCAAAGAAGTTCGCATTGATAGTTACCTGGGCTTACGGTTTCAACATATATTTTTAGAGACATGACTCAAACCACAACACCAGGTTTCTGAATCCTCACTGGCCCATCATCTCCACCTTGGGGCATGGTTAGCATCGGGTCTCCACAATGGTGGGATTTTCTCTGCTGGGCAGAAGAAGAGAGGAGGGCTGAGACCTCACCAGCATTTCTGCAGCAGTTGAGGACCAGAATCTTAGATCCAAACCCAAACAGGACACAAG